>OZ038392.1:47894794-48494794 GCA_964036045.1 Eutreptiella sp. 'Long Island Sound 2002'
GGGAAGGGTTTGGGGGGGAGTGCGGGGGGGGGAGGGGGGCATGTCTCTCGAGTGAGCAGAGCGAGCGAGGAAGGGTTTCAGGGAAGGGGTGGCGGCATTGGGGCCTACCATTGTCAAACTGTGTAGGAGCTGGGGTATTTCACTGGGGTCTGTCACGGGTCCTTCAAGGATGTCCTCCTTGTGGTGTGTAGATTGCTTCCCGCTCGATATGCAATGCACATTGTCTGTTCACCACCATCTTGTTCCCAACATTCATTCAATGTTGATTAGTGGGGGGTCGCTTGTGGGTCCAAAAATCACCCAAAATGATTTTTCCCAAAATTGTTCCTAGACCACTTGGGGTGCTCAAACATGTGGTTTTAGGTTGTTTTCAGCCGCTTTCAACCTATATCAGCCCATGCAAGTTCCCAAAAAGTGTTGAAGGGGGGGGGGTGGTACATGGGGCAATTGGGCGAGGGGGCATGCCTCCCTGGCGAGCTAAGCAAGAGAGGAAGGGTTTCGGGGAGGGGGATGGGGTATTGGGGGCTATTGGCACCAATGCACCGTGCACATGTGCTGGGATAGGGTTAGCATAGGTCACCTGTAGGTCAAAAAATGGCCCAAAGTGATTTTCCCCAGTGGACCACGTGGGGTGCTCAAACAAATGGTATTAAGTTGTTTCCGTCATTTTTGACCTACATTAGCGCCGCAAATTCCCAACAAGCGTTTAAAAGCGCCAAAAATGGATGGGGGCAGTGGGGCGCCATGTTTCCTGAGCGAACGAAGCGAGTGAGGAAGGATTGGGGGAGGGAGTGTGGGGGGTCATGTCTCTCGAGTGAGCGGAGTGAGCGAGGAAGGGTTTCACAGGAGGGGGTGGCGGTATTGGGGTAGGATGCGAAATCCCCCAACATCACCCAATGAAGGACCGTTTGTTAAATACTCCCAGTGCTCCCACTAAAAGACTCATCCAATTTCCTTACCCTGGTCTGATTTACCTAGTCCTGCCAAAACCTGATACACATGTGATTCCCTTTTTGCCCGTTGTGGGTTGATGGCAGGAACACATTGAGCCCTTTTGATAAAAAAGGTTACGCCATGGTGTGCTGAAAAAGTGGCCCGATCTTTTGGCAGATTCTTTTTTGTACCTATTTATGTATTTCCATGGAATTTGTTTTGCACACCAAGATTGTTCAGGCCTTAGGTTTCCACCAAAATACCTCCCAATTTTTTTGTGCACCAATGCATGCTTGGGGACACGCAAAAAATGCCTTTCATTGCGTGTCATACCAAGTGAATTTGCAAGGAGCCTCTGGATCCCTTAAAATATGGGTCTTACTTATTCAATTGGTCCAAGCAACGGAAAAAAATAAAGGGTCAATGAGGTTTGTTGCTTTGGCAAGAACATTGGTGACCAATGTTTTGCAGTTTTATGTGTCAATCTCACAATGTGACGATTTGCCCAGGCTGCAATGCCAAATCATGGGATGATGGCCCTGTCCCCATCCATCGGAGCCTCGTTTTTTCTTTGGTTCTTGTGCTTGTGCATTTGCGCTAGCTTCTGCCTTTCATGGGGTGTGCATTCCTCCCCGTCTGTTTCATAACAGGAGTGCCCAACGAGTGATGACATGCTTTTTCTGAAAAATTGCACCATCCTGCCACTCTGCAGTAAGAGCATAAGACAGCCATGACAAACATTGGACAGCTGTACCACGTGCAATTATCTGAATCAGGCTCAAGGTCAAATGTCCGAGCCGCTTACTCGCATGTTTGGTTGGAAGAGTTAGGATCCTCCCACAGCAAAAGACTCTGGCCAAGGGCGATGTGTTATATGGCCACTCCCTATGCTGTGCTTCCCACTGCATCCTGTCACATCCTGTCTGGATGAAGCCACCTCCCACGTCCTGCAGGTACGATGTGATCTTTGCTGACACCCATGCAGATGCACACGGTGTAGTTGTATTGGCTGTTTTGTGGAACGCTATGGAACTACAGGACTGGCTGTTTGTCGTTTCGGGCACCCTTGGCAGTTTAGGTGCCCTTTCCATCATCTTGCTCTACATTTTTGCACCATCAACTCGGTCGGAATCTCGGCAGATTCTGCTCTGGTTGAGTATTGCAGACCTTCTGCAGTCCACCTTCTTTTGTGTGTATTTGGGGGATTGGTTGCGAGACGAGCAAATCTGCCTGATCCATTCCGTTCTTGGGATTGTGGGTGCTGCCTCCTCATTCCTCTGGACGGCGTGTCTGGCATACAACGTCAATTATTCCGTTCGATACCCAGGGCTGCCAATGTCCCCGTGGACATTGTTCTTCTTCCACATTCTGTGTTGGGGCTACCCGTTGGCCAGTGCTTTAGCAATGGTATTTCTCACAGAACCAGAGTACACATACCCGGTTTACGGTGGAAGTCTCGGGTGGTTTGCCTGCTATCTTCCGTCAACGTTTTGGACTTTTGTGCATTTCGAACTGCCACTGTTTGTGTGTTGGATCTTTACATTGGTCCTGTATGCACAAGCGAAGCGCAGTCTTTCCTGGAGCTGCGAACGAGCCCCCTCCCGCATTGGCGAGACGACGAGATGGGAGACGGTTGTGCAAGAGCTACGGACCAAGTTTGTTCTTGTGCCATTGATTTTCGTTTTCTTGAGAATCTGGTCATTCCTGGATTTGAGCCTGTGGTCGTGGGCACACGTCGAAAGCCCATGGTGGTTGCTGTACCTGAGGGGCGTGTTTGATCCCTTGCAAGGCTTCTGCAATGCAGTAGTGTTCACAGGTGGCTGCCCTCTTCGCATATGTTTCAAGGGTGTGGCTGGTGTTGTGTTGTTCTGGCTTCCATGAAAGCTTTTGGCCTGTTTCTTGGAACAGCCTTGTTTTGCAAACGGGGGTGCTTTTTTTGCACATACGAGGGGGCAGGTCACACAGCGTTACCACAAACTCGATCACCCCAATCCACAAGGGCATAAAGGGGGTGCTTTCACTCAAGTAAGGGGAGACCACAGCTCCCTACACCCAGACCAAAGCATACACTGGGGATGGTGGGGAGTGGGGCTAATGCGCCATGGGACAAGTTCCATTTGTCTACCCTGGGAATGCCAAGAAATGCTATGGAGGTGTCCAGGGGCAAGCATGCCTCAAAGCGGTGGAAAGTGTGCACCAACTTCTCAGGTATTGTGATAATCACGCGGGGAAGGGGGTGTGGTCTTGTACCCACAGCACAACCGCGCCTTGTTCACCCAGGTCTAGGTGAATCTGCTGAGTGGAGGGTACAATGTGGCGCTTTGGGCCCTGAAGGGGTGAAGGGCAGGGAGTGTATGCCCTTGTTCTTGGAAGGAGGACGGGAAAAAGGGGTATATCTTCGTTGAAAGGGCAGTCCCAGTGTGACGTCAAGTGTTTCAGCTCCGTGACTGGCCAGTGGAGGCCATGACTGGGCAGCAGAGGTTCACCTGCTCGGTTTTCCGGGCCTCAATTGTGAGAGATCATGAATCAGGAATAATGAAATCTGGCACAGGACACCGCAAAAAATCGTCGTGTTGATTCATGAAATACCACTTTTACTTGTTCGGAAATCACCTCGAAGAGAGGTTGTTAGATCAAGCGCAGGCACGGGCGTCGTATACCCCCCTTTTTTGGGGTCATTTGCGTAGCATACCCCAAGGCATGATATTGGATGTCCAACCCCTTGTAAAATCATTATTTTGCCCAATAAGACCATCCCCCAATGGATTTTTTGATTCTGAGGCCTCTATCCCCTAAAACTGGATATCACTTTTTTGAGGGGGGGGGGGGGGGGGGTGGGGGTGGGGGTGGCGGGGGGGGGCAAAAGCTTCCGCTCAGAAGGCTCCAAGCAGTGGGGAAGCGGATTGCCATCACACAACCGCCGGTCGAATGGTAACGCAGGGGACGCAAAGTTTTCGGTCGGCAGTTCGAATCCTGTTCAACCGACTGTTGGCGGCGGCGGCGGCGGCGCCGTATTCACCCGACCAGGGTTCGAACCGCCGACCAAAAAGGCTGCAGCCAGCTGCATTACCATTCGACCACTGCTTGTTCTGAGGTGAAGGGTTTCCCCACTGCTTGGGGCCGCATCTGCCACTGACAAAAAACCCAAACTGTGTGCTGACTGACTGCTGGCATGGCTAAGGGACTGATTGGCTGACTGTCAACCTCTCTTCGAGGTGCACTGCCGAAGGCAATAGAATTAGGGGTCCAAGGTCATCGCTGGGCCATCCCAGAGGGCTTGCAAGCCCTCTGTGACTGTTTTCCTTGGCATGAAAATATCCTCCAGCAAGGAAGTCCTTTGGACTACTATCCACCCAAAGGGTTTTGGATGGAAATGGATCCGTAGTGGTTTATCAAATATTGTTCGTGTCACGCACCCTACACCAAATGGTACATGCTGAAAGGGCTACCTATTCACGCCTAACCATTTGCAATAAATCACCAACCTGATTTCATCAAAGCCACACTCTATGGGGGCGCACTGTGCGCTGTGCAAAAAGTCGGCTGTTTTCCACCACCAGTAGCCAGCTTTTGGAATGTATGATTGGCATGGACACCCACACAGCATTGTTGCAGTGTACCATTGCATTGTGCTTGTATGTACCCTTGCAAACGGGCACCATGAGCCGGGGTTATGGTGATACATTCTCAGGGTGTCTGCTGCACGACATCTTTTTTTGCCCCTCATGTCCTCAGACCTTGTGTTGCATTCACCATGGACTTTAGTGTTGGTGACAAGGTGTCCTACACCCTCTCCCATGGGGTGCGCATCGCTGCCACAATGGCGGGGTTTGCACCAGAAGGATCTATTCACTTGGAGGATTTTCAAGATTTTGTCAAGGTGGTGAATCAACAGTGCAAAGTTGAGTCCATCCCCACCAGCCCCTAATATATTATCATGTGTTATTTAACATAGTGAAACCAAATATATTGTTTGATGGACGTTTTTGGACACAAATCATCTTGAGAACATGAGACGTCTCATTTTCACGGCTCCGAAAATTGACCATGCACGATTGTGTAGGTGGGTGGTTTTCAGGGGTGTTCCCGGGATAAACACCGTAATAATTGGCGCCATGCGTGCGCTGTGTGAAAACGCCCCCTATCATACACACAGCTTTGATCGCTAGAGGCTTCCCTGCAAGTGCCATGTGCAGTGCTTGGCGCAATTTCATGTATGATAAGATTTCCATCACATGGTCCAAGAAGGACCACCCTGCCGCATTTGAAGCTTGGCTTTCCAAACAAGATTTCAGCTAGGCTAGTGCAGATGAGGAAGAACAAATACAACAAGAACCATCTTGGTGCCACCAGGCATCAAATTGCAAGCCTTCTCATCAACAGTTTGATGGCTGTCAATCATACCCTTAACGTTTGCAAACGTGAACCCCTTGGCATTCATGAAACACACTACCAATATGTTTCTGACTGAGGCTGATGTCATTGGCGACGTCGGACCACAACCAATGCAAAGTCTGGGGCAAAAAATGTGTCAAGGGACTAGTTTCGCCGCATCTTGCAATACTGCCTAGACTTAATGAACGATTGGCTGCACAACAAAAGAAGGTCTTTGGTATGGTGATGGGGCAAATGAATTTGAGCAGAGCATGCTGTTTCTTAGACATCTAACGCAACCTGTGGATGTGCTCCCCATGGGACGTCAGAAGATTCTCGTACTCACCAAAGGATTGTTACTCTCTTCCATGATTGCCAATGCAGGGTGCCGTAGAAGAAACAATGTAAGTAACCGAATAACTACCCAGGCCCACCAAAGTGCCTTGGTGGAGCAAACACTGGAAGCATATAACTACCTAAGCCCCACCATGCAAGCCCCTGGTAGAACGATGTCATAAAGTGTATGACTACTTGGACTGGACCCCACTGTAGGTCCATGGTGAAGCAAACAATGAAAGCACGTACCTATGTGGGCCCCATGGAAGGACTTTGGTAGATAAAGCACACAACTATACTGCACAACCATTTAGGCCCCATTGGATGGCCTTTGTATAACAACTTCACCCTTCCAACAACTGGTGATAGAATAGTGACTGAATTATTTTTGTTGGGGGGGGGGGGGATGCAGGGGGGCTTTGAGGGGCCCAAGATGACGAAATGACAGTTACCAAAGGGGAAATTCCGAAGCTGCCAAAATTTTTTTCTAAGGGGCCAAAAGTGGTCCAAAACCTCAAAAAATTTTCTGTTAAAAAATGTAATGAGGCCCATCAAATTACCACCCCCCCCCCTGGATAAGCTACGCCCTTGGACACACAGCCATACCTTTGCGCAGTATGTCCAGAGGCCGTCATAGTTTGCTGAGCGGCACGTGGGGCCTTTTCGCCGGTGGGCGGGGGCGCAGGGGATGCTGTTCGATGAAGAGTTTTTGCCGTTTTTTCAAATGAGCCCCCTGCCGTTATCGATGCCCTCCTTCCTGCAGGGCTCACTGAAGAGTTACTCAGCGGTGCGCAGGTGGGGGGGTGAGGTGCCCCCCCCTCCAGCAGCGAGGCTGCCTCTAATGCCAGTGTGGCATAATTCTCTGTTTGCGAATGCTTTCCACCTGACCTCCCACTGCCCGGCATTGCTGAAAAAAGGGGTGCTACGGTGGGTGGACCTGGTGGAGGGGGGGGGCATACCCCTGAGCTTGTATGATTGCATTGCGCCCACATGGCAGGGAGTGTACCTAGAGGGTGTACACCGATTGTTGACGCCGCCTCTGGCGGCCCAGCCACAGTACGTGGGCCCAAAGCTGGGGCGTTGGATGAGCAACTGTTGACGAGAAAAATGCTGCTGTATATGCAGCACAAGCGGCGACATGAGCCGCGACAGCCACCGGAAGTGTTGCAGGCGTTTGGGCGACTGTTTTTACCAAAATGGGATCGGAATTTCATGCGCAGAGCGCTGTGGAAAAAATTGCCGCTGGGCACACGCATGGAAAGGTTGGGGGGCAAACTATGCCCGCTGGATGGGAGGGTGGAAGACCACGAGCACGTATTTCGCCATTGCATGTTCTCCGCGTTTATGCAGAGCACAGTGAGAAAGGCGTTTGGGATGGTGGAGGCGGGGGGGGGGGGGGGGCTGAAGGTGGAGCCGAGCCGCTTACTGAGAGACTTCCCTCTGCTTACAACCACCCAGGGGCTGCTGTTGTGGGCGGGGCTTAAGGCACAGTGGAACCTGCGTTGCCGGGCGAAATACCAGCGTCAGCCAGCGACGCTGGATGAATTCATTGCAGGGTGGGCGGGGGTCCTGCGGCGCTGGCGCGCCGAGTCCAACATGTCGGTGCCGCGGCGTGACCTGTTTTTGTTTATCAAAATCCTGGATGGATGGTTCGATAATCCAGAGATGCCGGGGAATTTTTAAGGGACCTCCCCAGCAGCCAACCACGTTTCGTGGAGGGCCGCACGTGGACAAACAACAGATGAAGGAGGTAAAATGGGGTGCATACAAGACAAAACTGGTGGCAGAATTAGAGAGCTTGTCTGGGGAGGGCTGGGCCGTAGTCTACACAGACGGATCTGCAAAAGTGGTCAGAGTTTGGGCTCAGGCTGGATATGGGGCCTGGTACGGGCTGGGTTCGCTGCGCAACAGTTCTGACTTTGTCCCTCTGGGAGAAAAACGAAGTGTGAGCAGGGCGGAGCTAAGGGGGGTCCTGCATGCTGTCCGCAGCAGGCGATGGGAGGAGCGCATGATTGTAGTGTTAGATTCGGAGTATGTGTTCAAAGGGATCACGCAGTGGTCCAGTAAGTGGCAGCACCATCATTGGAGGGTTTCAGGGAGGGAGGTGGAGCACAAGGAACTGTGGATGGCTGTCCTTGCGGAGCGGGAGCTCGCAGGGGACTGACTCCAGGTACGATGGGTACCGTCGCATTTGGGGGTGGCGGGAAATGAGGAGGCGGACAAGATGGCAGAGCAGGGGAGACTGCAGCATCCGTATAATGAGGACTCCCTCCCAAAACGACGCCGCCTTGAGCAGCAGTGGGAGGAGTTGGGGCTCGAGGAAATGTCTTCTGGGGAGGGGGAGGCCAGCGACAGTGGATATTCGCATAGCACAGGGAGCCTGCTTGGGGAGGAGGGTGCACCCGAAGCAAAACCAGCATCGAGTTTGGACTTGCTGGGGTGGGGGGACAGTGATGACTACAGCACGGATGTCAGTGATAATCCTAGGAAGAGGGGCAGGAGAGTGGAGCAAGCTGTGGCGGCGCCTCACTGCGCCTTGCTGGACCTGTGAACAACTTGTGTTGGCGCCTGACAGCGCCGAGTTGGACAGTATAGCCATCTGTGCCGCGGCTGCGCCGCGTGATACTTGATGAGGGCATACGTCTGTCGGTGGGGACGTATTGCTGGACTTTCCACCGCTCTGCAGATAAGCTACGCCCTTGTCCAAGCTACAGTAGGCGTAGGGACCGTATTAAGTTGGGACCTAATTTTAATTCGGTACCAAACGTAGTGCAGCCACATAAAACATGGGTTTGGTGACGGATTTGCGAGTCACATAGAGTCATGGACACATTTGTTGTGAGTGTTTGCCACTTGAACCCACATAGCTCTGATTTTGGGGATGTTTGTGTAGTATATGCCCCTTTCTTGAACCGGCTCACCATGCAATCCTCTCTTTTTGAACCTGGGCGCCCGGTGTTGGTAGTTGTATGTGTCGCGCGCAAGCTACGCCCGTGTCCAAGCTACAGTAGACGTAGGGACCGTATTAATTTGGGACTTTGGCATAGCTTATACAAGGGGGGGGGGTAATGGTGCTGAACACAAAGATGTATGTGGTGGGGGCCAAAAATCAGATTTTTTTTTTTCAAGCGTCAAAAGTGGTGAAAATTGGGCAAAAGTGGCCGGCTGAATTTGCCATCATCATTTCGTCATTGGGCGGGGTGGGGATATCCATCCCTGCAGCCCCCCCCCCCCCCCCAACACAGTGCAACCGTGTGCTAACATATGGCTGATCCGGTCCGCCGTGGAAAGGAGCTGTGACCCTTTTAGCCTGCTTTGGTAGATCCGGTCCGCCCTTGACAGAAGTCGCGGGGCTGTGTCTATATTCCATTGCTGTTGGCACACTGTACAAAATGAAACAAAACAAACAAATTGCAAAAATGCCTGAGCATGCCACACACCACTGATGGGTAACATCTGGTGATATGGAACCCCTTGACCCTGTATTGCAGTTCCCACATCAATGGTGGTGAGCACCCTCCAAACTTCACAGTATTGGGTATGACTTTATGTGGAGCATGCCAGAGCAGGCATGGGAGGGACACGAAGGGGCAGAAGCAGCCCTTGTGAGTAGCAGGACAACTGTCCCACTCTCATACAGTTTCCCCGGCTGTTAGGTAGCCCAACAGGCTGCCCACCTCTCACAGTTTTTTTGAACCCACCCTGCTCACCCAACCCGCTTTTCCATAAGTGAAGGATTCCGTCCTCAAAGGTGCACACCTGCGTACACCTGGAAGTACCAACCAGCATACTCCTTCAGCCTTTATGGTGCCCCTCCCCCCCACCAATGTCCCCCAACCAAGAAGGAGGCACAAACTGCTGTGCCAGAACCAACGAATTAATGGCTGAAGGTGTCTATGGCGGGGACATTTAGTCGATCTATACTGACCATTGATCCCCACCAATGTCTAATTGGCAGCTGCTGCCCACATTTCCGTATGGAGGCCTCTGTGCAGGCCTCTGTACAGAAGAGGGCATGCCTTTTGGAGTCTGCATCGTCCCTTGGGGAAGTGTTCCTTTTGGGCTTCCAGAAGGTACTGCCTTTCGTCAGTGGGATTCCTACTTTCCCCCGGTGCAATGGTGACGCTTTGCCATGGACACAGCTGGTACTACTGGATAGAAATCCTCTATACCATCCCTGCATACCATCCCTTTATACCATCCCTCTTATACCGTCCCTTACTCTTTACTGCTTACCATTGCTATTCCATGCTCTGTCCCGCCAGTCTACACCATTACGGCAGACTGTGGTGATTGCATCCCCCAGGCTGTGCTTGTTGTGCCCTTGCCCCTTGCCCCTTGCACCTTGTTCTTTCCTGCCTTTGTTCCCCTCTACAACCTTCGTTCTTCCTCCTCCAGCCAGGCAGTTCCCTCCTGTCCCCTTCAGTCTGTGCTGTGTAACCCTCCTCTTCCCACCTCTGCCCCAGTACTGCTATCACGCACCGTCCATTTTCCCACTTTCCCTATCTGCAGGTATGAACCCGATTATTTGGAGACTGGCGAAACAAGAATGGTTTGGGCCCTCTGAGTCCCTCATGGCTCCCAAACCTAACAATTTTGTCTTCACAGGCCCTGGGGAGTTGTCGGCGTACAACACTTTCAGTGAAGACTCCTTTAATGAATATGGAAGGGCAAGCAGAACGGAATGGAGGCCTACATAATTTTGTCATGACAGCGGTTGGCAAGTACAGGGCGCATGGGTCAAGCCAAAGCAGTTCACAGGCCTGAGACATGGTTTTCGCACACAGTCCCTCATGATGTGCCACTCCACAAAGCCATCCAATACCTAACCCATCCTCCGCACCTGCCCTGGCTGCAGTGTGCTTGTGCAAAAAACAAGGGTTGTACCTGGCCCTTTAGGATATACAATGCTTGAGGATATACAATATGATGATGTCTCAGACTGCAACCTGCACCTGACAGCTGATGGGATTCATCAGTCGCCTGTCAGCTGTGACCTCATCAGCTTTATATGGGTTTTGATCTGGCATAAGTTCAGCCAGCCACTGCTGCTGTTTGTATTCCAATCTTGCGATGCTGTGTGGATCTGGTTGGGAGCAGTATGCACCGCATAATCACACAGCAGTCCATTTTCCCAGCTGATGGTCATCGGATGTTCGACATGGCACAGCTGGGAGAAAGGGCTGGGAACTTGGCATCTGGGGTGTCACGTTCACTCGGCACTTTGGGTTCAGCCTAATGGCGTTTTGGTCCAAGTGCTGTTATAGAAATGTCTTAAACTGCCCAACTTTGAGGCTTTGCCAAGCCCAGCCACTGTCTCATCCAAAACCTTGATTTTCGAGTTCTCCATACACATTGACACCTGATTTCATCCCACGTCCCAACAATATCATGAAACCAAAAGTGGCAAAAAAAAGTCCGCCTTTGCATCCAAGCAGGGAAAATCATTCCCCCAGGGAAACACTCGGAGACATTTATGTACGTCTCAATATAGCATGCCTCAGTGGTGTATTGCTCCTTGCTGATATGGTGGTAAGTGATTTTTGTACTGGAATGGAGAAGTTGGTTGGTCTCTGCTATTTTTTTTTTGGTTTTGTCAGGATGATGTCAGTGGTGCTCCAAAGTGGCTGCTCATAGTCAGGATTTGGGACTCCACTAAGCCGCTGCTCAAACACTGGGATTTATGTGGGGATAAACAGGCGACGTCTTAGAACAAACACTGTGGTATTCGACGGCATCCCAATCCATGGGAATCCTTGTGATTTTGTACACTTTGAACCTTGAATAATTGGTGATGGTTTGGGCAGGAAGGAAAGGGACAATGAGCCGACTCTTACCCGTACCCTCATTCGGCGAATCCTGTGAGGAGAACTAGAAGATGCATGCCAACGCCTTGTCCAGGAATGAACTCAGAGCAGTGGAAGGAAGGCGTGACTGGAATATGTGGCGGCACGTTCTGTGTGACCAGTTCCCCAGTCTGCCTCCGAATGGATGATTCACACGAATCGTGAACCCCCCCCCCCCCCTCCCCCTCAAACTGGCTGCACAAGGAGTAATCTGGTTGTGCTTTGGGTTACCTTAGGTTACTGTGCCACAACGCATGAGCCGTGTCATGCATCTGTTTCCACATGTCAGTCATGTGGGTGATCCACAGCACTGCTTGGAGTCCTGTGTTCAGCAATCCATGCCCCCATGGTATGCACCACCAGCTGCCACAACAATGCTGACCTCCGACACTGTGCACTGATGGGCCACTACGACTGGTTGTGGTTGTAAAATCACACCCAAAGGGGCCATTAACATGAAACCAGCCCCCCAGCCCCTTTTGGCCATTTTGGTACCCTGGAGGGGTTTGATCACCCTAGCTTCCTGGGATTGACAGGCCAAACAAGGCCAGCTGTTGTACCAAGTGCGACCTCATTATAAAAAGGTACAAGAACAAGCATGTGAAGAAGCAGGTCAACCAGACCTTGAAAAGATGCCAAGATTTCGGCTAGGCCCTAATGGCACTCTATCCAACTCTATCCAGCTGTCAACAGCGATCTCTGCATGAGAGAGGATATTAAATCTATCTCTCAACTTCCTTCTAAACTCACTACCCTCCCCCCCTTTGAATCACCCCCCCCCCCCTCTCCCCTAGTGCGCGACAGTCTCCCGGGAGGGTGGGGGAGACGGTCGCCAAGTGACAGTCCCCTGGGGCGAGGCGGGAGATTGGGTGGGTATTTCGAGGCAAAGTGTTGTGTCCTCCAATGATGCAAGCAAAGAGAAAATGGGTGGACGGACGTCCTCGGCAAGAGTGGGAGACCGGGGGCGTTTTGGGGGGCTGGGGTTCCATCACCCCTTTTAGCAGGGGGTTTTAACACCTGGAAGCTATAGTCTAGATGACTTACTCCTATGGCTCATCAGCAAAACTCCTAAGAAAGCATGGGAAAGTTGCCGCAGTAATGAACAACGCAAGACCCAAAGGTGCCGAACCTGGCAAAGCTGCCAACAACAATGGCCAGAGGGATGATAAAACCACCCCAAACAGGTCATCAATCCATCTGGCCCAGGAGCTTGGCGACCTTGCTAGTACCCTCTGCCCCCCATGGAAATCTCCCACCCTTTGCAATCCCCCCCCCCCCCCCCAGACCGCCACTCTAATGTTTTCCCAGTTAACATCCATTGCGGTGGTTTGTGTTGCCCATCTGTCACACACGGTCGTGCATTGGTTTCCCATTACTTCACCTATGCGCTTTCTGTGATATTCTTTCTCCAAAAGCGCTGAAATGGAGGTGGCAACGTCTTCCGCCCAATCCTGAAGGTTTTTGCTATTGAAGGCAGGTGATTCTACCTGATTATTCGCACTGGCAATGGCCTTTGTGCCTCTTCTCAGTTTCTTTTTTCCTTTTTTTTTTTTGGAATCATGAGGTAATCACCTCTTCTTAGCCTCCTCATTGGAGTCGTCCTCGCTCTCCCTGCTACTGTCATTGCTATTGCCAGGATCAGTGTCATCAGGGTGCATGTTGACCGGGGTTTCAGGGTAGTGAGTGGGATCTGCTTTGAATTTTGGGCCTCTGCTCACCTCAAAGTAGCAAGGTGAAGAGAAAGTCCAAGGAAAGAAGGGACTGCGACCGGAATAGGCAGGAGTACATAGGCCAGTTGGGGTGCCACACTCAGCTCAGGTAACCAATGTGTTTGAATACCCACCAAACCAGCAGGTGTTGGACTGAAACAAAGGATTCCCTCCTATAGAGGGAAGCACCCCGGTAGAGGGGTTGATAGGAGAAAACGTTGCTGCAAGCAGCCCTAGAGGTTCCAGAGCTTTCTGAATTTCTGGAGAGAATTGCTTGGAGAAATCCACCAAGGTCTGGTTCAAAACTGATGGAGTCACTGAATGTGAGTGCCTAGAACTGCTTGTAGAGTGCTGGTCCTCTTGGGGTTCATGAAGGCCGGTGTGTTCAGCCGCAGGCCGAGGACGGGGACCAAAGTGCAAGGAGCTTTTCCGCTTTAGAAGAATGCTCATCATTTGGTTTTTCTAGTGATAAAGGCAAACCAAGGAGGCCGCATTGGACTCAGTACTTTTACAGAGTCAGATTCTTCCCAATTCCCCAATTAATGCATGAGCTTTGAAGCCAAAGCGTGAGTTTATGTTCGCTGTTTCTCAACACTTCAACGGTGGATGGGGCATCTCAGTTTGATGAGATGCTCAAACCAAGAGACATAGCAAAATGTCTCAAGGTATTGAAAGGTAAAGGGGCCAACCAGGTTTGCACAGGGGTTGCTGTGCCCGTAATTTTGCTTTTTGTAGGATATTTACTCTTGAGGCTAGCCTGTGGCCCTAGACAGATTTTAAAGGTTTGGTTTTTTGAGTCTTTTTTTTCTTCGGTTCTGCAATGTGTTATTTTGCTTTGTTGTAATGTAGGCTATGCAGAAAGGGGCTATGATACACAAGTGGATGGAAGATATGTACAAAACTGATACATGTGTTTTGGACATAGTGTTCAAAACTTATCCTATTTTTTTATACGTTTGGTCATAGGTCCATTTGTCCTACGTGGCTGCACAACAGGGCACTACAAACCTATTTTTGAAAAATCTCATGGTTCATCTTTTGGTAATGTATCACAGTAAGGTCAGCTCCATGTGATGCAATTGACATGGTATGTAGTTTTCTGCCACATGTTGTGCCATTAAAACGTGTAATGAATCTACATTGTTTACAGCTCTAAGGTGTGCTCAACCCATGCCTTTTTTTTGTTTTTTGAATACTGTCAATCTTTTCAAAAACTTTCAAGTCTGATACAATCGATGTATTTGGCAATTTAGAAGGGTTAAGGGTCCATTTGGGCACAAAATGTTATTATTATAAGTTTCAAGGAAACATTCAACACCACACAGTGTAAAGACAACAAAGACACATTCGTAAATTTTGAAAATGAAAAGGCTGGAAAGTGATAGAAAAAGGGAGTCAAGAAAGCTGAAATGTCGCAAGTGATGAAATGCAACTGTTTAAGCATTTTGGGTCTGCATTGCAATTTTACGTAGATGTAGACACTAATGGCATCATGGCAAATGGCACAAGATTTTAGCATTCTACAATTTGTAAGTTGAACATGATAATAAAAAGAGAGAGCTTGAACAAGATTAAAAGTAATTTCATGAGAAAGTGGGTAGCGGGGAGTGGCGCAAAGTTTTGAATATGATCGCTGCTTGTGCACAAACATTTTGAGGTACGCCACCTTTTCTGCCCGAACAGCAATCAGTTTAGGCGTAGCTGGCTTCAAGGCTTTTTGAAAAGCAGCTGCACCGTTTTGGAGAAACTTTGGACCGTTTGTCGCCTCGTAGCCTTCCTCATTCGTTCTGTCCATTATATGCCGAGTTTCTATGCCACTTGGGTGTATGTTTCCCTATGTCCAGTGAAATGGTCTAGTGGACGTAAAGGTTATTCTATGAGACGTAAGGTGGGTTTTCTACATCTATCGGAGCATGCAACGATCGTTAGACATAAGATCCTATTCTCGTAAACGAAAGTATATTTACAATTGTAAAGAACATTTCTTTGTCTGCACTCTGTAGATTACTTCCTACTTTCAAAATGCATCAATCATGATTCACAAACGTAGGTTATTACACTAATTAGTTCTACAACAAAAGATGAATACCCATCGTGCATTCCCGTTTGTGCTTCATATGAAAGACGGATTTCAGGGAAAAAATGGTTGCGTGAATGACAACAAAACCAGTATCTTTCTTTCTCTACGACATAAATTATCCTTTTTGAGTTGTCAATAATTGCTCACAAATCTGGTATTTTTCGTATTCGTTGGTTGTTTATGTGTTGTTGTTTGCAATCTTTTGCAAATCGCATATGTGAAGTTTGGCAAAGACCTTAAACACGCCCATTTATTTGCTTTGAAATTTTGATGTTTTCCATTCTAGTATGAATGCATGGCATTATTGCAGAAGATTTCTTAGACTCACATATCCTACATCTTGAAGCGACTGCATAATAATCTACTTTACACCCAAAACCATACTTATTTTTAAACTGCTATTTCCCGACTTCACCTCATCGTAGTATGCTTACGTTTCTCACTACACACCGAACAATCGGATGCGGTTGCGCGCAGCATTTGAACCCAAAATAGAGATACAGAGGTAGGCTAGATAATGGCACAGCAAGGTTTAACGGTATTTAGCGGTTGGGATGACAACATTTGGTAATGGGCATTTACAAGTCCATGCATAGCCATCAACAAACAGGCAAGTGATAAATCCCTCTCATCTATTTGTATTTTGTCGCAGGCAATTATGTGGTTAATATTGAACTATTGGAATTTTTTGTGCAAATAATTACCGCAAACTTGTAACTTTTCGGTTGTAGATGAACTTTTTTTTGTCTGCATGAATACAAATTCAAAATTACTAAAATTTTTCCAAAACATCCGGAAAATTATGTTTCATGCATGAATATGTCTACTCCACCGTATAACATTGTTTTAACATTCCAATGGCTGTAGAAAAAAGACTTATGTCTTCTTGAATAAATGTTACATTTAGTAGAACATTTTCATGGATTGAATTGAACGTTGTAATGTTTCCGTGGATGTGTCAAGGGGTCATCACATTCGCTCGACGGATCGATTGACGAGGATCCGAATAATTGTTTGTACATCGCCATGAATCCTTGGAGAGATTGATTGGCGGCCGTTGGAAAATTTTTGCTAGAATGCTAGAAATGGTTACGTCAAGTAAGAAAAAGTTTATAACATATGCTACCATAGTCTTAGGCGGCTCTACTTGCATGGTCAACAATACGTACAAACATGGAAATTGGACAAGTTTAAAAAGACAGCGAAAAACTGTTCCTCCGGCTGGCTGCGGCTGCGCCTCATAGAAGATTTAGAATAAATATTTTATTTTAGTGGAGCGATACGCACGCCGCGTGTGTTCAAAAAAACTATTCCTTTAAGGTAACCTTATGCGCGAGGCTTCGCATATAGGGGAACATGCACAGCACAATAATGTATTACCGCACGATGCATGAAGCAAGTTTTGGAGAAGGAGGAACATGTTGTCGGCAAACACCTAATTCTATACCCTAGTCAGGATGTACTATTGAAAATGGACACAACGATACATATATTTGCAATTTAGTGAACACGGTGATCAGTAAATGTATGATTGTTGCTGCACGAACGGCAGTTCAATACTTGGGGCGCGCGCATTGGAGGTTCCACAAATGTGTACCATTGAAAAGAGAACACGTGCACCAACTATACAACATGTACATTCTCTTTGATTCGGCATTGCTGTATGGCCGGCCCTACAGGTCCGGTCGTGATCTCTAGTCTTCATCGTTTGGTCACCGCGGACTTCACCGCCTTGCAGTGTTCATAGCGCAGCGCAACTACCTACACGTAGGTAGCATGAACTATCAAAAAGTGGCTGTACCTTACAGCTACTACGAACCGAAAATAGGCCGTGCGACAAAGAAATCTACAACAAGTAGTCGCAAAAACTGTATATCACAGATAGATGATTACGGCCCCAGGATTCTTTCATGTTGCGAAATGCCTATGATACTCTTACGCAAGTTTTGTATATACTAAAAATGCCCGTACGCAAGCTGTCACACCCGGAGAAGACAGTGGCGATGACATCCGGAATCTTTCGTGACGTCCGCTAAGAAAAACTACCATATCACACCTCAAAAGATTTATGCGAACGGATAAAATAAGAAAATGAGGGTGCCTGATTGGTTTTTTTTCCCCTATGGCTACGCAAAAATGAACGAACGCGTTGTAGCGTTCAAAAAACAATTGCGTCACAAGGAAAGAGATAGGTAAATATTTTGAAAGAGGAGATGTGGCGCCTTTATTTGTTGATGTGCCATCGCGCGGTGTTGTACCTGGAAAGCTTGAATCTGGAGCCGCGAAGGAAAAGAGTAGAGCACCACGACGCATTTTTGCCACGTCAAGTTTACCGCGATATGGCGCACTATCAGTGAAAGAGAGGGCCTTAGCCGACTTGCAAACCACCTAGGATGAAATATACCAGCAACGGGTAGTCTTATGGAGGCAAAAGCGGCAAAACAAGCAGCTTACCCCAAACCCTGTTGAAAACAATAAGTCCTTGAACGCAACAACACTGGGCGTGTTGGTGCTGCGCGATCCACCACGCTACTGGCATGTTTACCCTAACCTTGAAGAAATCAAGCGGTGTTTTCTTATTGTAGCGTGTATGTTATCGAACACAGAGAGGTCTTTTGGACGCATTTTGTGAGACTTAGGTTTCGAGAGCAATCGCCCTCTTGTCCGCAACATCAAGGCACGGCTTGATGTTATTCTTGATGTACGTGCTAAGAGACCGCTTTGGCGACGTCTTTGCCTAATGTAATCCTACTATACCTTGTGTCTATCTTTTGATGTTGATCTTGATCACGGCTATTATACCCAATCTCCTTCAACGAAGCATAGAACAGCAAAGCACAGGAACTCAGTGAATTCGGTATAGCATGAATTAAAAACTGTAGTTCCTGTGCAGTACAATGCATAATGTAATTTTATAATTCACTACATTACACACATATCGGAATCTCGAAAATAAAAGCTGATTTTCTGCACTGTGTAAGCGCGCTCTGAGCTGTCAACATTATGCGCGATTTCTGCGCGCGTGCTCTGAGCTGCAGGCACTCAAACCCATTACACTCCCCCCACAAGCTCAAGCATGGGTATCAGCGCCTCAAGAGGCGCCAAGACCCTTGCTTGGGCTGAGAAAAAAAACAGATAGGTTGAGTGCCAAAGGCACTATTGTACAGCCTTACCTGAATATGCCTAAAAAAATAGACATTCAGAAAGTGTGGAGAAAAATGAAGGGTTGGGGAAAAGCCTGAACTGCTTTAGGCTATTAAAAACCCCATTCCATATCAGGGGGTGTGGTGAACACTCCCCTCACAGACTTGTTCCTAGGGGCAATCCCCAACTGCAAGGCAGTTTTAGAAACTTTCCCCTATCTACCAAACCAGAAGTTTGAAAAACCCTGCAAAAGTTTCCCAACCTAAGGGGAAAACCCTGCAAGTTTCTCGAAACAAGCATGTAAAAACCTGTTTGACACTGCCAAAAATGAGCCATACCTGTTGGTGTTTTACTTTCCCTGCTGTTTTTGGCTCAACACCAAAATAACAGAAAAGTTCAACACTGGCCCTGGCAAGCTTAGCAGTAAGAAAACATGAAACTGAGCATGAAGAAAGTGCAAAGTCCACCGGGCTGCCACAAAAGGGCACAAACTGCTCATAAAGGCAGTGGCTGCCAACAGCAGCACTGTCTCAACAGTGGTCACCGCCACCAAAACCTGTGCAAAGGCCCGCAATCCAAAAGTGTGCGTAGATGTAAAACTACACGAAAAGAAACAAAGCCCATATATACACATGCACATACAGTGCAAACAGCACCTGTGCAGGCGTCGTTTGGGCCTCGAGGGCCTTAGTGAATTTGACATGCAACTCATTTAGAGTGAGATTCACTCGTATCAGCGCTGGCGCCACACAGAAGCGCAAAGGAAACCAAAACTGGGAAAGCGACATTGTACACAGGAGCGAAAAAAAAACTCGTCAGCGCGTAGACAGACAAAAGATACAAATGAACAGGGTTAGAAAGCTTGGCGTGTTTCATTCCATCATGGTGTGGCTTAACCGTGCCACGAACGTGCGCACAAGCCCTGGGCTGTCACTGGTCGCTCTCAGGGCAGATTTCCTCCAGGGCGCCCTCCCACACGCCGTCCTGCCTCCACAACGACCAGGGCTTGTGCCACGCTCATCATACTGCTTGGCGTCGCTCGTAAAGACGCCGGCGTACGCGCTCCACGCGTCCACGGCGCTCGCCACAACAGCAGGGCTGTAGGCCAGCTCTCTCGTCATTCGGCGGCGGTCCAAACGTGCATGGGATCTTGCTGAGGGCACTGTTCCCGGCGATTCTGCAGCGCGCTCACGAGGCCTCGGCAGAACGGATTCTACACTGGATGAAGGGAGGGGTGGCGGGCAAAAAGGCGTTCATCTACGTCTTGTTTGACTTACTTGCTGGCGCGCTTTGCGCACGACGGCTGCCGTGTTGACGGCTGTGTCTCCTTCCACGATGTGTCGGTCGTCTAGGACCCAGTCTCGGTGGTTTCCCTTCACGAACTCTCTTCTGCAATGTGGCTAACTCTTCACGGCACTCATCACGCTCCTTGCGCAGCCGATTCTCAGTGCTGTCGGCGTCCTTCAACTGGCGGCGAAGGTCGTCCAGGTCACAGAGAGCGTCGTCTCTTTCATTGCGGTACCTGTCACAGCGCTCCTGCAAGTGAAGCGGTACCCAGAACCCCATGGCTAGGGCAGGGCATACAACCGGTCTCCGGTCCACTAACCCTATGTACGGAAGGGAAGACCGGTCTCCGGTCCACTAACCCCATGTACGGAAGGCGCCCGTTGACGCCCGGTGCGAGCCCGGCGGGAGCGTGTTCCGTGCCGTAAAGCCCCGCATGGGCAACCGATGCACCGCCAGCGGAGATTTGTGTATCAGAATATCAGGAATCAACAGGGTTTTATTTTCATATTGTTTCCGTCAATTTTTACGCTTCCGTTCTGATACTCACTGTTTTGACTGCTGGCGGTTGGATCGCGACTTTACCGTAACCGCCAGTTTAACTGTAATTAATGGAAATTTTAACGCAATCCGTCACGAAGGCTCCAAAGTCGTCAGGAACTGCATGGATGCTTCCGCAATTTTCACATCTTACACTCGCAACCTTAATCCGAATTTTTCAGGATGTCGAAATCGGATTTTCGACTTCGACATCCCCGCACTTGATTTGACCTCTTTCGAGTGGACCTACGTGCTTCCCTATGCACGAATCAACTTTCCTTTTATCTTGCCCTCCATTTGTCTTAAAGATATGGGCAAAACAAAGTTGATTCGTGAGGCCACTTGTGAGGGTCATATCTCGTGCCGCTTGCGAGGAATGACGATAAGGAAACGTGGGATGTATTCACAATACTCCCGACGTAATTTAGGAAGCATTATATGCCTTGCGTCTCCACACGTGCGCGCTAGTGTAATGGATCATGGTCAAGAGGGTAGAGTTTGCGTTATAACTCTTTGGCCATGATATTGCGTGCGTTAAGATAACTTTCGAGTGTAGCGCGCAAGTGTTGGTATTGCATAGGAACTCTCCTCGAGTTCCTATGAGCGATTGACACAAAGTTATGCCCTTGGAGGGGCATGACATATCGTGGGGGGAGCTACCTTTTGGGGCAATATGTGGTATGTGCCATGTGTTGTATTGCGTGCCTATTTGGCGGGTTTGGCTAAGAGCGATGGCCCTGCCAATGGACCTCATATTGTGCAAGCCCCTTCTCCATACTCCCCACGATCAATTGCAAGCCTAACCTTCGTGAAGGGAGGCTTGTGTGGTGATCCGGAAGCGATGCGTTGGGAGCAAGGTGTGTGTCTTGCAATTTTCCATATTTTCATGTGCCCACTTGGGAAGTAGCGCTCGTAACCTTTCAAGGCGCCCCAAGTGGAGCACATATGTGGAATCGAAGGTTATTGGTGTCAAGTCATTGTGTTTAGAAGGATTAGTTGATTGCACGATCCAAGCCGAAGATATTATAATATAATTGTGCACCTTTCAATGCACTTTTGTGTGTCTTTTTGCCAATTTTGCCGTTTTTGGCCCGTCATGATGTCAAGTGGCGACCGTGTATCTCACCGTTGCGCTCAATTGACATCATGACCCAAGTATGTTATAAGGGTACATACTTCGGTGCCCAACATATCTTGAACCCGGCGAATAACTCCTCTTGAGATTGGCACACCGTGGCCGCCATGTTGGCGATTTGGGACTATCCCAAATCATGGGCTCACTTGGCGACCCTGCCATTCCCAAAACCGGAGGAGTTGGGCGACGCCCAAAAGATATGTTGGACACATAGGACTTGATACCAATCCTATGGCACACTCCGGTCCAAGTCGGGCATGTGCCTCATTTGCCCCAACCATGAGTGTGCGCATTTTTGGCCATTTTGAGCAATTTTCCATTTTTGCTGCCCGCCGTGCACTATGTTGAGCCCACCCGTGCACGCCGGACGCATGGACCAATGGACCATATATGACATGGGTGTTATGCATAATGGTCCCCATGGGTCACACACCACGTGGGCGAAGCGGAACAACCTTCGTTAAGGCGCTAGCCCAAAGTGAGTGTGGGCAATTTTACCATTTTGGCATTTGTGGACCCAATTGGGATCGTCACCACGCCGAGTGGCATGGAAATCTTTGAGAGCCAAGGGCATGGGAGTCTCCGTTGGACTCCCGGTGGATCGCGTATGGAATGGCGGATCCGATCTCCAAGCCGGCGTGGAGATATACTATTGGGAGCACCCCGAATTTTGGCTCATTTCGAGCAGCCAAAATGACCCCACTTTGGGACCCCAATTTCCCCCTTCCGTGTGGTCAATTGGCGGCCCCATATCTCTATGCCCATAAGGAGCCCGGACCTAATTTCAAGTTGTACACTCAGATATAAGTCCTAGGTCCTGCCTCCTACCCTGTGAACCATTGGCCTTACCATGGCCGGGCGAGCCACGCGTGGGAATGACGCCAATTTTGGTGATTTTGGCATCATGACCCCAATTGACGAATCCGTGTTGCCCTGATGCCGGAACCTCAGAGGGAACCAGGTTGGGTGAGGGCTCCAGGGAGTTCGTACTCGAAGGGCATAGGGTCAGTTGCCTCGTCCCTACCTCTGGCGGGTCCGGACGAGGGGTCAATTTTGGAGTTTTTCAAGCTAATATCAGTTTGGGCTGAAACAGCCCATTTTCAGCTACCAACTCCTGGGCGATAATGGCGGGGCCATATCTCTGGCTCAGAGAGGAGTTGGGACCTGCCGTTAAGGGAGCATAGGGAGCCACCGTCGGTTGGCCTTGGAGCACCTTGGTTTCCAGGAACTCGCCTGTGGCTGGGCAGGACACCTCTCCCATTGGCAGGGTTTCAGGGTCCGGACTGAGCAGGGCATGGGTTGTGTTTGAGCCCCCGCCCCCACCAGCCACTGAGAGGGTCGGACCTGGGATTGGGATACAAGTTGGGATAGAGTGTCTATTGTCCTGTGATGCCCTTACCCCAGTCCAGTCTTAACCCCATGTATACATATCCTGATGTGTTGCTGTACATACTTTCATTCCCTCATTTCAGAGTGGCAAGGATTCTGAAACGCTTTGTCACATGACATGAGCGCATTGATGCCCCTGTGAGCGTAGTGCTTTGCCTGCCTGCTCACTTGCGCGTGTCCCGCAGCGTCCCGTGGCCGGCCCCCCACGGGAACGCGTCAAAAGCGTTTCACCGCCGCGGGGTTACCCAACCCTCGCGTGCCACTCGGGGCCACCAACTCCGAGCAGCGCGGCGCAGCTTGCAGCTCACAGCGCAGCGCAGCGGCTCGCAGCGCCACCCAGCGACAGCGCCGAGTTCGTCACGGAGCCAGCAGCGCCGTCCAGAGCATCGCCCTGACCGCGCCGCGACCGTGAAGGAAGTGGACAGACCAGACCCATCGGCCCACCAGCAAGGCCGCGTCAACCACTTCCGCAACCACCGGCTGACCAGCACCAGCCGCACGCCCAGTCCAGTGCTGCAGCACCCGCCTCAACAATCACCACAAGTTCGTTGAGTAGAACGAGTGCACACCAAGGACCTCGAGACCAAGTACGCCCCCCGCTGCCATGGTAAACTGGCAAGAAGCGGGCAGGACGTGGCCGCGGCCCCACCCCCATGCGGCACGCCTGCTGCGTGGGTTGGTTTGGGACCAACACTACAGCCACAGCCACCCCCAGGGCGAAGGCGGCATGCCCGGGAGCTTCGAGCTCCGCACGGACATCGCCCCCGACCGCCTGCAGGCCGTGGAGGACTGGCTGCGGGCGGAAGGGTTCGCCTTCCGCTTCCAGCAGAGGCGCTGGAGGACGTGGACCCGGCCGGACAGGCCCGGCGAAGGCCTGCGTCCCGACGGGAGTGAGGAGGACGAGGAGCCCAACGTGTACCCGTCGGGCGCCTCGATCAATGTCTCCATGTGGGACATGATCGAGAAGAGCTTCCCGGAACCGGGGAGCGAGCGCAGGCTGCAGGGCAGCAGCAGCGCGTCTCCGGGGAAGGAGAGGCGGTCCGCCGGGGACAGGAAGCGGGAGCGGAAGTGGCGGGAGTACCAGGAGTCCCTGGCCGCCGAAGCCGCCCAAGGCGCCAAGGGCGGAACCCCAGCCCCCAGTCCCCAACGGGCCAATGGTGGTCATCACCCCGGCTCCACCACCCTTGGCGACTACATCAAAGTCGCCAGGCAGACCAAGGCCAAGCCCCGTCCGCTGCTCCTGAGGCCCCAGCAGGCCCCAGCAGGCCCCAGCAGCGACGTGGAGTCGGCCCACCGCGGGAGGATGCCGGCCGACCAGGCCAGCTCCAGCAGCAGCGTCGCTCCCGACAGGGACGTGGCGCGCGCCTGTGAGCGCGTCTGTGGGGTGCCCTGCAACCTTCGGGTTGTCCGGCAACGGGCCAGGCAGCACAGCGCTGCCGTGGAGGGCGCCGTTGGCATCGCCCAGGAGGAGGCTGCGGAGTGGGCGCATGGCATGGCCATCCACGCCCGGACCGTGGCGGCCATTGCGGCCGGACTCACGGCCGTAGCCGCCCATGGGGCAGCGACTGCCCAGGTCAACGGTGAGTTGGCGGCAGCCGACGAGGAAGCCCGCCTGACGCAGGAGGCCATTGCCTGCAGGGAGGCCGAGGTGAGGGCGCTGCAAGAGGCGCTTGCCCCAGAGAGGGCAAAGAAGGAGGCGGAGGAAAGGGCCCACGCCGAAGCGACGGCCAAGGCCCAGGCGGACGCCGCCAAGAAGGACGCCATCGAGGCCGCGCGACGGAAGGTCGCTGAGGAGAAGGCCAAGACGGAGGCGGAGCTGGCGGCGTTGGAAGCGCAGAAGGCGCGGCTGCAGCAGGCCCGGGAAGCCGAGGCGGCTCGTGCTCGGGAGGAAGCCGAAGTGCGGGCTGCCGCAGCCACCGCCGCCGCAATGGAGGAGGCAGAGGCCAAACTCCGCCGCGAGACTCCCCCGGGAGGATCTCGAGTGGAGACCCTTGGAAAGCTTTTCGAAGGGGACGCCTCCTCCAGGATGACGCTGGATGAGGCGGACACGGGCAGCAGTGGGAGCAGTGGCCCCACCGCCCATCGACGGAGGAAGGGCAAGGGGAAGACCCCCGAGAGGCCGCGGAGGCCAGCGGGTGGACACCCCCACGACAGTGACCCCTTCTTCACCGCCAGTGACGGGGATGAACGAGGCCGCCGACATCGCCAAGTGGTGGCTTGGACGGACGGAGGAGGCGGAGACGTCCCCATGGAGCCGGAAGGTGAGGATGAGGATCTCCCTCCTCCCTACCGGAGCTCGGAGTCTTCCGAGACCGAGACGCCCAGGTGGGGCGACATGGACGAGGATGACGACATGGACTTCGGCATCACGAAGAAGCGCCCATCCTCGGACCCACCGAGGCGACCCGGCGGAGACCCACCGGGACCCCCTGGCGGAGGACCATCAGGACCCCCTGGAGGACGCCCACCAAGTGGACCCCCTCGAGGCGGACCACCGGGCGGGGGAGGACCCCCTGGACCGGGCGGACCCGGCGGAGGCCCTCCTGGAGGACCCCCTGGGGACCCCGACGACCCACCAGGGAACGGCGACCCGGATACCGCCTGGCGGTGGATTGTCTACCTCCGCAGGAGGGTCTTTTCCCTCGAGTGCGAGGTAGACACGGGCAATGGCGAGATGACTCGCATCTCCAAGGCCGCCGCGCGCGCGCAGACAGAGCTGGACATCGCCAGGGCCGAGATCAGCGGGCTGAACACGGTCATCAGCGGCCTGCAGCAGAGGCTGGACGCGCTGGAGGCCCGTGAGAGCGTCGGCAGCGACCACCCAGCCCTGGAGTCTGGCTCGTCGGACGACGGCTGGGGACCCGGACCAGGTCCAGGCAGACCCCACGCCCCCGGCGGAGCCCCCAGGAGTCGCCCCGGCGCCAGCGCCCCCTCTCTCACCGCCCCCTCTCACCACAGCGCGGGCCGCCGCAACGAGCGCGTGCCGCCCGGCAGTGGCAGTGAGGATTGGCGCGATGAGTGGCTCAGCTCCGACTACCACAACCGCCGTGCTCCACCGCGGACGCCTGTACGCCCCCGACGCCCGGCACCAGCCCCGGTGCCAATCCCAATGGCTGGAGGACGTTATGGTGGACTCAGGGATGAGGTCCCCAGAGGAGACGTGGAGTGGGATGTCGGCGAAGGTGAGGACCTGGACCTGGACCTGGAGGAGTTCGACATCAGCCCGCCGCGTGGTGTACGACGGGAGGCCGCTGAACGCAGCCGCCGGCGCCGTGATGAGGATGCGTACATGGAAGAAGTACGGCGTGAACACTTTGGTTCAGCGTACATAGAGGAACCGCGGCGTGGCCACAGGGGTTCCATGGAGGAGGTGGACGTGGCGGCCGTGGGAGTCCGTGGGCGAGGCCGATGGGAACCTCGGTCGACCTCGCGGCCGGTGTTCATGGTCTCTAAGGCCGCGGATGCCGCCGTGTGGGAAGACTTGAAGGACATCAAGCCCCCCATGTACGATGGCAGGCCCCTCAACCTCGACCGCTTCTTGGAGAAGCTGGACGATTGGGGGCTGACCGTCACTGAAGACATGCCTCACGCGCATGCGGAGAGATGTGTCTTCAGACGGTTCAGGTACCGCCTGCCCGAAGTGCTCGGAGAGCTATACTTCATGGCGACCAAGGAGGGGAAGATCAAGACCCTCAAGGAAGCCAAGAAGTGGCTCAACGAGCAGGAGCGGGTGGACGCTCCGCAGGTGGCTGCCAAGCGGTGGAAGTCCATCAAGCTTGAGCATCATGGACGGGAGATCCGCCTGCGGGATTGGCGGGACTTCCGAGGGAAATACACCCTCCACCGCCGCAACGTGGAGGATTGGAACGAGGGTGACGAGCAGGCTCGCCTGCTCTCCATGCTGCCGGAAGCATGGATCAAGAG
Source organism: Eutreptiella sp. 'Long Island Sound 2002' (assembly GCA_964036045.1). Lineage (NCBI taxonomy): Eukaryota > Euglenozoa > Euglenophyceae > Eutreptiales > Eutreptiaceae > Eutreptiella > Eutreptiella sp. 'Long Island Sound 2002'. The sequence goes on from OZ038392.1 coordinate 47,921,489, forward strand.
GGTCACCAAAGAGGAATCCAAGCGGGCCAAGTCCAACCACACGGTCAAGATGATGCTCCCCAAGGAGTATCATACGAACGTGGTGGCTTGGGCGAAGAAGAACGTGGCCCGGGATGTCAAACGGCACTCCCTGCGGAACGCTCTCCTCATCACCGTCTCGGGCGATCGCGAGAAGACCGCAATGTGGCGCCTCGACGAGTGTGAGTTGAGCGGCCAGACCATCCGTCTGCAGGCCATCCCGGCGCGGATGAGCTGCGACGAGATCCTGTAGTGGGTTGGACAGGAAGTACTCAAGGAGTACCGAAACCTCCACCACACCCGCGGGTTGAGGCCCGGCGACCGCGACGTCAACTACGTTGGCGAGGGACCTGGCGGGGAAGCTGCCATGGACCCAGCGGGAGCCGGCGGCGATGAGACTCTCGTTGACGATGACGACGACGATGAGCCCGCCGAAGTGGCCGTGTGTGCCTTCGTGGCCAAGAACCTGAGCGCGGGGAGCAAGCCGGGAAACCGGAAGCCCCTGCAGCAGGGTTGGAGGAAGCAGGAGAAGAGGGACCCTCGCCGCATTGGCGACCCTCCGCTGTCCTTTGGGGAGTTCATACGAGCTCACCCTCAGGGCTGTTTCGTTTGTTATGGGAGGAAGCGAGGCTTCAACCATGACCACTGAACATGCCCCGTCCACAAGGCCGACACGGAGGCTTACAAGAAGGCGCACGGGTCGAAGAAGCGTGCGCCCGCGGGTATCCGGGAAGCCAAGGTGGAGGTGGACAGGGACGAGCTCTCCAAGCTGGTGTCGCAGGGGACCGAGTTGGCCAAGGAGATCCAGGAGATCAAGAGGAACTGGGTCCCCAGGTCGGACAACAAGAACAAGGAGAACAACCAGAATGACCAGAACAAGGACAAGGACAAGAACAAGGGTAAGAAAGGGGGAAGGAAGAAGGGCGTCAACGAGGTTGATGCGGAGGAGAACACCCCTTCCTCCACAACCGACGCCCCCTAGCGGAGCCCCTGCAGCCAAGGGCCCCAGCTAGGGCGGTCGCAGGATGGTGACGTGGGAAGCGCCGAACCATCCCAGTCGGGAGTCGATAAGCACAAGGGGACTGCCGCGGGCGGAAGGCCCGGTCCGGCGCCCAGTCGCGGAGGCGGGGCGAGGGCAAGTGAAGGCACGAACCCTTGCAACCGTCCGTCCTTCGCGACCAAGAATGTGTTTGATGTACTACAGGATCTATCCGAGAGTATCGGATGATCACCCGGACCGCAGCTGGATGCTGCAGATGGGCAGCCTGAGCCCATTGTCCACGACCTGCACCAGTCGCTTGTTGAGCTTCTGGAACGGCCGGAGATCCTGAGTTTGCACGCCGTGCGCCGTGTCGGTCGCGAGCGGCAGTTGCATCTTAAGGTCCGTGCCTTATGCGGGGAAGTGGAAAAGGTTTTCGACGTGTTGGTCGACACGGGAGCTCAAGTCAGCTTGGTCAAGGCTGGCCTACTTCCACCAGAGTGTCTGACCGACAGTCGGAAACCTGTCAGGCTGAAGGTGGCGAACGGCCAGTACATGGTGGGAGGCACGAGGGAAGCGGCCATTGGGCTGCAGTTCGTGAACCATCGTGAGCTGAGCCGCCCAGACCTCGGCAAGGAAATCCTCCTGCACGGTCGCTTCTACGAGGCCGAGATGGACTGGGACATGATCGTCGGGTACGACTTCATGATGGACACGGACTCCGGCGTCCTCCCGGCCCAGGCCTCCATGACCCTGTACCAGGACGACCCACTCTCGTGGCTTTCGTCACCTGAGCACCATGTGGAATGCCAATGGATCCACCCCGAACGCAATCAGCTCGAAGTGGCCGCGTTGGACACTGAGCCAACTGGTCCTGCGAACCAGGAGTACGGCGTAAGGCCGGAAGTGGCGAGCCGAGTTGTCGCGGACTTGGCAGCTTCGGATCTGGCCCTGGATGCGTTCTCTTCAGGAACCTCCGCCCATCTGCGGGTGTGTGAGAAGTACTGGAGCGCCCAGGACTCCGCGTGGAAGAAGCACTGGGGTCCGCATCAGGGATTGATGTGGATCCATTGCCCTCGATGGGACATTCCAAGAGCGATAACGAAGATTCGCAAGGACCGCTCCAAGGCAGTGCTGGTTGTTCCTATGGGATGCACCGAGGAGGAGAGTACCCGACATTGGGTAGCCTCATTGACCAACATGACCTTAAACAAGGTCGTCCTACCGGCTGGAGAGAGTGTCTATCAGGACGCTAAGGGACAGCCCATGCCACCCCAGAGATGGCCAACGGAATTCCACTATGTGGATGGGGGCCTTGATCAGGCCGACACCGCGGACTTCGTGTGTGTCAACCGCATCGTAGCGGAGCCTTGGAGGCAATGCTTTGCGGTTCCCCCTGTTGACATCGAAGAATCGGATTCGGAAGACCCCCTCACTGAGGAGGAGTGGGATCTGGTTCAGGGGTATATGGATCAGCCCTTTCACGACTGGGGAAACCAGCGTGAGGGCAAAGGCCAGGACAAAGCCTGGTGGGAAGTGGACTCGATCGTCTCTGGTTCCTATGACGGGAACACCTTCACGCAGAGGGTGCTGGACCACCTATCCAGCCAGGACGAGCCAATCGGGGGTAACCCACCCACCTACGGCGATCTATTCCGAGGCAAGACCAGAGATGGCCCTTTGGGCCACCTGGGAAGACCGCCTGAGCCGAAGACGAGCGGAGTAGCTACCCCTCAAGTAAGCTCCGTGGTTCAAGTGCCCGGAAAAGCCAAGGCGGAGTCCGATGACTGCCCCAAGATCCAGGCATTGAGGGCCAGGCTGAAGCAGAAGTATGGTGATACCTTCTTCAGCGGTAAGCCTGTGTTTCCCCCACCGGTGCGTGCACCGTATGGCGAGGCCAAGATACGACTGAAGCAGGACCCCCGTGTGTATCGGCACCGGGAGTTTGCCCTGAGGGGCGAGAGGAAAGAGGCCATGGAGAAGATCCTCCGTGACTTCATCCAGAGAGGCTGGCTCGAGCCGTGCCACTCCGAATGGGCCTCTCCGTGCTTCGTCGTCCCCAAGAAGGTTGCCGGTGAGTGGCGGCTCGTGGTCGACTACCGCGGCCTGAACGCCCAAACGCAGCACGACAGCTATACGCTGCCCCTCATTGAGGACATGCTGCAAAAGCAACACCGGCGGAGGATCTTCACGGTGATTGACCTGAGAGTGGAAGGTGATGCCCGTGGGCGTTACCAACGGCAATGCGGCTTTTCAGCGGATGCTGGAGAACCTGCTTGAGCCGGTGCGCGACTGTGCGGACCCCTTCGTGGACGACGTGATCATCGCGTCCGGGGACCCCAGTATGAGCTACGAGGAGCTCCTGGAGGCACACGAGAGGGACGTCACTCGAGTGCTGGACCTTCTGGTTCGGCACAAACTCACGGGCAGCAGTGACAAGGCCACCATTGCGGTAAGCGAGGTGGTCTTCGCTGGCCACGTGGTCGGGAACGGGCAGCGAAAACCCATACCTGGCAAGGTGGCTGCGATTGAGCACTGGGAAAAGCCCAAGACGGTCTCTGAGCTACGGGCGTATCTGGGGTTCTGCAACTACTACTCGGGGTATATCAAAATGTATGCCGAGTATGCAGCCCCCATGACGACCATGCTCAAGGGCAACCGAGAGGAGACCAAGAAGGGGTCCAAGAAGGCTCTGGTCTGGACGACTGAGTCCGACCGTGCCTTTGAGGGGATGAAGCAGGCGCTGCTATCCGCAGTGGGTCTGCACCTCGTGGATCCCGACCGAGGGTTCGTCCTGCGCACCGACGCTTCCGACTACGCCATTGGCGCTGTGTTGGAGCAAGTGCTTGACGACGGGAGGCACGTGCCCATGGCCTTCTGGAGCCGAGTCCTGGCGGAAGGCCAGAGACGGACGTGGACGCCCCGTGAAAAGGAGGCGTATGCCATCGTCATGGCTCTCAGGAAATGGGCTGGGTACATAGCCCTCCATCCCGTCACCGTCTGCACCGACCATCAGAGTCTGCAGTCGTGGCACAAGGAGCACGTGGACACCCCCTCAGGTCCCGCCTCCCGACGGGCAAGATGGCATGAGACCTTGGCCAAGTTCGACCTCACGGTTGTGTATATTCCTGGAAAGGATAACACCGTGGCGGACTGTCTCAGTAGGTGGGCCTATCCCGCCAGCAAGGGCATGACAGATATCTCTGCCCATGGCGATGAGGCTGAGACCGCTGAAGCCAAGAGGATCATCGAAATGGAGCGCCTGATGGAGGAGGAGGGTGCCAAATGCTTCGTCGACATGGCTGCGGATGCCCCCCTCGCAACGAGGGTGAGCAGAGCGGTCAGAGTACTCGCCCCTGAGGGAGCTGAGTCCGACAAGCACCTCTTCCCGGAGTCTCGCCTCCAGGACGACTGGACTGACGACTACGCCAAGTCTGAGGCCTTTGCGGCCGAGTATAGGGCTGTGACGGACCCTGACGACGGGCAGAAGTGGCCAAAGGGGCTGACCGAGGAAGATGGCAAGCTCTACCGGAATGGTAAGCTGCTAGTACCGGAGTCCCGGGTGCTCGAGCTTTGTGAAGCTTGGCACCACCACATGCTGCACCCAGGGGTCAAGAAGCAAGCTCTTGACATGCAGCGTCGGTTCAAGATCGACCATATCGTTCTCTATACCGCCATCAAGAAGGTCAGGAAGGGTTGTTCGGTCTGTCAGGCCTGCAATCCCGATAACCGGAACGTCAAGGGGGAACCCCAATGGACCCCGGTTCCTGATCAGCCCATGGAAAGCGTGGCCATGGACGTCTTCTCCATGCCCGAAGTGCACATTGGCAAGGAGACCTTTGACTGTGTGGTTCTCTGTGTGGACCGCCACAGCGGCTACGTTGTAGCCGTTCCGGCACGCAAAAAGGGGTTGCTTGCCAAGGAAGTGGCAGTCATGATGATTCGTCATTGGCTGACCGTCTTTGACATCCCCCGCACCATTTGCAGTGACCGAGGGCCCCAGTTTACTGGTGGCTGGTTCAAGGCTATGTGTTCCCTCATGGGAATACGTCATGCCAAGAGCGTCGCCTATCTCAGCCGGTCTAACGGCCGTGCTGAAGTGGCTGGACGGCAGCTGTTCGAGAAGCTGCGCAAGATCCACATCACCAATCCACGTCAGAACTGGCTTGAGGAGATGTGGCCTGCTCTGAAGGCCCATCATGACACCCCCACTCCGGGCGGTTTGTCCCCTCACCAGATTCCGTTCGGCAGGGACCCCCTGGGCAGGGGACTTCCCTTGTCTGGTGATGGCATGGCTATGGATGCCAAGGAATTCTTCGCGCGGCAAGAGCAAACGGCGCGGGACATCCGCCAGCAGCTTGAGAAAGAGCATGCTGAGCGTCAGAAGTCCGCCCCGAGCTCGACAGCGCAGAAGTTCGGGGTGGGAGACCCGGTGTGGGTGATCAGACCCCGCCCTATGGGCACCCACCGCACCAAGACCTGGTTCACACCCGGCGAGGTGGTCCGCAGGATTGGTGAGGACACCTACCGCATCAAGGTGGGTCACGGACAGTTCCGGGAGCGCCACGAGAGTCAACTCCGTGTGCGGGAACCCGACCTCCGTGGCCAGCATGTGTCCCTGAGCTATGCCGCACATGAGGCCGATTCGGACGACGACTATGCTGAGCAGGACGACTATACAGTCGAGAAGATCCTGGCTCAGCGTCCGAAGGCCTCGGCACCCGGAGGTCTGGAGTTCAAGGTTCGTTGGCGAGGTTATGGGCCGTCCCACGACACCTGGGAACCCGTCTCCTCGTTCGTGCCGCGGGTCAATACTCCCTTCATGGAGTACATCCGCAAGCACAAGACCAAGATCCACGTTTCGGACTTGGCAGCACTCACCCGGGCGATTGCAGCCAGGGGTGCCTGGTCAGCGCCCTGAGCTCTCCCCTGATGCGTTTTGAGCGCTTGTGAGGACGACGTATCGTCCCTTGCTTGCATGCTCTCTTCCATCTTTCGGTGACAGAGTGGCCATATACCCCCCCTGCTGAATCCAGAGGAGGATGGCCCCTCTCTTCAATTCTACTCGTCACTCCCCACCTGCTGAATCCTTGGGAAACCAGGTAGGGCGACTGACCTTCATATTTCTGAGCTCTTGGGGCCTTGAAGCCCATACGACGTTGCGCAACGGATGCCGCTGTCATCGGCATTGGGAATTTTTGGTGTGTGGTCTGGTTCCATGGCACTTGCGGAATCCAGACCAGTCGACATGTGTCAGCTGACTATATATGGCCTGAACTCAGGCGTTTTCTTGTCCACCCTCCCGCATTGCCTTATCCTGACCGTGGCGTGGTTTGGCGCTCTGTCCAGAGCGTGTTTACACGCCTATTTACCCAGATTGTTGCTTGTTTTTCTGCCCTCCAGGATATGTGCATCTGTATGTTAAGTGTCATCAGCCCATCGCTGAGGGATGGACTGTTTTTCACCACGAATCGGGATACAGAGGCGCCTTGAGTCGCCGTGTACATGTTCATACAGCCTGGTCCAGCCTGGACCAGTACCTGAATACAGATTCTACTGTTTGAGTGCCTGTGATACCGTGTTGCCCTATTCGCTGTGATGTGGAGATCCTGATGGCGCCAGGCGGGAAGCCCAGTTGCCTGACTACACTCCCAGCGGTCCGCCACTGTCAGTCCCAGTGTGAGCCTACCGATTCGCAGACGCACTTGCAGTCGGATGGCGGCCTCCGGTGCTCCTGACCTCGGTCAGTCTGCCTGGGAAACTGGTGGTTTGAGGAGTCGACGCCTCCGCCCACACTGCATGAGGACTCCCTCATGTATGGCCTTCGTGGTAATAGGGCGAGGGAAAAGACGGCCTTGATGCCCGATCCCTTAAGGAGGAGCTCCCTTAAGATCTCTTAAGGAGTTTGGCTGCGGCACTCTGGACTCGCGTCGTATGGATATGGACATGGTGCGCCCGAGGAAGGACCCGTGGGGACTCTCCCCAGTCGGCGGGCCTTGGGAAGCTTGGGGTAGCCTGATGGATCTTTGTGGTCGCTCTCGACCTGTGGGACCACCTCGGTCGTCGTGTGTCGCCTATGTTGGCCGTGTATGCCACTGCCACTGTGGTGGTGACCGTAGCAGCCGGCACCCGGTGCGCCTGGTATGGGTTAACGGCTCCTTTGGATGCCGAACAATCGCCGCCAGGACCCGGGACTTGATACTTGATACTATACATGTGCTACGAGCTTATACAGCATCATACCTATCTTACTGTGGAATTTGGGCAGCCTAGCCTGAGCCAGCCTGAAGTGAGGATGTGACACCCCCCCCCTTCAGGAAATGGTCCTGGGTACCCGCTGCCATGCGTGGGTGTTATCGAGCCCCCCCCGGGGTTTGCTCTAAGGAGGGGGGTGAAGCGGTACCCAGAACCCCATGGCTAGGGCAGGGCATACAACCGGTCTCCGGTCCACTAACCCTATGTACGGAAGGGAAGACCGGTCTCCGGTCCACTAACCCCATGTACGGAAGGCGCCCGTTGACGCCCGGTGCGAGCCCGGCGGGAGCGTGTTCCGTGCTGTAAAGCCCCGCATCGGCAACCGATGCACCGCCAGCGGAGATTTGTGTATCAGAATATCAGGAATCAACAGGGTTTTATTTTCATATTGTTTCCGTCAATTTTTACGCTTCCGTTCTGATACTCACTGTTTTGACTGCTGGCGGTTGGATCGCGACTTTACCGTAACCGCCAGTTTAACTGTAATTAATGGAAATTTTAACGCAATCCGTCACGAAGGCTCCAAAGTCGTCAGGAACTGCATGGATGCTTCCGCAATTTTCACATCTTACACTCGCAACCTTAATCCGAATTTTTCAGGATGTCGAAATCGGATTTTCGACTTCGACATCCCCGCACTTGATTTGACCTCTTTCGAGTGGACCTACGTGCTTCCCTATGCACGAATCAACTTTCCTTTTATCTTGCCCTCCATTTGTCTTAAAGATATGGGCAAAACAAAGTTGATTCGTGAGGCCACTTGTGAGCGTCATATCTCGTGCCGCTTGCGAGGAATGACGATAAGGAAACGTGAAATGTATTCACAATACTCCCCACGTAATTTAGGAAGCATTATATGCCTTGCGTCTCCACACGTGCGCGCTAGTGTAATGGATCATGGTCAAGAGGGTAGAGTTTGCGTTATAACTCTTTGGCCATGATATTGCGTGCGTTAAGATAACTTTCGAGTGTAGCGCGCAAGTGTTGGTATTGCATGGGAACTCTCCTCGAGTTCCTATGAGCGATTGACACAAAGTTATGCCCTTGGAGGGGCATGACATATCGTGGGGGGAGCTACCGTTTGGGGCAATATGTGGTATGTGCCATGTGTTGTATTGCGTGCCCATTTGGCGGGTTTGGCTAAGAGCGATGGCCCTGCCAATGGACCTCATATTGTGCAAGCCCCTTCTCCATACTCCCCACGATCAATTGCAAGCCTAACCTTCGTGAAGGGAGGCTTGTGTGGTGATCCCGAAGCGATGCGTTGGGAGCAAGGTGTGTGTCTTGCAATTTTCCATATTTTCATGTGCCCACTTGGGAAGTAGCGCTCGTAACCTTTCAAGGCGCCCCAAGTGGAGCACATATGTGGAATCGAAGGTTATTGGTGTCAAGTCATTGTGTTTAGAAGGATTAGTTGATTGCACGATCCAAGCCGAAGATATTATAATATAATTGTGCACCTTTCAATGCACTTTTGTGTGTCTTTGTGCCAATTTTGCCGTTTTTGGCCCGTCATGATGTCAAGTGGCGACCGTGTATCTCACCGTTGCGCTCAATTGACATCATGACCCAAGTATGTTATGAGGGTACATACTTCGGTGCCCAACATATCTTGGACCCGGCGAATAACTCCTCTTGAGATTGGCACCCCGTGGCCGCCATGTTGGCGATTTGGGACTATCCCAAATCATGGGCTCACTTGGCGACCCTGCCATTCCCAAAACCGGAGGAGTTGGGCGACGCCCAAAAGATATGTTGGACACATAGGACTTGATACCAATCCTATGGCACACTCCGGTCCAAGTCGGGCATGCGCCTCATTTGCCCCAACCATGAGTGTGCGCATTTTTGGCCATTTTGAGCAATTTTCCATTTTTGCTGCCCGCCGTGCACTATGTTGAGCCCACCCGTGCACGCCGGACGCATGGACCAATGGACCATATATGACATGGGTGTTATGCATAATGGTCCCCATGGGTCACACACCACGTGGGCGAAGCGGAGCAACCTTCGTTAAGGCGCTAGCCCAAAGTGAGTGTGGGCAATTTTACCATTTTGGCATTTGTGGACCCAATTGGGATCGTCACCACGCCGAGTGGCATGGAGATCTTTGAGAGCCAAGGGCATGGGAGTCTCCGTTGGACTCCCGGTGGATTGCGTATGGAATGGCGGATCCGATCTCCAAGCCAGCGTGGAGATATACTATTGGGAGCACCCCGAATTTTGGCTCATTTCGAGCAGCCAAAATGACCCCATTTTGGGACCCCAATTTCCCCCTTCCGTGTGGTCAATTGGCGGCCCCATATCTCTATGCCCATAAGGAGCCCGGACCTAATTTCAAGTTGTACACTCAGATATAAGTCCTAGGTCCTGCCTCCTACCCTGTGAACCATTGGCCTTACCATGGCCGGGCGAGCCACGCGTGGGAATGACGCCAATTTTGGTGATTTTGGCATCATGACCCCAATTGACGAATCCATGTTGCCCTGATGCCGGAACCTCAGAGGGAACCAGGTTGGGTGAGGCCTCCAGGGAGTTCGTACTCGAAGGGCATAGGGTCAGTTGCCTCGTCCCTACCTCTGGCGGGTCCGGACGAGGGGTCAATTTTGGAGTTTTTCAAGCTAATATCAGTTTGGGCTGAAACAGCCCATTTTCAGCTACCAACTCCTGGGCGATAATGGCGGGGTCATATCTCTGGCTCAGAGAGGAGTTGGGACCTGCCGTTAAGGGGGCATAGGGAGCCACCGTCGGTTGGCCTTGGAGCACCTTGGTTTCCAGGAACTCGCCTGTGGCTGGGCAGGACACCTCTCCCATTGGCAGGGTTTCAGGGTCCGGACTGAGCAGGGCATGGGTTGTGTTTGAGCCCCCGCCCCCACCAGCCACTGAGAGGGTCGGACCTGGGATTGGGATACAAGTTGGGATAGAGTGTCTATTGTCTTGTGATGCCCTTACCCCAGTCCAGTCTTAACCCCATGCATACATATCCTGATGTGTTGCTGTACATACTTTCGTTCCCTCATTTCAGAGTGGCAAGGATTCTGAAACGCTTTGTCACATGACATGAGCGCATTGATGCCCCTGTGAGCGTAGTGCTTTGCCTGCCTGCTCACTTGCGCGTGTCCCGCAGCGTCCCGTGGCCGGCCCCCCACGGGAACGCGTCACAAGGTTTCAGCCGGAACTCTGCGCGAGCTGGAGCTGCTAGAAGCATAGACAGAAGAGGGCATTCACACCGGCAACTGTTGCCGGCGAGGCGTCCTTTACGGCGAAGGTGTTCTCAAGCCATGATGCTCAACTTCGGAACTTCAGTTTTGTAATCCTACTATACGTTGTGTCTATCTTTTGATGTTGATCTTGATCACGGCTATTATACCCAATCTCCTTCAACGAAGCATAGAACGGCAAAGCACAGGAACTCAGTGAATTCGGTATAGCATGAATCAAAAACTGTAGTTCCTGTGCAGTACAATGCATAATGTAATTTTATAATTAACTACATTACACACATATCGGAATCTCGAAAATAAAAGCTGATTTTCTGCACTGTGTAAGCGCGCTCTGAGCTGTCAACATTATGCGCGATTTCTGCGCGCGTGCTCTGAGCTGCAGGCACTCAAACCTATTACACCTAACTGAAGAAAAAGTAGGCAACAACATATGGTCACTGATTTTGTTGCAGTTTACCAAACACTGGGCCGAACACGCCCGTCTTGTTGTAACAGTGCTATGCCACATTACCGCATTTGCAAAATGATGTACGGTGAAAAAACGACCGAGTGGAATGTCCTTTAATTTTTGTGTGCACATCCACTTTTATACGGCTTCCGGCATGCATGCAAATTTTGCGTTAGGCAAACATTTTGTTCTTTGTGGCCAATTTGGACTTTTTTCCCATAAAATAGGAAATGTTGAGCGTTGGAGTTATCGCGTCCAACACTCCAACAAAAGAGTGAACGAAACATGACGATGAGGCTCCCCCGAGGACGAAGCCAAAGAAGGCAGTCGAAGGATCAGAGATGGAGGAAGCAGATCGGGACCGGGGCACCATCGGACCGTCCCGTCAGTGTGCGGCAAGAGAGCACCCGACCAAGCCGGTTCCGAAGGGTAAGACAATAGAAAGATGTCCTTGATTAATGCCCTAGATATTTTGATGAAATCCTGCAGGTTTTGAAGTTGAAAACCCAAACCAAAGCAGCAAGTAGAGCAAGAACAGGATGTGGATCGAATGAATGAATAGTTTTGAAATCCAGTGTAAGACAGAAGGGCTGCAGATAGACAATGCAGGTATAAACACAAAGATTCAATCACAATTGGATAATACAAAAGATTTTATATGAAAACTGGACTGACTCGGGCCTCCAAGATAGCATCAGGCACTTCATGTGCACTCTTTTGGGTGAAATGGTGCTGGTTAGGACTGAGGGGCATAGATGTCAGGCCAACACAGAAAATGACTTGGCCAAGCAACTGAATTCAGAAACAGTTAAAAAGTAGAACCACAATAAGTGGTAGAAACAATTGAGTATAGGGGTCTTGGGGTGGGAGACCACTAGGCTTAACCTCCAAGGCCTAAAGCATGAAATGCCTATTTTATTTCGGTATATCCTCCATGAAGGAAGGTACCTCCGCTCAGTTGAGTGGTAGGGGTGAACTTCATGGGGGGGCTAGGGTTACAACCCTAGTTACCTTGAGAAAGTGTACTTTAGGCTTCAAAAGAGAGATAAAAATACTTAAGTTAGTCTTAGCATCAACAAAAGGGTTTTAAGGGGGGTGAAAGTGCTGCCCTGGGTCGTTGATGGTGCCGGAGGGCTCGGGGCCGGCAAGACCACTGGGCCAGGCACGCGAGGAGTCGACCTGAACGCTGCTATTGGGGGTAGAACCGGAGACTTGGACACCAACGGAGGCGAGAGCAGCAACAACTGAAGCAAGATCCATGTTGAGTGTTATCCGGCAGAAAATCCCAGTCTATGAAGAAAATTGATGCGGATTATTCTAAATACATCTGAGTGTCCAAAACTGTCTGAAAAGATTTAAATAAATCCGATTGTGAAAAATATTTGGCCGATCTGGCCCGGGAGCGCGCGTCAGCGGCAAATGGCGATTCCAGCTAAATGAGCGGAACGCGGCGGATTTACGGAGAATGGACCGCGGAATCAGATCCGGCATATCAGAAATATATAGGTCTGATCCTGAGACTGAGCTGCGAGGCGGCGATTCCGCCGAAGCAAAGAAAATGACCAAAATGTAGCCAATCTGGGTTAGATCAGTGAAAATCTGAGCAGATGGGGGTTAGCCGCACTTACACTCCCCCTCCAAAAACACACTGGGGTGTGTCGCTATGTCAACGAAGAACGTAGTGCGGGTAAGTCCCAGAAAAAAGTAGAAATGTAGCCTCGATGGGGCGAAATCTGCTTGATCTGACCTGATTTGGGCTGATTTGGCACTGAATCAGGATGAATGAACCTGAAATGAGACAGAATGAGAAGTGACGAACAGTCCTCCGTGCAGTAAAACATTAGGTTAAGGGCTAAAAAGCATGTAAACGTATCGAGAATCGATACCAAACCACACTTTGGTTGAGAATGAGGTAGATTATTGGTGGATTGAGTGGGGGAATCAAGAAATGGAGTGACATCTCAGCGCTCTGGCACAGTTTCGCTGTCGCGGGCACGCTACGGTGTCCTCGCCGAACTCTACATCGTGTTAATCCCGCTTTTCTCGTTCTGAAAAGTGCAGCATGTGCTTCAGATTTGGCGCATCTGGCGGATGATCACAAGATTCAATCTTGCTGAATCAATTTGAACAGAGATGGAGGAGATTAAGCAATCACAGAGTGGGAAAACAAATACAAATGTAGTCTACAGACCCTAAGTGCACAGAAAATCATAAGCGTCAACGAAGTTAGACAAAGCCGTCGACAGATCTTCGAGGAATGAGAGGAGATGACAAGGAAATCAATCTAAATTGTCCTAAAATCAGCAAATTCCCTAAGATGAAGGTGAAATGAAGCGAAATGTCTAGAACTGAAACTACTAACACCTACGTTTAGACTAAAGTTAATATATATTGGTGTTTATTCAGCTCAATTGTGCTTTCCGGCACGTTGGTTCGCGAGCATCTAACAGATTCTATGAAAATGTGGATCATGTGATGATGCATCATGATGGGACATGCTGGCCCTGGATCCTTGGCATGTAACGCGCCGAAGGTTCGCTGAAGGCGCTTTACTGACAGTATATAACTGAGAGACACCGAGTAGTCCTTTATTTACAGTGGCGGTGGTGTCAATCGACTTGGACAAGGCCAATCTTTCGATGGAGTCCCACAAGACACTTGGATTCACCATTTTCGACAGTTTCAGGTCGGATTGAGCTCACATTGGCGTGTGCCAAAAATACAACGAAGCTTACGGACTTCAGAGGTTGCTGTTAGAAGTCCCTAGAGCTCCTATCTGAAGGTTGTCTGAACAATTGACGTCTGGGTTTCGTGCAACAGTGGCAGAATGATGGACAAACCTGAGAAATTCAAGGCAAATTTGAGGATCCTGGATCTGAATCTGGACTTTGGCGTCAGCATCACGGCAAATGAAGGTATGATCTGAGTTCCTGGCGTCGCATCTGGTGCAGCCAGTACTACAGGGGGTGCCTGTAGGGGTGAATGTCGCTGGCCAGCGTTTTTACTATGTACATTTGCTTCCATCTGCACGAGTAGCCAAATTCCAAAGATGCACAGACCAACAGAGACAAGATTACCCCGAATCTGCCTGAATTAAGCCTGAGTTTGGTTTTTTCTGGACACGGCAGCACACTCCGTGGCTTTCGGTTTTCGACTTTCGATACGCTACCGAACGGAGACCAAAGAAAAATTGATTGACGTCAAATTATCAAACATTTGCAGTTCTCCACATCATGATGTAATCAGGAAAAATGAACAGTGGATTGAGCAGAATGTGGTTTTTTCAAGTTGAATTCGGCCAAGCACGAATACATGTGACCACCAACCTGTCTGGTCGGGCTCTCGTACGGCTTGGGCGCTGCAAATCAGCGGCCGAACTTGAAGCTTGGTCCTCATTTGGCTCCTGGGCTGGCCTGACCGCAGGAGGGGGGATCGACGGATCAGCCCTGGAATGTGACGAATGAGGGCCGTAAAAGGCTGGATCTCGATTCACCACAGGTCTTTTTCCGTCGCTCTCCACCGGTCTGTCTGGTTTCGACAAACAGTCTGTCAGGAGTACGCCAATTTCGGGATGCTTCTTCAGGAAGTCGATGAACCCCTTGGTGTACCCATGGACAAAAGAATGGGCTGGTTCCCAGTTGTTGTGACTGGAATCAAAGCCCCTCCACTCACACAGAAATTCCCATTCGCCCTTGGCGTCACGTCTTGCTTCAACAATCCTCTTGAGTTCGTACTTCCCCCCTTCGATGACCCGATCGGACAAAATTTTTGAAGTCCAGAAAAGGGGTTTAACCCGATCCTTGGGGGAGGGGATCTCTCTCTTGAGGCGATCGCCCGAAACGTCAATTTCCCTGCTGACATCCACACGAATCCTCCACCTGTTCTCACCAAGACGCGCTGTAACAGCGAATGGCCCCTCCCACAAGGGAAGAAGCTTATCATCTCCCTCCAGGGTGGTTTCGGATTTTCGAAGCCAAACTCGATCATCGACTTCAAAATTGTGGGGGTTTTTTCGACCTTGATTCTGGACCCAAAGCCAGTCAGCTTGATGCTTCTGGATTAATTTCGAGACAGTTTTATCTGCTCGTTGGACTTCGTCCAAAAACAGCGAAGCATCTTTACAAGGGCGAGGATTATTCAACGGCATGTTCCACCAACACTTCTTTCGTCCAAAGACAATTTCATTTGGAGAAAGGCCATGGTACAAAGGCGTGTTGTGGTACCGGCGAAGCAATGCGAAGAGAACTTCCATCCAATGGAAATCCTTTTCACTCGCGAGCTCCTTACGAAGCATATTTATTATAGAGCGGCCGGCTCTTTCGCCAGGCAGCGCTCGATGCGAGTGGATTTCACATCGCAGGTGGTGGATTCCAAGGCGAGCACATAATTCCTTCCACCATTCGGAGGTGTACTCTTTGCCTGAGTCCGTAACCACCTCGGATGGGACGTCCCAACCTCCCATCCAGGTCTGCGCGCACCATTTGGCGGCAGCCTTGCCAGTCATCGACTCAATGTTGCAAGGCAACACTTGAATGTAGCCGGAATGACGGCACTGAATAAGGAGCACACCATTGACTTTTTTATTCGTCCAATGGCACTCTTCGTCATCGAGTTCACCGAGATAGAAGAAATCACTGGTGACTCTGTTAAAGAGGCGCTCCGGAATAGGATGTGGCCTCAGATGGCCGTGCTTCTTCGCGCTGGGGGGCGTCGAGACAGCACATTGGGCACATCCGGCGGCTACTTTCATGCAATGAGTATATAGCCGTGAGCCAAACAACCTATGTTTAATCATCGACCACAGTCGACGGCCATGTGCGTGGGGGGACTCCCATTTGTGCCACCAGTTTAACACTCGGGGGGCCAGGGCGTCTGGTACGCACAATTTACCCTCCATCCACAGCTTCCCCCCATCCAACGAATATTCAGAAAAAATCCCATCCTTGTGAGCATCTTTGGATTTGAGATTTGCAAAGACCTCTTTAAACATGGGATCATGCAGATAATCGGACGTCCAGTCACGGATGATCAGGGAATCTTTCGGCAGGGGTGGAGTTTTGGCCGGATCTCGACGCTTAATGCCCTGGATCAACCGAAATCGACTTACTCGTCGGGTATAGTCAAACCGTTTCACACTCCCTGAGGAGGGATCGGTGACTTTCTCCACGACTTTCAGTGTTTTGGTGCAGATCTCATGAGCATGCGCCGGATCTGAGAAGGCCGTGATGTCGTGGCACGGTAATGCGTGCTGTTTAACAGCGCATTGCATGCATGCACGTCGAATGAGCTTTTTTTCTTCCTGATCCCATTCGATGATGACATGGCGGTCCTGCTCCGTACCATGGATGTTGGTACTTTGCAGCCCCTCTGAAGCGGGGTAAGCCCATCGGCTCAGAGCATCCGCTACCGTGTTGTGTTTTCCAGGCAAATATGATACATGGAGGTCAAACAGAGAGAGAAATTCGTGCCATCTGGCCCGTCGACCAGCTGGGCTCGCGACAGTATCAATGTGTTCAGTGGCCCAATACTCCAGAGATCGATGATCCGTCAGGACCTCGACTCGATTGGTGCCAACCCACGATTGGTACTTTTTCAGAGCACAAATTATGGCGTACGTTTCTTGCTCACGCGGCGACCATTGCATTTGGCGTGGGGCTAGCTTCCGAGACCAAAATGCAAGAGGGTAATGATCGCCGGTGGCTTCATCAACCTGTTCAAGGACAGCTCCGATCGCGTACCTAGAAGCGTCGGTTCTAATGTAGAAGGGTCGGTCGAATTGGGGCACATGCAACGTGGCGACTTCGCAGAGGGCCGCCCTCAAGTGATGGAAGGCCTCCTCGCACTCGTCAGTCCACTTGACACGAACCTTTGAACCTGCCTTGCCCGCATCTCTCCCTACCTTCAATAATTCAGTGAGGGGGGCAGCAAATTTGGCATAATTCGGCACAAAAGTGTGGTAAAAATTGCAACAACCCAGGAATCCTCTCAACTCCGTGATCGTCTCAGGGCGCTTCCACTTCTGAATAGCGACGAGCTTCCCTGGACTGGGTCGTCGGGTGCCATTCTCTAGGAGAGAACCACAAAATTCGACTGATTTTAAAAATAATTTTCCCTTCTTTGGCCCACAAATCAGCTGATTGGCATCAAGAATGTCCAAAACTTGGTTCAGCTGCTTTTCATGTAGGGCCACCAGCTCGGCTTCGGTCAGTCCCTCCCCTTCCGTCGCGATGATTATGTCATCTATGTACACGCTCACGAAGGCACGAAGCTCAGGATGGGCTGTAAAAAGCACATCCTCCATCATTCTTTGAAAAAACGAAGGGGCGTTCTTCAGGCCCATGGGCATGACCGTCCACTGGACTGGGCCACATGGCGTGCACATACAGGTGAGAGGTCGGCTGTCCTTCCTCAACGGCATTTGGTGAAAGCCGTGACGGAGATCCAGCACAGAAAACAAACGACCTCTTGCCCTCTTGGCGATTTCCTCCTCAATGAGGGGCAAGGGGTGTGAATCCGCCTTGGTTTCGGCGTTGAGATTGCGAAAATCAACAACCATTCGCCAACCATCTATAGTGTTCTGGTCTGCAGGCGGCGGCTTCGGGACTGTGAAGGGTGCACAGCACCATTCGCTGGTCATACAACCCTCAAGCCAACCAAATTCCCTGAGATTTCTCTCGATGATTTTTCTGAGGATCTCATGTTTATGTCCATGGTTCTCATAAGGACGCTGTTTCTTCGCCTTGTACCCTTCACGAAGCTCGATGAAGGCTTCACCGAACTGCCCACGGACAGGGGGGTCTTTGATCAACTTCCCCGAAAGGGTTGTGTCCTTCCGTTCCTCAAAAATCTTTTCTCTTGTCTTGGAACACAATTCAGTGTCCACCTGATCGCCAGGAATTACTGTCGAAAAAACTTTGGCGACTTCTTCGGCCTTGGCAGGAAGAATCTTCTTACGGATGTCCCTAAACAGGTCCGTATCAACTGCCTCTTGAAGATAGGTGGGTCGAGTGTCGACATTCCAGAGATTATCTTCGCGATCCAGCTCCTCGAAAGGATCTATGAAAGCTTCCACACGGGGTTTTTCATAAAAAAATCTGAATTTGCGGCGCGATTTAAAATTTTTCTTCGCCCGTGTACTGAAGATTCTTTTCGATGTCGATCGTATTGGGGAAGAGGGAGACGAGGCGGATCCATTGGACGTTGGATCACCTTGGGTATCTGACGGACAAAAATCAGAAAAAATAGATTCATCATCAGTACCACGCTCAACCTCAGATTCAGACCCAACACAGGAATCAGTACCAGAATCAGCAGAATTAGAGTCAGAAAGCTTTCCATCCACCAGGAATGCAAGCGAACTCCAGGACCGCTGTGGCAGGGGACCTGTGTCGTCCCTGGCATACAGCTTAATCTTCCTGGGAAGTTCGATGTAATCTACACAAATGTCTTGTAATTCCTGAAACCAAGGCTTGTCGTCCCACAAGGGCACAACTAAAATCGCCTGGGTTTTATCTTGCTTGATTTTGTGGATGACCTGCTGGATTAAGTGAAACGGAGGATTAATCCATAACTTCTTGTCCCATTTATGGGTCCAAGCGTCGCGAAAATGCTTGTCAAAGCGCTTGTTCTCGCGGTTAGCAAAGGCATCATACTGTGGCCAAAAGGAATGGTGTTCATAAAAATATTCACAAATTGAATCGCGCCATTTGTCGACAACTCTGTAGGATGAAGAGTGCCAGCGCGAAGGGCGTCGTGGCTGGGAGTCCCTACGAAGACATTCTAACTCTCGGGAGTAATCGGCACTCCCATTCACCTCTGCAATGGTGACATCTTCGCCAAATTTTGGTGTAACCTTTTGCCCCAAAAATTCTTCTGCACTTTTAAACCCTGCGTGCAAAAAACGAAATTCAGGACGCTCCAAGGGACCTGACTCCAGCAAAAAACAACGCCGATGACCTACGGGCGCCACCCTGTTCTTGCGAAGCCAAGGATGGCCCAAGTAAAGGTCATACTTTATGTCGGCACGATAGAAGTAGTCATCCTTAAGGACAACTTCCTCCACATTACCTTCCTCCCAAAGGTCTTGAGCGACCAAATGAGTGGATATATAACAACCGCGTTGCCCACCTGCGAGAGAATGTCCAGAAACTCCCTCGAGGGTAACAGGATGAGGCGACTCGAACACGCAGTCCTCGGGTAAGAAAGAATTGGATTGGAGATTTACCTCTGATCCATTGTCACACAAACAAGTGGCGAGGTGGAAATTTCCCTTGCAATCAGAGACCCACAGCTTTGTGACGAACTGACGGGCCCTGTGCTTGGACTGTACACCAACCTCGTCCACTACAACAGAAGGATCCGCTGCCGGATCCAGGGGAGAGGAGACAAGCGACCCTACATCAAGTAATGGTCGATCTGGAATCTGGGGATCATGCCTGAAATCGCCTGGGGAGGGGCGATTTTCGTGGCTCCCCTAGGCGTTCTGACCTCCAGTTGCTGCGTTAACATTGTGAACACACCCTGATTCGTCGACCCACTCATCTTGGAACGGATCATCTGCTGGGTTCATAGCATTTTCGACGTAATCTCGATCCGCATCGGACACCTGATCTGCACCTGAGACCTGATCCACACGATGGTTGCCCTTTCCACGTCCACGGCCACGGCCGCCGGATGATGGACCTCCACCGTCGCCACGCCCTCTGCCCTTACCAGAGAAAGGGGTCCCCGAAGGATTTCCCTTACCTTTACCCTGGGATCCTGGAGCATTTCCTTTGTTTGTACCGGATTGAGGGGTTTGGCCTGGATTTCGATTTCCGCCTCCGGCGTTGCCATTGGGATTTTTCTGGCCGTTCGGCTGCCCACCGGAGCCGGATGGAGTCCGATTTCCTGTGCCTTGGGACCTGCCAGGGCCTCCAGTATTTTTGTTTCCACCGGAGGCTTAGCCCACGCAAACTGCACCCTGTTTTGCGCGCCGAACGCGCAAAAAAGGACCGGTTCGCAACAGGGCAAAAAAACTATTTTTTTGGATGTTTCATGAACGTGATTTTAGACGTAGTGAAATAAATTGCTTTTTTCGTGTTGTGCAACTCCGTGTTCCTCAATGTGACGTTTTTTACATTTCTCTGGCGTTCTGAGTGCGCGAGGCCTCGCGCACTCAAGATAGCGAAAGCAGAGTTTATCACGAAACGTAACAACCCGTAAGGACTGGCTTTTGCGGAAATACGCAGCTCCCACACGGTATTAAAATTAGGATTGTGTTGACCAGGGAGCATTGGAAGTGTATGGCTGTCGGACTTCCCATGTTAGGGGAAACACATGTACTGTAAAGTGAAAATAAAATACAAATTTAAGCAACCTGAGTGCGCGAGGCCTCGCGCACTCAGGTCACGTTATGTATTGAATTTTCAGACTGGATGTGATGCGTACAATTGCAGGTACAGTACGAGACGGACAAACACGTTTGATTTTTCCGGTGTATATGTGTGTAGACACCATGTTGATCAGATTCAACACGGTATAGAACATTGTTTCCCCGGAAACAATCAGTGCGCGAGGCCTCGCGCACTTAAATGACAGAAGAAAATGAAAAAGCGATCAAGCTAGGCTACGCCGGTATTTACATTCCCCTTCACGTCTACCACCTGTGACAGTCGATTATACATCGGTAACCTTCGTCATATTTTTCAGGGGATCAGGGGAATGATTTGCTTTTTTCCAACAGCCACTCGATGGTAGACGTGTCCGGTTTTAATAGCGGCGTAGCCTTCGTTGACCGATAGACATGGTTTTTTTTCCAACTGGGTTTAAAGACGGACGCAGAACAGGAAATTGTGGTTGCGAAAACAGTTTGCGGTTACTGGGAACGGAGCGCACGCAGACACCAAATCCAATTTGCGGCGACAGCACACGCACCAGAATGACGACAGGAAAAGGCCAGATGTTTTCTAATACATTTTTTTTAAAGGTCGCTGTGCGAAACGATAACCAACATATGTGCGCAAATATAATTCCACAGAGAAAGACGCAAAATGCCACTTCGAGCCAGAAAATCCGTAGAGCAACGCATGATTGCAGAAGTAAGCAAGGGAGCAGCAGCACTACGAGAGGCATGCGCGGCAGAACCAGCATACCAAACAGCAGGTGACCTATGGAAAGGACTGAAACGGAACGACCTGGCGGCGCAACTGGTGTTAACATTTGCACAGCGACTCAGGTTCAACAAAAGAACGCGCCACAGTTTACCAGCAGCTAAACGACAGGAGGACAAGCGCTGGGTGCGCATTTTGCAACAGGAGGGCTGGAACCTGTACCTGTTGATGCGTCAACGGGCAGTACCAAACAGGAAAAAACCGGGAAACACAACAGGGTACCTGACGCAAACAGAAAGACGAACAAAAGTACGACTCGGGCAAGCAGACGCTGCCGCAGACACAGTGGACGAACAGGCAGCAGCAGCACTTAAAGCAACTTGGTCACTGGTGCTTTCGTCGTGTTGCGTGCTGTGGATAGACAACTGGTACCGGGCACAATACACGACACACCCAGACGAAAGTGACCGGTCGCAAAACTGTACTGCAATGGCAGTACTTCAACTGAAACAGAGGCCCACGTATTGGGCAGGACATCCAGCCATTGAGGAACTGGCAGCACGGATAACGACAGTCGCAAGGGCTCTGCAACAGCGTGAACGGAGAATCCACCAGACATTGCGTGACATGGGGTATGCAGATGGGTGTACACCAGACGCTGGAAACGTGAGAGCGCCGTTGGATGTGAGGAGGGATGCAAGGACTGTACAGGCACCGGTGTGGCGCCCGTTTGCCCTGTCCAAAGAGAAGGTAACTTGTGGTGTTGGTCTGTTAAACTTGTTACACTTTGCAAGGGACGTAGCACAACAGACAAACAGAGTTCTACCGCTGTTGGTTGACGAAAACATACACTACAGGGTACTAAAGTTGTTGTACGGTGCCAAGAACCAACGATGGAACATGCGTGCATACCTGCGTTACGTGCCTGTAGTTTACGGTGTCTGGCATGCCTACAAGTTCGTTGTTACTCATACTTTTCGGGTGTTCTGGCCTATTCTAACCTACCTACGGAAAGGTCTGCTACGACCTGGTTCCACCATACTATCATACCCCAAACTGATAGTTATGGAAAAAACTATTGCTGCGCTGATGCTTGCCACACCCCGAATACTACGCCCGTATCGGCGCAAGGCACAAGCTGCAACCGCGATCAGTGGTCGTGACACTACGCATGCCAACAGGGCAGCAGTGGCAAACGCAGTCTTGCATTTGTTGTCGGATTGGTGCCCGTTGTTGTTGTACTTGGGTCACCTGGTACGGGAGTGCAATTGGTCGGGGGAAAACAACGCTACAGGGACACGAGCTCAGGAGGTGTTGCAGTTGAGTTTGTGTCTGTTGCGGAGGCTGCGTCGAGGACCGTGTGACACCATACTGAAGTACGAGCGCACAATCATGTGCACATTGTTGTACAACAGCAAGTGGCACCAGGACCTGCCCGGTCAGGCACACTCAGAGGAGTTTGGAGAAGGGATGTTGAGCAAGCTGGTGCGGGACAAGGCGAGAAACACGGGTTCTGTTACTGTTCAGGAGGTGGAAAACCATTACTTGTTGCTAAAGGTTGGTCCTGGTGGAAAACGCGTGGGGGTGCAAAACGTTCCCAAGAACCTGGTACACAGCATGCGACAACGACTGACCAGATTTTTGGCGACAGACCGGATATGCATGGCCTATGTGGAATGGGAGTCGGACAGAGTAAGCACGGTTGCACCTTCTTGGCCGCGGAGGTTACCGAGATTTCCGCCCTCACCTACACAACCCCTCGGTTACGACCACTACCGGCTACTTGGTCACAGCGTACTAGATGCCCTCATTGACCAGAAAACAAATCCCACCAACCAACTGAAACGGAAACTGGATGCTGTTGTGGGACAGAGAACAGATATGGATGCCGACAGACAGGAAGCAGCAACACGCAACGTGCGGCAACGCTTGCGGTAACTGACACCCGCAGTGCGCGAGGCCTCGCGCACTAAACGTTATGAAAACAGGTATGTAATGCGATGTGAGTGCGCGAGGCCTCGCGCACTGAGTACTTCGCTAAGTGCCGTGGATTAAGTCACAACAAAGACGTTTGTGGAACAGATTTCCGAAAACGACCTGCAAAATACCGTTTCGACTGATTTCAGAGTTCAAATGACCGTGTTTCATGTCATGCCATTTGCCCTTTTCAGGTATTGTTTGGCATCATGAGTGAACCAGGGTCGCCAGAACGTCCAGTAACAGACGCAGAGGCCATGGAGTCGTCACCAGGGACCGACCACGGGGACACGCCGAAGAAAGGACGCAAGAAGAAGGGTGAGAAGAAAGCAATACCGGAGATGAAGCTCACAGTCGAAGTGGCACAGTGGCTGCGGCAGGAGAATGGTAAAGCCGTGAAGGTAAAGATTGCTGATTTGAAAATTGACAAGACCAAGGAGCGCGGACAGATCCGATCCATCAACTATGACGACGTTGCCAGAAAAGTGGCAGGATACCAAGCACTGCCACCAGCTGGACCGTTGCGCATAACGGCGTGGGAGGATGGTGGTATGACTCGCTTCGCTTTCGATCGAAGACGGTTCTTCTTTTTGCTTCGGTACATGATTTGCTTTGCAGATGGCTCCCTTTACGTTCTGAATGGTCAACATGGCACAGAAACATGCAGAAAGATTCAGCAACAGCGTCTCGAAGAAGGCAAAGAATTGGAGGATTGGCAGGAGTTTTGCTACGTTGACATTCTGAAGTACGAAACGCCTTGGAGGATCCGTGCCAAGGTTGCAGGATTGCAACAAGCTGGCAGCCAGTCTGTGACGTGGATTCCGCTGTCCGAGGCGCTGGACAACATGTTGTTGTACATTGAGGATCAGAAGCGGGAAAAAGAGCCACAAGATTTCGAGAGGTTCAAGATTGCTGTTGTCCAAGCTGCCGTCAACTCTGCGTTTCTTGCACCCGAGGCTTTGGAGGAAGCAGGACATACAGTATGTATTCGTGTATCGCACGGTTACAGTGCGCGAGGCCTCGCGCACTCCATGACACTGTCTCCCCCCACAGGACTCGACATTCAAGAATTGGAGGGACATCTTCTCCCTGGCGTATTACTGCGGCCGTGAGGCGGTTACTGGTATGAGGAACCTCGAGAGTAAGAGCAAGAAAGAGGACGTTACAAGGAATGCCTTCAAGAGGCTGGAGGGGCTGCATCTACCGAGCCTATTGCAGAAAGTCTGTGCGCACATGAACCTGAAGGACTCGACCTTGAAGACCACCCAGAACTACATTGACGCGCAGATTACGGAACAATGGGTTATTTTCCATCTTGACCATCCGGACAATACGCAGCATGTCAACCAGACCGCAGGTATGCGTCAGTGTCGCAGCTGCAGTGCGCGAGGGCTCGCGCACTTCACCACGTTTGTCACATCCGTACAGCTGCCGATGCGAAGATCCGAGCAGAAGTCGCAGCACTGGGCACGCCGCAATTGAAAATTGGGCTTGGAAATTGGGGTTATTGGGTGGACGCAAAAAGTACGAAGTTTCGGTCGCCCTGGCCAAAATGGAAGACGTTGCTCACTGCACCTCTGTGGCGCACTGGGGACAAGGGCGCACCTCCATTACCACAGACGTTGGCCGTGCGGAAACAACTGCAAAGGAAGGTTGAGGCACCATCATCGGCACCTTCACAGACACAGCTCAGTAATGGCGATGTGATCAATGTCTCCAAGTCGGACGAGCAAGGGATCAAATACGCTTTGACAGCCTGCCGTATTGAGAATATTGAAGAGACACCGCCAGGCCGTTTCCGGGATCTGCAGTACCCGTTGTGGATCATCAACGCTGACCTTTTCATTGAATACGACTCTCCAGGATTTGTTCCGAAGTGGCTGTTCGATGTGATGATGCTGGGGAAAGACGTCATTTTCTATGGCGAGGCTGATGTTGTGCACCGTATTGGCCGCGAAATGCAGAGGCTCTGGCGTATGGAGAAGGACAAGGATCCAACCACAGTGCCATTCTACCATGTTCGGTTGCCGGTGTACTCTTGGTTATCGGGTCCCGTGACCAGCAGTACGTATCAGTTCGACGAGCACTGTATGTGGATCGGAACAACGAGTCGCTGGGATAAGCAGGTATATCTGCTTCTTTCGATTGTTACGATGCCGTTGTGTGCGCGAGGCCTCGCGCACTGCTGCCTCCGTTATTCGTCTATATTCATCACATTTACAGTTGCCGAACTATGTGTCGTATTCCGCTGGACATTTCGAAGAGATGCAAGAGAAGAACCTCGGCGGTTTCATGCCTCTGATTCACGTGCTGTGGTACCTGGACAGATACGTTTTGTGCAGTGGGCTTCCTGATGCAGTGGTTGTTGTGGACGACACGCCTGCCATGGCCGCAAAGATTGCGATGTCTGACCTCAAAACTAAAGTGGCGTTTCTGGCTGTGTCAACGATCAAGCAAAAGGACCTAGGGAATGCCGTTGGAGGTGCTCTGCAGCATGCAATCGTGATGCGGTACATGCTGGAGGCCGATCAGACGGAGCAGGGAGCAACAGCTGCAACTTGGGATACTCAAGAAGAGTGGCTCCAGCGTGGCATTCCACTGTGGGTTTTGGACAGCAAACGAGGGCATGAAGGGCACCAGCAGGTGCATGCTGCAGAAGCCGTCCAGCAAGATGTCGTGACTGAGGCCCCCGCTGAAGACACTGAGCCTGGTGCGCCTGCACCTACCTTGCCAATGCAAGCCAAGATGAAGAAGACTGCCAAAGTTGTACCAACTCAGGGTACTGCAGCCGGAAAAGGAACACCCTCGAGTACCAAGAAGCAAGCAAAAGGGAAAGAGAAGGAATCGGACAAGCCCGCGGAATCAGACGACGACGATACTGACGAGGAGTCAGAAGAAGACGATCTGGAGCAAGTACTGGAGACCCAGCAGAAGCGCAAGCGGGCATCCGCCTCTCACTTCGATGCAAGCAGCCCCGACTCTGGTAAGGAACAGTCCAAGAAGAAAGCGAAGACTGCTGCCAGTGCTACTGCAGAGTTCAAGCCGCCCTCGCGTTCTGGTACCCTGCCGTCTCGAGGTACCGTTGCCTCTCCAAGTGGGACAAGTACAACAGCAAGAAGCCTGGGTTCCAGGTTGGCTAAGGTTGCTGGACCGAAGAAGAAGTAAGTCACCATTAACCCAAGTGTTACGCCTCTTTTTGCAGTCATGAGTGCGCGAGGGCTCGCGCACTCGCCTTCGACGCGAATGCAATTATATGCCCTTAAAGGGTTGTACATTTTTGTCAAGCTTTTATCTCAGTGTTTGTACGTTGTGCACTTCGTGTCCTGTTTTTGTTGCCCTCTGTACACAATTGTTTCCATGACCTTGAGTGCGCGAGGCCTCGCGCACTCAGGTACACAAAAAAGCAATTTATTTCGCAGGACAAACATAGGTGCAACTGGAGACCCGCAGAATGTCATATTTTGAAAATGAGCTCCCGAACAGGCACGCACCAGTTGGCTTTTGAAATACAAAAACGACAAGATTGGTAAAACACACCCCTCAAATCAGACAAAATAATAGTTTATTTTGATAAGCAAAAAGTGGAAAAAAGCAGCAAATTGGGTAAAATTGTATTTTTTCGGTGGCATCTGGGCCATGTGTGTTGCAAATGTCCAAAAAAAATAGTTATTTGGGCGGTCATTTTTTAGGTCCTTCTCTTCCAAAAGGGGGTGCAGTTTGCGTGGGCTAAGGGAGGGGGTCGGATTCCCTTTTCCCCCCTTTCCACCATGCACCTGTCTGTCATTCCTGTCTGAATTCTGCGGATTACTGATATTTTCACCAATCACCTTGTGATCGTAAGGAGACCATCGGTGATTATCAGTAGAATGCGACTTAGCTCGGTTCGTAGAACCTAAAAGAAGGCAGATGCTACAGTGATCCTGAACATTCCGGGTGTCATTCACCTTTTTGTTGCCCTTTTGGGCCCCATTTTGGGTGTTTTGCTGGGTATTCTTGTTTCCCCCAAGACCCTCATGGAAACTTTGATTGGCGGCGTCAGCGAGCCGCTCAACCTCTTCCCAGAGTTCCTGCGGGGTGAACGAAAACACCCAGTTCTTGGCCTTCAGGCGATGGCCATGGAAACCTACCCCCCTGTTGAGAACTTGGACAAACAAGTCCCGATCCTCGTGTTCATTAAACTTGATTTTCCACGTGTTTTCAGTGAATTTCACTTTGGAAAACGACGTGGGGGAACACTTTTGAAGTGATTCCCGGACGGAGAACCTGTTGGCCGAGGCATCGAAGCCTTCGACCTCCGCCCACCAGGTCTTGACCTTTTCTTCGGATTGTTTGTTCCGAAGGGTGGCGGCAGTTTCGGAGGGGATCTTGTCAAAAATCAGATTTTTCAGCTCGGCACTAGAAAATTTTTCGCCTGAATGTTCAGATTCTTCCACGAGATTCCAGAAGCGCTGTCTTTTGTCTTGCACTTCGTGCAAGATTAATCGCGAGAATGAGGGAAAATTCTTCAATATTTGGTGGTAATGGTCCTCTGGCAGCCGGGATCCACGTACCTCCAACTGTTCCCACACCTCATCAAAGGTAAGGGGGGAACTTGAATCCTCACGATCACTCCAGGTCCTGAGCCAAGTGTTGGCCGGCGCTCCCTCAAGGCAGTCCAAGAGGGCCATCAGGAACTGATCATCTTGGAGTTTTTGAGTCTTAACCCACAGTTTAAATTCCCGTTGGAACTGAGGCCAACGTCTAGGGTTCCCATTATACTTCGGTTGCTTGGCAACCTGACGAAGTCGCAATGAAGTAGGATTTAGAAGCGAATCCAGCCCAACACCGGCCGTAATGGCAGATACCTTGGCGGCATCATTCGCCACACCAGCTCCGGCGAGGGTCTGGGCGAGCAACAGCTGGGCTAAGGCATTGGAATCAGCAGCAGGAGGGGCAGTACGGGAGGCAGTTCGCTTGGCATTCTGAGCCTCAGTCCTAGCCTTCGCCGTCCTACTCTGAGATCAAGAGATTGTAACCCTTTCCTTTAGCTTGGTCCTGCTGATCCTTGCATCGGTGGTCTTGGAGTCCACCGAAGGAGCAATTGAAAAAATTTCTGTCGACTCCTCCGACGGTTCTGTTGCTTGTTCCACCGATGATGCGCCCTCAGACCGCATGTGCGTCTTGAAAAGATCTTTTATTCCCAGCGTTTGAATGATGAGTTGCATTTGATCTTTGAGCAATTGGAGCTCAGTATCTCGCTGTAATCTGCAAGAGCAGTCGGCAGGACAATACATACCGTGTCCTGAAGGGCCTGAGCAGGCTGTCGGACCGCTAATCTCAGTGGTCCGCAGCCAGGAGTCCACTTGGGGAGCTCCTTCAGCCCTGATTTCCAGACTTGCCTGCCTGGCTGCCTCTAAAATTCCTTCCTCAACCGCGGCGGCTAGATCGTCGCGGATGGAAACAGGGGGATGAGGGGCGGAGGGCCCGGCAACAGGTGCCTTGGTCTTCTCCTTCGGGAAGGGACTTGCCTCCCAGATCTGCAAAAAAATGGCAAAAGAGTCATCTTCTTGAGAACGCCACCACATCCTGGTATTAATTTCTTCTTGAAGAAGGAAAAAATATTCCATTAAAAAATCAGAGGCGATTCTTTCTTGTCCTATCAGCTTAGACGTGGCTAATAGACAAAGGGCCTCAAGCGCCTCAAGGTTACGGGTCACTTCTGAAGACAAATGGTCGTCCCATTGTGCCCAAGAGGTTGGTCGATTATAGCTAGGTACCTCACCTGGACCACCCATCTCAATGTCGTTCAGATCGGCGTCGATGGTCTCAAAATGTGGACATTGGTAAGGAGTATTGGTACCTGCCAGGTCCGTAAGCTCCACCGGAGCGTTGCCATCGTCGTAGGCTGGCAGATTCCAGCTGCTTGATGGCCAATTTCGACTGGGATTGGGATGGTAATTTGGGTCTCCACAGCTGCTGATTTGCGCCCTTCTTGGGCAGCTTGGGCTTGCGCAAGGCATTCCTCTCAAGGCCTCGTTCGCACAGCACCAGGGCAACGTAATCGTTACTTCTCCGGAGGTTGCGGGGTCTACGGGGCCGTACTGGGGAGCTAGCTGTGGTTGGGACACCAAAGGAACAACATTCAGGTAGCCTCTGCTACCATGAAAGTGCTGCCCTGGGTCGTTGATGGTGCCGGAGGGCTCGGGGCCGGCAAGACCAGTGGGGCAGGCACGCGAGGAGTCGACCTGAACGCTGCTATTGGGGGTAGAACCGGAGACTCGGACACCAACGGAGGCGAGAGCAGCAACAACTGAAGCAAGATCCATGTTGAGTGTTATCCGGCAGAAAATCCCAGTCTATGAAGAAAATTGATGCGGATTATTCTAAATACATCTGGGTGTCCAAAACTGTCTGAAACGATTTAAATAAATCCGATTGTGAAAAATATTAGGCCGATCTGGCCCGGGAGCGCGCGTCAGCGGCAAATGGCGATTCCAGCTAAATGAGCGGAACGCGGCGGATTTACGGAGAATGGACCGCGGAATCAGATCCGGCATATCAGAAATATATAGGTCTGATCCTGAGACTGAGCTGCGAGGCGGCGATTCCGCCGAAGCAAAGAAAATGACCAAAATGTAGCCAATCTGGGTTAGATCAGTGAAAATCTGAGCAGATGGGGGTTAGCCGCACTTACAGGGGGCTTGGCCTGGATCAAGTTCTCCAAGAAAGACAGGGCAGTGACTTTTTCTTACTCCCCCCTGGAGTACTAGTTAGCTAAGCTAGTAGGACCAAGGAAAAAGGCTCAAATATTCCCAAAATTACCTCAGAAAATGCATTAAACTTACCAAAAACATCCTCATCAGTTCATAGAAGCCTATCACACTGTAGGTACCCTCGAAAAACAGTGTAATGTACCGTGAATGATGTCCCTTCGATGGGGCATTCCTCAAAAGTCGCCGGCGTGCGACGAAAACATTTGGTAAAAATTTGGGGGTAGTTGGGTTTGAACCCAGGACTCCCTCACTAGAGCACATGTGCTTGCCCACTAGGGTACAGTTATCGCTCTGTTGCGGACGGCGATTGCTGTATAAACAGCGTTTTAGTAAACGTCCTGACCAAGGACCAGGGCGGAGCAATACTCCCAATGGAGGACACAAATCTCCAGGAGCTGAAAAAAATAGTAAATGTAACCAACAGGGAGTGATTCCTGCGGTTTAGCGAAAGGGGTAGCGATTTAACAAGTAAAATCGCTAAAAATTGACAAAATCACGCGAGAAATCGTCATTTTTACACCAAACCCAAAGTCGCAGACAAGCGCAAAGGAGGCGGACTTCAAAAACAAGGTTGTGCAAGCGTAAACGGCTTTTGAAAAAGAAGGTACGTGCCGTAGTTTTCAAAGTTCTAAAGGAAATTTTTGCACAGTTGCATCAAAACGTTTATAAACTTTAATGAAAAGTATTCCAACTCAACCCACACCACAGAGCCGGTGGACAACCCACCTCTCAGGTATGCCAGTGTCATCTCACACGCATGCATTGCTTTCTTGTTGGTTGCTTCGTTAAAACGTTAGGGTTGTCAACGCTGTGTTCGTTGGGGGTTCGGGCGCTCATCTTCTTTGCTCTGCACAGGTCAAAACAGGAATGAAAGGTATGCGATGCGAATGGAGCGCGCAGCGCGCATGTAGGGTTAGAATATGCGCTGTGCTCGCGATGCATGTGCCTAATTGAGGCATTCACACGCTGTGACGCTTTCCCTGTACCCCAGTTCATCCTTGTTCTCTCTTCACAGGTAAGAAAAGAAAGTGTTTGCTCGTGTGTAGCCGTAGCGTTAAAGTAGGGTTGCTTAAAACGCTCAGGCTTGTTTAAAACTCGCAATAGGGTTGTTTTGCGTTCGCTTCACTTCGGCATTCACACAATGCATGGTGAGTAAGGTAGGTAAGCCCAGGAGGAGCTCACCTCCTGGTTGAGTCATTGTGGTCATGGTTCCGCCTCCCTTCCCTGCATGCGTGCACACGATGCATTAAAGGGTAGGCCACGCGGAATGCGCACGGTAAACCTTGTTTAGGTTACCCAGGGGCTCCTCGGTACGTTCTTTAAGAGAACCTGAGGAGTCTCTTAACGCTTGCTTGCTTGACAGGGGTTGTTTGAGGACAGCGTATTATAGGTCACACTGAGAAGCGTATAATACGTGGAGTGTGGCTTGGTTCCTCAGCCGCAAACACCCCTTCATTGGCCTCTGTTGTACAGGTGGGAGAGATTCAGGGTGATTGGTGCACGCAGCAGCTGCCTTCGGCGGCTATCCCATTTTTCTGCCCCAGCTAAACAGGGGTCTGATCATACAATCAATTGACTGCGCCTCAGCCAGGAGTGGCGTGGGCAGTTCGACTCCATCGACATCTGCGCTGTGCAAGCAACAAGAGCACCCCTTCCCTCCAAGCCCTAGCAGGGAAACGTGTTGTGACGTCCCTGTTAGCCCACAGTTGCTTAGCAGCGCTGTGTTCTCTTGTCTTCTTCACAGGAGGGTCATTAGGACCCGAGACTTCATTGACAGCAACCCCAAGTAGCCTGTGTAGGGGTTAGGGTCAGCAGGCCTGGCAGGAGTTGAGTGCAGGTGATGAGTGCTCACCCTGCCTTCGAAGGCCGGTGCTGGCGTTAGTGAGTGTAGTGTAGTAGTGTCTCTTGTCCCGCGTGCTTTTCCTCGTGGGCACGGGAGTGCGTTAGCTTTTGGCCCTTAGCAAAAATGGGCGTTTTGTATGCCCTTAGCACACTTGGCCACCCCTTCCCTCTAGTAGGTAGGGCTTTTGCCGTCTTCCCCCAAGGATAGGCGCCAGCACAGAAATTGGGCGCCATAGGAGTGGTAATAGTACCTGATTAGGACCTTCGGTCCGACGTCAGCGAAGCCCGGTCTCCGGGAGCCACGCCGGGGAGAGAAGTGAGGCACACACAGACATACGTAGCACACATAGGGGTATGGTAAACCCTCTAAGGAAGGGTAGAACCCCATGGGTCTGGACCAGTCAGGGGTCCTAACTGTGGGCTCGCTTGTCCCCAAGGAGGGAAGACACACCTTGCCTCATTCCTCCCTGGTGTAGTAAGCCACCGTTCTTCGTTGGCTCCCCAAGGTCATTACATCAGGGCAGTTCCCATGCAACACATGGTCAACAAGGCATACACTCGCTGGGTGGCTGCAATCCTGATAAGCGGCCACCTGGCCCACGCTGGAAACCATAGGCATGGGTCTGCAGGGCACAGACAGGGTTAGTGCAGTGCTCAGTGCACCTGTCAGTAGACTGACACAGGGAAATTAGTTTCGCTTTTTACGCTGGGACATAGTCTCAGCACGCGTTAGGAGCTGCCCCTCGTTGCTCTCAACGAGGTAGGTGCGGAAGATGGGGTTGATACTCCCGTCTGGTTGTATGAAGGCTGACATAGGTTCCCAGGTCGCCTCAGATAACCCATGGCCATCCCACAGGGTTAGGAATTTCCAGCCCTGTTTATACTCGTGGCGAGCAATACCTGCAACCACGTAGTAACCATCGACTGCCATCTCATCGGCAGTCATCTCTTCGAGTTCGTCTGCCTCCTCTGGACTGGCAGCGTTCTCTAGGTCTATACGCTCGACCTCACTGTTGCTGAGGCGCCACTCATCCCAAGACAAATCGTCAGGGGAGTGATAGTGCCTCAACTGTTTAGGTGCACACAGCAGTTCACCACCTAGACGTGGACTGCACCTGACATGGATCCTGGATCCATCTATCCTGATGATACGATAGGGTCCAAAATGAGGGTCCTGTAGGCATTTACGTGGCCAGGAGGGTAGGCGTGAATGGTGTACCAAAACAAGGTCACCAACCTTGAAGCTGGCAGGTCGCCGTAGGCGGTTCCGTCGGCTCAGTTCACGGTCACGAATGTGTCTCAGGTTAGTCCCAGCCTGGTTAGCCAGAGACTGCTTGTGTTCTAGCCAATCTCCCACAGGGCTCTTGAAGTCCTCAGTAAAGGGGGTTTTGAAGAACCAAGCAGGTTGTCCTCCATGGAACAGTTCGTGGGGGGTGAAACCCGTAGAGGAGCTCCGCTGTGAGTTCATGGTCAGCACTGCCCAGGGCACTAGACGTACCCAGTCCTTGGTACGCTCCGGTTTCATCGGGATTCTTAAGTTTTGCTCCACCACACGGTTCTGTCTCTCACAGAGAGGGTTAGACGTGTGGGTATAGGGCACACCTGTGGTTACCTCTACGTTGAGGGCATTTAGCACTCGTTTGTACCACCCAGTGTCACTGCAGATGCATACATCCTCATCAGAGTGCACGTGCTTAGGTGCTCCAAAGGGTTCAAACCATTGTTCGACCAACAG
This sequence comes from Eutreptiella sp. 'Long Island Sound 2002', assembly GCA_964036045.1. Classification (NCBI taxonomy): domain Eukaryota; phylum Euglenozoa; class Euglenophyceae; order Eutreptiales; family Eutreptiaceae; genus Eutreptiella; species Eutreptiella sp. 'Long Island Sound 2002'. The sequence continues at coordinate 47,954,810 of OZ038392.1, forward strand.
TTTCACAGTCTGCTCACCTGTGATTTTCTTATTGCAAGGGAACACACGGGTGAAGCGAGATAGGCCACAGGTGACCACTAGGCAACTATCATAGCCGCCGAAGCGTGGTAGGCCGTGGATGAAATCCACGTAGAGAAGAGAGTTAGCACAATAGGGTATGGGTAAGCTGGAGATCAGGCCCCTATCCCTACTGTCGCTCTGCTTGCTGGCATGACAGCCACAAGCATCCACAATGGTCTGCATACGCAACCTCAGTTCAGTCAGGGTTGGACTAGAGTAGAAACACTCACAGAAGAAGTCCACTGAACGATTAGCGCCAGTGTGACCGAAACTGAGATGGGACCACTGTAGGCACCCATCCAGTCGTGCCTCAGGCACCACAATTCGGTCCTCGTAGAAGAGGTACTGATTGTTTTTATACCACTGGTGCCCGTCAATGACACGGGTTTCGAGACCAGTGCTTGGGGTTTGGAGAATTTCTTTATACTCTGACTGATAGTCGGTTAGACTCCAACCCTCCAGGATTCCAGCAGTGCGCATGGACAGGTCAAGCTGGACATCCATACGCTGGAAAGCCTCTCTGGCGAGCGCCTCAGAGCTCTCACCTATAAGCGCATCGAAGTTGTTGCGCGATATATAGTCAGACAGTTCATTCTTTATTCCGGGGATATGATGCACGGTCAGCCTGAACTAGCTCAGGTAAGTCCACCACCGTTTTAGCTTTGCTTTCTCTGGTGGTGGGCGCTTCTGAAAAGACTTCACAGGCTCCTGGTCACACAGCCAGACAATAGGGTTAGATACCAGGAGTCGGGATTGTGACGAAAGCACCAACATACCGGCCAGGAGTTCCAGGTCATAGGTGCTGTAATTGGAACGCGCTTGGTTCCATTTCCAATTCCAGTGTCCCAGTGGCACCAGTCGCCACTCACTGGTAGGATAGTCATGTTTCAACGAACCATCACGGTTCAGTCCACTAGTACGATAATGGCAGTGGGTTAGTTCAGCGGGGTTAAGCTCCTGCCATTGGTAGATCGTACCCCCCCCCCCCCTACATCACTGGCATCAGTGATCAGGACTATCTCGCCCTCAGGGCGGGGTACTCCCAGGCAGTTGGAGGAGGCAATCTTCTTCTTCAACTCCTGGAAACACTCTTCCTCTCTGGCGGTCCACCTCCAGCGTGTAGTTTTCTTGATTAGGTCAGTGAGGGGGGCAGAGGAGTAAGTAAAATTGTGGATGTGACGCCGATAGAAATTACAGGCGCCCACAAAACTCCTCACGTCGTGTAGACCCTTCTTAGGGTCATCGCGAATCTGCATGTCCTGTAGGGGCTGCATCTTAGACGCGGCTGGTTTCCACCAACCATACCCCACGTCGAAACCCAAATATTCCATCTCCTCTTCCATAAACTCACATCTTTCAAGTTTGATTCGGAGATGGTTTTCTTGACAGACAATGAAAAATTCACGGAGAAGGAGGACATGGTCCTCTTTGGTATTAGTACCCAAACTCACGTCGTCGATGTGAGCCTCCATTTCTGCACCCCGAGAAATCAACTCCTGTACTAGAGGCCTGCGCCTCAGTATGTACAAAAATTTGTTCATTAGCTCCTGCAAGAGCGCTGGGGCATTAGCCACCCCGAAAGGCATCACCTTCCACTTAAAGACACGGCCCTTAGGGGTTATAAAAGCCAGCAGCTCCTGAGCTGCGGCGGTTAGGTCCACCTGCCAGAAACCAGAGCGGTTGTCCATTTTGGTCTTGTACCTGCATATTTTCCATGTTAGGAATACTCCCTGAGTGGTTCTGGGTTTTCTTGTTGACCTCACCATAGTCTACAACCAGTCGTAGGGCAGTCGACCCTGGTTTGGCAACCAGGAAACAGGGACTGCAGTGATGGGGGTAGTCCCCCCGCTTATATTCTTCAACGAGGCCAGCATCAATACATTCCTGGATCTGGCGCTCGATTTCTTCAACCTGTTCCTGTGGAGCGGGATAGGGACGACGCCTCACTCGCGTCTTTTCAAATTCAGGTTTCAGTTTCAGGTCCATTTGGACCAGTTTTTTACAAGAGAGGGGAGGCGGCAAGGCGCCGAACACCTCCTCATAGGTTATCAGCAGTTTCTTCAGGCGGGGGTCAAGGTTAAGACTCTCGAGTTTCTGAGAAAAATCCTCCTCAGCATGGAGGTTGCTCTTTCCATGTTCTTTCTTTTTAGAAAGGATTATAGTGATTTTGACACTGTGTTTTTGCCTCTCCTGCTGCTTGCTGCTGGTGTAGGGTTTCCTGCTGCTTGTTTTTGAAGATGAAAAGCTTTCGTTTGCTGAAATACAATCAATCCAGGACAGCCCAAGCCAGAGATATGCAAGTAGAAGAGAATCAGGATCAAAGCATGAAGGGCTGCAGTGTAAACAGTGAAAGATGAAAGGATATTCACAGAAACTGCAACTCAGGTCAAATCGGATAGCATATTCACAAAGATAGCTGAAATGTTTTGGAAAAGAGTTGGAAAACTGCCCCATGGTCACTCTATCTACATAGTGCCATCTCAGGAGATGTGCACTCTTTGTTTTGGGTCCCATATGTGCTGAGGTGGCAGGGCATGTGGCGATGAGGTCACTGCCATGTCACATGGGATCTTCCTACTTAACTAGGCTGACCGGGAATTGAACCCAGGACCTCTCAAAAAGAGGTGCCCAGCCCCCTAGGGTGCATACCACTAGGACAGCTAAGAATTCATGAGAAAACATAGATAAATTCATAGGCTCTGCCCTGGATATGTCAGTTCTCAGTCGACTCAGGAAAAGATGATCTGCCTCACATTGAAAGGGGATTAAGGGGTCCACTCCATATCCTGATTGGGTGTTTGGTTCCATAGGTCAAAATGTGTTATCACCACTTTTGGTGGGACCAATACTAAGATAGAAATGCCTGGATGCTCAGTGCATCTCTAATACAACTTGAGTATGCCTCAAAGCATTGGAAAAGCACTTTTTCTTACTCCCCCCTTGTGCTGTGGTGGCCACCACTGTCGCATTTTCAGGAAAAAGGGATTTTCTCTTGGCCTTTCCTTGGTTTCCACATGTACTTTAAAATACCTATAGTTTCCCTCACACAGAAAAATGGGCGCTCACAATGGCTGGTGCTCTTTTGCTGCTCTGTTTGTAACATTTCCTACAGGAAGCTCAGCGCTCATGGCGCTGCCGGGGTTCCTGTGGCTTGGCTGGGTTAGTTTGGGAGCATGCCATAAACATGTGCATGTGCATCCCTCCCTCCAAGACGCAGCGCGACATAAACCCAACGCAAGACACAATATACACATTCGCAAGGGTTATCGTAAACCTGCTGGCGACCTGTGACCTGTCTTAGGGCGAAGGGAGTTGTTAAAAAAATTAAATTGCCCCTTGGTGGGGTCTTGGGTTCTGCTCAGTCTCCTGGCTGCTGCTTTTCGGCCCGAACACGGCCTACTCAGCGACACTTTCGCGAGGATATCTGCAGAGGCAGGAATGGGAGAATTATGGACAAATCCACGCAAACGCGAAGCGACAACACTTAAATCCGTCAAATGACGGCCTAGAATGTTTCTAAGACAACACACCTGAGCAGAATCCAATTGTGCATCAGAAGCACATTTTTATAAAAATTATAGTCATCTCTAGATTTTCTAAATCAAGAAATTCCTACGCATAAAAAGGCGGCGCGCAGGAGCGGCTCCTAGCGAAGTGCCGGAAAATGCAGAAATAATGAGATTATAAATGTATGTCTCACGTAACTCGGAAAATGACGAGACACACATTAATAGATAAACATACAGATTCCACCCACACTGACAGAAGGGTCAAAAATCCAAGAATACGAAAATCAACCAAAAGTGTTCAATGAATCAGGTATAAACTACAGGTGTGCTCCTCTCGTATGCAGCATACACATTGCTCGTCTCGTGTCTCCGTGAACGAGTCTTGTAGCAGCGCTAACAACGATAGAACGCGATAGAGGGATTGATTAGAAAGATTGCAGATGATTAGAGGTCAGATCAGGGTGATTAGACATATACACAAGTGCATAGCGACGTTTTTCGCTTGCGCCTCGCTCACGTGCCCACTTGCTCTCTCTCCAGCGGTAGGTAAGGTGAGCAAGCCCAGGTGGGGCCTCCCCCTGGTGGAGTTCGTGATTGTGGTTCAGATGGGCAGGTTTGCCCAAGGCAGTCGTGCATGCTCGTGTATTCACACACGCATTAAAGGGTAGGCCACGCGAAATGCGCACGGTAAACCTTGTTTAGGTTACCCAGGGGCTCCTCGGTACGTTCTTTAGAAGAACCTGAGGAGTCCCTTAACGCTTGCTTGCTTGACAGGGCGTGTTTGCGGACAGTGTATTATAGGTCACACTGAGAAGCGTATAATACGTGGAGTGTGGCTTGGTTCCTCCGCCGCAAACACCCCTTCATTTGCCTTTGCTTTACAGGTGGGCAGGTAGGGTGATTGGTGCAGCAGCATACCATTTTTTTTCTTGCCCTGCTAAACAAAAGCGCAGATCACACAAACAATTGACTGCACCTCCGCCAGGACTGGCGAGGGCAGTTGGACTCCATCCACATCCACGCAGTGCACGCAAAAAAAGCACCTCTTCCCTCCAAGCCCTAGCAGGGGAAACGCGTTGTGGCATCCCCTGTTAGGCCCCAGTTGCTTAGCAGCGCTGTGTTCTCTTGTCTTCTTCACAGGAGGGTCATTAGGACCCACGACGTGTTCTTCAACCACACCCAGTAGAGTGTGCGTGTAGGAGTGGTAGTCCTGAGTGGGGGCTTGAGCCAGTTGCAGAAGTGCTCGCCCACCAGGATGGTGCCACTGTAGGTAGGGTGTGTAGTGTAGTGGTGTCTCCTGTCCCGCGTGCTTTTCCTCGTGGGCAGGGGAGTGCGTTAGCTTTTGGCCATTAGCAAAAATTGGCGTTTTGTATGCCCTTAGCACACTTGGCCACCCCTCCCCTGTATTAGGTAGGGCTTTTGCCGTCTTCCCCAAGGATAGGCGCCAGCACAGAAATTGGGCGCCATAGGAGTGTGAAGCCGGTTCGGACCCCCGTGGCCATCTTGGGGTCACTTGGGGTGTGTATCTACGTGCCGGCAAGCCGCCATTGGCTGATATCATACTCTCCCGTCCACCTGAACTAACCCGATGTGATAGTGTGATAGGTTCGGCAATTCCGGCTACGAGCGGCCATATTCAGTACCGAGGCGCCGCCAGCTCAGATTTATATATCAGAATATCAGGAATCAACAGGGTTTTATTATCATGATGTTTCCGTAATTTTTCAGCCTTTCGTTCTGATGGTCAATGTATCGGCGACCGTCAATTGGCTCGCGATTTTGCGTTAACCGATTGGTTAACTGTTATTTCCAGATATTTTGGCGGATACTCCGTTGAAGGGTCAGATTTCATCAGCAAAGGGTTCGTTGCTTCCGCAATTTTCTAAATAAGCACTCGAAATTTTAATCTGAATTTTTCGCGATGTCGAAATCAGATTTTCGACTTCGACATCGCCGCACTTGATTTGGACTTCTTCGAGTGGTCATACTCTTTTCCCTATGCCCGAATCAGGTTTCCCTTATACTTGCCACCCATTTGACTTGGAGATATAAGGGAAACAAAAGTGAATCGTGGGACCACTTTGAAGGGTCATATCTACGCGCGAGTGTGAGGAAAGAGAATAAGGAAGGTTGGGTTGCAAGCGCCTTTGTCTCAACTTAATTTAGGAAGCATCAAACGCCTTTGGTGTGTACACATGCCCGGTATAGCAAGGGATAATGGTCAAGAGGGTATAAAGTGATATATAACTCTTGGACCGTGCAACCGAATATTTTGATGCGACTTTCGAGTGTACCGCATGAGTGTTCGGGTTGCATAGATACTTTCCTTGGGATCCCACGTATTTTTAACGTGAAGTTATGTCCATGGAGGGGCATGGCAAACCATGGTGGGAGCCAGCTTTTGAGGGTATGTGTTATATGCATGGTATGTGCTTCGATATGCTCACGCCCATGTTATATATCTTCGCGTGGCCGAAGAGATGGGGAGCCACACGTGACAAGGGCTTTGCCCATGTCTCAATTGTGGAATTCAAAGCGCTAGACCAAGTCTACCGCGTATGTATTGCTCATGGTATGTTTGACAATGGGATCCATGAGTGCACTCCCATTTTCATGGGGCATGTAGATACGAGTGGCGAAGGTATCTCCATGCGCCCGATTGGGGATCCAAGTGGGGGAATTGTTCGCAAATGGTTCCAATCCTTTGTATATTGAACCATGCGGGGATATCATGGGTGAGCATAGAGATATACTATCATGACAACTTTGTGTTTGGTCATATTTTCATGTTTTTGACCTCAATTTTTGCTCATTTTCGCATTTTGTGTACTTACCTGGTCGGCAAACAGCAAGAAGCCTATGGAGAGTCGAACCATGGTATGTTGTTCATATGTTGGCATATGCTTTGGAGTTGAACACCACCATATGCCGGATCGCGTACTCCATTTGGCTTGGCGCACGAAGGATTACAAGAATTGGTCTCAAGATCATGGGCTGACTTGGGCAGTGCGTGGCGCCCATATCCGAAGGGGTTTCGAGGGTAAGGTGGGGATGTACATGGGCATTGACCTTTGATCTATATCCTCCATGAATATTAGACTTCGATTCCATGCATGCTTTGAGCCTTTGGATAAGTGGTAACTTCAATTTTGAGCATATATGTGATATATGGCCAATATGGTGTGAATTGGCAATTTTTGGCATGTTATGAGTTCAAACTCATGGGGCATATCTCCAAGCCCATTCGACTCCAAGTCCAACCAAGGTTATGTCAGGGTAGGGCATGGTCCCGAGTGCCACTCTAGGCCCTGACACGCCACCTCCCCTATTGGGCTAGGATTTAGAGGCTTGGGAGTGAACACATTTTTGGGGTTTGTGTAGTGACTTGTGACACATGGCATTCAGCCATCTCATTTGACCTGGTTCAGGGCAACATGTTGGTGAGTCAAGGGAAGGTCTTGAGTCCAGGGAATGAGGGGTTTATGGCTGTGAATGTGTATGTTTACCTCTTTCCCCAACTTTGCTTTATTTGTGTTCATATGCCAATTTCAGGGCTTTCTTCCTTGGTGCAATTCTTGTACATGCCCGCCATCGTGAGACAATCAATGTGGTGAACGAAAGCCCGCCATTTGGATTGGATTGTGGATTGGGTTATTGCTGTATTTGTGGGATCTGGTTGCTGTTCAGGGTTGAAGGAGGATTGTATTTTCTATTTTCTACATTTTTGGATTTGGACCCTGGAATTTGAGGAATGCAATCGTTGATCCGGAGTAAATCAGCAGGGGTTACAGGCGGAAGGGGCACAGCGGGGGCCGGTCCTGGTAGGGACCTTCTTTATGGTAGCAGAGGCTTACCTGCTGCCCCTACCTACCGCCGACCCGGGGACTTGGGCCCTCATGAGCCCTGCCCAAGTACGCCCCGGGTGCGTATTGGGGACTCGGTGGAGACCACGCCGGAGATTGGAGCCATAGAAGAACCGAGACGTTCAAGAGCATGGCGAACTCCGGAGGTAGAAGCCCGAAGAGAAGTACGACATTCGGGAAGAGGAGGACGTGACATGGAGGACCTGGTCTCCATGTGTGAGCGTCGCTGCCGAAAGGCATGCAACCTCCGCTCCGCCGCGGAGGACTCTGATGAGGCCTGCCATTCAGGCAGCAGCGGAGGACGGGCCCGGCGCTACCGGAAGCGCGGGTCACCCAAGTCCGCGGCAAGGGACGCCGGGGCTATGGACACGGACCCCAGCCCAGTCAGGCTGTGGGAATCCGAGGGGCACTCCGAGGGCTATCGGACAGCCTACGAGCCACCCTCGGAGTCGGAGACGCCCGTGCCGATCGCCAGGTCGCATACGGCCCCTGAGCCCGCCCTGAAGCACGACGCCGAGGGCTTGGAGAGGCCAGCCAGGGCCCGGACGGCACCTGTGCCCCGGCACACGGGACCAGAGACGGACGCCATAGGCGACACGCCCATGGGCGATGAGTCTGAGGTGCCGGGAACCGCGGGATGCGCTGAATCCGGCGGAAAGCACGCTACGTGCCACTGCGAGCACGTGTCCTTCCTCATGGGCAAGTACCCGAAGATGGGGATGGATGCCATCGTGCATCGACTTGACCGCCTGGATAACGCCAAGGACGGTCTGGAGGAGGACGTCGCGGGGATCCTGGACGACCAGTCGGCCGCGGAAAAAGACATGGAGGAGCTGCGAGCGGAACTGGACCAGTACCGGGAGAATCTGGAGCTGGCCCTGGAGAAGCAGCAGCGAGTGGTGGACAGCCTCCTCCACCTAGTGGAGGACATGTCGGGACGCCTGAAAAGGCTAGAGGAGCTACAGCCCCTCGCCTCGGGTCCGGAGCTCCCGGCAAAGCCGGCCGCGGTAGAGCTGGTGGAGCGGGTTAAGACCCTCAGGAGCGCCATGGAGAAACCCATGGGCGGCTCTGCAGAGGCACCATACGCGCCTCCGCGTGTTGACCCGGGTGCGCTGCCGTTTGTTCCCATGTTCAGCGAATCCACAATGCTCGGGGAACACACGGCACCGGCTGGGTCCATGTGGGAAGGGCATGTAACCACGGGGCCGAGGAGCCTGACGGTACAGATGTCCCATGCCGCCCAGGATGTACCGATCACGACGAATATGGTGGTTTATGCGGAAGAGAAGATCGAGAACCAGACCATGCAGGGGCGAACCATGGAAAGCGCCGACGGACATGGTCGAGGGCATCCAGGCGGAAACCTGTGGGCGAAGGACCCCAATACGGGGATATGGACGGCCGATGGCGCAAATCCTTCCCGCATTCCAAACCCCATGGGTTCAGGCCCAACTGGACCACACTCCATGGAGGAGAGGGATGTACGGGGAGTGTACTCACACCCCCCGGCCACAGGTGGTATCCGTCTCGGTGGAGTGGTGGCTGGAGACGTCGGAGACGCCATCAGGTTGACGACCTCAGGGGAATCAAAATCCCCTACTACGATGGCAACCCCTCCAACCTGGATGACTTCATCCTGGATTGGGAGGACTTTGCCGAGGAGGTCGTCGGCGAGATGCGGGGAGCGCCGCGGGATAAGTGGGTATGCCGGACATTCCCACACCGGCTGGCGCAGGACCTGAAGGAGGAGCTGCGGGATCAGATCCGGGAAGGACTGATCAGGACGGAGCAGGCCTGCCTCCAGTGGTTGGAGGATGAGGAGCGGGTGGACGCTCCGAACCAGAAGCTGGAGGACCTGTGGTCCATCCCGCTGCCGCTGGACCGCGGTGAGTTGCGGGTCCGGGAGTGGAACCGGTATCTGCGGAAGTACCGCAGATGCCTCAAGTTGGTGGAAGACTGGAACGAGGCCAGTGAGATCCGCCACTTGCTGAAGGACGTCCTCCCTGGAAACTGGAAGAGGAGAGTGGAGGACGAGGAGAAGAAGAGGGCGAAGAAGCGCGTGGCGGTGAGGATTATGGCGGCGGAGGATATCCATGCGGGTATCATGGAGTTCTTCAGGAGGAACCTGGGCGAACCCAACCGGATGTTGGGACTGAAGAACGCCGTGTACGTGGAGGTGTTTGGAGACTCCATGGGGCAAAGGTTGCTGCGCCTCAACAACGTGGAGTGGAGGCGCGGGGAGCCGCTGAGGATGCAGGTCATCTTCGCCCGCATGAGCCTGGACGAGATCGTGAATTCATCACGGTGGAGTTGAAGCTCAATGCGAAGAACGAGGCCCACGTGCAGGATCGACATGGTCATGGACAACGAGGCCACCGAGAAGACCGCCATCATCGGGAGATCCAGGAGGACACGGCCAACTCTGCGGAGGATGGTAGTGGAAGTGGCCAAGACCACTGGACCCGGGAGGATCATGAGGAGGCCCATTTCTTCGCGTTTGTGGCGCACAACGTGAGGAACCATGGGCAGGATCGGTCCAGATGGAGCCAGGTGGGACCCAAGAAGGGCAAAGAGCCAAGGAGGATCGGGAACCCACCGCTCTCGTTCCGGGAGTACAGGTCTCAGCACGACGGGTGCTGGGTCTGTTATGGCAAGGGAAACAACCATGCACACGACCACCGTCAGTGCAAGGTGTATGAGGCGGACAAGAAGGCCCACTTCGCAGCCCACCCCGAGAAGAAGCCCAAGGAGCAGCGGATTTCCGACGGGAAGGCGAAGGGCGGAGACGGGGGAAAAGGCCAAGGCAAAGGCCAAGGAAAAGGCGGAGGAAGAGGCTATGGTGGTGGACCTGGCCAAGACCGACGAGTGAGGTCGATCGAGGAGGTTGCTGAGGACATGTTGAGGACGTTGGAGGAACTCAAAGCCCAGCAACGGGGTGGACAAAGTCCTGGCGGATCGCAGCCGGAAGGGGCTGCGGGAAGCCAAGTCTAGAGAAGCCCCCACGGGAGTGGGACCTCGGAGGTCTCTCCTCCGGAAATCAGTGGAATCTCAGAGAAAGCGAAGGCACATCGGGTGCCGAAGAAGGCTCCGGAAGAGCCAAAACCACTGAGTTTCGCCACTCCCAACCCCTGGAGCGCCCTGCCAAGGGAAGTACATGTGGGTACGGGACATGGCAAGAAGGAAGGAGCGACCACGGAGAGCCCCGTGGACGGGCAGGACCAACCCAAGATCTACAGCATCCGTGACCATACCCTTGAAGTCCTGATGCACCCGGACGTGCTAGAGTTGCATGCCGTGAGAGTCGTCCATACACCTCATGGCGACGAGCGGCAGTTGCACTTGAAAGTGCGAGTACGGTGCGGACGAGAGGAGAAGGTGGTGGATGTGTTAGTGGATACGGGTGCCCAGGTGAGCCTGGTCCGGAGAGGGTTGTTCAAGGAGGAACTCCTGCAGCCCAGCCGGAGACCGGTGTGCCTGAAGGTCGCCAACGGAGAGATTATGGGTGGTGGCACCCATGAGGCCACTATCAGTATGGAATTCTGGGAGCATGAGCGCTTGAACCGCCCTGATCAGGCGAAGAGAAGCACTCTGTCCGGGAACTTCTACGTGGCCGACATTACAGATTGGGATATGATCATGGGGTATGACTTCATGGTGGCAAACGCCATTGGAGCCCTTCCCCATCGTGCAACGCTGGTCCGGGAGGATGATGAATGCCTCACATGGCTGTCCACGGATTATGCATGCGGATCATCCAAATGGAATGCTGAGGAAGAGGATCGGATCGTCCGAGCGGTGCAAGCTGTGGGGGCCAAGTCCAGAGGAGACCGCGGAGTTCAGATCACGGAGTATGGAATGGCGCCGCAGGTGTACGACAGGATGATCCAGACGCTGGGAGCCGAAGCGCCCGAGACAGACGTCTTCGCTTCCCGGGATGCCCCACTTTTGCGGAAGTGTAGGAGGCATTGGCATCGAGGAGACTCAGCCTGGCACAGGCATTGGGGTTTGAAGGAGTGGGAACCCATGTATTGGCATGGCTCCCTGGACAATACCAGACGTACGGTGGAGAAGATCATCGCGGATAGGGCGAAGGGGATCCTGGTCATAACCGGCATAGGATCCACCCCATGTCCGGTGGAGGGTCTCAAGTCGACGCTGGACTCCATCACCCTGAACGAGATGTCATTCGGGCCAGAAGAGGAGTTGTTCATCGACGCCAAGGGTGTATCAATGCCCTCCCCGGGTCAAGCGTGGGGTACCAAGGCTTTCCTGGTGGATGGGGCGCTAGCCCAGCCCACGGGTGATGAAGCATTCATCCGTAGGGTGGAGGCGGTGCCCATGAAGGTCATGTTTGAGCCCAAGGAGGGGACGGATCAGCCTATTGATGGCATTGACGTCCTGTACCACGCCGAGATCGACGACGTCGTCAACTACATGCGGATGGGGATGCACGACCGTGTGGCAGCCAAGAAGAGGCGGGCCATGGTCACATCTCCGCATTGGTGGGATGACAAGATGTTGGTCACCGGCAAGTACGAGAAGGACGAGTTCGTGGCGAGGGTCATGGATCACATCGCGGACCAATACGATGGTCCGGTTGGGTCGGACCCACCAACATGGGATTTTCCAAGAATGGGAGGCGATAGCGACAGTCACCAGCCCGAGGCCGAAAATTTCCGAAGATTATCAGTGGGAAGTGCACCCCACGACGATGAAGACGGTATATCGGACGAGGAGAAGTCGGAATCGGACCCAGAAGAGGCCTATACCGCAGTGCGGTCGGTTGTATCTATACCGAAGCAAGCGGCTGAAGAGGCCCAGGAGAACCCGAAGGTTGCCGAGCTGAAGGAGAGGCTGATCAAAGCCTATCCGCGGCTATTCAGTGGCGTCGCCAACAAGAACCCTCCAAATCGTGGGAGGTTTGGTACAGCGAAGATCCAGCTGAAGCCGAACCCGAAGTTATCGTCATCGGGAGTACCAACTTCAGGGCGATCGGGCCGAGGCCATGAAGAAGCTGTTGGCCGAGTTCATTGAGCGGGGATGGATCGAACCCTCCGACAGTGAGTGGGCCAGCCCAGCCTTCATCGTGCCCAAGAAGGAGAAGGGCGAGTGGAGGTTGGTGGTTGATTACAGAGGTTTGAACGAGCAGACCGAGCACGACTCGTACTCGCTCCCCCTGATCGACTCCATCCTCCAAAAACAACAGAAAAAGCGGATCTTCACGGTGCTGGACCTGAAACACGTTTATCACCAGATGCCGCTACACCCGGACTCCAGGCCCTGCAGAGCGATGTCGACGCCGCTGGGGCCCATGCAGTGGAAAGTGGTGCCTATGGGCGCCAAGAATGGCAACGCCGCTTTCCAGCGCATGATGGAGGACCTACTCGGTCCTGTCCGGGACTGTGCCGATCCCTTCGTGGATGACATCATCATCGGGTCCGGCACGGAGAACATGACTGAGGACGAGCTCATCGACGCGCATGAGAAGGATCTGCGCCGAGTGCTCAGCGAGTTGGACAAGCACAACATGGTGTGCAAGCCCACCAAGGCCTCACTCTTCGTGAAGGAAGTGGAGTTCGCGGGTCACGTGGTTGGTCACGGGCAACGCCGTCCCATGCCTGGGAAGCTGGCGTCCCTGCACCACTGGGAGAAGCCCCAGACCATCAGCGAACTCCGGTCCTTCATGGGGTTCTGCAACTACTATTCGGGCTATGTCCGGATGTATGCGGAACTGTCGGGGCCGCTGCACAAGATGCTGCAAGTGGGCAAGTTCGATGGCCGGAAGGGGAGCAAGAAGAAGCTTGCCTGGACCCCTGAGGCCGGAGATGCGTTCAGCCGCCTGAAGGAGCAACTCCTGGGGCAGCTGGGACTATTCTTGGTGGACCCAGACAAGGGATTCGTGCTACGGACGGACGCCTCGGACTATGCTGTAGGGGCTGTCCTCGAGCAGATCCAGGACGACGGGTCACACGTACCCGTGGCGTTTTGGAGTCGGATCCTGGCCCAGGGCCAACGCCGCACCTGGACCGCGAGGGAGAAGGAGACATACGCCATTGTTTGTGCGCTCAGGAAGTGGTCTGGCCACATCGGATTGCAACCGGTGGTGGTTTGCACGGACCATCAGTCCTTGCAGAGCTGGCACAAGGGGCACGTCGACACCCCCTCGGGACCGGCGGCAAGGAGGGCCCGAAGGCATGAGACGTTCGCCAAGTTCGACCTCAGCGTCGTATACGTCCCGGGGAAGGACAACACTGTGGCAGATTGCCTCAGTCGTTGGGCCTACCCCGCGGGCAAGGCTTGGATGGACATATCCAGCCATGGGGACGCCGAGGAAACCGAGGAGGCCAAGCGCATCATCGAGATGGAGAAAACCATGGAGCAAGAGGGGGTCAAGTGCTTTGTGGTGATGGCAAACGGTACGGACCTGGCCAAGTTCCGGGGTGCCCGCGTCCAAGCTATTCGAGAGGAAACCCTCCAGCAATGGATGGTGGCCCCTGTAGAGCTAGTCAGGTCGGTGCTCACAGAGGACTGGTCGGATGACTATGCGGCATCGGAGCACTGGAGCAAGTACTGGAATGCCGTGAGCGCCCCGTCGGACGACGAATGGCCCGAGGGCTTGACCGAGGATGGCGACAAGTTGTTCCTCAAGGACAAGCTGCTGGTGCCCCAGAACCGAGTGGAGGAGCTCATTGACCATTGGCACAACGCCCAGCTCATGCACCCTGGCCGCGACAAGATGCAGCAGGACCTGGAGTGGCGTTTCAAGTTCCCTCCGGGGTACTACGCCATCCTGGATAGGTACTGCAGCAACTGTGCCGTGTGTCGGGCCACGAAGAGCCCCAACCACTCCACAGCGGGCAGCCCGGTGTATATGGCTATGCCGGAGGCCCCTATGCGGTCCGTGGCCATGGATGTATTCGCCATGCCTGAGGTCACCGTGGACGGAGAGACCTACGACTGTGTCATCCTGGCGGTGGACAGGCACAGCGGGTATATCGTGGCAGTCCCGGGCAAGAAGTCCAAGAAGAAGGACAAGAAGGACAAGCATGGAGTGGGGCTGCAGGCCAAGACCGTCGCTAATGCCATGATCAGGCATTGGCTGACGATTTTCGATGTCCCAGCTGTCATCTGCAGCGATCGGGGCAGTCAATTCGTGGGGACGTGGTTCAAGACGATGTGCAAGCACATGGGGATTCGGCATGCCAAGACCGTGGCGTACCACAGCCGGTCGAATGGCCGTGCTGAGGTGGCCGGGCGGCAGATGTTCGAGAAGTTCCGCCAACTGCACATTGATGAACCGGGCCGGAACTGGTATAACTCGCTGTGGAGAGTGCTCCAAGCGTATCACGACCTTCCGGGATCCACTGGACTGTCGCCCCATCGTATCCTGTTCCTACGGGATCGAGTGTCACGCACTCTCCCGTGGTTGAACCATGGCAAAGTGGCCCGGGATGCGAACGCTATGATGGCTGAGGCGGACGACACGGCGGCCAAGGTGTGCAAGGCACTACAGGACGAGCATGACAAGAGGGCCAAGTACTTCAAGCAGGGAAAAGTCCAGAAGTATGCTCTCCAAGACACCGTGTGGGTGGAGCGGCACCACAAGGATGTCCTGTCCAGGCATCCGCAGGCATCTTAGTATGTGCCGGGGGTAATCGTGCGGAAGGTCGGGCAGGATGTGTATGCGGTTCGTGTGGGGGATAACAAGATCCTGGACCGCGACCATACCCAGCTTCGTCCTCGAGCACCAGACCCCAGCGGACGTCCCGTCACCTTCGAGTTCACGGCCAGCGATGTGGACTCAGACGCCGAGGGTGAGGACGACGACTTCACCGCCGAGAGAATCCTGGCGGACAAGCCGGACCCGGGGACGCCTGGGGGGAGGCTTTATAAAGTCCTCTGGAAGGGATTCGCCGCGTCCAGGGATTCGTGGGAGCCTCCGAGCAGCTTTGTGCCGAGGTATACCACGGTCTGGATGGACTACCTAAAGAAAAAGAATATTTCTTTGGATCCCAAGGACGTGTTGGTCCATTTGGTTGCTGCTGTAGCACCGCAATGGATCCCCCCTTGGCATTTTGTTTGTTTCTGTGCTTGGGGAGACGGGTGAGGGCGTTCATCCGGGGATTTTTGGGCCTTGATTGGCCATCTACCCCCTTCACTTGATCTCCACATATATATTTCATTGTGGTATACTTATTTAGGTCGACCGACGACGTTTCTCTATCTTTGATCCCCTTGGTCCATGTTGTAGATCAAGAGGAGACCGGATATGGCGTAGGGCGCTGAGTATCAGTGTCCTCACCCCTCCCTTGGGGCGTGGGGGACGCCTACAACGTGTGTGGGGCCTCCATGTGTCCTTGGGACATGGGGGGGGGGGTTGGAGCCCATTGGGGTCCTCCCGTCCTCTCTTCAATGACTTCCGAGCGGTAACAACGCTCTGAGAAGGGGGGTGAAGCCGGTTCGGACCCCCGTGGCCATCTTGGGGTCACCTGGGGTGTGTATCTACGTGCCGGCAAGCCGCCATTGGCTGATATCATACTCTCCCGTCCACCTGAACTAACCCGATGTGATAGTGTGATAGGTTTGGCCATTCCGGTTACGAGCAGCCATATTCAGTACCGAGGCGCCGCCAGCTGAGATTTATATATCAGAATATCAGGAATCAACAGGGTTTTATTATCATGATGTTTCCGTAATTTTTCAGCCTTTCGTTCTGATGGTCAATGTATCGGCGACCGTCAGTTGGCTCGCGATTTTGCGTTAACCGATTGGTTAACTGTTATTTCCAGATATTTTGGCGGATACTCCGTTGAAGGGTCAGATTTCATCAGCAAAGGGTTCGTTGCTTCCGCAATTTTCCAAATAAGCACTCGAAATTTTAATCTTAATTTTTCGCGATGTCGAAATCGGATTTTCGACTTCAACATCGCCGCACTTGATTTGGACTTCTTCGAGTGGTCATACTCTTTTTCCTATGCCCCAATCAGGTTTCCCTTATACTTGCCACCCATTTGACGTGGAGATATAAGGGAAACAAAAGTGAATCGTGGGACCACTTTGAAGGGTCATATCTACGCGCGAGTGTGAGGAAAGAGAATAAGGAAGGTTGGGTTGCAAGCGCCTTTGTCTCAACTTAATTTAGGAAGCATCAAACGCCTTTGGTGTGTACACATGCCCGGTATAGCAAGGGATAATGGTCAAGAGGGTGTAAAGTGATATATAACTCTTGGACCGTGGAACCCAATATTTTGATGCGACTTTCGAGTGTACCGCATGAGTGTTGGGGTTGCATAGATACTTTCCTTGGGATCCCACGTATTTTTAACGTGAAGTTATGTCCATGGAGGGGCATGGCAAACCATGGTGGGAGCCAGCTTTTGAGGGTATGTGTTATATGCATGGTATGTGCTTCGATATGCTCACGCCCATGTTATATATCTTCGTGTGGCCGAAGAGATGGGGAGCCACACGTGACAAGGGCTTTGCCCATGTCTCAATTGTGGAATTCAAAGCGCTAGACCAAGTCTACCGCGTATGTATTGCTCATGGTATGTTTGACAATGGGATCCATGAGTGCACTCCCATTTTCATGGGGCATGTAGATACGAGTGGCGAAGGTATCTCCATGCGCCCGATTGGGGATCCAAGTGGGGGAATTGTTCGCAAATGGTTCCAATCCTTTGTATATTGAACCATGCGGGGATATCATGGGTGAGCATAGAGATATACTATCATGACAACTTTGTGTTTGGTCATATTTTCATGTTTTTGACCTCAATTTTTGCTCATTTTTGCATTTTGTGTACTTACCTGGTCGGCGAACAGCAAGAAGCCTATGGAGAGTCGAACCATGGTATGTTGTTCATATGTTGGCATATGCTTTGGAGTTGAACACCACCATATGCCGGATCGCGTACTTCATTTGGCTTGGCGCACGAAGGATTACGAGAATTGGTCTCAAGATCATGGGCTGACTTGGGCAGTGCGTGGCGCCCATATCCGAAGGGGTTTCGAGGGTGTGGTGGGGATGTACATGGGCATTGACCTTTGATCTATATCCTCCATGAATATTAGACTTCGATTCCATGCATGATTTGAGCCTTCGGATAAGTGGTAACTTCAATTTTGAGCATATATGTGATATATGGCCAATATGGTGTGAATTGGCAATTTTTGGCATGTTATGAGTTCAAACTCATGGGGCATATCTCCAAGCCCATTCGACTCCAAGTCCAACCAAGGTTATGTCAGGGTAGGGCATGGTCCCGAGTGCCACTCTAGGCCATGACACGCCACCTCCCCCATTGGGCTAGGATTTAGAGGCTTGGGAGTGAACACATTTTTGGGGTTTGTGTAGTGACTTGTGACACATGGCATTCAGCCATCTCATTTGACCTGGTTCAGGGCAACATGTTGGTGAGTCAAGGGAAGGTCTTGAGTCCAGGGAATGAGGGGTTTATGGCTGTGAATGTGTATGTTTACCTCTTTCCCCAACTTTGCTTTATTTGTGTTCATATGCCAATTTCAGGGCTTTCTTCCTTGGTGCAATTCTTGTACATGCCCGCCATCGTGAGACAATCGATGTGGTGAACGAAAGCCCGCCATTTGGATTGGATTGTGGATTGGGTTATTGCTGTATTTGTGGGATCTGGTTGCTGTTCAGGGTTGAAGGAGGATTGTATTTTCTATTTTCTATATTTTTGGATTTGGACCCTGGAATTTGAGGAATGCAATCGTTGATCCGGAGTAAATCAGCAGGGGTTACAGGCGGAAGGGGCACAGCGGGGGCCGGTCCTGGTAGGGACCTTCTTTAAGTGGTAACAGTACCTGACTAGGACCTTCGGTCCGACATCAGCGAAGCCCGGTCTCCGGGAGCCACGCCCGGGAGAGAAGTGAGACACACACAGACATACGTAGCACACTTAGGGGTAAGGTAAGGTTCAGTCCCTAGCTTTAGTCTTGGAGGCAAGCGTCTCAGCGAGCCTCAGCAACTCACCAAGGTTGTTGTGGGACAAGTAGTCAACCAGAACTGAGTTTAGGCGTCCCTCAGGTAGAACAAACGCAGAGAAGGGCTCCCAGGTGGCCTCTTCGACTCCAAACCCTTCCCAGAGGGTGAGGATGCGCCAACCCTGGCGATAGCGGTGGCGTAAGACAGACTTCACCAGGTAGAAGCCCTCCTTAGCCATCTCCTCGGCGTTCATGTCGGGGAGTTCACCTTCAACTTCGATAGGGCTGGCAGCCCCTTGTAGGTCCAGAGCGGCGATTTCCTCGTCGTTCAGCTCCCACTCCTCCCCACAGAGGTCTTCAGGATCATAGTAGCGCTTCAGGTGTTGAGCAGCGCACACCAGGGTCCCCCCTAGACGGGGAGAACACCGCACGGTGATACGGTGTCCATCCACAGATAGAATGTTGTATGGCCCGAAGTATGGGTCATCGCTGGTAGAGCGTGGCCAGGTGGGCAGTCGACTGTGGTGCACCAGCACCCAGTCTCCCTACTGGTAGGTGGGCGGTACTCGGTGCTTATTCTTCTTGTTCCACTGACGCTCCCTCACTCTCTGGAGCCTAGCCTTGGCCTTGTCTACCTTCGCTTGTTGCTCTTGGACCCATTCACCCACAGAAGAACGGGTGTCCTCTGGATAGGGGGCATGTAGGAACCATGCCGGGCGCCCTAGGAATAGCTCATGGGGCGAGTAGCCAGTAGCTGAACTCTCTTGGGAGTTCATCATCAAGGATATGACAAGGAAAAGTCTCACCCAGTCTCTGGTGCGTTCAGTTTTGCACCATATCCGTACATTCTCCTTCAGGACACGGATCTGTCGCTCACATAGGGGGTTGCTCGTGTGCGAGTAGGGAATCCCCGTAGACACCTGGACATTGAGGGATCTCAGGACCCTCTTGTACCAACCGGTATCTGAGCGTACTCGTACGTCCTCATCGGAGTTGATCTCCTTGGGCGCCCCATAGACACAAAACCACTCCTCCAGGAGTATCTTGATAGTCTCCTCCCCGGTAATGTGCTTGGTACATGGGAACACCCTGGTAAACCTGGTCAACCCACAGGTTACCACGAGGGCGAAGTCATAGCCCCCGAACTTCGGCATCTCTGTGTAGTCCACGTATAGAACACTGTTAGCGCAGTGAGTGATGGGCAGGGTCGAGTAGAGACCTCTGTCCCTGATATCCCCTGGTTTACAGGACCTGCACGGGCACTTGTCCACGATAGGCTGGAGGGCTTTCCGCAATTGGTCGTCAGTCCACGTAGTGTGGAACCACTGCTTGAACAGCCTCAGGGTACCGTCAGCACCCACATGACCGCTGGACTCATGGGTCCACTTCAGCAGCGCTGGGACTCTGTCACTAGGCACCACAATGCGGTCCTCGTGCCAGAGGTAGCTCTTGTCCCTCTTCCACTGGTCTTGGTTGACCAGGAGGGGTTCAAGGCGTTTCTCCAGGCGCTTGTAGATATCCCCAAACTCCTTCAGGTACTCCGATTGTTGGAGTCCATCCAGGGGGCGTATCATAGTCATGTTGAGGTCCAAGTGGACGTCCATACGGCTGAACGCCTCCTTAGCCAGCGCTTCAGACCGGGCACCAATCAGGGTGTCGAAGTTGTTGCGGCTGATGTAGTCGGCACACTCGTTCTTCACTCCCTGGATATGGTGTACCGTCAGCCGTAGTTGACAGAGGTAGGTCTACCAGCGCGTAGCTTGGCCTGCTCAGGTGGGGGGCCCTTCTGGAAACTGCGGACCGGTTCTTGGTCGCACAGCCAGACCACAGGGTTACTCCCCAACAGTCGTGCTTGTGAGGATAGCACCAGCATACCCGCGAGCAATTCCTGCTCATAGGTGGAGTAGTTCCCCCTGGCCTGGTTCCACTTCCAGTTCCAGTGGCCCAGAGGTACTAGGACCCACTTGTCGTCAGGGTAGCTGTGCTTGATGGTTCCATCTCGGTTGAGACCTTCCGTCCCCCATTGGGAAATGGCCGCGTCGCACTCCTCCTTCTCTAGTGCTTGCCATTGAAACAACGTTCCACCACCGCCCACATTGCTGGCGTCGGTCCCCAGGATAATCTCCCCTTGTGCCTTAGGCACGCCCAAGCACTTAGCTTTGGCTACCTTGTCTTTGAGCTCGTCAGACGCTTGTTGCTCTTGTGGGCCCCAGCGCCAAGTAGTACTCTTCTTGATCAAGTTCGTCAGGATGGCGCTGGTGTAGGTGAAGTTTTTGATATGGCGGCGATAGAAGTTGCACGCCCGAATGAAACTGCGTACATCATGAAGTCCTTTCTTGGGGTCTTCGTGTCGTACTTTAGCATCCATCAGGGGTTTGGCCTTAGAGGCCGCTGGGGTCCACCACCCATAGCCAACGTCAAACCCCAGGTACTGCATGGTCTCCTGCATGAACTCACACTTCTCCAGCTTGAGTCGTGTGTGGTTCCTCTGGCAGACCGCAAAGAACTCACCCAAGAGGATTAGGTGATCCTCCTGGGTATTGGTCCCGAGGCATACATCGTCGATGTGAGCCTCCATCTGGGCCCCACGGGATATAAGCTCCTGCACCTTAGGTCTCCTTCGTAGGATGGACAAGGTCTTGTTCATCAGCTCTTGGAATAGAGCGGGTGCGTTGGCCACACCAAACGGCATGACCTTCCACTTGAAGACCCTCCCCTGAGGGGTGATGAAGGCCAGTAGTTCCTGTGCGTTGGGCGTCAGGTCCACTTGCCAGAATCCGCTCCTCTTGTCCATTTTGGTCTTGTAGCGACAGGAGGCTATCTTCTCCAGGGTAGACTCCATATTGGGAATGGACCCTGAGTGGTTCAGCGTTTTCTTGTTCAGCTCTCCGTAGTCCACTACCAGCCGTTTGGCTGTAGACCCAGGTTTAGCCACCAGGAAACAGGGGCTGCAGTGTAGGGGGTAGTCCCCGTCCTTGTACTCCAGGACTAGGCCAGCGTCGATACATTCTTGTATCTGTCGCTCAATCTCGTCGGCCTGCTCTTTAGGAGCTGGATAGGGTCTCCTCCGGATCTTGTGACCCACGAACTCAGGTTTCAGCTTGAGGTCCATCTGTACCAGCTTGTCACATGAGGCTGGAGGGGGTAGTTCTCCGAACACCTCCAGATAGGTCCTTATAAGCTTCTGTACCCGCGGGTCCAATACCTTGATCTTGTCCTCCATGTCCTCGTCAGAGTGTAAGTTGCTTGCCCCCTGAGTAATAGACGTCGGGAGGTGGTCCTCCACCGACTCTTTGCCCGTGGTAGTGTCCTTCAGCCCTTGGTAGGCATATAGAAGGTCTTGTTCAACCATCTCCGGCGGACGATGGCAACATAGGCACGCTGGAGGGGGTTCACATACACATTCCTCCGAGAGGTCGTCCTCCTCTGGGGTCCTCACATGGGCGCCCCACACGCTCTTCATGAGCTTAAAATCTACCTCCCTTTGCCAGGTGGTGATCTTCTGTTCGAGGTCCTGCTTCAATTGGGATAAATCTCCCATACGTCCTTGCTTCAGTGGCCATGAACTGCGGGTAGGCTTAGCGTAGCATAACTTTTTGGCCACCAACTTTCTCTTGGAATCCACATACTCCCTTAGCCTGAATCGAGGGTCCAGCTCTTCGTCCACGGGGTCTTCCACCCTCATGGAGAGTAGGGGTTTCAGTGGGGCGACGTACTCGGCGTTCTCCACTTCCTCCACACAGGTCTGCACGAAGAAGGCGTCGTGCTCAGTTTCGTCATCTGAGTGGATAGAGCTAGGTAGCTCAGATAGTCCACACTCAGAGACTCCATTAGGAACAGGTACATGGCAGAGAGAGTTGGGGGCGTTGGTGTCAGTCACGACGTACTCATCTCCTTCGGGTGTAGTCTCAATAGCATCTTGAGGTCGTAGGCGATCCTTCAAGTCACCCATGGCGAGTCCATCGCTTTCTCGTTGTATAGCCTGGACCAGAGTCGGGTCCAGATCTTCCCAGGGGATGGTGGTAAGACCTCCGTCCACCACGCTCAGCATACTCCCCCATCCGGGTTTCCCAATAGGCATCTTACGCCCCAGAGGCACGTAGATGGCCTCATCAGGTAACCGAACAGAGCTGATAGTCCGCCTGTCCAGGAGGTTTCGCCAGTACTCGTTGCCCCCATGGGCTCCCCAATCGGGGGAACACAGGACCATACGGGAACGTTCCAAGGCCACCTTGGTCAGCACCTTCCCCAGTTCACTGAATCTGGGGTTCCCGTAGGCCATCCCGAAAGAGGGCCAGTAAAATTTGTAGCTGCAGTTCTTCCCCTTGCTGCAGTAGAGGTCCAGTACATGCTGCTTGTCGCTGGCGAACAACTCCACACTCAGGTCTTCTCTAGAGTAACCCAACTCCTTCAGACCTTGGTCTAGGACTTCCCCCAACAGTTGATAGTCCTCAGTTTTGGAGGCCGCCATCATGTTCGAGGGCTCCTCCTTCGATAGCCTCAGGTAACTCGAGGTATGTTCCGACTGCTCCAGTGGCACAGACTCTCTGCCACTGCCGTGGTCCACGTAGAGGAGGTAGGGCGCTTGCAGCGTCAGGGATTGTATCTGGGAGTGCTGTACGAAGAAGTCAGTCCCCAGTACAAAGTGGAAGGCCTCAGTGTTCATCACATAGAACCGATGGGCGATAGTCCGGGAGCCCATAGGTACCTCCACTTCACAGTCCCCGCAGCTGTGCACCACATGTCCATCACCCATACGTATAGCAGCGGTGGTCATGGTGTTCTTCAGGCTCCCACGTGGTAAAATTTTCTTGGCCACTATAGATATGGTGGCGCCAGTGTCCAATACCCCCAGGTATTCGCGTCCCCCTAGTCGGATACGTACCCAAAACACCAGGTCTTGGGTGCCACCGGAGCGTCCCCGTCAGAACTCCGCGGGACAGGTCACCTCGAACCCTTGTTTCGCAATTTGCGGGCCATCCTCATGAAACGGCTCCTCTTCTTAGCGTTGCTGTCATCACCACCTTCATGCTCACGCTTGGCTCCTTGTTCTTGCTGGGCCTGCGTTTGTGAACGTGTGGTAGGACCAGACTGCCCTCCAGAGGGCTTGGAGTTCCCCCCTGGATTAGGGTTGGGGTTGCCTCCGTTCTTGTCCTTGTTCTTGTTGTCCTTGTCTGGCTGGCGGTTAGCGCCTCCTCCTCGTCCACCTTGACCCTTGTCTTGCCCTTGTCCACGTCCTTTCGACTTGCCCTTGCCGGAGTCGTTGCCTTTGCCTTTGCCTCCACCTTTGCCTGAGCCTTTGCCAGGATCTTCACCCTTAAGCTTCGCCGATAGGCGTTGCTTATGGTAGCACTCATCCTCGTAGTGCTTCCGCTTCCCGCAGAAGGCACACGTGATGGTGCACCTGTAATGATCCGGCAGCTTCGCTTTGGCGCCGGTGTTCTTCTCCTGCTGCTTCCCCTGCACTAAGAAGCAGTCTCGCTTCTCGCAGTCAGGGGCGTGCTGCAGGTGGCCCTGCTCGTCTCTGGCATCACACCAGAAGAGCTCCTTAACGTTCTCCATGATACGGGCGTGGGCGTGTTTGGGGGTAGTCCCCTGCCCAGGTCGGGACCCTTGGTACCCTTTGCCATGACCTCCAGAACCTCCTCCTCCAGGACGGTAGTTGTTCAGGTGCTGGTCGCTCTCCTTCTCCAGCGCCAGCTCCAGGAGTAGCACGCATAGATCCTCGTAGCGGAGGGATCTAGCCTTGCGCTCCGCCGTTGAACGGCACTCGACGCACAGCTCTCGAGGGAACGGTCACCAACCAGAACAGCAGGTCGTCGCTGCTGTAGGAACCGGGCGTCAGTCGTCCAGCCCAGTGATCCAGGTCAGCCAACAGCTCAGAGACCCTGCCAGGTTTGGGGTTGTTGGGCAGCACGGGCAGGTTCTGGATCTCGGCCCTGATGGAGAGGTCGGTTTCGTAGATCGGGTACTGCCTCTCCAAGGCAACCAACACATCGGCAAAGGTGGCGGAGTTAGTCACGATCTGCCTGACCTGCTTCTCCAGGTACTTGGTCTTGCAGCACTGCAGGAGCAGATCGCACTTGACTCGTCCACTAGCGTGGGTTTGGCCGGTCAATCGGAGAAACCGGCCAAAATTCTCAGAGAACTCGCTGAGGTCCCTGCCTGTGAACTCAGGCAGGTTCACCATGATCTTGGAGGTGGCAATAGCCTTCACCTCCTGAGACCTGCGTCCCTCAGGGCGTCGGGTCTTCTTCTTCTTCTTCTTCTTCTTTCCCCTTGGGTTCTCGGGGTCCTCCGGGTCATCGTCCTCCGAGGGCGAAGCAGAAGTCATAGACGGCGGCTCATCATCGGAGGGGTCTCCGCCTAGATCACTAGAGCCATAAGGCTCCACGTGCACCATTGCCCTCAAGGCTGTCAGCCCCAGCCGGTGCAGCTCGGCCCTCGTAGAGTTCGTCACGTGGCTGTAGGGCGGCTTGGCCGTCTCGGTACGAAAGGACTTATCGGTATTGCTGCAGGGGTCGGCATCGGTCGGCTCCTCAGGCCCCCCAGGGTGTTTGTCAGCCCTGCCACCAGGTGGTTGGCCTGTACTCGATGGGGAGACACTCCCACCGTGGTAGGTGACGCTTGGGGCGGTATCATCAGGGGCTCCAGTTTCTCTCGGATCTCTTGAGTGAGGTCGCCCACGATTTTAGAAGTGGCTCCTCGGAGCACCTCGCTGATCTCCGACCGCGTCAGGGACCTGTTGGAGGATCTCCCCGATCCTCTACTCCTGCCTCCAAGAGACTCAGGTCCTCTGCTCAACCCACTCAAGGTTGCATACCCAGGTGCATACCCAGGAACATCCACATAGGTTCCCGTAGCGGGTAGAGGATGGTGATAGTCAGCCGCATACCATCGCGGCGCAGAACTGGAAGCCACCGGCTCACTGGCAGTAGTTGCCTCAGGAAGCGCAGTGGTAGGTGGGCCGAAACCATAGGCAGGGTAGGCAGGCATGCCAGTAAAGCCTGTGCCCTCTGCCATAGGCGGGTTGGTTATGGGAGTGGATGTTGCAGCGGCTGGGTCCGGAATCTGGAGTGTGGTGGTTATAGGAGAGGGTGATGCGTGGAGGCCAGAAGCGCTTGGTGCGCCTTCAAAGGTAGGGTCATTCGTCAGGTCTTGCCCTCGGTCCTCTCCTTTGTCTGCTTCGTCTCCAGCATCCTTCTCGCTCTCTCTCCTCCTCTTCACAGGCTGAGTGACCACCTCCTTGACTGAGAGGGCCCTGAAGGCCGACTGGAGTCCATCCAACGAGTCCTCAGCCACGTCCACTGGCCCATGTAAGGGCTCCGAAGGTACAGCGCTAGGTCCAGGTCCAGGTTCACCAGGTGCTGGCCTTGCTGGTGCCTCAGGCGCTGACTTCACGTCGGTGTCCTCCTTCTTTGTGTCCGTCTTCGTTCGCCGTTCTGCTTATATGTGACTGATCTCGGCGCACTGGTTGTACGGCACGGGGTTGCTGCCGGTACGCAGAGACAGTCTGCCTCTTGCTACCAGAAAGGTTTATAGTGATTTCAACACTGTGTTTTTGCCTCTCCTGCTGCTTGCTGCTGGTGTAGGGTTTCCTGCTGCTTGTTTTTGAAGATGAAAAGCTTTTGTTTGCTGAAATACAATCAATCCAGGATAGCCCAAGCCAGAGATATGCAAGTAGAAGAGAATCAGGATCAAAGCATGAAGGGCTGCAGTGTAAACAGTGAAAGATGAAAGGATATTCACAGAAACTGCAACTCAGGTCAAATCGGATTGCATATTCACAAAGATAGCTGAAATGTTTTGGAAAAGAGTTGGAAAACTGCCCCATGGTCACTCTATCTCCATAGTGCCATCTCAGGAGATGTGCACTCTTTGTTTTGGGTCCCATATGTGCTGAGGTGGCAGGGCATGTGGCGATGAGGTCACTGCCATGTCACATGGGATCTTCCTACTTAACTAGGCTGACCGGGAATTGAACCCAGGACCTCTCAAAAAGAGGTGCCCAGCCCCCTAGGGTGCATACCACTAGGACAGCTAAGAATTCATGAGAAAACATAGAGAAATTCATAGGCTCTGCCCTGGATATGTCAGTTCTCAGTCGACTCAGGAAAAGATGATCTGCCTCACATTGAAAGGGGATTAAGGGGTCCACTTGACGCGTTCCCGTGGGGGGCCTGGCCACGGGACGCTGCGGTGGACACGCACAAGTGAGCAGGCAGGCAAAGCACTACGCTCACAGGGGCATCATTGCGCTCGTGTCATGTGACAAAGCGTTTCAGGATCCTTGCCACTCTGAAACAAGGGAACAAAAGTATGTACAGCAACATATTAGGATATGTACACGTCGGGTTAAGACTGGACTGGGGTAAGGGCATCACAGGACAATAGACACTCAGTCCCAACTCATATCCCAATCCCAGGTCCGACCCTCTCAGTGGCTGGTGGGGGCGGGGGCTCAAACACAACCCATGCCCTGCTCAGTCCGGACCCTGAAACCCTGCCAATAGGGGAGGTGTCCCGCCCAGCCACAGGCGAGTTCCTCAAAACCAAGGGGCTCCAAGGCAACGGACAGTGGCTCCCTATGCTCCCTTAACGGCAGGTCCCAACTCCTCTCTGAGCCAGAGATATGGCCCCGCCAGTATCCCCTAGGAGTTGGTAGCTGAAAATGGGCTGTTTCAGCCCAAACTGATATTAGCTCAAAAATCTTCAAAATTGACCCCTCGTCCGGACCCGCCAGAGGTAGGGACGAGGCAACTGACCCTATGCCCTTCGATTACGAACTCCCTGGAGCCCTCACCCAACCTGGTTCCCTCTGAGAGCCCGGCATCAGGGCACCACTGGTTCGTCAAGTGGGGTCATGATGCCAAAATCACCAAAATTGGCGTCCTTCCCACGCGTGGCTCGCCGGGCCAGGGCAAGGCCAATGGCTCACCGGATAGGAGGCAGGATTTAGGACTTATACCTGAGTGTACAACCTGGAATTAGGTCTGGGCTCCCTGTGGGCATAGAGATATGGGGCCGCCAATGGACCACACGGGAGGGTGAAATTGGGGTCCCAAAAGTGGGTCATTTTGGCTGCTCGAAATGAGCCCAAATTCGGGGGTGCTCCCAATAGTATATCTCCACGTCGGCTTGGAGATTGGATTCGCCATTCCATACACGATCCACTGGGAGTCCAACTAAGACTCCCATGCGATAGGTCCTCAAAGATCTCCATGCCACTCGGCGTGGTTACAATCCCAATTGGGTCCACAAATGCCAAAATGGCAAAATTGTCCACACTCACTTTGGGCTAGCACCCTAACGAAGGTTGCTCCGCTTTGCCCACGTGGTGTGTGAACCATGGGGACCAATGTCCATATCACCCATGTCATATATGGTCCATTGGTCCATGCGTCCGGCGTGCACAAGGGTGCTGAACATGGTGCACGACGGGCAGAAAATATGGAAAATTGCTCAAAATGGCCGAAAATGCGCACACTCATGGTTGGGGCAAATGAGGCACATGCCCGACTTGGACCGGAGTGTGCCATAGGATTGGTATCAAGTCATATGCGTCCAACATATCTTTTGGGCGTCGCCCAACTCCTCCGGTTTTGGGAATGGCAGGGTCGCCAAGTGAGCCCATGATTTGGGATAGTCCCAAATCGCCACCATGGCGGCCACGGTATGCCAAGCCCAAGAGGAGTTATTCGCCGGGTTCAAGATATGTTGGGCACCGAAGTATGTACCCTCATAACATACTTGGGTCATGATGTCAATTGAGCGCAACGGTGAGATACACGGTCGCCACTTGACAATCATGACGGGCAAAAAACATCAATATTGGCGAAAAAACACCCAAAAGGGCCTTGAAAGGCGCACAAATATATTATAATATCTTCGGCTTGGATTGAGTAGTCGACCAATCCTTCTAAACACAATGACTTGACACCAATGACCTTCGATTCCACATATGCTCCACTTGGGGCGCTTTGAAAGGTCACGAGCGCTACTTCCCAAGTGGGCACATGAAAATATGGAAAATTGCTAAACACACACCTTGCTCCTAACGCATCGCTTTAGGATCGCCACACAAGCTTCCCTCCACGACGGTTAGGCTTGCAATTGATCGTGGGGAGTATAAGGAAGGGCCTCGTGCAATAAGAGGTCCATTGGTGGGTGTATCACTCTTAGCCAAACCCGCCAAATGGGCACGCAATACAACACATGGCACATACCACATACTGCCCAAAAAGGTAGCTCCCCCCACGATATGTCATGCCCCTCCAAGGGCATAACTTTGTGTCAATCGCTCATAGGAACTCAAGGAAAGTTCCTATGCAACACCAACACTTGCGCGCTACACTCGAAAGTTATCTTAACGCACGCAATATCATGGCCAAAGAGTTATAACGCAAACTCTACCCTCTTGACCATGATCCATTACGCTAGCGCGCACGTGTGGAGACGCAAGGCATATAATGCTTCCTAAATTACGTCGGGAGTATTGTGAATACATCCGATGCTTCCCTATTGTCATTCCTCGCAAGCAGCACAAGATATGACCCTCACAAGTGGCCTCACGAATCAACTTTGTTTTGCCCATATCTCTAAGACAAATGGAGGGCAAGACAAAAGGAAAGTTGATTCGTGCATAGGGAAGCACGTAGGTCCACTCGAAAGAGGTCAAATCAAGTGCGGGGATGTCGAAGTCGAAAATCCGATTTCGACATCCTGAAAAATTCAGATTAAGGTTGCGAGTGTACAATGTGAAAATTGCAGATGCATCAATGCAATTCCTGGAGACTTTAGAGTCTTCGTCACGGATTGCGCTAAAATGTCTGTAAATAACAGTTAAACTGGCGGTTTTGCTAAAGTCGCGAGCCAACCGCCAGCAGTCAAAACATTGATTATCAGAACGGAAGCGTGAAAATTTACGGAAACAATATGAAAATAAAACCCTGTTGATTCCTGATATTCTGATGTGTAAATCTCAGCGGGCGACGCATCAGTTGCCGATGCGGCCGCTAATAGCTGAAATGCCCAGATCTCTCACACAAACACGTCTTACCTACATCTGTTGTTAGGGTTAGGTTGCCGAATCGACGGCCGAAGGCGGTGCGGGGCAGATTGGCGTGAAAGAGGAAGATACCGGCAAATGGCAGTTTGCCGGTACATGGTAACATGCCCCAAGTGGCCGGAATGCCGTCACGGGGGCTTTACGGCAAGGGACACGCTCCTGCCGGGCTCTCACCGGGCTTCACCGGGCGTCTTCCCCTCCGTACATGGGGTTAGTGGGCACACGGAGACCTGTTGTATACCCCACCATGGTCATGGGGTTCTGGGTACCGCTTCACCGCCCTCCTTAGAGCAAACCCTGGGGGGGCGCTCGATAGCACCACGCATGGCAGCGGGTACCCAGGACCATCCCCTGAAGGGGGGGGGTGTCACATCTCACTTCAGGCTGATTCGCAGGTTAGACTGCCCAAATCTCACAGTATGACAGGTACGGTGCTGTAGCTGTTAGTAACTGCAAGTATAGTATCAAGTATCAAGTCCCGGGTCCTGGCGGCGATTGTTCGGCATCCAAAGGACCCGTTAACCCATACCAGGCGCACCGGGTGCTGGCTGCGACGGTCACCACCACAGTGGCAGTGGCATACACGGCCAACATAGGCGTCACACGACGACCGAGGTGGTCCCACAGGTCGAAAGCGACCACAAAGATCCATCAGGCTACCCCAAGCTTCCCAAGGCCCGCCGGCTGGGGGAGAGTCCCCACGGGTCCTTCCTCGGGCGCACCATGTCCATATCCACGACGCGAGTCCAGAGTGGTACAGCCGAACGAGCTCCTCCTTAAGGGATCGGGCATCAAGGCCGTCTTTTCCCTCGCCCTATTACCACGAAGGCCATACATGAGGGAGTCCTCATGCAGTGTGGGCGGAGGCGTCGACTCCTCCAACCACCAGTTTCCCAGGCAGACTGACCGAGGTCAGGAGCACCGGAGGTCGCCACCCGACTGCAAGTGCGTCTGCGAGTCGGTAGGCTCACACTGGGACTGACAGTGGCGGACCGCTGGGAGTGCATTCAGGCAACTGGGCTTCCCGCCTGGCGCCATCAGGATCTCAGCACATCACAGCCACCAGGGCACACGGTATCACAGGCACTCAAACAGAAGAATTTGTACTTAGGTACTGGTCCAGGCTGGACCTTATGTAAAAGCATGTAAACGGCGACTCAGGGCGCCTTCGTAGTCGATTCCTATCCCTCGGGGGGAAAGACAGTCCATTCCTCAGTGATGGGCTGACAACACTTAACATACAGATGCACATATCCTGGAGGGAGGAAAACAAGCAACAAGCGGGGTAAAAGGCGTGTAAACACACTCTGGACAGAGCGCCAAACCACGCCCCGGTTAGGATAAGGCATATGCAGGAGGGTGGACAGGAAAACGCCTGAGTTCAGGCCATATATAGTCTGCAGACACACGTCGACTGGTCTGGATTCCGCAAGTGCCATGGAACCAGACCACACACCAAACAAAATCGCAATGCCCATGACAGCGGCATCCGTTGCGCAACGTCGTATGGGCTTCAAGGCCCCAAGAGCTCAGAAAATATGAAGGTCAGTCGCCCTACCTGGTTTCCCAAGGATTCAGCAGGGGGGGAAGTGACTAATAGAAGTTGAAGACAGGGGCCATCCTCCTCTGGATTTAGCAGGGGGGGATATATGGCCACTCTGATGGCAGGTCACCGAAAGATGGAAGAGAGCAAGCAAGTGAGGGACAATCCGTCGACCACACAAGCGCTCAAACTGCATCAGGGGAGAGCCCAGGGCGCTGATCAGGCACCCCTGGCTGCAATCGCCCGGGTGAGTGCTGCCAAGTCCGAGACATGGATCTTGGTCTTGTGCTTGCGGATGTACTCCATGAAGGGAGTATTGACCCGCGGTACGAACGAGGAGACGGGTTGCCAGGTGTCGTGGGACGGCCCATAGCCTCGCCAACAAACCTTGAACTCCAGGCCTCCGGGTGCCGAGGCGTTCGGACGCTGGGCCAGGATCTTCTCGAATATACACAACCGTGAGGTCAAACTTGGCCAAGGTCTCATGCCATCTTGCCCGTCGGGAGGCGGAACCTGAGGGGGTGTCCACGTGCTCCTTGTGCCACGACTGCAGACTCTGATGGTCGGTGCAGACGGTGACGGGATGGAGGGCTATGTACCCAGCCCATTTCCTGAGAGCCATGACGATGGCATACGCCTCCTTTTCTCGGGGCGTCCACGTCCGTCTCTGGCCTTCCGCCAGGACTCGGCTCCAGAAGGCCACGGGCACGTGCCTCCCATCGTCAAGCACTTGTTCCAACACAGCGCCAACGGCGTAGTCGGAAGCGTCGGTGCGCAGGACGAACTCTCGGTCGGGATCCACGAGGTGCAGACACACTGCGGATAGCAGCGCCTGCTTCATCCCCTCAAAGGCTCGGTCGGACTCAGCATCCCAGACCAGAGCCTTCTTGGACCCCTTCTTGGTCTCCTCTCGGTGGCCCTTGAGCATGGTCGTCATGGGGGCTGCATACTCGGCATACATCTTGATATACCCCGAGTAGTAGTTGCAGAACCCCAGATACGCCCGTAGCTCAGAGACCGTTTTGGGCTTTTCCCAGTGCTCGATCGCAGCCACCTTGCCAGGTATGGGCTTTCGCTGCCCGTTCCCTACTACGTGGCCAGCGAAGACCACCTCGCTTACCGCAATGGTGGCCTTGTCACTGCTGCCCGTGAGTTTGTGCCGAACCAGAAGGTCCAGCACTCGAGTGACGTCCCTCTCATGTGCCTCCAGGAGCTCCTCGTAGCTCATACTGGGGTCCCCGGACGCGATGATCACGTCGTCCATGAAGGGGTCCGCACAGTCACGCACCGGCTCAAGCAGGTTCTCCAGCATCCGCTGGAAAGCTGCATTGCCGTTGGTAACGCCCATGGGCATCACCTTCCACTGGAGAGGTCCAAGTGGGGTGCTCATGGCTGTGCAGGCACGGGACTCCTCTGCGAGAGGCATCTGATGATAACCATGTTTCAGGTCAATCACCGTGAAGATCCTCCGCCGGTGTTGTTTTTGCAGCATGTCCTCAATGAGGGGCAGCGTCTAGCTGTCGTGCTGCGTTTGGGCGTTTAGGCCGCGGTAGTCGACCACGAGCCGCCACTCACCGGCCACCTTCTTGGGGACGACGAAGCACGGAGAGGCCCATTCGGAGTGGCACGGCTCGAGCCAGCCTCTCTCGATGAAGTCACGGAAGATCTTCTCCATGGCCTCCTTCCTCTCGCCCCTCAGGGCAAACTCCCGGTGCCGATACACACGGGGGTCCTGCTTCAGTCGTATCTTGGCCTCACCATACGGTCCACGCACCGGTGGGGGAAACACAGGTTTTCCGCTGAAGAAGGTGTCCCCATACTTCTGCTTCAGCCTGGCCCTCAATGCCTGGATCTTGGGGCAATCATCGGACTCTGCCTTGGCTTTTCCGGGCACCTGGACCACTGAGCTTACTTGAGGGGTAGCGACCCCGCTCGGTTTCGGCTCAGGTGGTCTTCCCAGGTGGCCCAAAGGGCCATCTCTGGTCTTGCCTCGGAACAGATCGCTGTAGGTGGGTGGGTTACCACCAATTGGCTCGTCCTGGCTGGACATGTGGTCCAGTACCCTCCTTACGAAGGTATCTCCATCATAGGAACCAGAGACGATCGAGTCCACTTCCCACCAGGCTTTGTCCTGGCCCTTGCCCTCACGCTGGTTTCCCCAGTCGTGAAAGGGCTGATCCATATACCCCTGAACCAGCTCCAACTCCTCTTCAGTGAGGGGGTCTTCCGATTCTCCGATGTTCACAGGGGAAACCGCAAAGCATTGTCGCCATGGCTCTGCTATGATGCGGTTGACACACACCAAATCCGTAGTGTCGGCCTGATCAAGGCCCCCATCCACATAGTGGAATTCCGTTGGCCATCTCTGGGGTGGCATGGGCTGTCCCTTAGCGTCCTGATAGACACTCTCTCCAGCCGGTAGGACGACCTTGTTTAAGGTCATGTTGGTCAATGAGACCACCCAATGTCGGGTACTTTCCTCCTCGGTGCATCCCATAGGAACAACCAGCACTGCCTTGGAGCGGTCCTTGCGAATCTTCGCTATCGCCCTTGGAATGTCCCATCGAGGGCAATGGATCCACATCAAGCCCTGATGCGGACCCCAGTGCTTCCTCCACGCGGAGTCCTGGGCGCTCCAGTACTTCTCACAAACCCGAAGATGGGCGGAGGTTCCTGAAGAGAACGCATCCAGTGCCAGATCCGACGCTCCCAGGTCCGCAACCACTCGGCTCGCCACTTCCGGCATTACGCCGTACTCCTGGTTTGCTGGCCCAGTTGGCTCAGTGTCCAGCGCGGCCACTTCGAGCTGATTGCGTTCCGGCCGGATCCATTGGCATTCCACATGGTGCTCAGGTGACGAAAGCCACGAGAGCTGGTCGTCCTGGTACAGGGTCATGGAGGCCTGGGCCGGGAGGACGCCGGAGTCCGTCTCCATCATGAAGTCGTACCCAACGATCATGTCCCAGTCCATCTCGGCCTCGTAGAAGCGACCTTGCAGGAGGATTTCCTTGCCGAGTTCTGGGCGGCTCAGCTCACGATGGTTCACGAACTGCAGCGCGATGGTCGCTTCCTTCGTGCCTCCCACCATGTACTGGCCGTTCGCCACCTTCAGCCTGACAGGTTTCCGACTGTTGGTCAAACACTCTAAAGGAAGTAGGCCAGCCTTGACCAAGCTGACCTGAGCGCCCGTGTCGACCAACACGTCGAAGACCTTCTCCACTTCCCCGCATAAGGCACGGACCTTAAGGTGCAACTGCCGCTGACGCCCAACTCGGCGCACGGCGTGCAAGCTCAGGATCTCCGGCCGTTCCAGAAGCTCAACAAGCGACTGGTGCAGGTCGTGGACAATGGGCTCAGGCTGCCCATCTGCAGCATCCAGCTGCGGTCCGGGTGATCATCCGATACTCTCGGATAGATCCTGTAGTACATCAAACACATTCTTGGTCGCCAAGGACGGACGGGTGCAAGGGTTCGTGCCTTCACTTGCCCTCACCCCGCCTCCGCGACTGTCGGGTGCCGGACTGGGCCTTCCTCCCGTGGCAGTCCCTTTGTGCTTACTGACTCCCGATTGGGATGGTGTGGCGCTTCCCACGACACCATCCAGCGACCGCCCTAGCTGGGGCCCTTGGCTGCAGGGGCTCCGCTAGGGGGGGTTGGTTGTGGAAGTACCGGTATTCTCCTCCGCATCAACCTCGTTGACACCCTTCTTCCTCCTATTCCTAGGCTTCTTGTCCTTGTCCTTGTTCTGGTCGTTCTCTTTGTTCTCCTTGTTCTTGTTGTCCGACCTGGGGACCCAGTTCCTCTTGATCCCCTGGATCTCCTTGGCTAACTCGGTCCCTACCGACATCAGCTTGGAGAGCTGGTCCTTGTCCACCTCCACTTTGGCCTCCCGGATACCCGCGGGTGGACGCTTCTTCGACCCGTGCGCCTTCTTGTAGGCCTCTGTGTCGGCCTGGTGGGTGGGGCATGTTCGCTGGTCATGGTTGAACCCTTTTTTCCTCCCATAACACACGAAACAGCCCTGAGGGTGAGCTCGTATGAACTCCCCAAAGGACAGCGGAGGGTCGCCAATGCGGCGGGGGTCCCTCTTCTCCTTCTTCTTCCAACCCGGCTGCAGGGGCTTCCAGCTTCCCCGGTTGCTCCCCGCGCCGTTGTGGGCCAGGAAGGCACAAACGGCCATCTCGGCGGGCTCATCGTCGTCGTCATCGTGGACGAGAGCTTCATCGCCATCGGCTCCCGCTGGGTCCACGGCAGCTTCCCCGCCAGGTCCCTCGCCAACGTAGTTGATGTCGCGGTCGCCGGGCCTCAACCCGCGGGTGTGGTGGAGGTTCCGGTACTCCTTGAGCACCTCCTCTCCAACCCACTCCAGGATCTCGTCGCAGCTCATCCGCGCCGGGATGGCCTGCAGACGGATGGTCTGGCCGCTCACGTCACACTCGTCAAGGCGCCACATCGCGGTCTTCTCGCGATCGCCCGAGACGGTGATGAGGAGAGCGTTCCGCAGGGAGTGCCGTTTGACATCCCGGGCCACGTTCTTCCTCGTCCAAGCCACCATGTTCGTATGATACTCTTTGGGGAGCATCATCTTGACCGTGTGGTTGGACTTGGCCCTCTTGGCTTCCTCCTTGGTGACCCTCTTGATCCATGCTTCCGGCAGCATGTAGAGCTGGCGAGCCTGCTCGTCACCCTCGTTCCAGTCCTCCACGTTGCGGCGGAAGAGGGTGTATTGCCCTCGGAAGTCCCGCCAATCCCGCAGGCGGATCTCCCGTCCATCATGCTGAAGCTTGATGGACTTCCACCGCTTGGCAGCCACCTGCGGAGCGTCCACCCGCTCCTGCTCGTTGAGCCACTTCTTGGCTTCCTTGAGGGTCTTGGTTTTCCCCTCCTTGGTCGCCACGAAGTATAGCTCTTGGAGCACTTCCGGCAGGCGGTACCTGAACCGTCTGAAGACACATTTCTCCGCATCTGCGGGATCCATGTCTTCAGTGACGGTCACCCCCCAATCGTCCAGCGTCTCCAAGAAGCGATCGAGGTTGAGGGGGTTGCCATCGTACATGGGGGGCTTGATGTCCTTCAAGTCTTCCCACACGGCGGCATCCGCGGTCTTAGACACCATGAACGCCGGCCGCGAGGTCGACCGAGGTTCCCATCGGCCTCTCCCACGGACTCCCACGGCTGCCAGTTCCATCTCCTCCCCGGTATCCGCGTGGCCACGCCGTGGTTCCTCCATGTACGCTGAACCTAGATGTTCACGCTGTACCCCTTCCATGTATGCCTCCTCATCACGGCGCCGGCGGCTGCGTTCAGCGGCCTCCCGTCGTACACCACGCGGCGGGGAGATGTCGAACTCCTCCAGGTCCAGATCCAGGTCCTCACCTTCGCCGACATCCCACTCCACGTCTCCTCGGGGGACCCCATCCCTGAGTCCATCATAACGTCCACCAGCCATTGAAATTGGCTCCAGGGGTGGTGCGGGGCGTCGGGGGCGTACTGGTGTCCGCGGTGGAGCACGGCGGTTGTGGTACTCCGCGCTGAGCCACTCATCACGCCAATCCTCACTGCCACTGCCGGGCGGGACGCGCTCGTTGCGGCGGCCCGCGCTGTGGTGAGAGGGGGCGGTGAGAGAGGGGGCACTGGCGCTGGGGCGACTCCTGGGGGCTCCGCCGGGGGCGTTGGGTCTGCCTGGACCTGGTCCGGGTCCCCAGCCGTCGTCCGACGAGCCAGACTCCAGGGGTGCGTGGTCGCTGCCGACGCCCCCACGGGCTTCCAGCGCGTCCAGCCTCTGCTGCAGGCCGCTGATGACCTTGTTCAGCGACCTGGTCTCGCCCCTGGCGATGTCCAACAGCTTCTGGGTGGCGGTGGCGACCTTGGCGCTCTTGACCATCTCGATCTTGGCGATGTCGAGCTCTCTCTGTGCGCGCGCGGCGACCCTGGCGATGCGAGTCATCTCGCCCTTGCCCGTGTCTACCTCGCGCTCGAGGGACTGGACCCTCCTGCGGAGGTAGACAATCCACCGCCGGGTGGCATCCGGATCGCCGTCCCCTGGTGGGTCGTCGGGGTCTCCAGGGGGTCCTCCAGGAGGGCCTCCGCCGGGTCTGCCCGGTCCAGGGGGTCCTCCCCTGCCCGGTGGTCCGCCTCCAGGGGGTCCACTTGGTGGGCGTCCTCCAGGGGGTCCTGATGGTCCTCCGCCAGGGGGTCCCGGTGGGTCTCCGCCGGGTCGCCTCGGTGGGTCCGAGGATGGGGGCTTCTTCGTGTGGTCGAAGTCCATGTCATCATCCTTGTCCATGTCGCCCCACCTAGGCGTCTCGGTCTTGGAAGACTCCGAGCTCCGGTAAGGAGGAGGGAGATCCTCATCCTCACCTTCCGGCTCCATGGGGACGTCTCCGCCTCCTCCGCCAGTCACTCCTCGGCGATGTCGGCGGCCTCGTTCATCCCCGTCGCTGGCGGTGAAGAAGGGGTCGCTGTCGTGGGGGTGTCCACCCGCTGGCCTCCGTGGCCTCTCGGGGGTCTTCCCCTTGCCCTTCCTCCGCCGATGAGCAGTGGGGCCACTGCTTCCACTGCTGCCCGTGTCCGCCTGATCCAGCGTCATCTTGGAGGAGGCGTCCCCTTCAAAGAGCTTTCGAACGGCCTCCACTCGGGATCCTCCTGGGGGAGTCTCGCGGCGGAGTTTGGCCTCTGCCCCCTCCATTGCGGCGGCGGTGGCTGCGGCAGCTCGCCTTTCGGCCTCCTCCCGGGCACGAGCCGCCTCGGCTTCCCGGGCCTGCTGCAGCCGAGCCTTCTCCGCTTCCAACGCCACCAGCTCCGCCTCCGTCTTGGCCCTCTCCTCAGCGACCTTCCGTCGCGCGGCCTCGATGGCGTCCTTCTTGGCGGCGTCCGCCTGGGCCTTTGCCGTCGCATCGGCGTGGGCCCTTCCCTCCGCCTCCTTCTTTGCCCTCTCTTGGGCCAGCGCCTCTTCCAGCGCCTTCACCTCGGCCTCTTTGCAGGCAATGGCCTCCTGCGTCTGGCGGGCTTCCTCGTCGGCTGCCGCCACCTTACCCTTGACCTGGGCAATCGCTGCCTCATGGGCGGCTGCGGCCGTGAGTCCGGCCGCAATGGCCGCCACGGTCGAGGCGTGGCTGGCCATGCCATGCGCACACTCCGCAGCCTCCTGCTGAGCGATGCCGACGGCGCCCTCCATGGCAGCTTTCTGCTGCGTGGCCCGTTGCCGGGCAACCCGGAGGTTGCAGGGCACCCCGCAGGCGCGCTCACAGGCGCGCGCCACGTCCCTTTGGTCGGGAGCGACGCTGCTGCTGGAGCTGGCCCCGTCGGCCGGCATCCTCCCGCGGTGGGCCGACTCCACGTCGCTGCTGGGGCCTGACTTCCTCAGGAGCAGCGGACGGGGCTTGGCCTTGGTGTGCTTGGCGACTTCCAGGAAGTCGCCAAGGGTGGTGTGGCCGGGGTGGTGACCTCCACCGGCCCGCTGGGGGCTGTGGGCTGGGGTTCCGCCCCTGGCGCCTTGGGCGGCTTTGGCGGCCAGGGACTCCTGGTACTCCCGCCACTTCCGGTCCCGCTTCCTGTCCCCGGCGGACCGCTTCTCCTTCCCCGGAGACGCGCTGCTGCTGCTGCCCTGCAGCCTGCGCTCGCTCCCCGTTTCTGGAAGGTTCTTCTCGATCATGTCCCACATGGAGACGTTGATCGGGGCGCCCGACGGGTACTCGTTGGGCTTCTCGTCCTCCTCAATCCCGTCGGGGCGCAGCCCTTTGCCGGGCCTGTCCGGCCGGGTCCAGACCCTCCAGCGCCTCTGCTGGAAGCGGAAGGCAAACCCTTCCACCCGCAGCCAGTCTTCGACTGCCTGCAGGCGGTCGGGGCCCATGTCCTGGCGGAGCTCGAAGCTCCCGGGCATGCCGCCTTCGCACTGGGGGTGGCTGTGGCGGTAGTGTTGGTCCCACACCAACCCACGCAGTAGGCGCACCGCATGGGGGTGGGGCCGCGGCCACGTCTTACCCGCTTCTTGCCAGTTTACCATGGCAGCGGGGGGCGTACTTGGTCTTGAGGTCCTTGGTGGGCTCTCGTTCCGCTCAACGGACTGGTCCTGGTGGTGGTTGTTGAAGCGGTTGACGTAGCACTGGACTGGGAGTGCGGCCGGTGCTGGTCGGCCGGTGGTTGTGGAAGTGGTTGCTGTGTAGCTGGGAGTGCGTCCTTGCTGGTCGGCCGAGGGAACTCGTTGATGACGGAGTTCCGGTCCCTGCACTTCCTTCACGGGCTCGGCGCTGTCGCTGGGCGGCGCTGCGAGCTGCGAGCTGCTGCTCCGCGCTGCTCGGGGTTGGTGGCCCCGAGTGGCACGCGAGGGATGGGTAACCCCGCGGCGGTGAAACGCTTTTGACGCGTTCCCGTGGGGGGCCTGGCCACGGGACGCTGCGGTGGACACGCACAAGTGAGCAGGCAGGCAAAGCACTACGCTCACAGGGGCATCATTGCGCTCGTGTCATGTGACAAAGCGTTTCAGGATCCTTGCCACTCTGAAACAAGGGAACAAAAGTATGTACAGCAACATATCAGGATATGTACACATGGGGTTAAGACTGGACTGGGGTAAGGGCATCACAGGACAATGGACACTCAGTCCCAACTCATATCCCAATCCCAGGTCCGACCCTCTCAGTGGCTGGTAGGGGCGGGGGCTCAAACACAACCCATGCCCTGCTCAGTCCGGACCCTGAAACCCTGCCAATAGGGGAGGTGTCCCGCCCAGCCACAGGCGAGTTCCTCAAAACCAAGGGGCTCCAAGGCAACCGACAGTGGCTCCCTATGCTCCCTTAACGGCAGGTCCCAACTCCTCTCTGAGCCAGAGATATGGCCTCGCCAGTATCCCCTAGGAGTTGGTAGCTGAAAATGGGCTGTTTCAGCCCAAACTGATATTAGCTCAAAAATCTTCAAAATTGACCCCTCGTCGGGACCCGCCAGAGGTAGGGACGAGGCAACTGACCCTATGCCCTTCGATTACGAACTCCCTGGAGCCCTCACCCAACCTGGTTCCCTCTGAGGTCCAGGCATCAGGGCACCACGGGTTCGTCAAGTGGGGTCATGATGCCAAAATCACCAAAATTGGCGTCCCTCCCACGCGTGGCTCGCCGGGCCAGGGCAAGGCCAATGGCCCAGCGGATAGGAGGCAGGATTTAGGACTTATACCTGAGTGTACAATTTGGAATTAGGTCCGGGCTCCCTGTGGGCATAGAGATATGGGGCCGCCAATTGACCACACGGGAGGGTGAAATTGGGGTCCCAAAAGTGGATCATTTTGGCTGCTCGAAATGAGCCAAAATTCGGGGGTGCTCTCAATAGTATATCTCCACGTCGGCTTGGAGATTAGATCCGCCATTCCATACGCGATCCACTGGGAGTCCAACTAAGACTCCCATGCGATAGGTCCTCAAAGATCTCCATGCCACTCGGCGTGGTTACAATCCCAATTGGGTCCACAAATGCCAAAATGGCAAAATTGTCCACACTCACTTTGGGCTAGCACCCTAACGAAGGTTGCTCCGCTTCGCCCACGTGGTGTGTGAACCATGGGGACCAATGTCCATATCACCCATGTCATATATGGTCCATTGGTCCATGCGTCCGGCGTGCACAAGGGTGCTGAACATGGTGCACGACGGGCAGAAAATATGGAAAATTGCTCAAAATGGCCGAAAATGCGCACACTCATGGTTGGGGCAAATGAGGCACATGCCCGACTTGGACCGGAGTGTGCCATAGGATTGGTATCAAGTCATATGCGTCCAACATATCTTTTGGGCGTCGCCCAACTCCTCCGGTTTTGGGAATGGCAGGGTCGCCAAGTGAGCCAATGATTTGGGATGGTCCCAAATCGCCAACATGGCGGCCACGGTATGCCAAGCCCAAGAGGAGTTATTCGCCGGGTCCAAGATATGTTGGGCACCGAAGTATGTACCCTCATAACATACTTGGGTCATGATGTCAATTGAGCG
The DNA here is from genome assembly GCA_964036045.1 of Eutreptiella sp. 'Long Island Sound 2002'. Taxonomy (NCBI): domain Eukaryota; phylum Euglenozoa; class Euglenophyceae; order Eutreptiales; family Eutreptiaceae; genus Eutreptiella; species Eutreptiella sp. 'Long Island Sound 2002'. The sequence goes on from OZ038392.1 coordinate 47,995,774, forward strand.
CAACGTTGAGATACACAGTCGCCACTTGACATCATGACGGGCAAAAAACATCAATATTGGCGAAAAAACACCCAACAGGGCCTTGAAAGGCGCACAAATATATTATAATATCTTCGGCTTGGATTGAATAATCGACCAATCCTTCTAAACACAATGACTTGACACCAATGACCTTCGATTCCACATATGTGCTCCACTTGGGGCGCTTTGAAAGGTCACGAGCGCTACTTCCCAAGTGGGCACATGAAAATATGGAAAATTGCTAAACACACACCTTGCTCCCAACGCATCGCTTTAGGATCGCCACACAAGCTTCCCTCCACGAAGGTTAGGCTTGCAATTGATCGTGGGGAGTATAAGGAAGGGCCTCGTGCAATACGAGGTCCATTGGTGGGTGTATCGCTCTTAGCCAAACCCGCCAAATGGGCACGCAATACAACACATGGCACATACCACATACTGCCCAAAAAGGTAGCTCCCCCCACGATATGTCATGCCCCTCCAAGGGCATAACTTTGTGTCAATCGCTCATAGGAGCTCAAGGAAAGTTCCTATGCAACACCAACACTTGCGCGCTACACTCGAAAGTTATCTTAACGCACGCAATATCATGGCCAAAGAGTTATAACGCAAACTCTACCCTCTTGACCATGACCCATTACGCTAGCGCGCACGTGTGGAGACGCAAGGCATACAATGCTTCCTAAATTACGTCGGGAGTATTGTGAATACATCCGATGCTTCCCTATTGTCATTCCTCGCAAGCAGCACGAGATATGTCCCTCACAGGTGGCCTCACGAATCAACTTTGTTTTGCCCATATCTCTAAGACAAATGGAGGGCAAGACAAAAGGAAAGTTGATTCGTGCATAGGGAAGCACGTAGGTCCACTCGAAAGAGGTCAAATCAAGTGCGGGGATGTCGAAGTCGAAAATCCGATTTCGACATCCTGAAAAATTCGGATTAAGGTTGCGAGTGTACAATGTGAAAATTGCAGATGCATCAATGCAATTCCTGAAGACTTTAGAGTCTTTGTCACGGATTGCGCTAAAATGTCTGTAAATAACAGTTAAACTGGCGGTTACGGTAAAGTCGCGAGCCAACCGCCAGCAGTCAAAACATTGATTATTCAGAACGGAAGCGTGAAAATTTACGGAAACAATATGAAAATAAAACCCTGTTGATTCCTGATATTCTGATGTGTAAAACCAGCGGGCGACGCATCAGTTGCCGATGCGGCCGCTAATAGCTGAAATGCCCAGATCTCTCACACAAACACGTCTTACCTACATCTGTTGTTAGGGTTAGGTTGCGGAATCGACGGCCGAAGGCGGTGCGGGGCAGATTGGCGTGAAATAGTAAGATACCGGCAAATGGCAGTTTGCCGGTACATGGTAACATGCCCCAAGTGGCCGGAATGCCGTCACGGGGGCTTTACGGCAAGGGACACGCTCCTGCCGGGCTCTCACCGGGCTTCACCGGGCGTCTTCCCCTCCGTACATGGGGTTAGTGGGCACACGGAGACCGGTTGTATATTCCACCATGGTCATGGGGTTCTGGGTACCGCTTCACACTCCATATCCTGATTGGGTGTTTGGTTCCATAGGTCAAAATGTGTTATCACCACTTTTGGTGGGACCAATACTAAGATAGAAATGCCTGGATGCTCAGTGCATCTGTAATACAACTAGAGTATGCCTCAAAGCATTGGAAAAGCACTTTTTCTTACTTCTTTCTGCCGATCAGCAGTTTCGGCAGGCACAGTACCATCGTCCCACTCAGGGGGACATTGCTGCCCATAGTGCAGAGAATACACTAGCGGTATCTCAGGATCAGGCAGCGTATAGGAATCATCGTCCTCCTCAGACCAGATGGAGGATCTCCAGGTCTGTCTGAGGTATTGCAGCCGCTCTTGGCGCTCAATACCTTCGGCCTTCAGGTACAACAGCCGCCGGAGTTCCTGAGTGTCATGCTCAGACAATGGCATGTTATTAGCAGCAGGCCACGCCAGAGCATCAGCACTCCGGGCCACGGGTTCACCTGTGTGCATAGGCTGCATGTGTAGCACTGGCTTCCCAACAGGGGAAGCAGGTTCAGGGGCTGACTCTAGATCTTCCTCCTCTAGCAACAGCTGGGCGAGGAAGGCACTGTGTTTTAGGTCAACAAAGCTGGGATCAACAGGAGGGATAGGGCTGGCGATCTCAGACAGCTGGTCGTCAGCATCCTCCTTTACAGCTGCAGGTTCCAGATAGTCATCGGGATACTCATACCCTTTAAGTGTGGCAGATAGGTGCTCAGGAGATCGGTTTTTGAGATCATAAAGGGTCAGGCCACAATTTTCGGCCATGACCTCTTTCAGTAGCACCTGGTCTAGGTCACACAGGGGTACAGGATTGAGAGATCCATCGACGATGGACAGGAAACTGGCCCACTCAGGGGCCTGCATAGCTGTGTCTGAGTCCTCAGGCACATAGATGGGGCCGTCGGGGAGTTGCACTCTTCCCACGGTCATTCGATCTAGCATACGGCGCCGGTAAGCATGTTCACCAGAGCATCCCCAGTCAGGGGTGCACATGACAACCCTTCCTCCCTCATAAGCGATTTTGGTTAGAACCTTTGCGAGCAGGGAGAAGGGAGGTTTAGCATACGCTAGGCCCATTGCTTTCCAGAAGAAACGGAAAGCATTGTTCAGTTGTTTCGAGCAGTACAACTGCATGATGTTCTGTTGTTGGCTCGCAAACAATTCCACCTGGATCTCATCCAGGTTTACCTGAAGGGTCGCCAGTCCATTTTCAAGAACGTGACGGGCCAATTGGTAGTTTTCAATACGATAGTTAGTCTTGGATGCGTAGCGCAGCCCAGACTCTTTTCGTCCTGACAGCTCCAAAGGTACGGAGAATAGCCCACTGCCACAGTCGCAATGCGGAGAATAGGGGCGCTGGAGGGACAGCATTTTTACCTGGGCGTTTCTTCGTAGGAAGTTGGTACCAATGACGATGTCAAAGGCGTCGGTGTCGAGCACTCTGCAGTGTTGGGTCACGGTTTCGTCGCCCAGGCATATAGTCACATGGACCCCCCCAAAGGAATGGATGGTACGCCCATCCCCTACTCTTATGGCCACGGTCTTAGTTTTCTTGAAAGTCTTTAGCAGGCGCCGGGCCACTATGGAAAGTGTTGCACCGGTATGAAGCACCGCTCGAAAAACTTGAGCCCCGATTTTCGCGAGGATTCAGAATACCAAGTCCTCCTCTTCGGAGCCACCCCCCTACTCTTCATCAGGGAACTTGACATCCACCCCTGCAGCTATGAGGGACCTGGCCATCCAGGCCAATCGCCTATTCTTGGAGTTATTCCCCTCAGGGGTAGCATTATCCCCCTGAGGGCGCTTCTTGGGATCACCTGCGGCAGGAGGGGGTGTAGCAGCAGGAGAGGGTGTAGCAACGGGCGCTGATGAGCGCCTCTGGGGGTTAGGGGGTCCATTTTTGCCACCCCCCTTGCCACCTCCTTTACCACCTTTATACCCATTCTGGGGGTTTTTGGTGGGTGTTTGGGTCTTCTGGCGTTCGGCCTCCTGACGCTTGAGTTTATCACTCTCGCGTGTCTTTATGTGACATTCGTCTTCGTAGTGACGACGTTTGCCACAATACCCACAGGTGATGGTACACCTGAAATGAACCTGATGGGTCACAGGTTTCCCATCCTTGGTATGCCTCTGTCGTTTCATCTGCAGCATACAGCTACTGCGGTGATCGCAGTCAGAGGCATGACAAGGCCCCCCCTTGTCATTGACAGGTTTGCAGTAGAACAGAGGGGGTGTACCTGCATCAGGTTTAACCTCATTCATGGCACGTAGGTTACCCCTCCCCTTACCACCTCCCTGGTTGGTGTTAGTGGGATTTTTAGGCCCTTTTCCTTCGCCACGTTCGGGGGTAGGGGTACCACCTCGACCCAAGTGCTTCTTGAGGAATTTCTCCATGTGGGAGTCATTCTCTCTCTCAAGAGCTAGCTCAATCAGGAGGTCCACCAGTTCATGGTACGAGTGGGTCCGACTCTTCCTCTCAGAGGTAGAGCGGCAATCATCCCACGTACGTTGGGGGATCTTACTCATAAGCCACAGGTGTGGTTCAGTGGCTCCGTAGGAGCCCACGTTCATCCGCGAAAACAGATACTCCAAGTCGCACACGTATTCAGAGATTCGCGCAGCGGATGGAAAGTCAGGGAGCATAGGTAGCTCCTCTATCTGTGTGCGCACACTGAGGTCAGTCTCATAGACTGCGAACGTTTTCTCCAACCTCTGGAGTACCTCTGCCCAGGTGGAACAGGTTTTCACAATCTGGTTCACCTGTTTTTTGCAAAAATTTCTTTTTGCATGAGCGTTTCAGCAGTGAGCATTTGGTGGCCACATCCACATGGGATTGGCCAGTCAGCAAAAAAAACTCAGCAAATTCTTCTGCCCATTCGGGCAGATTTTTGGGGTCGAACTCCGGCAGTTCCAGCTGGATGTTCGCCTGGGCAATAGGTCTGCCCATCTTCCCACCGCCCGGAGTGAGGCCAAAAGGTGATACGCCGGCAAGAGGTGCCAGGGCTGACAGCCCTCTTTTCTCAGTCTCTGTCACAGGCACGTCTTGTAGGTTTGAGGTTTGAGGTTTGAGGTTTGATTTTGTGGGTACTAGACGCCTTTCGGCCCCGGGGGGCCACATGGTCGGGCCAGGCGATATCCTCCCCACCGGGTCCTAGTGGGGGGCCCGCCAAGACGGACCTCCTGCCTGGTGGCGGAGTCCCCGGGTTCACAGGGCTCGGAGCCCCGTCCCTCCCCGGCTTCCCTGTTTCGCCACTCCCCGGTCAGTGCATCAATTCGCAGCCGTGGCTGCGGGCACTTACCCACCGCGTCGCCCCCCTAATGCGTGGTCGCCCGGGGCGCCGGCGCCGCCGGGCCCGTGCTACTGGCTTGTCGCCAGTGGGACCCCCTTGGGCTGGCGCGGAGGCTGCCTTGCCTAGGGGTTGGGGCGTGGCACAGTGCGCCACTACTGCCTTGGCGGGTGCAGTGCCACGTCCGTGTGTGCGCGGCGCTCGCGGCCGGTTCGGGGGGCTCGGGCCGGTACCTGGTGTTGTGTCTCTCCCGTTTCCCCCTTCCCGCCCAGCGTGTCCCGCGCTGCGTGTGGCGGGCCGTCCCGTCCGGGTGTCCCTTACCCTCGCTTGCTGGTACGCCATTCCACGCGGTCTGTGCGTTCCGCGAGCTCGGTCCGGTTGCCCTTCTGGTAGTCCCCGCGTGCCCTTTGAGTGTGAGTGCGCTCGCGCTCCTGCGGCGTCTGCTCCCCCCCCCCCCTGGGTGGTGTGGCGTGCGCACCTCGCGCGGTCCCGGCACTGGGCGCTGGTAGGGCCGTTCCACGTGGTCCGTGCCCCTCCGCGTGTCCTGCCCCGGTCCCTTGCTCCGTCTGGCGTGCTCGGGGGGGGGGCGGTCCGGTCCCGGTTCCTCCCTACCTGGCTTGGCCTGCACGCCCTGTGGGGGCTGCGTGCCGCGGGGGTGGTGGGGGGCCGTCCCCGGGGGGGCTGGCCTGCCACTGTTGTGAGGGGCGTCTGGTGCCAGGCGCTGTCCCTCCCCCGACCGCCCGTCCTCTGGGGCGGGCAGCCGGCATACCGCGACCCGTGTGTTCCGGGTGCGGTCAGTGCGGGCGTGGGGACCCAGCACCGGCCCAACAGCGTGCTCCCTTGCGGGCCGGCGTTGCTCGCTGTGGGGGCGGCGGAAGGGCGTCCCCGGGGGGGGGTGCCTTCCAGCGTTGTGAGGGGCGTCTGAGGTCGGGCGCTCCCCCTCCCCCGACTGCCCACCCACTGGGCGGGCTGTTGGGGTCCGTCACCCACATGCTGTGGGCGCGGGCGTGTGGGTGTGGAGGCCCATCACTGCCCCTCTGGCCTGCATGCCCTGTGGGGGCTGCGTGCCGCGGGGGTGGCGGGGGGCCGTCCCCGGGGGGGGTGCCTTCCACCGTTGCGAGGGGCGTCTGAGGTCAGGCGCTGTCCCTCCCCCGACTGCCCGCCTACTGGGCGGGCTGTTGGGGTCCGCTAGCCAAGTGCTGTGGGCGCGGGCGTGTGGGTGTGGGGGCCCAACACTGTCCCCTTGGCCTGCATGCCCTGTGGGGACTGCGTGCCGCGGGGGTGGTGGGGGACCGTCCCCGGGGGGGGGGGGGGTGGCCTGCCTCCGTTGTGAGGGGCGTCTGGTGTCAGGCGCTGTCCCTCCCCCGACCGCCCGTCCTCTGGGGCGGGCAGCCGGGGTACCGCGACCCGTGTGTTCCGGGTGCGGTCGCTGCGGGCGTGGGGACCCAGGAGCGGTTCCACAGCGTGCGCCCTTGCGGGCCGGCGTTGCTCGGTGTGGGGGTGGCGGAAGGGCGTCCCCGGGGGGGGTGCCTTCCACCGTTGTGAGGGGCGTCTGAGGTCAGGCGCTCCCCTCCCCCGACTGCCTGCCCACTGGGTGGGCTGTTGGGGTCTGCCACCCACGTGCTGTGGGCGCGGGTGTGTGGGTGTGGGGGCCCAACACTGTCCCCTTGGCCTGCATGCCCTGTGGGAGCTGCGTGCCGCGGGGGTGCCGGGGGGCGGTCCCCGGGGGGGGTGGCCTGCGACCGTTGTGTGGGGCGTCTGGTGGCAGGCGCTGTCCCTCCCCCGGCCGCCCGTCCTCTGGGGCGGGCAGCCGGGGTTCCGCGACCCGTGTGTCCCGGGTGCGGTCGGTGCGGGCGTGAGGACCCAGCACCGTCCCCACAGCGTGCGCCCTTGCGGGCCGGCGTTGCTCGCTTTGGGGGTGGCGGAAGGGCGTCCCCGGGGGGGGTGCCTTCCACCATTGTGAGGGGCGTCTGAGGTCAGGCGCTCCCCCTCCCCCGACTGCCCGCCCACTGGGCGGGCTGTTGGGGTGCGCCACCCACGTGCTGCGGGCGCGGGTGTGTGGGTGTGGGGGCCCAACACTGTCCACTTGGCCTGCACGCCCTGTGGGGGCTGCGTGCCGCGGGGGTGGTGGGGGGCCCTCCCCGGGGGGGGTGCCTTCCACCATTGTGAGGGGCGTCTGAGGTCAGGCGCTCCCCCTCCCCCGACTGCCCGCCCACTGGGCGGGCTGTTGGGGTGCGCCACCCATGTTTTGCGGGCGCGGGTGTGTGGGTGTGGGGGCCCAACACTGTCCACTTGGCCTGCACGCCCTGTGGGGGCTGCGTGCCGCGGGGGTGGTGGGGGGCCGTCCCCGGGGGGGGGTGGCCTGCCTCCGTTGTGAGGGGCGTGTGGTGTCAGGCGCTGTCCCTCTCCCAGCTGCCCGCCCTCTGGGGCGGGCAGCCAGGGTTCCGCGACCCGTGTGTCGCGGGTGCGGTCGGTGCGGGCGTGGGGACCAAGCACCGGCCCCACAGCGTGCGCCCTTGCGGGCCGGCGTTGCTCGCTGTGGGGGTGGCGGAAGGGCGTCCCCGGGGGGGGGGGGCCTTCCACCATTGTGAGGGGCGTCTGAGGTCAGGCGCTGTCCCTCCCCTGACTGCCCGCCCACTGGGTGGGCTGTTGGGGTCCGCCACCCACGTGCTTTGGGCGCGGGTGTGTGGGTGTGGGGGCCCAACACTGTCCCCTTGGCTTGCATGCCCTGTGGGGGCTGCGTGCCGCGGGGGTGGTGGGGGGGCCGTCCCCGGGGGGGCTGGCCCGCTACCGTTGTGAGGGGCGTCTGGTGTCAGGCGCTGTACCTCCCCCGGCCGCCCGTCCTCTGGAGCGGGCAGCCAGGGTTTCGCGACCCGTGTGTCGCGGGTGCGGTCGGTGCGGGCGTGGGGACCCAGCACCGGCCCCACAGCGTGCGCCCTTGCGGGCCGGCGTTGCTCGCTGTGGGGGTGGCGGAAGGGCGTCCCCGGGGGGGGGTGCCTTCCACCATTGTGAGGGGCGTCTGAGGTCAGGCGCTGTCCCTCCCCCGACTGCCCGCCCTCTGGGCGGGCTGTCGGGGTCCGCCACCGACGTGCTTTGGGGGCGGATGTGTGGGTGTGGGGGCCCAACACTGTCCCATTGGCTTGCATGCCCTGTGGGGGCTGCGTGCCGCGGGGGTGGTGGGGGGGCCGTCCCCGGGGGGGCTGGCCCGCTACCGTTGTGAGGGGCGTCTGGTGTCAGGCGCTGTCCCTCCCCCGGCCGCCCGTCCTCTGGAGCGGGCAGCCAGGCTTCCGCAACCCGTGTGTTCCGGGTGCGGTCGGTGCGGGCGTGGGGACCCAGCACCGGCCCCACAGCGTGCCCCCTCGCGGGCCGGCGTTGCTCGCTTTGGGGGTGGCGGAAGGGCGTCCCCGGGGGGGGTGCCTTCCAGCGTTGTGAGGGGTGTCTGAGGTCAGGCGCTGTCCCTCCCCCGACTGCCAGCCCACTGGGCAGGCTGTAGGAGTCCGCCACCCACGTGCTGCGGGCGCGGCTATGTGGGTGTGGGGGCCCAACACTGTCCCCTTGGCCTGCATGCCCTGTGGGGGCTGCGTGCCGCGGGGGTGGTGGGGGGCCGTCCCCGGGGGGGGTGGCCTGCCACCGTTGTGAGGGGCGTCTGGTGTCAGGCGCTGTCCCTCCCCCGGCCGCCCGTCCTCTGGAGCGGGCAGCCAGGGTTCCGCGACCCGTTTGTCCCGGGTGCGGTCGGTGCGGGCGTGGGGACCCAGGAGCGGCCCCACAGCGTGCGCCCTTGCGGGCCGGCGTTGCACGCTATGGGGGTGGTGGAAGGGCGTCCCCGGGGGGGGTGCCTTCCACCATTGTGAGGGGCGTCTGAGGTCAGGCGCTCCCCCTCCCCCGACTGCCCGCCCACTGGGCGGGCTGTAGGGGTCCGCCACCCACGTGCTGCGGGCGCGGCTATGTGGGTGTGGGGGCTCAACACTGTCCCCTTGGCCTGCATGCCCTGTGGGGGCTGCATGCCGCGGGGGTGGTGGGGGGCCGTCCCCGGGGGGGGTGGCCTGCCACCGTTGTGAGGGGCGTCTGGTGTCAAGCACTGTCCCTCCCCCGGCCGCCCGTCCTCTATCTGTGTGCGCACACTGAGGTCAGTCTCATAGACTGCGAACGTTTTCTCCAACCTCTGGAGTACCTCTGCCCAGGTGGAACAGGTTTTCACAATCTGTTTCACCTGTTTTTGCAAAAATTTCTTTTCGCATGAGCGTTTCAGCAGTGAGCATTTGGTGGCCACATCCACATTGGATTGGCCAGTCAGCAAAAGAAACTCAGCAAATTCTTCTGCCCATTCGGGCAGATTTTTGGGGTCGAACTCCGGCAGTTCCAGCTGGATGTTCGCCTGGGCAATAGGTCTGCCCATCTTCCCACCCCTCGGAGTTAGGTCAGAAGGTGATACGCCGGCAAGAGGTGCCAGGGCTGACAGCCCTCTTTTCTCAGTCTCTGTCACAGGCACGTCTTGTAGTTCAGCCATGGGCACTGTCCTGGCACGGGGGTGAAAGGGGCTGGGGCAGGTGACCTTAGGCAACAGCCTTGAGACCCTTGATCTCTTAAGATCTTCGGCCAGGGTACTCAGTTCGAGAGAGAGGGAGGACAACTCTGGCTTGGGTAAGGGTTCTGCAATACCCAGTTTCGCCTTAATGGCCTCCGATAGGGCCGTCACATCTGGAACTTCTGATCCAGACAGAAGTTTGGCCAACAGTTCGGCCGTATGATCCAGGGCACCGTAGGTTGGCCTTGGATGATGTTGTTCCTCAACTCGAGTCGGGCCTACTTCGGGAGTCCTTGGGGTTGGACAACATGCTCTTGGATACTCGGGTCTCGGTCGTCTTGGCAGGGATGCTGTCTCGGCTCTGTCGGACGGCGGGCCAGAGTGCGTGTAGGACCCTAGGTCTGTACGTGGTCTGGATCCGTGTACTGCCAATGGCTCCTCCCCATCTTCTCCACGAATGGATTTGTAGTACTCCTCATGGAGGATGTATTCATCCGTTTTCTTCCTCAGTTCCTCGTACTCCTCAGGGCCTCCAATCGCTGTTGGGGATGATGCCGGACAGGCGGATCGGGAGACTGAGGCTGCTACACGCCTGTGGAGATGATGCAGGCTGTCTCCACCGTGGGCCGCTAAGGCCTCGGTGGTAAGGATTGTGTTTTCTTCCGCCCTTCTGCAATCTGGATGTCCTTGGGACCCAGATGCGACACTGAGATGTGGAGCTCGGTAAGGTGGTTCACTCATAGGGTGGGCCATGCTGCCCATTTGTACTTGGACAGTTCTTATGGGCCAGGTCCTGACGCTTGGCGTGGACATGATGAACTTGTTGTTGAGCTTTGTGTGCTGCACTTCTTCTCAGGGTCGGTTCCAAAGGTCACAAGGGACTGTTTCTGCTACCGGAAAGATGTCCTTGATTAATGCCCTAGATATTTTGATGAAATCCTGCAGGTTTTGAAGTTGAAAACCCAAACCAAAGCAGCAAGTAGAGCAAGAACAGGATGTGGATCGAATGAATGAATAGTTTTGAAATCCAGTGTAACACAGAAGGGCTGCAGATAGACAATGCAGGTATAAACACAAAGATTCAATCACAATTGGATAATACAAAAGATTTTATATGAAAACTGGACTGACTCGGGCCTCCAAGATAGCATCAGGCACTTCATGTGCACTCTTTTGGGTGAAATGGTGCTGGTTAGGAATGTGGGGCATAGATGTCAGGCCAACACAGAAAATGACTTGGCCAAGCAACTGAATTCAGAAACAGTTAAAAAGTAGAACCACAATAAGTGGTAGAAACAATTGAGTATAGGGGTCTTGGGGTGGGAGACCACTAGGCTTAACCTCCAAGGCCTAAAGCATGAAATGCCTATTTTATTTCGGTATATCCTCCATGCAGGAAGGTACCTCCGCTCAGTTGAGTGGTAGGGGTGAACTTCATGGGGGGGCTAGGGTTACAACCCTAGTTACCTTGAGAAAGTGTACTTTAGGCTTCAAAAGAGAGATAAAAATACTTAAGTTAGTCTTAGCATCAACGAAAGGGTTTTAAGAGGGGCTTGGCCTGGATCAAGCCCTCCAAGAAAGACATGGCAGTGACTTTTTCTTGCTACAATGGTAGCCAATACCTGGGCGCTAGGTTGGTAGCTGCTCCGAAGAAAAAGTAATTCCTTCGTTTGTTGCGATATATTATGCGCGACGGCTTGCGCATGACATTGCTCTTTGACGACCTTTTGGCTATGATTTGGTGTAGCATTTTTCACCGTGTAATTCACCTTTTTGTGGTTGCTTTGTTGCTGCATGTGCGAGGCCTTGCACATCGGACATGATCAAATTTTTTTTGGTCCTATTTGAAAATGGGGTATGGAAAAGTTGCATGCGAGCGATTGATGGGTGGTAGCTAGCTTTATGGAAAAAAAAAACAACCAAAAAAAGATCTAACGTGTCATTTTTCGGTAAAACTCAGGGGATTTGGCTGGAAAGAAATTTTTTTCTCCTGCCTTTGGGTTCCCCAAAAAACAGACCAATGTGGCCCAGTTAATAGCTCCTTGCCAATTTGTGAGAGATCTGGAAATTAGTTTGTCCAAAAAGCTATTTTCTGTAGGTGGTGCAGCAGGGAACATTTTCGCTCGTTTTGACCACGCCACTTGAGCCCCCTAAGATAGTTGCTTTAGTTGTATTAAAGACGCTAAGGAGGCTGACTAAATGTTTATCTTAGTATTTGTCCGTACACAAAATGAACATAATGCATTTTGACCTATACAACCAATCACTTGTTGTGGGAAGCTGCTCAAACCCCTACCCCGTACTCTTGATTCTGTAACTAGAGATCTTGATTAGATATCCTAATTCACTGTGACCACTCCTCTGGCTCAAAGGCCATACTTTTTTATCTATTCTTTTATATGCATGCCAACTTATCTTAGTGGTATGCACCCTTAGGGGCTGGGGCACGTCTTTTTGAGGGGTCGTGAGTTCCTACCCCAAAAGCCTGGCTGAGTAGAATGAGCCTTAGTGACATGGCAATCACCTTAGTGCCACAAGCCATCCCACCTAAGCACCAATGGGACCAAAAACCAAGGGTTCACATCTACAAATAGTTCCACGATGGCCCAAACTTTCGTTATTACATTGCTCTGAATGCCGGAGAGGTTAAGTTTATCAGGTGATGGTTGGAAAATTGTTGCTATACCAACCTAGGATCTTCGTATTGAAAATGCTCCACTTGCTTTGTCTTTGACGATGCCCACCCACCCTTCATTGATGATTAAGATATTGAGCTTCTCTTGTGCTTGATTGCCGTTGAAGAATACGTGGGCGAGCTTGGATAGGGAGGTTTTGGGCGTTTAGGTACGGTTTGCGGCTTTTACTAGGCTCTTCAAACGTTCTTAGGATTGGTCAATAGGAATAATATAGCCCAAGGGTGCAAATTTGACAACGAAATAGTAGACTTGATAAATCCAAGTGGACCCAATCACAAGTGTCTGGCGGACCGCATTCATCTCTTGCTTCCCCTAAATATGTGCGTCTTAAAGAGTGCACACCAAACAGCCATGTTAATGAAAAGTATAGATGCATGGCAAAGGTTTAGGGAGTGGGAACTCTTGGTTTTAGGCCAAACCTCGTTTATTAAGAATTGTGTAGATTGGGGGATCGGAGTGTAATTGGGTGTTGTAGCCCTCGGTGGGTAGGTCAAAATCTCGGACCCCCCTCCCCTTTGTAAATTAGTGCCTAGTAAGTGGTAGGGTCATGGAGGCATGCCATGAAGCAGGAGTGTAAAGCTTGCGGGGGCGACAACAAATCCATGAAGCTACTCCTATGTTTCTTCTCCAAGAAAGAGAAAACATCAGCAGTGGTAGCTGTAGCAGTAGTAGTCGCACCAGTAGCAAAATAGTTAGCCATTCTAGAAAATGTGGCAGCTGAGCCTCAGTCTTTGAGACCAGCTAATGCCATTTTGGTAAGACACGCAAATTAAGACACTAGCATCACCCTCCAAACCTCCCCAAGAATCATATTTGGAAGGGGTTGGCAGGATACCTCTTTTTCTTCTGGGTAGGTGAGTATAAAAGGAGTGTTTCGTAACCGAAGGCCAAGTTTGCGCACATAGAGTGGGTATGAAGAAGAGCCATTCCACACCCTTTTCTCCATGTCGCGCAGCAAGTAAAACTTGTAGCCACAGATGAAGCAACAAAAATGAATGTCATGACCAAAGATGTGTTCAACCAGAATACGAGAGACGTTGATGCTGCGCAGCAACACAAAAATGTGACCGGATGGAAAGGATTGACTCCCCGAAAACCAACGACCGGGCTGCCGGACACGCTTCTATTGCTGTGGTACTGGAGATGCAATGTTCTTGCACTGCTGTTGGAATCGGCCGTCCCCAACCGCCATACCAAGTACCATGCTATGGACCTATCCGTCACAATGCACAACTGGCGTTGCCAACATGTGTGTGGAAATCGTTGGTAAGTTGTGGTCCGCGCCGGAGGTACGGTGTTGCAGCCTTCTGGAAAGACGGATTGGTTTAACAAAGAGTTGGTGACTGAAGTCACCAGGCTTGCCGAAAACTTTGAGCATGTGCCCACCGAATGCGCAAAGTTGCAACAGGGATTGCTCCTGACATGGGACGAGTCAATGGCAGAATCGGGAACAAGACTCGAAAGAAGGATCGAGATGATGACAACGAGACGACGACAAGGTGAACGATGTGATCTCACTGGAGAAGACCGTGGAGCAGGTCGGGAAGTATAAGGCTGCCAAGGCGGAGCACAGGGCACGGAGCAACAAGCAATCTGAAAAGTTCAAAGAAGCAAAGAAGAAGTGGAAAGAGGAGAAGAAGACAAAGGGAAGAAAAGAAAACGGAGAGAGGAAACCTCAAGCTCGGATGGGCCCGAGAGAGACAGTGATTCCAGCACTGCAAAGGAGTCGGACTTTGAAGAAGACGAGCAAGAGAACATCAAGTCATCAAGTTCGGCGGTCGATATGCAAAAAGCAGGATGGTTGACCAAGGGGGCGCCAAAAGACATTGCCAAGCCCCGTGTAGGGGAAGGCGCTGGGGCTCCCAAGGTTTCCCCGTTTGGTGTCGCCAACCCCGAAGCCGTGAAAGCCTTGTCCGGAACGTGCCCATGGAGGGCAACCGAGGCAGCAGCAGCTGGGAGCCTTGAGGGCGTCGCCCACGAGCAAGCGCTGAAGGAAGACAAGGACGCACACACCAAGAAGGCAACCGACAAGATTGTAGCATTGCTCTGCGACAACGACAACAACGAGGAGGACTAGGTCTCGAGAAAAGGGACGGAAACACATTTGGGATGTCCAATTCTTCGGGGACGGGTGCCCCTGCATTGCTATCACCTGTGTAATACATTTTGGCAACCCGGCTTAGGCCGGTGTCGGCCTACGGGTCACGATTATTTTTTATAAATTCGCCGTGTCACATCCGAGGATCGGCGGCAAATGAATATTATGGCAGCCGGACGCTTTTGGCAGAATACCCTACGATCCTTCTCGCGTACGCCGGTCTCGGCGTATGGCTGCCGATTTCTAATGACTTGCCTCGTCGGAGTATGGGTCCGGAGGCTCTGACTTACCAAATAATCCGCGCCACTGTGCGGTTTGCATTTTAAAAATGCCGGAGAGAGTACTTTTTGAACTCGGCGATATGGGTCGCCTGCGGTGAAAATACCTTTCACAAACATGTTTCTTTCCCCGCCTAGCCTTGTGCCTTCCCGACTTGCTGCAGACACAAAGGAAAAAACCCTTGTGAAATCCAAGGTTGAAATCCTACTTTTTCAACAATAGTCCACACTCGTTCCCAAGCTTATATTGCACTCAAAGGCTGTAGGCCAAAATCAGTGTAAATGGAGTGAAAAGAGCTTTTTGACCGAGGGGTCACATTTTTTCAAACACCATTGCAGCAGCACAAAAGAGAAGCAATAAACGAGAAATGGAAACTCTAAGTGCGGAGGACCCGGCCAGCAGGCCTTTTTCGGCGTACGAGAATATGGCTCTATGGGGGGTTTTTCAAAGTTTTTGCACCCTCTTGTAAAATGCCATGTTGGCGCATTCAAAGCCCCCGACCGCCCCACACGGTTTTGCAGCACCAAGTTCAAGCGTGCGAAGGAGTGCTTGGTGGGGGACATTGTTAAACGCTTTGTTGAGATCTGTGTATGCTGAAAAGATGTCTAGTCTCCCGCCACGCACTGTTGACCCTAGCCAGTGAGATGCGGCCTGGTTGGCCTAGGTTTCCCCCTCCATGGTGTGCACAGGTTGATGGTTAGCTGGCTGTTGTACGGCTGGTTTGCCCCCTTGGTGGCTACTTGCCGCCATGGCGGTCTTGGTTTGCGTGTTAGCACTTTGAATTATATCTTCGCTTTTTTCGAGATGTGTCAGTGGTGTGTTGCATTGTGTTTTCGTTGTTGTTTATCTGGATACCTCTGGCACCCGCTTCTGACTGGCTCCCAGCGCCTCTGATGCTGGTAGAGCTTGTTGTTCGAGCGGTTTCCTTGACTCACACCCTTCTAGGTTGCTGTTGTTCTGCTGTGCTCTGTGGCCTTCCGGTTGCTTGTGCTTGAGGCGTACTTTTGGACCCCTGCCTGTTCGGTCCACACTGCCTCTACAACCCCCTGTGAGTCGATTGATCCCTTTCCTGCACCATCAGGCCTTCCCTCACCCAGTCTCCCGCATCACAGCCAGCCGGACTTCATGGGCCCAATTCACTCCATCCACCATGCTCCCATCTTGTCATGTGTCCACTGCCGGCCACCTCCCCACGGGACCAGGCCGTCCTGTAGCTGGGCCCTGCGGACCCGTCAAGATTCATTCAGATCCATCCAGCACTGTGCAACTGATCTTGACTAACCTGCATTTCCAACTTGATTCACCACATGCCTGCCCAAACAAAAATGAAAATGCCACAATACTGGACCGTCAGGCAAAACAAACAAAGCACTCAAAAATTGATGTGAGCGCTACAATGTAAACCATTAAGAAATTGTGCAGGCTGGGCTTGGGAAGAACACTCCCAGCCCATATTGCATAGATAGTGCTTATATCCCTGCACAGAATTTCTGAGGGGCAGATATGGCAGATGCCACCTCATTCACCAGATGCACGTATTGGGCTCCATTCCTTGGGAGGCGTCCAAATACCTGTTTCTCATGCTCAAGCTAAAAGACATTCCACTCCCTGCCCTACCTTGTCTTTTTGCTTTGGACTGACGGATTACACTGTCCAGCATAGTCTCTCACTCTCTTGCTCTCTCCTTCTCTCTCTCTCTCTCTCTCTCTCTCTCTCTCTCTCTCTCTCTCTCTCTCGCTTGGTCGCTCTATCCACGCCTCACTGTGCCTGTCAATCTTCACCCTAGCACCCCAGGGGTGATGCGGGGATGCACAGTGCAAAAAAAAAAAACTTCACCCTTCTCTGTCTTGCACTCTGCCTGGGACACTGCTGTTGGACAAAACAGTAGACATTCAGCAAAACATTGCATGCCAGGCATACAGCTTCCTGAAAATGCTGCATTGGATAAGAGGTGAGATTCACATCAGACATGGCACTGAGGAGTGTCCTCCTCAGGAAATGCAGGAAATGCGTGCACCTGTGTTGTAGCGCCCTGGTGACAAAACCGTTCTTAGGCGATGCTATGAATTCCCTTTATCCATACTACCTGCCATGTGCAGTGCTTTACCCCCCAAAAAACATTGAACCAAAGGAAGATCTGCTAGGGCCATTTATCAGAATGTATTGTCCCTGAACAGAGGCACCCGCTGCATCAACGGATGTTCAGGATGTACCGAAGTGCTCGTTGGCATTCCAGGCTCAAGGAAGGGTGTGCAGGCTGAAATATTCTGTTTTTTGGAAGCTATTGACAAATGGGGGTTTCGAAAACCTGAAACAGAGATGTTGTACAGGGACCAACAAAAAAAGAAGTTGGTCAGCACATCAAAACACTGCAGAGCCCCCTCCCCCCCAAAAAAACATGGTGTGCGTATTTGATGGCTTTGACGATTGCTGACATTGCCATGCACATTTCACAATTCTCCCAATTAGCCAAATCCGGCCGGTTCATATGCTGTACATCAATCTGGGAGGCACAGACCAAAAAATGCTGCATATCAATCATTCCTTCTGGTATTCCTCACTTGCTTGTCACTTCTGATGCTTCGATTCCCTCTGATCCCGTCCATGCCTTGCTTTTACAGTCCTTCATCCCCAACAACCTTCAGCACCTGCTTCATTGGCTATGTGAGCAGAAAACTGCATGAGACAATCTTCCAGGTCTCCAATATATAAACTGCGCCCGTGGTGCGCAGTGTGATGCCACTGTCGGGGCTCAGGTCGGAGGCAGTTGGTTTGCACGGCACGTCGGCCTTTCGGGTCAGCCTGTATTTTGTTGCGAGCATGTGTCTGCACCAGCTCAGGCATCTGCTCTTGCCCCATGTCGGTCGCATATGAAATGCGAGCTGCCACAATTTGCCTGTAGCCAACGGTGATGAAACAAGCACTGTACCTTTATCCGTGCTGCTGTACAGCCGCAGGTGATCACCTCCTGTGCCGCTGTACCACGGGTATCCGTTGACTTTCAGTTCTGGACCCAACACCCGCAGCATGAGCCAGGGCACCAGAGGGGGGGGCAGGAGGAGGGGGGGTTTGGGTTTTGGGGTGGGTTGGGGTGGGGGGCATTTTTGAAAACCCCCTTGGGCTCTGAGCCGTTGAATACACAAGTGGGGCAGGTCAGACCCGTTCCCCGAGTGCAAACAGACTCCAATTCATCCCCCGAATCCCTGACACGGCTCGACCGGATCAAAGCCATCACCACACTCTTTGCGCTGCTACCCGTTGCAATAAATTGGGGTGTCTCGAGGGGGATGGGAGGGATAGGGGGGGGGGGGGTTGCCATTATGCCTGGTTGTACTGTTGTCTGCAGCCGCCGGTGCCTGTTGGCCTCGCTCGCTTACCCTTGTCCTTTCCTTGAACCCTTTCCCTCCATAGGTGGCGCCGCCCATCGGCCTCTCACCACCTTGTGCCCTCCCTCACCCTGCCTGACCAATCTTTACCTCCCTACTCACCCCTCCTTTCCCTTGGTAGGTTGTGCCAATGGAGCCTCCGGACTGTCCCTGTTTCACTGCTCGGTGTTGGGTCCACACAGAGGAGGTAACGGAACTTGCCATTGGCCAAGTGCGTCCAAGCGGACACCCCATACCAGCGGCGGGGAAACCCTCCTGAACTGTAGCCTTTGGGTCCCAAGATGTCCACTTGCGCTCGCTCCCTGTCCTTTTGCTCCCACCACTTCACTCTCTTTGTCTTGTGGGGGCCTTCTTTCCTCCTGTCCCCCACCTTGGTGCTCTTTGTGCTGCTCCACACCTTGAGCCCCTTGCTCCTCCCTAGCCTCTTGGAATTGCTTTTGCCTCGCTGTTGCTGCCGCGCTCTTGCCTCCTGCAGCCATTTGGTAGGTCTGGCTTTTCTACAGCTGCATTGGAACACCCTGTCACTTGCTTGGCTTGGGACACTGTTACTCGAGAACACTTAAGGTGCATCGAATTGCAGGGGGGTGTGGGGGGCTGGCCCTACACGTAAATGCCCCCAATGCCCCGACGTGTCCGGTTCATTGACCTCTACATGTGCCGGACAGCACGGTCCTCATGGTCCCAAAAATGGCTGAAAATTCAGATGGCATTAGCCCATTGGGCGGAGTGTTACTCCGGCCTCGGCTTCGCAGACTGCAAAGGTGGCTCACAAAGAGGTTCCCACTTTCATGCGAGCACAGGGGCTCCACGGGAACTGTCCAAACCCCTTGCTCCTGAGCTGGTAAGCAACTGCCGTCGGCTGACCAGCACTGTCGCAGTTTGACCGCCAAAAAATCTTGCCCCCTCAGGCTCTCCAGGTGGGGTGTGTGTGTGTCCCGGAAAAATGACAAGGAATGGATACACAGGCCTGGGGATTTCTGGTGCTTGGGGTGAAGCAGGCACTACATCACCACCACCACCACCACCACAAGCCTTTACTCCATTGCCTGTGTGCACACACATCATTGATGCAGCGGGTAAGGTGCTACTCAGTGAAAGACCGAATGCAGTACCAAAATCTGAGGAACAGCAAGAAGCGCTGCCCCCACCCCAACCTCCTCCCTGACTCCTACCCTCACCTGAATCGGCGTTTGTACGCCGCGATGGCCTGGCTTGTGCAATCCCCCAACTCCCATAAAACCATGGGTCAGTCATGTCGTCAGAGGTGTCCAAAAGGAACAACTGTGCAATAGTGGTAGCATCACTACGCTAAGAAAAAGTGCTTTCCGCAATCACATGGTTCTCAGATATGATGCCGCAAAGCACACAGATTCTGGCACAAAAGTCACTCCCTGCAAAACTGGTGGCATAACGGGTACCACCAGCAGGCACTGTGCCCAGTAAAATGGACCATGCATGCTGCACAATCACCCACAGAATGGTAGGTCCACGAAGCCTGGCTGCGTGTGAAGCCTGGCTGCGTACCGTGTAGTAGTACCGGTGTCCAGTGCATGTCTTCTGTATCGTCTGCTTTTTTGATCAAATTAGTTTGTGGGGGCGAGTGGGGGGAGGAATAGGTGCGGAAACTGCAGTTTTGTGGGTCATAGTGGACTGGCTACCCCATTTTCTAACGATTGCAGCGTTTTGCCCATGCAGTCCACTCCCCTGCCAACACCGGCACTCCCAGAACGTGAAGTTTGGAGGGTGTTCTCCAGCACCAATGGTGGTTACACAGGGCCAGAGGGCTCTGCATCACCAATGGTTGCACGGCGACGCTGCGCTGCATTTCCAGGCAGTCTACCCGGGGTGTTGCTGGTGGAGTGTGCTTGCTGTGCCGCTGAGGGGGAGCCCACAAATGGTGAGGTATGCCGCCATGCACTTGACTCCGGCGGTGCCTGCGACCTTCGTTGCCTTCAGTTCAGAGAGTTTGCACTGCGCAGCTTTTTCATTGTTCATTCTGATTGATTGTGACGGGTGCGACGTCAGGTTTCCGATAATCAGCGCAATCCTGACCTCATGGCAGACTGAATCAGTCCCCTCAGACAGCGTGTTGGGGTTCGGGTGAGGGGCGATGCCATTCAGTCGGCGAGAGTGGACTGTCTGGAAGATCAAGGGTGGAGGAGTTCTGCTGGTTGGCACTTCTGGTTTACGGGAAGCCGTGCAATTCCATTACCCACTTCTCAGCTGCTGCTTTGCCGTGGAAAACGGTCCGTGGGCCTCACAGACGGTCCTGAACAATGCAGACGGTTGCCGCCAATGTTCGACCAGTGTGTTGCAGTGCTGAAGGGGAAGCATATTCAGGAGGGGGAAGCACTGCACAAGAGGGGCGATGGGTGGAGGGGTGGGTGGTGCATCTGGCGCATTAGCAGGCCCCACAGATTGGTAGAAGACTTTTATCTCTGCTGTACGTGCCCTGAAGCCCGTCTGTCCTACCCGCCCTCTGCAGTTGTCCGCTCACATGCCTTACCCACAGGCCCTCGTCAGGAGACATCGCACCAACCACCTGCCGCAACGCAACAGCGGCAAACGAGAAGGTCTGCCCGCAGGCCGGCATCACAACAAGACCCAAGACCCAAAGAAGAGCAGAAAAGCTCAGACCAGATTCACACACACGCAGTGCTCAGCATCGTGCACCGACACTTTGGAGGGCCCCTGCAAATAACTCCAACACGTGTGCAACCTGTTTGTCAGGGAGAGGGCCCGAAGGGAGGGGTTTCACAAGTGCTTGCAAAAGCGGTGTCTGGTGGTTGGAAAAGCGGTTGGCTGGCCGTTGAGTGGACGGAAGCGGTTGCAGGGCTGATCGTCCCCCTTGCAACCCTAATCCCCCCACGCTCTTTACTGATGGCTAAGGGGTCTGCAGGTGCGGAAGGGGCCCCAACTCACGCATCCCCTGCGACCAGATCCTGCAGGTACGCCCGTCGCTCCGTCTCGGACTGCAGGCGGTTCCAGTCCCAGAACGGGACAGACACCACGCGGTACCCGAAGGCCTCGAGCTGCCGTCGCTTCAAAAGGGTGGCTCCGGCCGCCACGAAGCCGTGGGGGTCCCGCACGAAATGCGTGGGGCCGTCGACCTCGACCACCACCCGTCGGTCTTGCAGCAGCATGTCCACGTTGTAGCCCCCGGCGTCCGCCAGCACGACCTCCTCTCGGAAGGCCACGCCCAACTGCCGGAGGGCCGCTGCTACGGAGCGCTGCAGTGTGGACCGCGTCACGGGCGTCGACCGGAAGTGCTGGGCACACCGTTCCACAAAGGCGCTGATGTCCGGCAGCAGGTTCTGTGAGAGCGGTAGCTCTTGGGCATGCAGCTGCACGTGGAGCAGGACCTGAAGCAGGGCACGGGCATAGTGGCTCGGGGCACAGGGCTGAGAAGGCTGTGGGGGGCACGTGGGGCGCGTACCAGAAAGGCTGTACTGTGTAGCACACCTGTGCTGCGGGCGAGGGTGTGTGTGTGCTGCATAACCATAAGGGCTGTTGGGAAACCATGATGGATAGCGCTCGTGCCATGCATGATGGTGTTTGTTATATCTGTTGGCACAATCGGTGTCCAGTGCTGTGTGCAAGGAGAGGGGCCCCTCCATAAAAGATGGTTACTGAGCTGGGCCCCATAGCAAAGGGAATTCAATATGGCTACAAAACCACTGCATTCTCGCCCCCCCCCCCCTCCCCCACAGTGGGGAAAGATCAATATGGCTTCATAACACCTGCCTTCTCAGCGTCCCCGTAGGCTCTTTGGACTTCTGATGGCCCAAAATGGGGCAAAACGGGCCCAAATGGGCTCATTTCACTTGTTTGTACATCCCAAATGGACCAAAATGGGTCTTTGCAAAAGCGTGTTTTGGAATCATTTTTGACTCATTTTTGGTCCCAAAATGGCCCATTTTCGAGGCATTTTAGGATGCTTGGAGGGCAAAAATGGGCCACAGCGGGCTCAAAACAGGATCAACCCACTTGTTTTGGCATCCCAAGTGGTCTAGGATCATTTTTGGAAAAATTATTTTTTTGCCTCTGCTGGACCCAGCCCACCCAGTTTGGGCTTGAGCTGCCTACTTGCTGGAGCCAATTGAGCACTGGTACAGGGGTCTAGGCATCCGTTTGGGCAACTCCAAGGGGTGGCAATTTGCAGGTGGTCTGGGCGCCCTGGCAATTGCACTTTGAGCCATGTAGCCCAAGATATGGGCACTGATGATGTGCCGTTGGGGGGCATTTTGGGGGCGTTTCTCAGACATATCGTAGAGTGCATGAAAAGGCTTCTTGACACAAGAAAGTCAAGCGGAGCGTGCAGATACCAACCGTTTTCCTTTGTTCGGCTGCCTTGAATGCCTTTTTGAGCTGTTTTTGGCGCCAAGTTGCGCAGATTTCAAAGAAGACATATATCTGCTAATCTACACTCTCCTCCACGCCGCAGGCGGTGTAGACCATGAAGGGCAATAGAGGGTCTAGTGCTTGCATTGATGGGCCGAACCGCGTCAAAGCAGGCTGAAAGTGGGTTCAATTGACTTGTATGAGCATCCAAATTGGCCTACGATCATTTTCGGAAAAGCACGGTTTGACCCATTTTTGACCCAGTTTTGGTCCCAAAAAGGCTACCACAGGCTCAAAATGGGCTAAAACCACCTGTTTGTGGATCCTAAATGGTCCAAGATCATTTTTGGAAAAGCACATTTTTGACCCATTTTTGACCCAAAAACCAGCCCATTTTCAAGGCATCATGGTATTATCGGAGGGCCAAAACGGGCTGCCACAGGCCCAAAACAGGCCAAACCACTTGTTTTGGCATCACACATGACCCCATAACCCATTTTCAGCCTGGTCCGTGGGGCTCAAGCTGGCTGGTTGCAGGAGCTAATGGGCGCCGGTATGGGGTTGTAGGCGCCCATTTGGGCAATTTTGATGTGTGTGTGGAAACCACAAAAAGTGGGGGTTTGTGGGCGGACTAGGTGCCCTCGTAATCACATTGTGAGCCACGTAGCCCAATATGCAGCCGATTCTTGGTTTGGGGCAGTTTGCAGCAATGATGCACAGATTCTGGGGCTTTTTGGGGGCTTTTTGAGGTGTTTGGCGAACACCAGAGGAGCCAGAGGGCACCAAGAGGCTCTTTGACACGAGGAAGTCAAGCCGCACATGGCGTGTACCGACTGTTTTCCTTTGCTCAGCCGGTTTGCACATGTTCTAGGGCCGTTTCAGGCACAAAATGGCTGTTTTTTGGCCCAAAACGGCCCAAATTTGGGAGGTCACCTCCTGAATTGGCACCTGCGCTGCGGGCAGCCACCAGTGGGTTGGGGGATCAAACTAGGGATTTGGCAACGCCACGTGTGGGGGTGCAAACCACTAGACTTGCGGCTGGCGAATCCTTGCTATGACTGAGCAATAAACAAAACGGATTGGTGAAATGCTTGCTTGCTTGCTTGATTATTGTTGCTTGCTTGCTTGCTTACGGCGGATTCATGGGGAGGAGGGTGTAGTGATGTATCCTCTAATCTGCACCCCTCTCCCCACATAAACCCACCTAAAATGATAAGAATCCACAATGTACCATGTTTCTACCCCATGTCACGTCCCCTCACACCTCCCCATTTCCCCCCATTTTCCCACATATTTCCCAACTTTCCCCCATTCCCCCCATGTTTCCTGCGCATTACCCCACTCCCCTGCCACCTGACCACCCAAAAGTAGCTTTTTCGGGGCATGTCTCACAGTAATTCCCCCATTTCCCCACATAAACAAAAAACCTCAAAATTTTCCCCGTGTCAGCCCAATTTTTGCTAAACTGTCACATATTTCAAACGGTTCCGCGGTAAGATTCCGGAAACAGGAGACTCTGTACCCTGGCCTTTGTTTGCCTTTCCCCTCGAAAGCCTTTCTGGGACCACACTTCCCTGCATAGCGCATGGGCCCAGACCTGGTGCAGCCCCACAAGGTATTGCTGGGGCAGCGGCTGCTTGCTGTCCATGGCCGCCGCAAGCGAGAGGAGCTCGGAGGTGGTCTTGTCATGGAACACCCCCAACACCGCCAGGCCCCACGCGGTGTTGGCAACGCCCTGGATGGCGAAGCTGGGCATGAACTCCTCCTGCTGCAGGTTGTGGTCCACGTGGGCGGCGATGGCCGCGGTCAGGTCCGGCCGCCGCACGCCCAGCGTGGCGAACGCCCACACGGTGTTGGCGATCTCCTGGCCCTTGAACTCCGCCAGGGCGCCCGGCTGCAGGACGCGGGATGCGACGGCGTCCATCAGCTCCGGGTTGTGGATGCCCTGCCGGGCGAAGGCCCACACGGAGTTGGCGACGTCCTGAGAGTTGAAAAGGGCCAGGGCCCCGGAGCGGGTCATGGCGGACGCAATTGCGGTCATCAGGTCGGGGGCCGGGATTCCCAAATGGGCGAAGGCCCACGCAGTGTTGGCAATGTCCCGCGGACCGAACTCGCTCGCGGCGATGCGCTGCGTTGCCTCGGCCGCAACGGCCGCCATCACGTCGGCATTGCGCTGACCGAGGGTCGCGAACGCCCAGGCGATGTTGGCCAGCCCCTGCGCGTTGTACTTGGCCAAGGCCCCGGGCTGCACCAGCCGGGCCGTGATCGCCGCCATGAGGGCGGGGTCCTGCACGCGCAGGGTCGCGAAGGCCCACGCGGTGTTGGCGACCCCCTGGGCGTTGAAGTCAGCCAGAGCGCCGCCCTGCAGCATCCGGGCGGCCACCGCCTCCATCAGATCCGGTCGATGCAGCCCCAATTTGGCGAAGGCCCACACGACGCTGACCATCTCCTGGGCTTTGTAGTCGGCCAGCGCCCCCGGCTCCAGCACCCGATCCGCAAAGGCGGTCATGACGTCGGGGATGCTGACGCCGAGCGAGGCGAAGGCCCACACGGTGTTGGCCACGTTCTGGGGGTTGAAGCGGGCCAGCGTGCCCTTCTTCAGCACGCGGGAGCCCACGGCGGCCATCAGGTAGGGGTCGTTGACGCCCAACGTGGCGAACGCCCACACGGTGTTGGCGATGCCCTGCGGTGTCAGCTCCGCCAACACGCGGTCCTCCCGCATGCGGGCGGCCACGGCCCCCATCAGGTCCGTGTCGCGCACCTCCAGCGTGGCGAACGCCCACGCGATGTTCGCCAGCGTCTGGGCGTTGAACTCCGCCAACGCCCCCGGGCGCAGCATCCGGGCGGCGATGGCGGCCATGAGGTCGGGGTCCAGCACACGGAACGTGCCGAAGGCCCACGCGGCGTTCGCCAGCTCCTGGGGCTTGAACGACTGGAGCGCCCCCTCCTGCCGCATCCGCGCGGCGACCGCCGCCAGGAGGTCCGCGTTGTGGGCCCCCAACGCCGCGAACGCCCAGGCCACGTTGGAGATGGCCTGGGGGCTGAAGCGGGCGCCCTTCGTCACGGTGCGGTGCACGATCGCCGCCATGAGATCGGGATGGTGGACGTTCAGGGTCGCAAACCCCCAGGCGACGTTGGAAATGGACTGCCCGCTGTACTCCACCAGCGGCCCCTCCTCCAGAGCCCGGGCCGCGAGCGCAGCCATCAGCGGGCCATCGCGGACGCCCAGCGTGGCGAAGGCCCACACGGTGTTGGAGACGGCCTGGGGACTGTACTGCAGGAGGCTCTTCAAAGTCTCCGACGAGATCGTAGCCATCAGCTCGTCATTCCGGAGCCCAAGCTTCGCGAACGCCCATGCGATGAGAGGCAGGCTTTTTGCCGAGGGCTGCCCGGCCACGGTCCCGGCGACCATGCTCGCGGCAAGGCCCTCGAACAGCGCGGGATGGGAGCCGCCGACCTTGGCCACGCCCCAGACGGCCCTCGCGATGTCCTGCCAATCCAGCTGCTTGATGATGTCTGGGCCCAGCATGTGGTGCCCAACGGCCTCCACCAGCGCCGGGCTGCGGATGCGCATGCGACCGAAATCATGCAGGAGCTGCGCTGCCTCGGGCCCACTGATCCCCCGCAAAATGTCCGGGTCTACCGCCCGGCGGCTGAGGGCAAAAGCCGTCCCCTGCCCGGCCCCGGCGATGTAGTCCCGGAACGCGACGTTGACTGCGGTCAGCCGCGCGAGCGCCCTGGCACTCCGGCACACGTGAGCGGTGAAGTACGTGGCGGCGCTGTTCTCCACCAACTCGCACAACTTTGCGACGTCCTCCTCAATGTCTGGGCGCCGGACGCGGCGCCGGCGCTCAAAAACCTCCGCAAGCCGCTCCAACTGCATCGCGACACTGTCCCCCGTGACGCCCTCGCGCTTCAGGTCGCGGACGGCGCGGCGCATGCGATCCTCCAGAACCGGGAGACTCCGCTTGTAGGCGCTTGTACTGTCGCCTGCGTTCTCCTCTGGGGCCTGGGCGACGGAGGCCGGCGCGGCAGCGCTGACGGCCCCGTCGGTGGCGAAAATTGTAGGCGCTTTGGGGAGCGCAGGGCCCCAGGGCCGCGCAGCAGACGTCAAGGGCCTCAGATGCAGCCCCCGGGCGCTGCTGGTCGACTGGGCGGTGGGCAGCGGGACTGTGCCGCTGGCGTAGAGCAGGAGCCCCAGGAATGCGGTGAGGCAGGCCGCGGTGCAGAACGACGACTTGCCAATGCCGCCTGCACGATCACAGGGGGTCCCGGGGGAAGGGACGGGGGACCAGGCGCTCTGCAGCATCAGAGGGCGGGCGGCGTGCGCCCTCACCGAAGGGGTGTGCTCCATTCGCCCACAGAACAACTGACGTGGGGCGCGGCACGAAGAACGAGCACCGCGAGGCACCGCATGACAACCGTGGCAGGCACGGCCGCTGACCACAGGCTCTTCGGCAGCAGTCTTCCTGACACGGCCACTACGCATGCACACCGCATCTTGGCCCACACACGGGGTTTGGACAGGGGACACTTTGGGTTGAATTAATCTTCAGTCACTCATCTATGCATCCACGCATCCCTGTATGTCTGCAGCTGTCCCTTTGCAGATCCCATCCCTGGCCCCCTGGCCCTTCCACATATTTTTGTATCTACGTCCGAACCCATGCAGCATTTACAAAATGTTGGTATCCGCCCAATCCATTTTGTGATTGTCCCCCAACGAGTCTAGTGGTCTCCGGCCTGTAGCCACCGCATGCAGATCTGCAAGACGGGATAAGCGGCCACTGACACATGATCAATGACCTGAAGCCGGCTGGAGGACCAGCGATAATCCACCCAGGGCGAGTGCTCTACACAGCCCACAACCAACAACTCATCAGCCGAGCCCAAAAACACGCTGTCCACTGTCATTTCCTTTGACTCTACTGCCGACGATTCTCGTCCCCTTTCAGTGGAAACCCCGGATTAATGCGATGAAGGGAGCTAGACCTCCCTGAGCATTACTCCAAACCCGCAGCCGGCAACGATTCCAGACCACTTCTGCCCTCTGTCATTTGCTGTGGGCTGTCACGGTACATGGATGCGACGCCTCCCCAGCCCCGCCTGAGCATCTGCCCCAGCATTGCTTGGGGTGCCCACATGCGATGGCACCAGTGTTCTCCCATGCTCATCAATCAAGGCAAGAATGTCGTGCCACAAATCAACATGTTTCTTCCAACTGAGTTGGTGATGGCCGTGTCAACCACCACAACGATCTTCTTGTTATAATGTGTTCCCGGATCACAGTATTCTTCAAACTCAGAGAACACGTTTCTTGTGATGAACAAGATCTCCTAGATCGGGTTCCCCGTAGATTCAATGCTGGGGGGATGATGGCGAGTCGACGCACCTCAGTTTTGGTGCCCTCTACCGATGTCCACTTTGACATAATTCAATACCCTGTTGCTGGGCTTTGGGCACCGAAAACAAACAATAGACAGTCAGAAAGTGGTGCGGTGGGGTTGGGTGGAGTGGGTTTGGGTTGCCTAGGATGTAGTTGAGTGTGGTTTGCTGTGTGATGTGTGCCGTGTGCCGTGTATTGTGCAGTGCGGTGTGTTGTGTGCTGTGCCCCATTGTTATACTGTGTTGTGTTGTCTTTTGCTGTGCTCTGCTGTGTGTTGCTGTGCTCTGCCGTGTGTTGTTGTGCTTTGTCATGTGCTGTGCTGTGCTGTGCCGTGTCTAATGCTGTTGTGTCTAGTGGTGTTGTGTTGTGGGCGTCAAAGGTACAACAATGCGCACAACAACCCCTTGGGGAAGTTCTTGCACTGCGTGCGCACTGCGTGCGCACTGCGTGCGCACTGCGTGCATATTGCGCACGCAGAGGCTAGGATACTCACCCAAGAATACCTCTCATCTGTCTAGTAGCACAGCGAAGCAGCAAAGCCCAAATGAGAACAACGAAACTGCCTTCAACTTGGTAATCAACTGTCGTTATGAACACGCAAATCAGCCTTGTAAAGTACAAGTATGCAAGGGCATGCAAGATGCACACATGTTCAAGTGGCAAGCGCCACACTCGGATATATCACCAGGCGGTGGCCATGCAACTAGTAACAAACACCGTCATCATTTTCCTCCTCTGCAACGGTTGCCTCCTCCCGTGCCCATACAGACTCTGGCACATGAGGCCAAGGTCCATAGGGTTGATACCTAGTCTGTCTACGAATGCAGAGTAAGGTGGAGCAAAATACGCATATGGCCGTGCAGCTCCGTTGCAGAGCCTGTCCAAACATTGCGGACAATCCTCCATTGCCACAATCGTGCAAAGAGGTGCTCCACCCTTGCACGATAGAAGCCATGGACATCATTATACTCTTGTTGGTCGTCACTCAAAGTTTTCCGACCAATACAAGGTACAGTGGTGTGCAAGCGGCCCTTATGGGCGCCGTCATACGCACCGATTTTAAAATCGAAAAACTGTTCATGTGTTCGCGAAGGACCACGTTGATCCCAAATCATAACATCGGCGGAGGTTCCGGGCATAAGGTCACATATCCATACTATATTCCCAAGATTGTCCACAGCCACGGTTACCTTATAAATGTGGCCTGCGTACTTGGGATTAAAAAGGACATCCGACAAATCTCCACCCACCGAGCATATTGGCATGCTGTCGGTAAAATGTGTTACGACAACGCCAATGAGATTGACTTGTTTGCGGAGTTGCGTATAGGTTTCGTGAGGCTCGTTAGAACGCTTGGCGGAGCACCTATCGATCCACCACCTCACATCTTTAGGGTCGGGTGTGGATGCGCCATATTATTGTATACACGCATTAGATAAGTCAAGATCTGATTATCTAACCCCAACTCAAGGGGCCACACCGAAGCGTGGATTGTGAGTCCCTAACCCCAACTCGAGGGGCCACACCGAAGCGTGAATTGTGAGTCCCTAACCCCAACTCGAGGGGCCACACCAAAGCGTGGATTGTGAGTCCCTAACCCCAACTCGAGGGGCCACACCAAAGCGTGGATTGTGAGCCCCTAACCCCAACTCGAGGGGCCACACCAAAGCGTGGATTGTGAGTCCCTAACCCCAACTCGAGGGGCCACACCAAAGCGTGGATTGTGAGTCCCTAACCCCAACTCGAGGGGCCACACCGAAGCGTGAATTGTGAGTCCCTAACCCCAACTCAAGGGGCCACACCGAAGCGTGGATTGTGAGTCCCTAACCCCAACTCGAGGGGCCACAACAAAGCGTGGATTGTGAGTCCCTAACCCCAACTCGAGGGGCCACACCAAAGCGTGGATTGTGAGTCCCTAACCCCAACTCGAGGGGCCACACCGAAGGGCGGATTGTGAGTCCCTAACCCCAACTCAAGGGGCCACGCAACAAAGTGTGGATTGGATATTTGGCCCGGTTTCCTCAATAGCAGCGGAAGGCAGGGATGGATCTAACTGGGGGGGTGGGTGTCCCTCCCTACCCCCCCCCCCTCCCCCCACCTGTTGTGACGAGGCGTCACGATATGCGTCACAAAAAAACCCGGTCACAGATTGAGCCACGCAGGGTGCCAGGAGGCAGGCAACACACCCCTTCACTTGAAGCATTCAATGCAAACCATTGCATATTCCAAGAAACAGTTTTTTGTCTTTTTTGTTGGTGCACCAGGGTTCTTATTCACTGTCACTGTCACTGTCAGTACCCAGTACCCACAGCTGCACCCACAGCACCCACAGCCAGAGCAATTGCTGCGGCGCGACGGGCTGCACGGCTCCTTGTTTTTCGGCATGCCGCGGCTGAAACACACGGCCGATCACACTGAAAATCCACCTTCTTTCGACCCATGACAGAACTATGACAAAGGCTGTCGGAAGGATGCGGCAGACAAATGAGCTGCTGCGAATGTCGTCGATCTGGAGAGCCTACAGAGAACACAGTGTCAGTTGACACCGCGTCTCATCTCTCTGTCGCGCATGCAAGCAGAATGTCACAAAAACAGAATTGTCACAAAAACACAGGAAGCTCAGGGACATAAAGATGCGCAATCCAGCAACCATCCCGCATGCCCTCGGAAAGTACCACTGCCCTCAGAAATTACCACAGAGCCTTTTGGGTGTCACAATATTTTCAGAAAAACTGTTTTCCCACTATGGCCTATTGTATTTTTTGTGACATGTCACAATTCACTACCCCCCCCCGCCCACCCCCACCACCTGAGTGGCACACAAATTAGATCCATCCCTGGCGGAAGGTTGAAGGCCCAAAATAACGCTCCCTCAAATATACCCGGCGCGCACCCCGTGCGCTAACGCCCATGCGGGGGAGGAAATAGGTGGACCTGGTCGCCCGCTTGTCATGCACGAGAAAATATTCATTGTTTTCTATGCTGCAGACCAAATGTGCAATGTGTGCCTTTAGCTTGGCCTCAACACCTGGCGGAGACGCAACGGGGAATTTGAGACTTTCTGCAGTTCTACTGTGTACGTTGTGTGCCAACATGGACTTACAGGACACTATCCTTCCACGAGAATCAGAACCAGAAAAGCCCTGCCATCAACCCAAGCATGCTCAGCCTGTTTGGGCCTGTTTGGCACATAAAGACACACTATCATTAATCACACAAGTGCAAGAGCACAATGCAAAGTTTGAAGTTCTAGAAATCCACAATCCTGTGGAGTCAATTGCTCGGTGACGTTTAGGTTTTACACCATTGTGCACGTATGCGCAGCACCACATGTGCCCAAACATTGCACTACAGCTTTGGCAGCCTCTCATACAACTATCAATACTCAGGCACTCTCATAGGTTCACAGGAATGCTAGTGGTCACAAATGTGCGACCGACTAAGGGCAGCTGCGCTGCTGGACACTCATGAAGCTACAACTCATAAACACTACGTATCACACCTAATCCTGGCCATACTGGCAATACAGGAAACTTGACTGTCCTCACGTCTTTCCAAAATCCCAATGCCCTCATTCATAGGAATTTTACTGATTGCAACACATTGACTGCGAGTGCAATATGGTACAAAAAGTACGCAAATCAATAAGGAGGGCAGTGTATGCGCGTTGTGCTGAAGCTGAAGAAGTGACGCAGGCGAAAGCTCTACGATTTGGAATGGGAGCATTTCATGAACACCGAGCAATGGCACAGATGTGGTGCATGCACCCCCAATCAGGGGGAAAAAAACTGTTCCAGAACATGGTTTTTTCAAAAACGACCGCGTGTAGCTCATATGTTCAACCATGGTTGGTGGCGATTGGCGGTTGGCGGCTGGTGGAGATTGCCGGTTGGCGGTTGGCGGTTGGTGGTTGGCGGCGGTTGGCGGCGGTTGGCGGCAGTTGGCAGTTGGTGATGGGTGGTTGGTGGCGGTTGGCAGCGGTTGACGGTTGGCGGTTGGCGGCGGTTGGCAGTTGCCGGTTGGTGGCGGTTGGCGGTTAGCGGTTGGTGGTCCCTTGGGGCGGTCCTTAAGGGCGGTCCTTAACAAAAAAAAAATCTGGTCCCTTAAGGACCGCCCTGCCCCCAATGGGCCGACCACTAAGCTCTGCATAGAATGGTGCACCTTTGCGTAGCACCACAGGGCGCAAGGGGAAAAACTTGTCCAACCTCCAGTGCCATACGTTCTCAGTGAAATCCCAAGACACTTGGGTTGGAGGTGTTGACACGGAAATAATCATCCCATTCCACAACCACATTCCACAACAATCTAATTTCCTCTCACATATAGTGGAATAGTGCGCTTTAGTCGCCTTTGAGCTCTGGAATCCAATCCTTTGTACAAAATTCCTCCCAAATGGGGTCCCCTGGATTTGCCACAGACGCATGCACACTGCACAGCCTTCCCTCCAGTAACGTTTTATTTCATGTGTTTTTTGCGCTTTTTTATTGTTCAGCTTTTCCTTTCAGCTATTTTTGGTTGGACCCGAAGGGTGGAGGTCGATCCCCGCCAGCGAACCCTACTTCCCAATTTCGTTGGAAGCTTGCTCATTGGTATTTGCAGGGAGAAAAAATTGTCCCCAGCGAAATAATCCCCAATACGACCCTCTTCCCCTTGAAGCCATATTGGCCACATGGGAATTACTTTCAATCTCCAGTGCTGTGTGCTTTTCTCTACTCCTGGAAGTCAAGCCTTCTCTGGGTTGTTGGAGTGGAATGATCCCTAGCTTCTGGTCACAGCAGTCATCCAAATACTTCGTAGCACACTGCACCAAAATACTTTAAAGCGCAATTGCTTACCACTTTCCGAGAGTTGTGGCAGGGGCCTCGGACCTGACTCCAAGGAGGTGTCCCCTAACCAGGACGCAGGGTGGGCTCATGGCTCATGCTCATGGCTCAAATCAATCTTGTTGCCTTTCACCACATTCGAAAAGCACACCTATGCTCCCTCCATGATAAGAAAGATGAGGCGCTGAAATTACTACTGGTAACTCATACCATTGAACGAATCTGGTGTGCCAAAGATGTGCCAGAAAAATATGGAAACAAGTGCAGACTGTCACCTGTAAGGCAAACAGTGTGGAAAACAAGTGGATGCTGAATGCGTGAAAGAGATGGCGCATGTGGCGTTGGTGGGGTGGTTGGACGGTGAGACGTGGGCTGTGGTTGTGGGACTTGGCACCAATCTACATAATCAAGCACCCCAGCAAGAAGGCTCCGCCATTGCCAAGCGTTTGAACCATGAGTGATGAGTCTGGCTGTCCTTGGATACGCTAGGGCTACCCATGCCCCCCGCCCCCCCCCTTCTTCACAAGAGTTCCACCCAAACGCGGGTGCCTCGCGTCAATGGCTGACCACCACCAAGTGCCACACCCGCTTTGCTGCCCGCAAAACGGACAAACAGCCCTCTGGGCCCTGAAACCTCATGTGGCGTCCACAACGGTCGTTTGCTTGCTGGTGCTGTAGAGCGTGGCCAGTCCCCCCAGTGGGCCCTGCCCCCAGGGAAATCTCTCCAGTGTTCTTCCGACCGGTGTCTCCTACATCCTGTGCCGTCCCTCCCCGGCAAAAAGATGTAAAACTCGGGGACAGGACCCCGGGGCTGTCCTTCAGTAAAAAAAAAACACCAGAAAAATGCCGGCCTCCGGTACGGAGGCCTGGACCTTAATAGAGCTCCACCCAACGAGTAATTGCAATCGGTCACATGCCAACGAGCGCCGGGTGACCATCGACTGCCGTCGGTCAAGCGCTGACCGCCGTCGCTTGAGTGTCGAACGCCATCGCCATCGGTTAAGTGAGTCTTGGCACCAAAGACGTTAGTCCCACCACCCCTGTGGTGGGGGATGGAAAAGGAAATGCCCCCTTCCTCAAGTACCGCCCGGCAAGAGACACCTGCATGATCATAAGGGACATACCATCCCCCCTCCCCCCCGGCCACAAGAGGACGACCATGAGTCCAAAAAAAAGGGCAGGGAAGTTGGTTAAGCGGTTGGTCCAGGGATCTGCACTTGCGAAGGGCGTGAGTGCCCGCTATCGACGAAAAACTGTCTGGAACCATTCGAAACTTCCGAGATGAAGGGGGCGGTGCCTGTGCCACAAATGATGTGCAGTGTATGGGCCTACACCATGCACCCAAAGTGGGTGCAGCTCTTGCAGACATGAAAAAAATGACCGCGGCAAACACTTGAGAGGGGCTCAGGGATGTTAAAAGTGTAGCGCACCCGCCCCCTAACACGAGAGATTTATCAATGGCAATACTCAGCACAAAGGACAAAAAAACAGGGCGCGTCACGGGTCTGTGGGGGTCGAATGTGCAACCCTTTGTGACCCCCGACAACCGCCCCGACCCCCTCAGAGCGGCTTCGTTAAAGGTCAGTTTGTTGCGGCCAGACTTGACAGCCTAATCGCCTTTCCAACCGCCAATAACCGCTTTGGTGACCACCTTTGACCCGCCCTTCAGCCTCCTGCTCCCAAATGCACGACCCCGTCCCCCGTCCCCCGCACAGTCAACGCCCCCGCCACTCCGCCAACCAGTCCGGGTCTGGGGCTGTGCCCCGTCTCTTCTGCGCCCATGCGTACTGCATCTCATCGCAGATGTGACAGGCCGCGAACACGGACCCCGTGAGCATGGTCTGCACCCACCCCGGCGCCGCACCCTCCGCCTTCCATGCAAAGTACTTCCGGTACTCCGCGTCGTTCTGGTCGAGCATCCGCAGGTGCGCCCCCAGGCGCCGCACGTCGCCGCCAAAGTCCTCCAGGAACACGGCGGAGTGGTTCGAGGGGAGGATGGGGTCGTACCATCTGCGCGTCAGGAGGATCGGCACCGTATTGGCCCACATCGCATTGAAGAACTTCTCGCTGACCTTTTCCGTTGGGTGGGAGTCCACTGACTCCATCGCGATCGCAAACTTGTAGTTGGCCTGAGCATCGGCATACGTCACTGGGCCGAGCCCGAGGAGGGTACGGGGATGGGGATGGGTGGCGTCCTTCCACCTGCGCCGCCTTGCTGTTGTGCGGCGTTGTGTGGCAGCGCTGGCTGCCTCTTCAGACTCGTGAGGCATCCGGGGGACGCCACTGCCGTAGCCGAAGCACGGGTGAGACGGCTGTGCTGTGCTGTGCTGTGCTGTGTGATGTGTACTCTCACAGGGGCTGTTATCGGGGGGTGGGCTCAACGAGCCCGAAGAGGGGTGCCGGGGGGGGGGGGGGGGTTCAAAAGCATGGCAAACCCCATGGGGTCATGGTGGTTAGAGGTTAAGCAATGGCGATCAGCAGTCAAGTGACGGCGGTCGGTTACCCCGATGGTGCACACGGCGCGAAGACTTTGTCGGCACGGTCTCCCTGGGCAGAGTGTAAGGGAGCGGCGCCCGTGCAGCCCCTGTAGCCTCGAGGGTGACCAAATGAGCGCTCGTTTTTGGTTGTGGGTGGGGGACGCCTCGAAAAATGGGGGGTTGTTTGGCGGGAAGGGAAGGTGTGGCGGGGACTGGGCGAGTGTGTGTGGGCGTGTGAGTGGGAAAGTGTGCAAGGCATGACTGGGCGATGGCTGAGTGGCACCACGCTAGAGACAGGTGGCCGTTGATCTGCGGGCCACCGCTGAGCGGCCCTAGGCGCTCGCCCACCCTCTCTCTGGGAACCTGCGGGTGTCTGTTTCTTTTCAAATTTCAGTTAGGACAGAGGTACAGCGAGCAAGGGAGGCAAGGAGAGCGGGCACTGGTCGAGGGTGGTGTGCTATGTTGTGTTCTGTGAATGCGTGGGATATGGAGGTTGTATCTACGGGACCTCGACCTCTGGTTTCTTGTTAAGCCCACAGGGCGTCATGGGCATTGTGGTGAACTGATTCCACTGGAAGCACCGGATTCGGCTACCCTGTGCCAAGCTGGGCAAGGAGGTACAATACTGCAGCAAATGCAATTCCCGTCGCATCGCCGCGCTGCGAGCGCCCCCCCCCCCCCGCCGGCCGCGTCGGATGGGCCTAAACAGGGGGCCTCCTCTACCAGGAACCGCTTCGGCGGATGCCTCCCCTGGGGAAGGTGCGATCCGGATGGGGCAGCAGTACCACTGCCATACCAAGTGCTACACACCCGGAGCCGCGGTGAGTGTGATGTCCTTTGGCAAACCTCACCAGTCTCAATACCTGCAGACCTGGTCAAGTGGTCTAGTGGTTCGGCCCTGACCTTGTGCATCATGTCTCGGACTGTGCACCGCCGCCTATGTGCCTCAGCCGCTGTGGCACGGTGTGGGACCTGCAGTGACTGCCACTGCTTGCGGGTGAGCGCGGATACTCCACTGACTGCTTTGCGTGGGGCACGCCATGCACCCCGGTCAGGACCATGGAATGACATGGTGTGTGTGTATGTGCGTGAGTGTGGGCCGGAAGCCCCGGGCGTGACGCCAACTAGGGTCCCCAAGTGTGTGTATGGAAACTTCACCCGCCGGTCTCGGACTGGGTAAGTGGTGGTTTGCGTGGCTCTGAGTCCAGCGCGGGGCAGCCTGTGGCACAAGTCGCTGACACATAGGGTCGGCCTGGTGACGTGTCAGGTGTTGGACACACTCCCAT
The DNA here is from genome assembly GCA_964036045.1 of Eutreptiella sp. 'Long Island Sound 2002'. NCBI lineage: Eukaryota > Euglenozoa > Euglenophyceae > Eutreptiales > Eutreptiaceae > Eutreptiella > Eutreptiella sp. 'Long Island Sound 2002'. Next base: position 48,031,940 of record OZ038392.1, read on the forward strand.
CCCATCCCACCCCCCCCCCCGCCGGCCCCGCCCCTGCACCCAGGCATGTCAGGGTCCACATAGCAGCACCATGCGCCTTGTCACTGACCTGCAAATTGCAGCTGGTGGGGCCAGCGGTGGTTGAGCGTGGCGGACAGCAGCAGTGCGGGCGGGTGTTCGCCTCTGCACTCGTGGGGAAGCTGCGGCGCGGAGTCCCGCGGGTGGGAAGGTGTACTCCCGAGAAGTGGTGGCCACGTGGTCGTGTCAAGGGGCGCCCCAAGGCTACAACAACGTGGCGGTGTGGCAAGAGGGAGCGCACGTGGAAGCCTTCCCAGAGCCCCAACTACACTACGCTGAGGACTTGGGCAAGGGGGCGGAGGAGCATGGGCGCTGGGGTCCTAACAGGGGGGCAGACCACGTGAGCCTGGATTTGATTTGATTTGATTTGATATGAGGGCCCATCTTGAGGCTCACAGGCCGCCTGGGGGGCGCATGATGGCTTCCCGACGACTCTGCATATCGGCCGGCCATGCGTGTGATGCACACCCGCCCGCTCACGTGGGCCAGGGGGGGGGGCAGGCCAACCGCCGTGCCCTGGGCTAGGAGGGGGGGGGGGCTGGGCGCGCCTGCCCCGTCGTGGGGGACTCCTCGCGGCTACCCGCGGGGGGGGGGGGGCATGCACGTCACCAAAGGGTGAAGGGTATGGCCTCCACCCTTGTGCATTCAGCACAGGGCGGAGGGATGTTCTCCATCCATGTGCATGCCAGCACAAGGTGGAAGGATTGGGCCTCCACCCCTGTGCACGTCAGTACAGGGTGGAGGGTACGGTGGGTGTTGCGCCACTGCAGCCAACCCCCGCCCGTTACCAATGGAGGGGCTATAGGAGTGCTGCAATAGCTGCACCCGGGCCGCAGCGCACGTACCGCTGCCGGTGCACCCGGTGTATGGTTGCGGCTCTGGCTCTGCTGCTACATTGCAGCCAACCCCCGCCCCGTTACCACTGAGGGGCTATGGGGGTGCTGCTACAGCCGCACTCAAGCTGCAGTGCACGCACGGCAGCAGCTGCAGCCCGTGTCTCGCTGCAGTTTTGGCACTCGAGGGGCCACGGGGGTGCTGCAGGAGCCGCACTCTGGTGGCTGCCCACGTACTGCAGCACCGCAGCTGGTGTCATGCCGCACCGGTAGTACTGCAGCTGCACTGCAGCCCACCCCTGCCCTATTACCAACCGAGGGGCTGAGGGGGGGAGGGGCAGAGGGGGGGGGGGGGGGGGCAGGGGGGGTAGGGGGGTGCAGGGGGGGGGGAATTCAGTGCAAGCTGGAGGGTATTGTTCTCCACCCCTATGCACACCAACACACGGTGGAGGGTGTGCGCTCCACTCCTGTGCACGTCAGCACAGGGGAACAAATCTCTACTCTTGTGCGCGTCAGCACACGGTGCAAGGTAGAGGTCCCTTCCCCTGTGCACATCAGCGCTGTGCGGGGGGAAAGCACGCGGGGGGGGGGGGGGAGCACAGGCCGGAGGGTCTGGCGCCCTGCCCCGGTGATCTTTAGCTCAGGGCGGCGGGGCTGGGTCCCCACCCTGCGCACTACTGCGCTAGGCGGAGGGACTGGGCTCCCCACCCCTGTGCACCACAGCACAGGGCGGAGGGAAAGGTTCCCCACCCCTGTGCACATCAGCACAGGGTGGAAGGACAGGTCCCCCCCCAATGTGCACATCAGCACAGGGCGGCGGGAGAGGTTCCCCACCCCTATGCACATCAGCTTAGGGCAGACAGGCAGGGTCTCCTCCCCTGTGCACCACAACACAAGGCGGAGGGACAGGTTCCCCACCCCTGAGCACATCACCACCGGGCGGAAAGACAGGTTCCCCTCCCCCCCTCCCCTGTGCACCACAGCACGGGGCGAAGAGACAGGTTCCCCTCTCCTGTGCTCCATAGCACAGGCCGGAGGGACAGGTTCCCCTCCCCCGTGCACCACAGCACAGGGCGGAGGGACACGTTGTCCTCCCCCGTGCACCATAGCACATGGCGGAGGGTCAGGTTCACCTCCCCTGTGCACCTCAGCACCGGGCGGAGGGACAGGTTCACCTCCCCTGCGCACCTCAGCACAGGGCGGAGGGACATGTTCCCCTCCCTTGTGCACCACAGCATAGGGCGGAGGGACATGTTCTCCTCCCCTGTGCACCACAGCACAGGGCGGAGGGACATGTTCTCCTCCCCTGTGCACCCCGGCATAGGGCGGAGGGACAGGCTCCCCTGCCGTGTCCACCACAGAACAGGGCGGAGGGACAGGTTCCCCTCCCCTGTGGACCATAGCTAAGGACGGAGGGGCAGGTTCTCCTCCCCTGTGCACCACAACACAGGGCGGAGGGACAGGGTCCCCTCCTGTGTCCACCACAGCACAGGGCGGAGGGACAGGTTCCCCTCCCCTGTGCACCATAGCTAAGGACGGAGGGGTAGGTTCTCCTCCCCTGTGCACCACAACACAGGGCGGAGGGACAGGGTCCCCTCCCGTGTCCACCACAGCACACGGCGGAGGGACACGTTCTCCTCCCCTGTGCACCATAGCTAAGGACGGAGGGGCAGGTTCTCCTCCCCTGTGCACCACAGCACAGGGCGAAGGGACAGGGCCCCCTCCCCTGTGCACCACAGCACAGGGCGGAGGGACAGGTTCCCCTCCCCTGTGCACCACAGCACAGGGCGGAGGGACAGGACACGTGAGCCTGGAGGGAGGGGGGAGGGGTGGAGGGGCAATGGGAGGACCGCGATGTGGTGCAGGGTGATGCGCCGAGAGTGCCAGTGGCAGAGGATGCAGGCAAGGGCGGTGCTGTGACTGTGGGACAACAAGGATTGGGCGAGCCCCCAGCAGCATAGCCAACCACCCGAACCCTGACCCTCACCGGTACACCGGACATTCTCTGTAAGTGAAGCAAGGAGCACAATGGGGCAAATTGAAGGGAAGGAAGGGCGAAATATTTTTTTGCGATTTTTTTGTCATTTTGCAAAGGGCATGGAGCTGCAATTTTTTTTTTGCGTTTTTTCATACCTTCCCTGGTAATTGGTTATTTTTACAGAACATTAATGTTTGCGCGGTAAGTCTGTTTACACAGGGACATGCTGCTTACAGTACAGAGGCCACATGCATTGAACAGGAGTGACGGGGCAGGAGGGTGGCTGGGTGGGGGGCGAGGTCCCCAACATACATACCTCCGAACGATTGCACACCATGCTGCTCATTTTGAAGTACATAGGGGACAACTGTGCACTGTGTGCGTACTGCATGCACACTGCATGCACGATTGCTGCTGGAGCCCATATTGGATACCCATGAAAACCGTAACCTCTGGAGCAAAAATAGTGCACCAGAACATCCCTCACACTTGTCACCATCTTCTCCGAAGGCATCCTCATTTGCCCATAACCCATGATACGGGATTGTGTCGAGAGCAGCGTGAGGCGCGTGATAGGGTCTCCAGTAACACAAAAACTTTGCACTGCGTGTAAAAGCGTACCCACATGTTGGTGTAAATCTTATGCAACCTCCACCCCACCCCCCTGAAAACAATCTCCCTAAATCTCTCCAAAAATTTCCTGGCGCTTTGTTTTGTGAGCTGCCATTGTCGTTGCCCTTGGGTAACCACATGTCGAAAAGAGCAGGGGGTAGGTTCCGAGAACTCGGCCGCCTCACCCCTAGTGACGTAACAGGCGGCACTGTCCTCGCCCTCTTCTGATATCATACACTGGTCGGAAGGGGGCTGACAGCACATGACCTGGACGCCCTTGAACGGCGGTGGATGCTCCTCACGTTGGCATCCTCCGTACGCATGGATGGTGACGTATTTTGCGAGTTCCCGGACAAAGTCGTCACGCTCCCGGGCGCAGTTCGAGCTCTGGTAGAATACGGCGGTCCCGTTGAAGATCTTGAGGGAGTAATCCACCGGGGCCATGTAACGGGCAAAGAGCTCCATCAGCCCTGGCAGGTTTGGTTGCGGCCTGCGTGGCTCCTGCACTGTGACCCCTGCGGCATCTCGCGTGACGTGCGGGAGGGTGTTGCTAGACACTGGAATGTCACTGTGGAGGTACATCATTGATGAGAGGAGTACCCCAATCCCCTCCCTCTGCCCTTGACCCTCTTGTATTGGTCATATCATCATGTTGGAGAGCAGCGTCACGGTCTTGGGAAAGCCTTCATGTGAAGCATGCTGACGCAGGTATTGGAGCGATGCCATGGGGCTGAAGCACCGCTGGTGTACAGAGGAACTGTCCCACTCTCATCCACCAACACTAACACCACTCCAAATCAACAAGCACGGTTAAGCCGTGGCATGGCATGGCTGTGACGTACACCTCCGGTCCAATGGTGATCCAAGCACGTCCCAGGGGAAACAGAAATGGCGTTGGTTGGGGGCCTTTTGGCCTAAAAAGCTGACCGACGCACGCCCATTGCACTAACGTTCCCTCTCTCATGTGTGCTCCTTTTTCCAGAGCCCATGCACAACAACTTTTACCCACTTGTCAGTGAGGGAAGGAGGGAGAATGGGTGGGAGGCACAGAGTGCAACGGAGGAAAGCAGGGAGGGAGCCAGGGAGGGAGGGAGGCAGTGAGGGAGGGAGGGAGGGAGGAAAGGAGGGAGAATGGGTGTGAGAGGTTGAAGGCACAGAGAGATGGAGGTAGCAGGGATGATTGTGATGAAATGGGCCCCATCGATCGAGTGGCTGCCCGGTTGTTGTGGGATGGGCAAGCCCAGCCAAGCCAGCCCAGACCCCCTTCTGCCCCTGGTTGTCGGGGCTTCTATTGTGCCCCCCTCTCCCTACCCAAACTTTGTCCATACAAGCCCCATGTCTAAACGACACGCTGCCTGTTGCATCCTCTTGCCACGCCGCAATACCACCTGTGAGTGTACGTCATCGAGTAGATGTCGCAGTACTCCGTCGCCAGCTGCGTGTCATTGTGGTACTCCATGGACCCGAAGATGACGGCGCGGGTGGAGGTCACATGCATCATGTCACTCTCCAATGTGATGTCGGCCTCCGCCCGGTCGCTAACGCTTCTGCATCGTCGGGCAGTCCCGCAGCGCTTCGCCGAGAAATCAAGCGGATAACCGAGACAACAGAAGCCGTTGAAGACCCTCAGAACCGGCATGGGCTCCGGGGTTTGGTACATCACTCGCGACATAATGTCCACCGGGAGCACTTTGATGCGCTCATCCGGCTTCCAAATGTGCTTCCACGCCTGCCGCACGCGCGGGCGGCACGCCGTCTTGTTCTGGGTCCCATCGTTTTTTGGGCGACCGGCCCTGTGCAAAAACTTGCTTTGCAGGACATGGATTGTCCCAGAGCTACTGCCAGGCAACCACCCTCCGAGAACAACATATGTCGTGCCAACAAAGATGATGATCCCCACCAGAACTCTGGCAACGACGGCCGGCCACTTCATCAATCAAGAGTACCCCGACGGCGGTTGACCAGTTGTTTTGGGCGCTCAGTACAGGCGCTCCTTCTCGAAAGAAAGGAAATGAGGACGTCATAAAAGAGCACCCTGAATGGGGCTGGCGACAAAGGCCCAGGGACTACGTTGCGGAGGATGCCCAGGGCAACGGCTCAACAGGGCAGGCAGGGCAGGTGGACTGAAAGAGGAACGCAGGGCAGGGCCAGTAAGACCCCTCGCTGGAGGCTTCGGTGGTCTGTGATATTTGTTGAGATTTTGAGAGAGCCAAAGCCGGTGGGGAAGAAGTGCTGAGGCAGAGACAAGACCCCTTTTGAGCAATCTTTTTGACCCCTCCCAAACACAAAACAAACACACCGCATGTTCCTGTCATTCTACACCCTACATATGTGTGAAACTGTGGGATGAGTCAGAAAATGTGGGGGATGTGTGTCATCCAGTGGGTACCATTCCATGTGGGCCAAGGGTAACAAACAGGTGGATGCTGCCTGCCGTCTCAGGCAACCCAAAGTGTCATAGTGTCATGCGTCAATGCTCGGAACTAATTCCACTGGAAGCACCGGATTCGGCTACCCTGTGCCGAGCTGGGCAAGGAGGTACAATACTGCAGCAAATGCAATCCCCGTCGCATCGCCGCGCTGCGAGCGCCCCCCCCCCCCCCCGCCCCCGCCCCTGCACCCAGGCATGCCAGGGTCCACATAGCAGCACCATGTGCCTTGCCACTGACCTTCAAGCATGGCCAGGGCTGCGGGCGCAGGCAACCAAAGGACCCCCCCCCCAAAAAAAAGGCCCAGGCCAGTGGCTAGGTCAAGTGCGTGAGCCAACACTAACTTTGGCCATCAAAAAGACCAGCGGAAATTTTTGATACACATTGAGGTAGTTGAGTTGGTTATCACCCTTGCCTTACAAGCTCTGGGCCCCACGTACAATCCCTGACATTTACAAACTTGCCTGTCACAACCAAACCAGCCAAACCCCTACAACATCGTGTAGTAGGGGTACAGGGGTATTGATCTTCTTTGTGAATCAATGTTCACACCACTTAATGGCATTTTTGGAGCAAAAGAAAACAGAATAGTGCCCTGCCTTGAAGATAATGTGGATCACGCAAGCAGATTGGTGCTCTCATGTATCCCCCCCCCTCCCCCAACCCTGGTCCTGCCCTTTCTCCCTTCTTTGGGCCAGCGGTTGACCTGTTGAACGAAACCCCCCGAAGGCCCTATAGACCCAGGATAGTGCAGGTTTATACCAAGTGGGTATAGACCTATTGAGCCGGGGATCCCACGTGCATCAGCAGCACGTGGTCATTGCTAGAGGTATGAGAAACATTGTTGACAATGCAAGCTACGTCGGAGGATTTGGGAAATGAGCGAAGAGCAAGGGACCAAGGGACCATGGAACGGCACCAAAGACAGTGGGAACAGTGGTGGCAGGGAGGACAGGATGCGCATAGCATTGATGGTTTGTATTACAGCGAGGATATTACCCAGCACCGGTACCAACGGAGCCTAAAACATGGTTTATGTAGGAGGTTTGACCATTTTGAGTAGTCACCATATCAAAATAAGGTGCTTTGAAAATTTTGATTTTTTTGGGAAATCAGAATGGGGTGAGTGTTCGGCCCAAAACTTTGCAAACCCCTATTTTGAGGGAAAAAATGGTCCCAAGAGCCAAAAAAAAAAAACATGAGGGAACCAATATGCCCTTGTTGTTTTCTTGCAGCTACGTTAATCATACAACATTTGGCGATGCGATTTGCATGTTAGTGAAAGCACTGAAAATTGGACTTCGAAGTTTTGGGTTGTGCCCTCCCTAGCAACTTCCCAGTGGGGAAATACTTGCTGATTGGGTGGGGGGGAGGGGGGGCTTGGTTGGGACGCAGACCCCCCCCGGCCCCAGCTGATTGTTGGCTAGAGGCTCCCTTTGGGGGCACCCCTCCCCAATGGGAAGGTGCCCTAGCTACCGGAGCCACGCGTTAGCTCATCACAAGCCCACAATCGTCGAGCCGAATCACAAAGCACCGGGTTCCCTAACCTCCCCTTGCCTCCCTTTAACCCTGACCTATCCTTTGTAGCTAGGATAGGGCACACCAGCCATTGATTAGAATGGGTCATGTTGTTGTCAGCGGCATGTTTCTACAAAAATTAATTGAGTTTGGGTCGCGACAGAGAAAAGCTGGTGGCAATGTTCCAAAACCAAGACCAAAGTGCCTACCTTTGGTGCGTGCCTGTGGATTGTCATGCGCCTTCAGCGCCCATGGTCTCCTAAGGCTAATACCTTTGGCAACCGACTGTTGGCCAGAGGCCCCCTGGGGTGGGGGAAAAAGGGAAGGGGGGGGGAGGACTTTGTCCTAGGACCAACGGACCCCCCCCCCTCTCCCACACCACGTCGCAGATCACGCATTGAGTATTACACTGCAGGCAATGCATGCACACAATGGAGGCGCTGCAACATGGGGTTTGAGCTTTGCATGTCTCTTAATCCTTCCTTTGCCTCTTTCTCCCTTGTTGTTTCACTCCCCCCACTATTTGGTACCACTCTTCACCCCTCAACCCCTCATCTAGGGCATATATCTCCAAGACGTGTACCTTCTCTCATTTACTTGCAGGTTCCAGACAAACCATCCGTGAGGCAATTCTCCCAAGGCGAATTCCTTCAATAGGAATGGAATAAATATATACATCGTTCTATATTTTTTTCAGAAACTGGATGATGTGGCACACAGTTCAATGTAACCACAGAGTGGGTTTCCACTTCAATGCAGATAGAGAAAAGGCTTCCGCTGCAAGTCCCAACAAGGAGGACCCAAGAATTTGACTTGATCCTTCTGCTCATGCTAATTCTTCATCACACACGCACTCCTTCTACACCACAAAGCATGTAGCTGCACTACACTGTTGATGATGTACACAACATTGGATACCTTGAAATTCTTTGCTGCAAAAATGCAATGTGAGGAAAATTGATTTTAGTAGCTCTATAAAATGTTGTTGGTAGCCCCACTTTTTCAGGGAACAAATTAGCAGAGTTTAGGCTGAATTAGTTCTTTATCTAGGCGAGCAATGGGATGCGGTCGGCTAGTGCAACATTCTAAGACTATGGCATACCATCTGACCAAAGTGCTTGCATTCTTCCTATCACCCCACATCTGTCTACCGCGACCACCCATGCCAACAAATCTGCTCCACTCACTTTCAAATTACTATCACGGCTGTGACAAGCAAGCACCCTTGGGCTACCTTCACGATGGGGGCGGCCTTGCACAGCATGCACATGAGATTGGGGTTTTTTGCTACAATTGGCAATATTCTCCATGAATGGGGTGTTGATGCAGGGCACGAAGGAGGAGACTGGCTTCCAATGGTCATGCAAGGGGCCGTAGCCGTGCCATACCAAGGATGATGCGCTAGCCCTCTTGCAGCGTGCAACCTGTACCATCATCAACAATAGTCAAGTTTGCATGACCATATCTTTTACAGGTGTCATGATTCTCACTAGTGGTTGGGCGGACACACAACAGGACGTGCGCAACCATGAGAGCGGACATAATATTTGTACTGTGGATGTTCTGATAGCACTGTGCCTGATGATGGTTGATGGCGGGTAGATACTAAAAGTGAGCAAGTGTGCCCCTGTAAGCTGTTGTTGGCAACACGGCCACCTAGCCGTGCACATATCAAGGCCCATTTTCGTCATTGGGGCAAGGAACACGATGTGCCGCTTCTCTGACACTTATCGAGCTTGTGTTGCTAATGTGGGGCATCTTGCGTGTTGTGTGTTTGTGCTGGACCACACCCAAGCTCCATAGCAGCGCCTAGCACGAGTAACAATGAGCCCTGCCATGCATTTACATACGGTGCTTGCATGCCTTGCCCTCACTTTGGTGCACTATGTGTGTTGTTGTGCATCCTTTTCTACAATTTTTAGTATCTATCAAGAATTTGAATTTGGATTCCGAGCACGAACTATGGTGATACATTTGGGACCCCTTTTTGGTTGGTGGTGCGCTGGGTGGGTCAGGATACTTACCGAGTGAAGGTGGGACTGGGGCAGTTCTAAGAGCGGCACCGGAACGACCCAACTGCCACCGTGAGCGTGACTTCCATGGGATGCATGTGGGACTGGGTTATGCAGCGCACGAAGTGGACCTAGATGGTGACTATACCTAGGAGGATGACTAAATTGTCCAGAACATCCTCGCGCATCGTCCAAATAAGGCCGTGGTTGGAGGTGTGTTGTTCAAAGTGTGCTCCCACAACACAACAATTGATCGTGCTTCAGCTTGCAGAGGGCACTCAAGCTCACGGACAGGCAACCGAGTTAGATTAGTGCACATGGCAACACAAGACCAAAGGTCAATGGCGGCCTCCAAAATGGTGGTGCATGGGGCAGTAAGAGATGGTGGGTGTGCTAAACAGCCTGTATCGTAAATGAAGGGGTGCCATAGATTGGGTATCAAATTGACATCCATGACATTCCATAGTCCATGGTCATCAAGCAAGATCAATCTAAGAGAAAAGCATTGTGCCTGGGTGTGCTTGAAAAGTGGTCACGGGCAAATTTGCTGCTAGGTTGCTAGAACTTGCTACCCACTTTTTGAGCACTAGAATTAACCTTGAAATCATGAAATGGCTGCCGACTGCACTACATGGCACATTTCATGCTTAGTAGTCGGTAAACACATCTCAAGAAACTTGCTTATTGTGATACGCATCCTCACTGCGTTCATAGGCATGCACATTGAAACCAAGTAGAGGCAACAATGGAGGGCAACACGTTCCATCAATGTTGAAATATGCATGCAAGCAATAGACACGAGAAAAAACATCCTCTCATGGTTATGGTTGTGCCGCCATAGGGTTCATAGGTTCTTTCCACCCGTCTTTCCAAAGTGGGTGATGGCTTCACACAACATGCAGGCACCTGCACAATGTCTTTAAGGGACCGAGAGAAGGAGGTGGCAAGTGTCAAAGCGTACACATGGACAGAAAAAATCCGAAACAAGACAACATGGCTGTCTACCAAAAAGAAGAGTGCAGCATGGACCACCATCCAGATCAAAAGCAATGCCGTATGTATGCAAAAAGCAATGGTGCAAAGAGGGTTCAAAATAGGGAAATGGCATTGTTAAGTGTTGGACACTGGTAGTACTTACTAGTACTTACTTTTCTTGGGTTAGTTTTGGGGGTCCTGTCAATGAAGCCCCTGTTGTTTTGTGGGGGAGGGGGTGGCCAGAGGGCTCTACTGACCTCCATCTCCCTCAAGTGAAAGGGCGACCTCCGTGGTTTCCTCTTGCAACTAAACAACATTGCTATTCATTTTGGTTGTCTGCCACACATTTTGACTGAAATCAGACAGATATTTGTTTGTTTGTTGATAAATATAAAATCTGGATGTTATTGAGAAGTGCCCTTATTGTCTGATGTCTGTGTGTCTATGCATCGCTTCAACTAAGCCACCACACAGTGCTTTGGGGATTGTGTTATCTATGTAGAGCACACACACATCCCTCAATTTGTGTGTCGAGGAGAGAGCAAACTTCACACATGCAGTTAGAGGGCACAGTTGCATGTGTGGGACTGCCCCTTTGTCCCCATTGCAGCTTGTCCAAGCGCCATCACAACGGACACCCAATCCATTGCCACTCGAGCCTGCTCTGGTATGTATATGAAACATGGAGAGCATTTGCCTGGGCAGTGGTCAGAGTTGTTAGGGTTTTTGGGGGGATCTCTCAAAGAAAAACCCGCGAGAAGTGCACCCTGCCCTAACTCAACCGTACCCCCACCCTTTAAGGCCCAGTCCAACCTGGCAGCAGCAGCAGCAGCAGCAGCAGCAAGAGGAGGGGCAGTGTACCTGTCAACACCAACACAACTCAGCTGGTTGATGATGGGAATTAAAAGGTAGGGGATTCCCCGCACATTTTCGCCCGATGCAGCCAGGCAGTACTGGGGAGTTAGTGTTCGTCACGGTTCAATGCAGAGAATTTCGGGTAGAGCCAACAGCACAGTGGTCTATGGGGAAAAGCGAACAGCAGGTCCTGGATAAGAGTGGAGGGTCCTGATGCAAACACCCAAAATCACACAATCGCTCGATCAATACGGTGGTCCCTCAGGAGCCTCGGTGACATTGATCGGGTTGATTTAAAAAGTGGCCTTCGAAGCTGTTCAGCAGCGTTCGGGGGGAGTGTACCCTCTTGCACTTGACCTAGCCAGCCGCACCTACAAATGCCATATTGCCTGGAGGTCGGGGGGCCTTTCGCCTGACCCACACATGCGAACCCATCGTCAAGGGCTTAGGACTTAGCCATGGTCTGCCGGTACATCCCCCGCACGGACGATCGAAGCTCGGCACACAGCTGATGGAGAGACAACGCAGCACGCACGGCCGAGGATGGCATGCGCCGACAGACAAAACATGGCACACCCCCAGCCCAAACGGAGCTGGGTGGCTCTGTTCTGTATAATGCTCCCTTCCCTTGTACACATGACGGCGCTTCCAGCACTGGCTAGGGTCATCAAACAAGGCTCTTGCCTCTGCCTCTGGTTCCCCCCTTCCTCTACCTCTACCACTACCTCTACCTCTACCACGCCCTGCCCTCCTGCCCACTGCAAAGAAGCGGAATGGTTGCTGTGGCTGAAGCTGTCACACGACGGGGCTGGTACCTTCTGTTGCCACCGCATACTGTTCTGCAATCCCCAGTGCCTGAAAGGGTCCCGCATATTGCCACACGACATAATCCCCAGTGTCCACCAAATACCACAGAAAACAAGAAAACTCCTGCCCCTCAGGTTTCTGCTGCACTGCCATACAGCATAACAATCGTGGAGGCGCGTATAAATGCGCTGTTAGTGCGGTATTTTTGTCGTGGCTGGTGTCACGTGTGGCCACACAACCAAACTCAAATGCAAATAGGTGCCTCAGAGCCCCATTGCATACACCACAGCGGATAGTTGGCATTGGTGTACCAATACATTGCCCCCATCAGCCCTCTGTATCTCCCTCCCCCGCTGCTTCCCATCGGCCCTCTCTGCCTCCTGTCTCCCACCCTCTCTGTCCTCCTCCCCAACTGGCCCCCTCCCAAAATCCCCCTTTCTGCCTCACTCTGCAAATGCCTCAAATTTCCCCTCGCTGCATTCCTCTCTCAGTGCCCTAACTGCCTACAATCCACTGTGCAGCTGCTTCGTTCTTTGTTTCCTTCATGGCCTCTCATTCTAACCCCGCTTTCCCCGGCGTTCTGCCGCTGCCAATCATTGTTTTGTGGCCATGAGGGAACGAAAGAAGTCCTGTGATTTGGGTCCATCGGGAGCAGACTCTGTTGGCGTGTCCTTTGGTGCATCGGGTTTAGGGACATCTGCCATTGAAACATCGGTTGATGGCGTCAGACCAACTGCGGAAGGAGCTGCGGACTGTCCTTTGGCAGCCGCTGCAGCCTTCGGAACCACGGACTGCGGCTGTCGCACCGCAACGGACCTTGGAGTGCCCAAAAAGAAGCTGCGCTTGTGCTTCGCCAGGTGCTTGGCCTGACCAGCCCCTGTCGCCGCATCATCGACTTGCAAATAGGGGTTGGCTTTAGTGTCGGCTTTGTCCTCCGCTTTGTCCTCTACCTGGCATGACACATGATAAACAGTGTGACCTGGTATCAGTATGCCCACGCAGTAGTATGGGTGCTCGTTGTAGCATCAGTACGCGTATGAGTAGGAAGATGAGTATGAGTGTTAGTATTGAATATGAGCATTCATAGAAAGATGAGGAAGTGTATGAGTACTGAATACCAGCATTGGTACGAACATGGATATGCATATCAGTATGGAATACGAGCATTAGTATGAGTATGCGTATCAGTATGGAATATGAGCACTAGTATGAAGATGAGTATGTGTATGAGTACTGCAAACGAGCATGGGTATGAAGATGAGTATGCATATCAGTATAGTATCGCCACCATCCAAGCACCCATTCTGTGGCCCTTTACTGCCCAATCCTGTCAAATGTGTTTAAAGAACATAGCCCAACACTATTGTCACGTCCTGTTGCGTTCAATGTATATGCCTTTGGGTCTGATTAGCGCGGGTTCTTTGCGTACCAGCATGCCTACAAAACAGAGTTATTGCAGGAAACAAAGCATCAAAACGGTATGCGAGCCTGGCTTTCAGATAGTCTGGGATGCATGCAGCCTGACCTGTTCCTGGTTTAGCGCTTGCTGACCCTGATCACGCAGCTTTTTGGTCGTCTTCGATCCGTCACATTTCTGGACCCGGACCTGCCGCTTGTCCCAGTATCGCTTGTCAAACGAGAACGCCTGGAGACATGGAGGCAGAAGCGTAACCACTTTCACAGAAAGTGATACGATTGAAATTCTGGCGCGAAGTTGGCTCCGTTTTGTTCTGCTGCGATTCAGCCAACAGCAAAGTCTGCGAGAGGCCCCTCGTTGTGTGCATTGGGACACTAGTATAGCGCACCATCCTTTATCCACTGCAACAGTTTTAAGTCTTTGACTGGGGACGATGTACCCCGCTCTTGGGTCCCAATGGGGTATGACCTTCGGCACATTGCCGTTCACTTTGCCAAGGAGTCTCCGTTGCTACACCCTGAGCTGGCACCCCAAGGACAGGATCCCACTTGTTAAAATGCCAATGGGGGTATGTTTTTTGAGAGGGGGGGGCTTTAGTATGGCGACAACTAGTGTTGGGAAACGACTTGGGTTGTTGGTGCACTGTGCACTGTGTCCCTTGTCCCCAAAAGTAACGTACCAGTGGTGACACGAGACACACCCTCTGACCCGCCCGTCGTGTTTGTAACCAGGATGAGTCCCTGTGTAATCTGAAGTCATGCCCAGCGGATTTGCGAGCCGGAGCAAAGAGTGAGGACCTCTCGAGTTTACCACGGCAAATTGGCGCGATTTGCCGGAAGCAGTCGTATCGTACTCACCCGTCAGCCTGATGCTGATGCCAACCACTATCTCAGACGTGCTCTCATCTCATGGCGGAATGCAAGCCACAAAAGAGCAGCAGCACAGCATTACACGCCAAGGGGCCCTCAACGGTGTATGCACTAGTGCAGGCAAATTGCCCGACGTGTGGGTGTTGACGTCCTAATGGCCATTTGACTGTGCGTGCGCCGTCCGGCAGGGCCCCAAGTTGGCAGGCATCTGTGTCTCATCGCGTCAGTGCACAGGATTGCCAAGCCCCCCCCCAAAAAAAAACCACCCCCTCAAACCCCCACCCATCCGCACGTACTCCTCTTCGTCCCTTGAACGCCCCCTCCCCCCCCAAAAAAAGAGGTCGCAATGGCAAACCTTCAGGAGGGATCGGCTATTGGCCATGGTGACATAGGCGTACCCCAGACTATTGCCCTTCTTGTGCCTGCAGGACATGAAGATCTGTGACAGCTGTGCAGAATAAAGGAGGGCCGTCCCGTAGCCTCGAAAAATGAGGCATGCTGCACAGGTTGTGGCTGAGGGGGCCCATTGCAACACAAGGGACAAGGAAGGACGGAGCACATGGGAGGGGGGGAAACAAGGGGTGATCGCTGGATCGCCCCAACCAAATGGCAACACAGTGAGGGTGAAAAACAATGGAATGGTCACAAGCACTATTACAAAACACCATTACAAAAAGTGACATGTATGCGTGTTTCCACTGGTCCACCGCCTTGGTATCAACAAATTTGTTGACTTTCGTGAGATTGCACGCCCCAGCAAGCAATAGTTTAAGACACACGACAACATGAACAACTGCAATTTGATGCATAGTTTTCATCCCATCGTTTGCATGCAGTCCTTCCTCCGCTCCCCCATCCTTCCATTTGCACACATGCATCTATAAAAACATATCCAGGGTCCCCATGGTAAGGAGAAATCCATATGGCGACATAACCCTAGGCCAAGGTGGTGGGGAAAATGAAAGATTTGAACTCACTATTTAAATTGGAGCATTTTCAGGATAAACACACTGGGTGGAACCAGTTTTCCAACCCTTTCAGCAAAGGCCAAGAAAAAATTCTGGGCGCCGTTGGCGCCCCAATTTGGCTGTTCTCCATTGCCACAAATTGGTGTGGGTTGGGGGGTCTAGAAGGAGGGGGCGAGGGCAGGCTGGGGTCTGGCTCGACACGTACGCATGCTCTAGAGTACTAGGAATGTGTAGTTGGTAAGTCCCCGGACACGAACAATAGGGGGCAAGGCGCAGCACTGAAATGCACACACATGCATACACTCACCGATGGCGAGACCCACAGGAAACAGCTTGGGCCTGCTGCAACCTAGGTTCACCCAAGTCACCCCTCTCTACTAGCAAGCACATTGGTGCGGCATCTCACAACATCGCTGAGAGGGGCAATTGCTGCACAAAGTGTGCAATCACACATGCAGAAGGGTACACCACACCTAATACCAGCTGCACACACAAAAACAGTTGGGCCAAACTACATATTGTAACCGATATGTTACGCACATGCACATGGGTACACATGAGCACACACATGCACACACATGCACACATATAGTATGTATGCACGTTAGTGCAACACATAAAGTGATACAAGTCAAGACACTTGAGACGCCAGGTGCTTGCTGACGGAGAGGGGGTGACTTAGGTGAACCCAGGTTGCAGTAGGGCCCAGAGCACCACTCGCTGATTGTAAGCTGTGTCTTGTGGCCTTGCTAGCCGCCCCATTCTGTTTGTGTCCTAGGAGTTGCTGACTACACATCCCCTGTGCCCCACCCCCTTGTCGTTCCCCACCCCTTGTCGTTCCCCAAGGGGGGGGGGGGGGGCGTCACTTGGTCAACCCAAAATTTTTCGTTGCGGCTCATTGTGTTGTTGTGTGGGTGACTGTGTTGTGGGGCACTGCCACTTGTATCCCTTGCACTCATGGCGGGGCATTTTGCTTACTTTCGCTGAAATGGAACTTGACAGCACAACCATGTTTCCCCCTGGGACCGGACAAATGTGACGGATGATGATAGTGACCTGAATTCTGACACGGAGGTTGTGTGGGTGAAGAGTGCCCATGGTGTATGGGGTATTGGACACAGTTTTGGGGACAAGTTGTATTTTACAAGGGACATTCCCGAAGGGAAATGGGTTCCCAAAAATCTGCTTGCGCCTGCCAAGCCTCCTACCAAGAAGGCAAAACCACCACCCAAGGGTGCTGCCCAAAGCATTCCAGTGGAAAGTGGAGAGCATGTGCCAGAGTTCAAGGTGAAGTGGAGCAGGACCAAGAAATTTTACACCGGCCGGTCAAGGAGTAGGTCTCCGTACATGGGCAGCCCTTTGAACGTATCTTATGCTGAATTCTTTCGTTTTATGCTACCATTTCTGTGCCTGCAAATGTGCGTGTATGGTGGTAGTGCGGTCCCCCAAGGGGGGGTGGGGGACCGTCACTTGGTGACCGTCCCCCAGGGGGTGGTGGGGGACCGTCTTCCCTGGGGTGGGGAATGACAAGGGCGTGGGGGGGGGGGGGACTCTAGAGCATGTATGCTAGTGAAAGATTATTTCTCTGTTTCACTCGTGTTTTGGTCGTAACATAGTGTATGAATTGCTATTGGCAGTGAGCTCTGACCGCTTGTCAACCAACCCCTACCATTTCATATTTCCGTTGTTGTTCTTGTTTTGTTCTTGACATCTGCCCCAACTGAGGTATCATGTGCCGAAGTACTCTTGCAGGCAAAAATGAGGCCTGTTGGCACCAACTGCCACTTGCTGCTCTGCTTTTACTATTTTGCAGTTTTAGTCCCAGCTCTGCAGACACAGCGTGCAGCCTGCATGTGTTTTGGCTAGGTGGGACCACCTTGCCATCCGAGGCAATGGTGTCTCACAACATCACTAACTTCTGTGAGGGGCAGGCTGCTGCACCACGGGTGCAGTCACACATGCAGAAGGGTACACAAAACCTAGGACAGGACTCAAACTGAAACATACCGTAACTGGTACACGCACGCACGCACGCACGCAAGCACACATGCACGCACGCACACACACCCACCCATCCACCCACCCACCCACACACACACACACAAACACACAAACACACAAACACACAAAGCGCAACAAACAGGCACTTAGAAAGGCGGCTGAGTGCTCAGATCTCATGAGAAAAATTGTCTCAAAAATTTGTGAAACAAAGGCCAGACACATACATGCACACACTCACATAGACACACTGGCCAGCAGGTAGGGAGGAAACTAAGCCCAAGTGTACAGAAGCTTGTAAGGCCAATGCAAATAAACATTGCATGCAAAAGCTAGGGGTATTTCTGTACGCGCTTCCCAAGCCAGAACCTCCGTCCGTACTCTCACCACAACCCTGGTGTGATGCTGCTGGAAGAGAGAGAGAATAACACAGTAGAAAAAAAACTACCCACTGTGGTGTGACATTTTTTTTTAGCATTTTAGCATGTAGCATTTCACAATGCTTTGAGCGATGACAATTTGTGTATAAAAGGGTTCAACAAAACAGTCTTCT
Organism: Eutreptiella sp. 'Long Island Sound 2002'; assembly: GCA_964036045.1. Lineage (NCBI taxonomy): Eukaryota > Euglenozoa > Euglenophyceae > Eutreptiales > Eutreptiaceae > Eutreptiella > Eutreptiella sp. 'Long Island Sound 2002'. Next base: position 48,049,821 of record OZ038392.1, read on the forward strand.
GCAAATGAGAGCCACAACAAATAGACACATCTCAGTCGCCCTCGATGATAAATTTGTGCTGAATGGATGTGGTAGCTGGTGTTTACAGAGCCTTAGTGAAACACGCCCCCCTCTGCCCACAGTTTGAAGGGTTCTCTCGACTCAAGTGGGCAACAAGCATCAAACGGTCCATGTTTCTTGACCTTTGTGCCCGCCATGTGGCGTCTGATATGACCCAGTGAAATGTTGACCTCAGAGTCTTTGGAACAGTATGCCCTCATGAGGGCACAAACCTGATGCTACCTTCACACCGTATGTCTGTTTGTCTGGGCCCCTGACAAACAGTGTCAGGGATTTACACAAAAAGTCCTATGTCATTGGTGTTCCAATGTCAGATTTCATTGCCCTGCACCCAGCAAATACTGCCAGGCCATTGAGATCATCCAATGACCTCCCTCTCCTGTGCAGCTTCCCTGGGCCCAATCAAAGAACACCAACACATCTGGCACCCCTCCCAGCCATACCTCACCAACTGCACGTGCTCCACATCACAGGTCTGGAGCCACTGCTTGATGTCCTCCTCTTCCTTGCCATATGGCAGATTCCACACAAATGCCGTCAAAGCGTTGGACGCATCTGGGCGGTGCTGGGGGGCACAGCCAGGGGAGAGAGCGAGACATAGGGTCGGGAGGGTCAGGGCGACAGGCCTTTACAGCAGAAACACACCCTTACCAAACCGCCCCCTTCGAAGCAGAGCACAGGGGCAGAGGGGCAGGGACATGGGCACATGGGCACATGGGCAGAGGGGCACCGGGCACAGGAACGGGGATTGAGGTTTGCAGTCAGTTTGTGCAGGGAAGTCGTGCAGGAGTCAGTCACGGGAAGGTCCTCGGGTGTCCCTCATGTCTTGGCAAGCACTGGCTGGGTCTTGACGACGAGGGACAGGGAGTCTTTGTGCCAATGTGGGGCACCAGACCTCAACACATGAAAAGCTGCTGCCAAAATAACAGGCTCCCCGCTGCACTGTAGGTGCTTTGTGTGGAGCTGTTGGTCCGGCAACTTGGGTTCCGGTTCTGGGGGAACCTTTGACTGTCCCTCTCCGTCCCTACTGACGCTCACCCTCTACAGGTCCATTGCTTAGGAAGTCGTGACCATCTCTGTCGCTGCGCCAACGTGTGTGGCTGGGTGCAAGGATTGCACCCCTGGTCTGGTCCTGTTCGATTCTAGTGAGGTCTTGCCTCTGCTGGCTGGTGCCCCTGTAGGATGAGCTGGTAAACAGTGCAGCTCTGCCCCGGTCGATGGATGTCAGTTGTTGGCTCCCAGTGCTCTGTGCTTCCGAGGTGGGCCCATGCGGGTATCATCCTAATAGACACGACAGAGTGTATTCCGAGTCACATCACCAATTTAGTAAACCATGGTCCCATTTAAAATCACACACGTGATTCATTTTTTGTGTTATTCTATTTTGATCCTGCGTGGTTTTATTTTTGTTTGTGCCGCATACAGCATGGATTACCCAATTCTTTCTTTCCTTGCTGAGGCACGCGATAATGATGATTCAAATGGATGACACACATTTCAAGCGGATGGCAACCCTGAATGCTTTGCTTGCTGTCCAGAAAGAAGGTGGCAACCGTATCCTTGTCCCGCTAAAACCCGCCATTATTTTGAAATTGCACAAGCCCAAAGTGATGGGCAATCCAAACAATTTGTTGGTAACTTCCAATCCCACAGGTATCATCAATGCTGTTTACATGCGTGGTACTTTCATTCCTTGTGGTGTAAAGCAGTTGCAGTGAACACCATCATGCTCTGTACATGCAACTTGTTGAATGCGGCAGAAAAATGAGTATTGCTACTTACCGAAATGCATATATTGATCTGGCATGCTAGCTGCCATAACACAGGTGAATGTCCCCTAGGGTTTTCAGGATCTTGGTTACATCGACCCAACGAAGGTAAAGCTCCGCATTCCATATAACTTTGTGCTACCTGCAGCCCCCTTAACACCTCCTAAGCCAAAGCCCAAGGCAGTGCCAAAGCCTACGCCCATGCTAGTTTCTTTGGAAGCCGATGAGCAACACAATCAGGAATGGGTCAAATTGTAGTGACTGTCCGGCTTCTTTGCCCCGATTATAGTTTTCTGTGTATTGAGAAAAGGGGAAAATCAAGCATGCGATTTTAATTCACCCAATTTTAATAAAATTCTGCATGCGTGATTTTATGTTGTTTGTGTGATTTTAACTGGGTCGGGGCTTTAGTAATCCCCCTGAAGCTGCTGTGAGACCCGGACCTTTCCATTGAGGGGGGTCCGGAAATCCAGATTGGCACAGGGGCATATGGACATGGGGGCACACAGGCACACTGGCACACACAGCACAGGGGCAAGGGGGCACACGAGCACAGCAGCAGAGGGATCACAGTCCCCACAATGGGCAGGGACAAATATGGCTGCATATCCCCCGGCGTCTCAGGGTGCCCATAGGACGGAGGTAGCCCCTACTATCTCACAGTCTGCAGAATGGGGAGGAATCAACATCGCTACACAACCCTTGTCGTTTTAGGGTCTTTTCAGCAGTGCAGAATCGATATGGTTACACAACCCTGACCATAATCACAGTGGAATACACCAGCACAGGGGCAAGGGACCATTTCCAAACTCTTGTGCATGCCAAAGGGGTGTTGCAAACCCCCATTTACCCTACCGTGAGGGAAAAGCGCTTTCAAATGAGTTCCAAACCCCTCCACACACCAAGACAAGGCACAGGGACGGTCTGCAAACACTTGCACCTTGCCGTCTCAGGGACCATAGCTGAGACTACGCCTTTCAGCTCATCGCCACCACACTCACCCACCCACCACTGAAGCTCAAAAAGGGAGCGATGGTGCTTCGATGACAACAATCACACAATTTGATTTCCAGATTTGGAATCTCAATGCAATTCAGAACATTTGGAGCGCCCTTATGCCCCTCTGCCCATGTTCCCCTGTGCCTACGTCCCCCTGTGCCCCTGTGCCCTGTGTCCATATGCCATTGTGCCCACATGCCATTGTGCGTCAGGAATGGCATACTTTGCTTTTCTGTCTGCTGTCTCCTGGTGTCTGGTCTGGGTCTTGTGGCCTGTCCTCCATCTTCTGCTTCTTGGCAGCTGGAGCAGCCTTGTCCCCTTCAAGGTCAAGAGACGCCGCCTCTGCATTGCGCTTCGTACCTCCAGGTCCTGACACCACCAAAGACGGTCACAAGGGCCGTGGGAATGCTTCCTGCACGCCGCAGGGTAAGGGTAATCAGCTGTGGGCTACTTAGCACAGCATTAATTTTCCTCAACTTTGGGTGAAGGAAGTAGGTCAAACGGGCACGATGGCGAGGCACAATACTCAAAACGGACAAAAATATTGCAATCACCACTCCCAATTCAAAATTATGGTTCACAAAGGGAACAATTCCCCCTGTTCCACCATAATAACCAAAATTAGGCGCTGCAGGTGCCGCAGGTGCCCCGGGATAAGCGTTCCCTGTGGGGTGGGTTTGCATATCAACTCTGTGACGTTGTGCATCCGCCGAACTTGCCAAGAGCGTCCGTGCGGTTACGCCTGAACTCAGCCCCCGTGCAATGTGCCAATTACTGGTCTGCCAAATTTTGGCCACCTCAAACACAATGATCCTTGAGAAGCAACCCATTTGGATTGGAGCGGACTTGGGCAGAAGTGGCCCGTGTCTTTTCTTGCCACTGCGCAGTTGCCTTGCCCTCAATGGGAGACAATAATATGGAGGGTGCTCTCTGCCACAAGTGATGTGGGAAGTGTAACGCTGGCCCCAAACTCATTTCCGTGGGGAGTCAAGGTGGGCTCCTATGCGATGGCAAACCGCCCCCCTCCATAAGCCCTCCCCTTTCCCGGTTAATGAGCATGTCATGGGAAGGGGCCAGCCCCAGACCCCAAAATGCATCATTGGTAACGGTACCGACCCCTCGCGTACATATGCCCCCCCCCCCCCGGCCACCTCGGAGTAAAACTGGGCCAGATGCCCTTTGGATGAAAGAGTTCTCCTCTGAGGGAAAGCGTGCTACTCCGGCAGGGGGGCTACTTGGGGGGGGGGGGATCTACCAGTGATGATAGCCAAGCTAGTTAGGATGGAAGGGGTCACTGGCTAACCTGGACTAATTGCTGGACAGATGTGGAAGACTACTGCTTTCTCCTAGTGGCGTTGAGATGTCCTTCGTTGTTTTTCTTGGAGGCTTCTGCATGATTGTTGTTAATTCTTAGACGGTTCTTAGACGGTGGATGAGTACTGTTTATTTTTGGTGGCTTGTGGATGCCCACCGTTCGTACTTGCAGGCTTCTAGGCTTCTGGATGACTGACATCAATTCCTGGATACATGTTTATTCCTGATGACTCTTGGATGCTTGCTATTCATTCGTGCAGGGTTGTGTATGACCACTATTTATTCTTGATTGCTTCACGATGCTGTTAATTCCTGATTGGGTGTATGACCGGTCACCATGCGATACCGATGGATGCACAAACATGTTGAAATGAGGGGGATGCGTGTGCCTGGGGAGCGAAGGGGGAGGGCGGCATGCGGAGGAATTGTGTGTCAGCCTTGGCGACGCCATTATCCATAAGAGGGGGCTTGGGCATGCTCATGCGTCGCCAGAGTGCCAATCCACTCAGCTGGTCTGGAAATGGAGTGCGGTCGTGGGCACATTGTCTTTATGAGCAGATTCCGCTCCTGACTGCCACAACATCTGACTGTTATCGGGCATCCTCAAGAATAAACAAGTCCAATGGCCTGCAGGCACCTTCTTCTCCACAAAAACCTCCAGGCAACCCCATCATCGAGGCAACCTCCAGCAACCTCCAGCAAGCACCAGCGGGCACATGCAGAGGCACACACGCACACAGACCAGACACTGAGGCGTCTGATGGGGCACCAACGTCTGCAGTGGCGGTGCTGACGTCCGCAGCGTTGGACTCTGTTGCTTCCACGTCAGGCTTGAGCGGTGAGTGTGCCTCTTCACGCTTAGCCTTGGCCTCGGCCTTGGCCAAATCTCGGCGCCGCAACTCGTCCTCTGCTTGCTTCTCCTTGGCCTCAATGAGCTTCTCTTCTTTACTGAGCTTTTTGCCTTGTCCCTTGCCCTTGCCCTTGCCCTTGGCCGTGTCCTCCCTTGCGCCCCTGTCGTTGCTCTCGCCCTTGGCTCCCTGCGCGCCTTTACCTTGGCCTTTGTCTTTGCCCTTGCCTTTGCCTTTGTCTGTGCTTTTGGCTCTGCCCTTGCCCTTGCCCTTGCCCTTGCCGTCAGCACAATCCTGTGAAGGTGCAGAGGTACAAAATAAGCTCTGAAGTGAGCATTTGCCCCTGGGCCTGCTTTAATGCACCATTAGTAAGCCCCCCAAATCAAAATTCACCCCCCTTCCCGCAGATTGGTGGTGATTCCAAGCAGCCAAACAATTACCCCACCTGGCAGCTTGTCGTCACGGTGTTCATCATCGTTATGGCCATCAGGATGGTAATCTGTACTTTAATGAAGCATGGAGAAGCCTTCTCCAAGATCAAGCAGGGCATGATCTGACGGATTGTCATCAGAAGAGGGCGCAAAACCAAGATCCTCTTCATCATTGTGCAACACCTGGCTGTTGCACTACAATCGGCAGATGCAAGCAAAGCTGCGTCACTCTGTCCCCGCCACACGAAGGATTGAGGGTGGCTCACCATTAAGAGATTCAGCAACAGATTCCAAAGGAAGGTAACTGCGGCACACTGTTATTTGTGTCTGCCACACTCCACCGTCCAGTGCTCGCAGTCAAGATGGAGGAGGAGCTTGCCCTCGTTGATTCGTATGTAACAGTAACATGAACTGGGTGCCCGAATTAGCACCATAGTTCCCTGCAGCCGGAGGATAACCTTAGGCACACAGGGAACCAAGAGCCTCTAGCCGACCAGGTGATGTTCTTTTTGCCAACTCTTGCAGAATGCTGCGTTCATTTATCAAACTTGTTTAGATTACGCACCAGTACATTCGATGATACCATCTCTACCACACCAAGAACAGATCAGAGGCAAGGTTTGGTGACACACACGATTCAACCCCATGGCTGATCCCTCCGCTCAGTGATAAGGGGGGCAGCACCAACGGCATGGCGCGGGAGGGGGGCACCGTGCACAAAAGTGCAAACCTTGTCAAGTTTGCGCCTGCCCTCGATCTTCGACGCTTCATCCACGGCCTTAACCTGCCTGCGTTTCAAGGCACCCAGTCGCTGTTGGCACAGGGATATGCACTGCAGTAAATTGCTGGGGTCCCCATATCGCAGCTCCAGGACTTTCCACTCCATACACAATGGCTGTAGGTGCTCTAGTGCGTCTGGGACGGCGCGCATGGCTTCTTGAAATATGGCACGTGCCTGAAAAGCAACGGAGCAGGGACAACATGCGGTTTCCCGGGCGGTCTCTGGATGCTGGCATGACGTTACGCGTTCTCGCTCGCACCGTCCCATCGGGCTCGCGGGGGTCACGGACCCCCGGAGGGCGCATTCTTGCTGACGCGCCCCCTGGGGCTCACACCCAGGACCTGTGGTTCAGGCATCATTTGTCATGGCAGCCGAGCGACGTGACTCCTTCAGCAAGGACAGCCATTGACGTTGTTGACGCTCCATTTCACTTGATGAGCAATGGCGCCCAACACTCCCCTTGCTGTTTGCTCAAGGTATACCGCCCCTCCCTCCCCCGAGGGAAGGGTGGTGGTGGTGGGTCTGCAGGAGTCACACCTGCTATGGTATGGGCTGGAGCATGGCTCGGACCCCCTCCCCACTTTTGTACCACCGTTTGGCCGTGGGGGTAGAAAACGGGCACAGGTTTTCTATCTTAGAAAACCTGTGGTTTTCGGCTGTCGGGTCGCCTGGGTGACGGACGTCGCTCCAGTTAGTGTACATGCTCGGGAGGTATTAACTCCTTCTGCCGTTGCACTGTGCCGGAGTGTCACGCTCTCCGAAGGGTGTCCGAAGCCTCTCTGTGTGTGTTGTGCATGTCCCGTGCGCGCTATCACGTTGTTTTCGCGGGTCTCGTGTGTGTGACTCAAACACCTTCTCTAGGCGGGTCGCGGGATTTCCAGCACGTAGGCAAAGGCAAAACGCGCACCAAGTCCGTGGCAGAAGCACAAAATGCAAGGCAAGTGGATGTCAACCAGACGACATACGCAGCCGCAGATCTGTGAAGTGTGAATGTACCGCATGTCCACTAGTTTGGAGGTAGAAACGCCACGTGCGCCACCATTGTCGAACACGTGCCAGTGAAGGCGCGGAGTCTCCGCGGGCGTACCCGGCGAGAAAGCGGTGTGTATCCGCCCCGTATCGCAGAACAAACCAGCGAGGGCACTGCGCCAGTTCCCTGGCCGCTTCTGCCCCTGGGAGATCCACCACATAACAAAACACGGGCCGCTGCAGAACGAAACGCGGCCACTGAGCGCTCTCTGACAGACGAGATCTCGAGTGGAACCAGTATAGCACTTCCCCGGTCCCATGATGTGCCATACGCCTTTCCGGGACATAGATAGACACGCCGGAGATGTAGTGCCACAGGTGCAAGTGGAGTGCTGGAGGCACCGAGGAGGACTCCGGCGGCTGTAGGCGCCAATGCCCCGCTGCTGGGAAGTCCCGAGCGGGGTACAGGTAGTCAAATGCCACTGATGTGTGACCTGGTCGAGCCCAATCCCCTTCATTCCGCAGTTGAGGGGGGTGGGCGGCGCAGGACATGCGCAACACTGTTTTCCAAAAAACTACTAAGAACTTTCTCACTTGCTGAGGCATGGCCCCGTGGCGTATGATTGCTTTTTCGACGCCGGGAGTACGCGGCCAGTGAGTGACAGGGTCACCCAAGACACGCCCTCTATGTGCCCTCTATGCACCCTCTATGCGCCCTCTATGCGCCTCTATGCGCGGGCTCCGGCCTGGTGTGATTTCCGGCCCCGGCTCCCCTTGGCCTCGGCGCTGTGGTGAGCTGTTTTCTTGTTGTGCCCCCCCCCCCCTCCTTTGGCTCCGGCCTTGCGTTTTCCCGGCCCCGGGTGCCCTTGGCCTTGGCGCCGTGGCGGGCTGTTGCCTTGCTGCCCCCCCCCCCCCCGGGCTCTCCTGCGCCCTCTGGCCTTGGTGTTGTGTGCTTGTGGCCCCGGGTCCTGGGCTTTGGCGCCGGGTTGGGCTGTTTCCTTCTTGCGTCGCCCCCCCCCCCTTTTTTTGCCTTTTCTCGCGCCCCCTTTCCCCTTCTGCCCCGGCTTGTTGTAGTTCCGGCCCCGGGTGTCCTGTGCTATGTGGTGGGGTGCCGTGTCGTGTCCCGTTGTGCTTTTGTGTTTCGTCTTGCGTTGTTTTGCTTGCTTTGCTCTCTGGGTCGGTGCGGTGCTGTGTTGTGTCTCTTGTGTGGTGCGGTGCTTTGTGGTGTCCTGCATCTAGTTGTGTTGCGCCTTGGTTTGTTTTGCGGTTTGTGTGGTGTTGTGCTATGCTGTGCTGGCGTGCTTGCTTCTTGCCGTCGGGCCTGTTGCTGCGCCTGGTTGTGCTGTTGGTGTTGTCTCCGGCTGTCTGGCGTTGTCGTGTGCCGTGCTTTTTTTTTTTGGTGTTGTGCTTTGTCGTGTCGTGGTGCGCCGTGCTGTTTGGTGCGGCGCTGTGCCGCGTTGTGTTGTGCTGTCTGTGTGGTGTGGTGGTGCTGTGCGCCCCCCGGCTGTTGCTCCCGGTGTTGTGCGGTGTTCTACGTCTTGTTGCGTTGTAGACCCAGTGGCATGTCCAAGCATGTGAGGAGATAAGACATACGTTGTTTGTTGGCTTGGCGCTCTATTCATGAATCTGGTTTGCAACACTCTATCCGTAGGCAGCCCGGATATTGGTATGTAGTGTTAACAGTAGCACACACTAAACATGTGAGGCTTGGTGGGCTAGCGCTTCTTGATGTATTGTTTTCAAGCAACAAGTAAACCCGGCAAGCTTATTCATTTGCTAGACCAGTTACACAGTTTATGGTTCATAACTATCTGGACCCTGAATGTAGAGAAACAAATGCGTTGGACTATTTTAGTAGGTTTTGAGTCAAAGAAACCTCTTGCAATAGTGAAATAATGAGACGAGGAATTGGGATGCGTTGCTCTAGGGCGTGGTTTGGAGCCTCTCCATTTTTATGGTTTGTTAATATGGTTGCAACTCGGACTGTTACATGTTATATTGGTGCACTATGATGCATCAATGTGCCTTGCATGTCTAGTTGGCTCAATATTGCCCGTTTTGCACTTTTTGCGTTTTGGGCTTTTTCTGCTCTAACTAGTTAGATCGGGTTAGTGCACTGGTTATCGCGGCGGTTGTGGCACGATGACTTAGCTATCGCAGGTGTTATCCCGGTAGTTCTCGCGCGAAAACTAGTTATCGCCCGAGGTATTGTGGAGGTTATCGCGTTTCGTTTGCCTTTGTGACAGTGTGGTTTTTTGCGTGCCGGCAGGGAGGGAAGGGGCACCACAGCACACAGACAGCCCGGGCAACACACAGCACAGACAGCCAGCAGCACAGGACAGCACAGCACGACACCGCACGACAGACCACGGGAGGGCAGGGCCACACAACACACCACACCAAACAACAAGACAGCCGGCCACGCCGCCAGACAGGGACACAAACATGGAACGCCGCAACACAACACGACAAGACGCAGGACACGACACAACACAGCACGGCACAGAGCAACACAGCACGACGCCGCACCAAACAACGCAACGCACCACCGCACCACACAACACCAAAGGAAACAGCGCGGCACACAGCAACACGCCACAGCACAAGGCACCACAAACACCACAGAGCAGCACTGCACCGGACAACACGACACCAGCACACCAGCACGGCACGACACAGCACCAGGCACACAGCAGAACGCGGCACAACGCAACAGGACGCTACACAGCACGAGAACAAGGGTAGCAGCAGGGAGGGGAGGGGGCAACGCCGAACATGGCAGCACAAAGCAAACAACACAACGCAACACGGCACACCGCCACACCAAACGGCGCAGCGCACCACGGCACCACACGGCACCGAAGAGAACACCACACCACACAACAACGCGCGACAGCACGAGACAACACAAACAGCATGCGACACAACACCACGCCGGACAGCCACACGCGAACCCGCCAGCCCAGCGCAGCACAGCACCACACACAACGCACGGCCACACGACGCAGCACATAGCCAAACAGCATGGCGCAGCAGGGCACCGCACATCACCAACATAAATGGAGCAGCAAACACCGACACACGGGAGCTAGCGACAAAACCAACAACACAACACAACAACACACCAAATAGCGAGGCGCCAGCACAACACAGCACAACACAGCACAACACACAACGCAAAACAGCCGACACCAGGCCACAACGTGTGGCACTGGACAGATTGGGGCGTACTCCGTGGTAATGCCTAGATATGTCCCTCCCCACTGAACCAGCGCGCCCCAGCAGGTGGGCAGGGAGACTGACCACACTAGTATTATGCGGCGGGGATCGGAAGCCATCTGTGTGTATAGCATAGCAGACCACAATTGACCGTATCGACAGCTCTCTTGAAAGTGCGACATTGTAACCACACTATCACAAAACATCACAGCGGGTGGCAACCGTAGTCCCCAGCTCCTGACGAAAGGTTACCATGCGCAGATGGTCTCCCCACGAAAGGGAGCCAGACACAACACAAGTCGCATAGTATGCGTAGGACGCCACCTCAGGGGCATGTGTCACTTCCTGTTGCTCCGCATAGAGCTCACGCAGTCGACGGTGGTGCACTGTGCCGGCTTCATGCCACCGCACCCCGTTCCTGCAAAAAGCAGGCTGTGGGACTTGCAATCCTGTGAGGTAACCTACGGGTACGGGATGGGGCTAGCGTTGTGCCTGTGCTTTGGCCTCCCGATCACCTGCGTGCCCTGGGGGGGAGCTTTCGAGCGAGAGAAAGTAGAGTCTTCGCAGCCGGCTGAATGCGCGTATCAACAGCCCCCGGCCCCTCTGCAGCGGCACGTTTGCGGTCCAGGGTGTGCACTAACTTGGTAACTTGGACTTGCAAATCATCAATGCGAGACTGTAAACGCTCCGTGGTACTGCTGTGCAACTTCTTCTGATGCACTAAATCTTGACGCGCCGAAAGCAGCGCATCCTCCGTTGCTTGCAAGGTTTCGCACGTTCGACGATGCTGGTCAGACAACTGGCGCAGCTGGGCTTCCTCCCTCCCAGCAGCCCCCGGTTGAACTGCCGCCTCAAATTGCGACAGTAGGTCAATGGGCACAGAGTCCCCGTCTACCAACTTATCAAGGACTTCTTCTGTGGTGCGGGCTGCAGAGTTGATTGGAAGAGGGGAGAAGGCATCGTCGACCAAAAACCCGCCAAGCTCCGCGGGGGCATCAACTTCCCCGGCCGCAGTCCACACTGCCAAAGATAGTTGTGGCAAACGGGGAGTGCGCAACAACTCATGTGGGGAACACATGGACATAGGATCTCTCAACCCCGACGCCAAATGTAACACCAATATAGAAGCCGGTGCCCATGGGGGCGATGCAAGGTCCATCACCCGACCCACCATTTCCTCCTCACGAATCAGTAGGGTAGACACCTATAGCACTCGTGGTGCCTGCTGAGCAGGGACTTTGCGGATTTTAACATTAGCGGGAGAGCCCACAGGAAACTTTTGTTGTGGGGTGGCGATTAGATTGGCTGCCCACCACAGAACATAGGGGTAGATCTGGTATAGGACGCCTGGCGCTACATGCGGGGTGTTGAGAGGCCTAGTCATGTCAAGGACGACTGCCCATTGCCCCGCCCCATCCTTCTTGTGCCACTCCGCCCACGGTGGCCGGAGCTGCGGCGGTAACCGCTGCAAAATGGGGTCTACCACCAGCTTCGAATAATGCGTGCCCCGGAACTCAGGCGACTGATCCGCTTCAGTGAGGCCGAGCAACTGCCTTAGTCTCGCTCGAAACGAATTTCCGTGAATGCGCCGGAAGAACGGGTTCCACCGTAGAAGCAGGTCCCGAGAGGTAGCGTCTGCAGTCTGTCCGAAAGCCAGAAGCGGCAGAGATTGGGCCATGGCCGCTGGGTAGTGGGTAATGATCTGTACCCCTATGGCAGTCTTTACATCGGCAGTGACCGACAGCCAAATGCCATTGGTAGTAAGCATGACTTGCAGGTCGCTCACGGCATAGAGCTCCCCCTCCAGTGTGAGCCAGCGCCAAGTGTTGCAGAGATGACTGGGCGCCGCCCCCGCGGTGTCACTGAGCGCTCTGATAGCTTCATGTAGCGCGGGCAGAGGGACATATGTCGTATAGTCACACAGTAGCGATTGCAGACGTGGTTCAGTGCTGCGCTCCAACAGGCGTAAGAACTGGCCAGGGAGGTCATTGAGAGAAGCAGGCAAGGGAGGCATGTCGGACTGAGAACAGAGACTATGCGGTCACGGGGATATTGCGCCTCAGGCAGTAGGGCAGGTGATTAGACAAGGGCAACGTTGAGAGACACAGCAGATGGCCCCACTGGTGGCGCCCCCCCCCCTTCCCGCGTGACCTTCCCGCGTGACCTCTGTTGGCAGTCTGGCCACCGCGCGTGGCGGGGATGCGGAGAAGAAGGTTCAGGCCCCAGGGGTGCCATGCGCATGCAAACACTAGCGCACAGCAAAGGTGTGCCACCCGGCCGGTTATCGACAAGAGATGGTTAGCAGCAGGCGGAGTCCCCGGACGCTGAACACGGACAGAGATGCGGGAGGTTAGCAGCCGGTATAGTTTTCTGAGACGGTCTACGTCATCGCGGAGCCTGATGTGCCCGAGTAGAGTTCGCCGGCGGTGCTTGTGCCGCCGTGGTCGGGAAGAGCTGTTCACAGACCTCGCGGATGACGCGAGTTTTGCCTCTCAAGATGAACCTTTGCTGCGTGGTGGCGAAGATGGAGGAGGTGATGCTCAAGAAAGGGTCAGGGGCTCTCGTGCCCCCGAGCTGGAGGCGCCACAGGTCGGACGCCCAGTGGCATCCTTGTGGTTTATCGTGGTACATGCAGACGACGGCTTCTGCCAGCCACATGGCCCGGAGATTCCGAACCAGCCACCCCCGGAACCGTTCGAAGGACGCCGCGGCGAACTTCTCCGGCACCGGGGGTGCCAAGTGGACCTGGAGCTGGAGGTCGTCCACCTTACCCAGCGTGTAGCTGGGGCTCGCTAGGGCCTTTTGCCTTCATAATATTCTGCTTGACGCCGAGCGTCTCGTGCCTTGCCTGCGGCCCACCCTTGCTCTGACCTTTTGCGTTTTCCGGTGGAAGAGTGGGGCTCTGCCGGCGGATCTGGGGAGTCGGAAGTGACACTAAAACTGAAGAGGAGTCGAGGAGAACGAAATTAAGCCGGCTCCATCGGGGTGATCAACACTGCGACAAGGGCGCTCCCTTGCACAAGCTGACCGGGCCCCCGCGAGGGAGAGTCGCCGCATGGCGGGCGCGGAGCCCCCAAGGGTTGAGGTGCACCTCGGACGCAAACTACGAAAAGGAGAGGGGAGGAGGTACCTGCCACGCGTATACGACAGCAAGTGTAGACATAGGGGAGTCCAGGAGGACCCTTGACAACCGTGCGTAAGCGCATGTGTCCTTCAATATGTTTACCTGCAACTCCGCCAATTCTGCCGGGGTGTCTCATCGCGTCGTCTGTCCTGTGCTCCATGTGCCTCTTGTATGGCGTGCTGTGGGGCTCCCGGGTAGGTGCCGCCCCGGCGTCTCCTGTGGGTCGGTGGTTGTGTGTCCCGGCGCCCACGGCTTCGTGCGGTGAGCCACACCCCACAGTTGGCCTGTATTTGTACCCTCTCATGCCCTGAGCCCGCTGGGAGGGGTCTCCGACGTGGGCCTCGGTCCACGTCCACACTCCCCCGGTGGGAGGTGCGCCCGGCTGGCGCCTGGGGAGGGAAAGGGGGGGGGGGCAGGCCAGGGGGTTCTCAGAAATCGGGTAAGATGATTCAAATCTCCTCCAGACAAAATATATAAAACGCGAAGGTGGTTAGGGGGGGATTTAATCACCATCAAAGGCCCATCCACCACTCTCTTGTCTTGGAAAAGACAGATGTCTCATTGATTTTGTGAGCCATAGGCTGTTTGAAAGAGAACATCAATGGGGTAACCCAAACATAACGAACCCCCCCACCCCAAGAGAACAAACCATCCCACAAAAAACAGCAGCGCAAAAATATGTCAAATGGTTCAGTGTAAACGAGACGCGGGTTGGCGGGGTTGGAAGAATGCTGATCAGAGATAAAAAAATTTTGCCATCATGGGTGTCATTTAGAAAAAGGGGAGGTTTCCGCCCCAAAATGCCTTTAAACCCCCTCCACAGAGCATTTCCAAAGAACGGGGGGGGGGGGTGCAAACCCCCTCATGATATCCGGTTTCTCAGGGGTGAGGGGGCGGGGGGCTGGGGTAGAGTGCTATTGCGTTCATGGGGTATTCGCAGTGACGGCCGATGAGTCTGTGGGAGGGCAACCCAGAGAAAGATCCGGGCAGACGAAAATGTTTAGCCCCCCCGCCAATCCCCTGCGCGCGGAATTTCTACCCTCCCCAAATACTTTGCCGTACAGCCTTGAAACCCAGATTGGCTGATTGAGCAATTTTCCAGAACTTGTAGCCCCTTTTGAGCGAGCAACACACGACGTGGGAAGAGCTCGAAAGTGCATGCCAGCCAATTCTAAGCAAAGAATTGCAATCCGAATGCTGCAGGTCTGTGTCCACAGATAAAAAAAAGACCTTGAATGACACAGTGGTGCCCGACAGAAACACCCTCTGCCTAGATATGTGCATGGCTTATGTCAACTCTGTCCCCCCCCCCCATCAGAGGGCCTTTGCCCCACGGGCTGTCGGGGGCGGGGCAAGCCCTACGACGGCCCGTAGAAGGGGGGCCGAGTATGTCATATACCGTATGTATGTATGGCACTCATCTACTTTTGTACCGACCAAGATTAGAGGTGCGAAACAACATGCTTTGGAAGGACTTGCGATAGATCTGGTTGTATCAATCCCCATGAAAGAGCTGGAACAGGCCCAAAATAGGGGGCGACCTCATTGCTAAGATCGCAAGAGCCCATTGGCTGCGCATTGCTTATTTTTGAGTAAGGACGTCCTCCGGGATGCGACGCACCGTGTGGGGGCGTGAGGCGTGGTTGAAGGATGGAATCGAATGTGAGCACCAAAAGGTGAGATCAAATAATGAGGCCGCTGGGGATACTGGTTCACAGATAGTACTCGGGTCTGTTCGGCAGGTTCGTGGCACAAAGGGAGGGGCGGCGGGATACAAGGAGAACGCGCTTGGATTGTCGTGCAGAAATGCGAGGCCAGGGCTCGTGGCGCTTTTCCGGTACAATTCAGGGTGCGATGTACCAAAATGACATACAATGCGTATGTCCAGGATGCTTCGTAAAACAACAGAAGAGTTGTTGCATTATGTCTTAACGGCAAGAATGTCTCACGGTGCAGCAGCCAACTGAGGGCAGTCGGTGGCACTTGCGGAGCAATGGACGCTGGGGTGGCAATCCTTGCGATTACGTCCCCTGCAGCACGCTTGCAAGTGGAGGGTACTCTTAAGTACTCAAACAGTGGAGGGTGCCTCTTCAGTAACAGTTTCGTTGGTCGGGTTTGAACCCAGGAGTTGACACCTGGTGTTTGGGGGGGTTGACCACTGAGCCCCCTGTTATACGTTTGAGGATCAACAGTGGAGTTTGGGCGACCCCTGCAGGTTCCCAAAAGAACTGTCCGAGGACATCTTCCCCGTTTCACTCAGTGAGACTGGCCAGATTCGAACCCAAGACATCCAGCCTGGAGTCGAGGCGTATGACCACTGAGCCACACAGTACCCCCCGGAGGTCAGCAGTTGCCTGCAGGCAGGTGGCGGTTGACGCCAGCGCTTTGCTGGTAACTGCCGGTCCAGAGGTCCGTCTTAGAGGATCCACTGTGGGAGAAAACTTCCTTAAGGACAACCCTGAGTGGGTCCTCTCGTATCTGTGTCAACATCTTGGGGGATGGACCAACAAACGTAAGAAAGCGGACCTTTGGACGGCCTGCAGGGCGACTGGTTGCAACAACATGGTAAACCGCAAGTGTTGACAGTTCAGAGTTTGTGCAGTTTGTGTTGCCTGTCCGCAATATCCTCCTGAGCACACACACCTCTGTTACGTGGCCAGCCTCCCTTTCAAAAGCGGCAAAGGCAAGCCATGCAGTATAATGTTGCGGCAGCAATTCCACAAGCTGGCGGTAGAGGGCTGCAGCGAAAGGAGATCGGGGCAAGGACAAGAGAGTCCGGCACAAGCATACAGATGGGGAAATAGTGCAATGCAAGGCCCCAAAAGGTGTCTGAATTGTGCTCTCTGTGTGTTTGTGGAGGGGGGGGCGGTTCATGTGTGTGTGTGTGTGTGTGTGTGGGTGGGTGTGTGCACATGTGGACTGCTGAGAGGTTCTGGGACAGACTGCTGTCCCCTACACTCAATTCTGTCCCACCCTGAGGGGGGCTCGACATGCTGCAATTTGAGGAACTGGTTAGAGGCAGAGTGCCGTTGAATGAAACAAAAATTATACATATCCTTGGTGAGAAAAAACCTGACAGGCGGTTGACAGGAATCAACTCCTGTGTTTTGCAGTTTTGGTTGTGGGTGCAGCACCAAAATTTTGTTTTAAACATTCTCAACATGACCACAAAGAAAAAGCGCGAGTCCTGGAACATTCTGCTGCTGCCCATTGCGTCCCGCCTGTGGCAGAGAGCAGCGAAATGAGGATGCTAATGGGTGACAATTCAATTGCAAAAAAGTTACATTCTTTTGTGTGCCTGTACACACACACATGCATACATACATACATACATACATACATGCATACGTACATACATACACACATACATACATACGCACATACGCACATACATACATACATACAGCCCTGCACCTTCCTCCGATTGGAGATGTACTTTGGTCAGTTGTGCCTTCGCTTGTCTGTAGCACCGCAAGAGTTGGTACAACGCAAATAATTGTTCGGGCCAAGGAGCCCCTTGTCCCTGACTTCACTGGGCTCTAGGAGGCTTTCTCTGGATTCATGGCCCTCGGGCAGTCACCGGATTTCCGATGTGTCAGCACAGGAATAAACACACAAACACACTGCAGAGGTCCGGTCGTCACAACACCGCATTTTCGGTCAAAACTTGAAAGGAACCGCCGAACATAACCATGCAAAGCCATGAATATATGAGAAATGCCCTAGGCAAACCCATAGCCCATAACCCCCCTCCCCCGCCCATCAAATCACACTGCGTTAAGAAATCTCAGAATCTCAGAAAATCAAATAGAGAAGGCACTGATTGATGAAAAAAGGATAAAAACAATATAGAAAATAACAATTCTATAGATGGAATCAATTTAAGTAACTTACAACGTTCACGTCAAAAGAACTCTCACTTGCCGCTCAGTTGATTTCCTTGTCTTTTCAGGTCCCTTTTATGATGTTTTTTTCAGGGCAAACGCGTCGATAATTTCAGGTGCAATGCCATTCGGAACCTGCACAGCAACCGCCGGTCGGCCCATCCTCAGTACTGCACTGTGTACGGTTGTTTCTTTTGCTCGATGGCAGCCGCACGGAACTGAGATGCACATAGTACATGGGGCCAATGTCAGTATACAACTACGGGTAGGGTGTGCGAGGCACAAATCATACCCAATGCCTTGCCACTGTCCTTGAGCGTGTGGCGCTCCACATCAGCCCACAGCTTGACAACTTGAAAAATTGAGTCCTGCACACAAGAGGGGGCCACACTTGCAAGAACCCTGAAAACCAAGTGCAGTCGCTTGCCTTAAACTTGGTTTTTGCCTCCAGGGGTCAATAATACAGGTGCCAGAAGCGCTAGTACAGTTGCGTACTACAGTCAACTGCGGGAGAGCTGCTGGAGACATTGGAGCTTTTTGACACCCTGAGTGCAACCACTGTCACACCCATGGTGAGCGACAGAGTGACAATGGCGACCAGAGAGCAGCAGCTACAGCAGCAATGCCCAGCAAGGCCTGCCACCATGCCACAGGCCCCTACCACCAATAATACCCCCACAATCGCCACCAACAGGGCACGCACAGGTCTCAGTGACGGGACTGCACACACCACGTCCTGATGATAACTGAAAAAGTTGATGGCATTCTGCACAGCGGTGCGTCCCGCCTCGACTGCATCGCCACGGACACCTTCAGACTTAGGGCCTAGTGCAATGGAAAAATGATGCAAACACACGGACAGACACTCAAATGCACCTACACTGCCGACACCCCTAAATGTCGCCAGGGGAAAATTTCGCCGCCTTCGTTAAAGACAAAATTGTCCCACGAAATTATACCCCCAAGAAGCCCCCCCTTGCATGGCGTTGTCAGGCCGCAGAACAAAATTTTTTGAGCGGGACGTTCCGCAAACGTTCGAAGGAGCGTTGGCACAGAACAGATAGCATACTTTCGTACAACGAGACCTTGTGTGATCAATGGGTACCTTTGGCAGCACCATGACGGTGGTCAGCCCCACCCCCGAACACACACGCGCGCGCGCGTAAAATGGACAAACAGAGCAATGAAGGGGTTGTCTGAGTGTGGTTTTGCCTCGTAAGGCCACGAATAACAAAATTTGAGTGACCAGGCGCCTTTCAGAAAAAAATAGACACCCAGAAAGTGTCACACACACACACACACACACACACACACACACACACTGTGTAATGGAGACAAAACAAAACAACCCACTGTAGATGACCAGGCAGGCGAGCACTGGGCAACAACGCGTCACGTCAACCATCAAAACAAAGAAGTTGTGGCAATCATTGAAGGCCAGGCGCCTTTTTGATAGGCAGTAGAGAGGAAAGTGAAGAGGTTCATCTGCTACTTCCCTTAGCAATGAGAGGGAGGGAGTGGTTATGTCCCCTGCAGCAAGGCTTACATGCCCCTGAGTTGCACAGCCATTACAGTATAATCAGAAGCACGTGGGGAAGGAACATGTCAGGTTCTTCTGTGGTTTCATGGGAACCTGTGTTGGTCAGAATGTCTTAGATCCAAGCAGAATGCTCCCCTCCAAAGAAAGTACCCTGGAAGTACCAACCGGCATACTCACTCAGCCTTGATGGCACAACCCCACACCCCGAAAAGTTGGATGGTACCTGC
The DNA here is from genome assembly GCA_964036045.1 of Eutreptiella sp. 'Long Island Sound 2002'. Classification (NCBI taxonomy): domain Eukaryota; phylum Euglenozoa; class Euglenophyceae; order Eutreptiales; family Eutreptiaceae; genus Eutreptiella; species Eutreptiella sp. 'Long Island Sound 2002'. The sequence continues at coordinate 48,068,986 of OZ038392.1, forward strand.
ATAAATACGTCGACCAGACGCCAAAATTATGACATCTTGCGTGCCGCAGCAAATTTCCTGCGCAACTGCTATCCTCTTTGGGCCAAACATGTTGTACACACTGGCGCTGAAATACCCACTTTTGGAATACAACCACGACAACCGCCCGGTCAAACACACACACACACACACACACACATCCTACCTCTAGGACCCCACCCCACTCCACCCGAGATCTGCAACTGTATGTGTCGCCATCTGGCCCCTCATACGCCTACAGTGCACCTCCCTGGATGCATCGGCCATGGTCTTGATGGCCAAAGTGCCCACCAAAATCTGTGTGGCTGCCAGTGTCTACAGCCTCATGGCGACGGTGCACGCCGGTGATGATGGCCCCATGTTTCCCCTTGGTGAATGGCCTGTACTGTTTTTTGTTTTAATGAGGGCTGAATGGGAACCTCAGCCAAGTTTTCTGTACTTCTATTGAAGTGAATGCTATGTCATTCCAAAACCTAGACATTAAAGTCTGTAATACTATGACCCGCCACTCCCAAAGGAAAAAAAAACGAAGACGACAGTGCCCGTCGATCGTGCAGCCCTCCTGCCCCCATAGACACTTACCCACAACTACATGACCCCCCATCCCAGCAGCTCTGAACCCACAATCACACTACAACACCTGTCCACAGGTGCACACAGTCCCCTCTCACGGCAAATACTAGGACAGCCCCTGCACCCAATGCCAAGGACCCCAGACTCCACTGCATACCCTACCGACTGCCACAGAAGCCCTTCCATTGGCAAGACAGCTCCCTGCCCTCAATAGCCCCCAGCCACCAGTGGACTTGGCAATGAGACTCAATCTGTGTGATGGAACAGCGCAGGGGTTTGATACCTGCGGTGCATCGCTGACAGAATGCCAAATACGCCAAAAAAACGTCAGCATAGTCGCTCAAAGTGGGCATCCCATGGACCATCACATCGTCACACAGCAGCGCCTTGCACTCTGCAAACGGGGCCTTTTGAGGCACGCAACAGGTGCTTCATGACAGCGCTGCAGACGCAGACGCACCCAAACTCTGACACAGACAGGTGCCAGGAAGCAAAGGTACAGGAGGGTTCGCTGCCCCGCCTTACAGGACTACGCTGACAGCACATCTCCCACAAAAACACCGGTCTCAGACTCCACCCCTCCCGCAACACCACGTCCCAGCAGGGGATGGGGAAAATTGGCTTGCGCCCAGGGGGGGAGTCACGGATGTCGCTAGAAGTTGGGGGCTGGTGGCGGTCTGGAAATGGGCATCTGTGACAGGACCCATGTTAGGCCCCAACTTGCCGTCTTTTTTTTTAGCCTATATCGGGAGGTCAAAGTATTTTTCACCCTGCGTGTTAATACTTAAAATGCACAGAGTTCTATGGAGAATCCGTATATGCATGCAAAGCATGAAGAAAACGGTTACCACCACCACCATCACCACTTTCCATCCAGCTCTGGATGCCCCATTGGCATCCATTGGGACATAAAGTGGTTTTGCAAAAAGATCTTTACACCCCTTATGTTCAGCACGTTGCGCTGATCATTTTGATACACATGTGCCGGGGTCCGACCCACCTCGCTCCCAGGCTGGCCCCGCCCGCCCCACACCCCAGCCCCGTCACGGCTGGTCCGGAAGGGGGGGTTGCCTGGGCGGAACCCAATTTTCGGGATCCCCAGTGTGGCGCAAAAAGGCGGCACGTTGGGTGTCAACTTATCACTTGCATGTGGTGAATGCATCTTATTCAGGAGGCACACAATTGCCCGTCGGAAAAGGGCCTCATTCCTGTCATCAGCGCAGTGCAATCAACTAAATGTATGATGATTTTTCAATGCACTTGTGGAGGATTCTGGAGGTTTGTGGAGAGTTGATGGTTGGCAGAGAGCCGTGGATCGAAAACGGGTGCAGAGGGCCCCAAAGGATCACTTGCAACACAATGTGGAAAGCAAAGCGTCGCGAGGGATAGTGGCAGGCTGTAAACGGGAACTGAGGGTTGTAAAGGGTTGCAGAGGGTTTGTTCAGCATGGTAGAGGGTTTTTTTGGCGGCGGGGGGGGGGGGGGGCAGTGTAGGCTATGGGGGTTCGTGGAAGCTTGCAGTGCTGGTTGAAAGATTTGTGTTGAATAGGCCGTGTGCTTCATAAACACATTTCCAAATAAATAAACGATGTTGCAGCAGGAGATTGAACTATGGAATCAGACGAAATGGCAATGACATAAAAATGGGGGTGCCCAAGTCTCAGGTACACGGGACAATGTGAACTGTGGTGTAGCCTATGCGCCGGTTTTAATCAAGGAACAAAATTTCGATTTCAAGTCAATTTTACGTCGATTTCAACGCCTTCTCCATTGCAAATGCCGTGAAACCACCGGAAAGTCAGTCAATTAAGACCTCATGTATTCAGTACACCGTTGCTCCTTTCCGCATCTGCATCATGGGATCTGTGCAGCCCTAGTGCGCTATGCCAACCAGAGCGGACCACCACATGACCCGATGATGCCAATTTGTGGATTTTAGTTACCAGGGCCTCCTTGCAGCTGAGAGGCAGTGTAATGATATTGCATTTTACAACGAGTTGAGCTTATGCGGACCCAACACACCTGATACTTCACGCTACCTGCAGCTCCTGCACCCGCACCAATTTTGCATAGGGGCTGAAGTGGCGTTTGACAAAGTTATCAGCACAGCACAGGAATTGGAACCCCTGTTGCGTTCCTCAGGTGGTTGAGATGTTAGGGGCATTCCAAAAACGGCGATTTGCAGCCACATGCATGGTATGACACGTGCGTCATGTAATGGTTTATGTCTAAAACAATGCAATACACCCGAAGCAAGCACAATGCAGGAACGCAATGGGATACAAGACAACAATGTCAAATATTCGCTGCTGATGAAGCATTAGAAAATACAACTGCCATTTGGCAGGAAATCAGTATGATTGCGAGTTCCGCCACATCGCAGAGTGTCACATTAAACGGGGGCATGGGGGGCTACAGGCGACCACGTCGACTGTGTCCAGAGGGACGGGGGTGCTATGTCCAGAATACAGCCCTCAATGCCTCTGAAGCAACCGTCCTACCCAACTACTCATGCCCCTCATCATATCCTTGGAAAACGATACCTTTTCCTCCTCGAGTACGTGCAAATGGTGGACCCAGAGAACTGCAGATCGGTAAAGTTTGACACACGTTTTGGACCAGCCCCTCAATATCTGCAATGCCGGGAATAAATGTGCCAAGGGCAACAGCCACATTTGTACACATGCACTGCCGGCAGCCGGAACTGGCCTCGGGCCTTGCGAGCCCACACCCTTTCCCCCGGCCCTGAAGGATATGACCAACCCTGCACCGAAGAGCGTGCGCAGCTCTGGCGGCAGTTGCTCGGTTGTGTGGATCACTGTGTAAATGGGACTCTTGTGGGGGCAGCCCAGGCACTCACAGGCGAGGCAATTAGCCGGGTAGTGCCAGAGCCCATGGCCTTAGACGGCCCAGCCATGGTCTAGCTGAGGGTCCAGCCCCAGCGAGACTATTGGGAATGGGCGGCCCAGAGGCCTCACCCACTGGGAACGGTCTTTGACACCGAACCACCGGAGCCGTGGATCACCGGAGGTGCGGCTGAGCATAGTCAGCCGGTGGTCTTCGTAGAGACAAGCGTGCAGGGTGGGGGTCCCCCTGCACCTGGACGTCCAAGAGGGCACCTGCAGGTGACGGAGGAGGTGTCACTGATGAGATCACCCTGATGCAGACTGCATACCAGCAGGGCTACTGCCCATCCCAGGCCAGGGTCTGCATGGTTGCCACCAGTGCCGTGGTGATCCTCACGGCGCAGCCCTCCTGGTGACCACCATCTCCTTTGTTGAACGGCTGCACCGGGCCTAGAAGCCAGTCCTTGGGGGCCGTTGCCATCGAGGGAGTGCGCATCTGTGCGTGTCTGTGTGTCCGTGTGTGTATGCTCCGTCCGCCTGATATCTCACGCGCGGGTTTCAGAGCATTTCCTTGAATGCTACGGGCGCTGATGTGTCGTCACTGTGTCGTACATGGGATGCCATCCCTTTTTGATTCACACCCAGCCTCACGGAAAGCACCACACTTGTGGTTTGTGGCATACGTTGCACCTCTCAGTTTGGAGTTGATTACCACACAGACAACTACCCAATCAGGCATCCTGGCACAGGCGCACATGTCCCTGACCCAGGTGTCCGCCCCATGGAATCCCCTCCCATGGCAACCCGCAAACGTAGCTGTGGAACCTGCCTCTCACCGCATGGATCCATGCAGGGGGTTGCTGTGGTCATCAGGTGAAAGGGCACCAACGCAGAAGGAGGGGCTGCAAAAGATGTGTCGCAGTACCTCCGGATGTTGCTTGCGCAGCAACGCCAAAAGAGCCAGACAAAACTGCGCTGGGGACTCTGCATCGTCTGCAGAGGCTGAAGGGACGCCGCAGTCCTCCAATGCCCGCAACGAGAGGGACAGCCGCAACGCGTCGGAGGTTTCCAGTGCAATGTACTGTGGAGCAGAAGAAGCTGCAGTGCCTTACGTTGTCTCGACCCCGACCCAGCGCTTCTTCAGAAGACCTCGGTGGGTAGGTGGGTGGGCTGGGGAACAAGGGCCAGCGACAAGAAGTCTATGCCCCTGAAATACGTCACTGCTGGGGTCAAATCATTCACAGACGGTCATTATTACAAACCTTTCCATGGTGTGGCCTGCAGAACAAGCAACGTCCCAAAGACAGCGAAAACCACAATGCATAGCGCCTGAAGCAAAAGGGGGCATATTAGTCGTTGGAACTTCCCAACCCAATCAGCCCCTTGAACAGGAGGAGGCAAGCAAGGAACGGGGTGGGGGGGCGGTTCTCGGGGAGGGGGCCTCCCTGCTCAATGAAGTTGCAAGGAAATCCTGCTCCGAACCTGACCCTGACCCTGACCCTGACCCTGACCCTGACCCTGACCCTGACCCTGACCCTGACCCTGTGTCATGTGTGTCATGGACGGGGAGGGGGGGAGGGGCATAGTGGCACACTTCTTATGGGTGGCTCACAGCGAGGCCAAGTCGTGTCACGATGCAGATACCCCTTGTTGGTTCTTGTCGCAAAGCCCCACATACTTCCGCACACTGTGTTGCTCAGGAAGGCAGGACAACCCAAAAGAAGCACACAATAACCGGGACAAGTGGCAAATCGCCATGGCACCCTTTTAGGTGTAGCGTGGCTTCCCCCCCCCTTTAAGAAGGTTAACTTTCGAGAAGCATTGCTGGCACTGCCTCTTACGTTGTGCAACGTAAGAGGCTCCTTCCCGTCCTCTGGGCCGGCGCATATGCACAATGTATTGCCGCATCTGTACAGCCTCGAAATTGTGATCCTGAGGGAAATGCCAAATGACACGATCAATTTTGGTCACTGGGTGTGTCCTAATTGCCAAAGGCTAACCAGCCATAGGTTGGAAGGCAGTCGCAGTCACCTCGATTTCTGACGATTAACTGCCCCCAGAACTAAAAACCGCATTGCGCGGCAAGTGCAAACGAACCGCAAAATTACACATCACGAGCGCTGCACATATCGCAATCAAAGACTGTGTTGCCTTGGATGCACAGGAGCAGGCCAAGTACTTGCATCTGCCAAAATACGGTGGATCACACTGTATCTCTTTTTGCAGCCCTGCGACTTGCACGGCCCATCATCTTTGGTCGCACGACCACTAGGTTTGGTAGCTCGGTGTTCTTCGTCATGTGACAACTGTTTTTGAGTGCATGACCACTGACTCTCGTTGGATAAACACTGGTTTTGGCTTCCGGACTCCTGGTTCTGATTGTATGACCACTGCTTTCCCTTTTCAGGCCATGTTTGCTCGCTTGCAATGGTGAGTGGAAAGCAGGGCGCACATGCCTCGGGCCACAGCAGCCGCCGTGCTTGTGCGTCTGCTGCAGCCTTCAACTTCGCCTCCTGCTCCTCACGCTCAGGTCCCATGAGGTCCTGCTGCGTATTGGCAAATCGCTGTGCCATCTGCGTCTGCAGATCTGCACTGGGCTCCCACTGGCAATATTCTTGGTACACTTCCTCCAAATTCTCTGCGGGTATGGCCAGCTGTTGCAGGTACGTCTGCCGCACAAGGTCTGTGGACATAACGAGGGTATGAAGCCCAGGTTGTGGGCCTGACCTTCAAGGTGACCTCTAACGGGGCTGAAATGGCAGACCAGCATGACTGGTGCGGAGAAGTAAATTGACGGGTGATGAGGCGAAGTGAATTTTCTTGTGGAGCGTTGTAGACAGTGGAAGGGGATTGTGGAGGGGTGTAGATAGTGGTAGATGGATGGTTGAAGGCAATAGTAGAAGGTTGCGTGTAGTGATGTGAGTAACAGACGGCGGCGGATGGCGGTAGACAGGGGTAGAAGGTTGTGGAGGGATGTAGACAATGGTAGCTCCCCAAGGGGGTGGGGGGCATTTCCCAAACCGACGACCCCCAACCTCCTTGGTGACCATGCCCAGCCACCAACAGGGCCGGGCGTGAGGGTCGTGGGGTCGGGACAGAGTTCCACTCAAAAAGGGGGGGGGGGGCTCTCAACGCACCAGTGGTCCTGAAATTTTGGAGGCAAAATTTTAGCCAACCAAGAAATGCATTCAGTCAGGAACCATCAGCTGCCATACTTTGTTGCACAATGGGGTTCCAAGCTTTTTTCAAAAATCTGTACACTTAGGTGGCCTAAACGGCATCTTTTGTGCGGATACAAGGGGAAAAAAACAAAAACGAAGATTGATGAACAGCACCACTTTTACTGGATTTTGAACAGCCGGAAAGAATTAAGGATAAAACCATGGCTCTTTGGTGACCGACGAATTTTGGACGGTCTCAAAAGTTAGGTTTTACTAGAATGTTGGTGCACCATTGCACATTAACCTCTAAAAGATTTATCAATTTGCACCAGGTGCCCCAAGCGTGTTGGTTGTACCACACCGTCTCAAGCCGGGAGTGGTGCATTCGTAGGCTTTCTACAAAACGGAGTGCAGGGGCTTTTGAAAAGCAGGGGTGTCCACAGGGTGCCCATTAAAAAAAAAGGGGGGGGGCGGATTTGCACTTTTCGGGTTTTATTGCACAAAAAGGTGCACTTTAGGCCACCTGAGGTAAAGGCAAGAAATCCCACTTTTGGCCATGCATCTTCCCAAGGGGAAGTGAGCATGCCGCAGTACCATGTATGCTGTCAAAAAGACAACAAAAAATTGCACCAAAAGTGTGGAGGAAAATAATGCCCAGTTACAAAGGAGGGAGCAGGGGGGATGGGGGCTCGATGGGTGCAGGGAGAGGCCTGGGACCCGGCTGTGGGACCCCCCTGCGGGCTTGCGATGGTGCTGAGTTGTTAAGTAGAACTCCCAACATGTTCCCAACATGTATGCTTTCACATATTGAGAATACATTATGCTCCTCCATGTGCGTCAAGGTGTTCCTACTGTACAGCACATGTGGACTGTGCCCACCCTGAAAACTTCCTTTTGTTGGTGAAGTATCTATCATGCAACGACCAAAGTAAATGAAACCTTGCTTAGATCCCACGAAATGCGTGTTGTAGGATGTGTTTTGTGCAATAATTGCCTCCAATGGAATATGGAATATGTATAAGAGGAACATACCCCTGTGGTGTGGAAATGCAAAGTGTTTTGAATCTACAGGTCAATCCACTACTTTCTGAGAATTCGTTGTGTAGTATACTGAACCAAGCTCACAGCCTACCACTTGGTCAGGCCGATCTGCACTTGCAACATTCGTGGTGAAGCATGGGAGCTGGATCAGGCCTGTCCCAGATGGAGGTCCCAGACGGAGACTGCCTTCCTTGCTCGCTGCCTGTCCGTCCGTGCCTCGTCAAATGAACAAACACCAAGGGTGCCCCTAGCATGTCAGTGTGGAAACTTCACTGCGCCAGTCTCGGACCGGGTCTGTGGTGGTTTGAGTCGCTCCGAGTCCAGTGCGGGGCAGCCTGCGACACGGGCTGCCGGCGGTTAAGGTCGCCCTGGCCTAGTGCCGGGCAGGTGTTGGACATTCTCCCATCCCATCCCATCCCATCCCATCCCACCCCCCAACAAATGACCCCCACCAAGAAAGCAGCTCACACAAAAGACATGACATTGGACGGCAATTGTGTTCCACAGTAACCAATCAGCCTTTGTGGTACGCCGCTGCACCCAATTTCGAGGGTGGCGGGCAATGGACATGCACGCATGAGAGGGTCACCAGGCTCTGCTTGAGTATCCTTCAGGAACGTACGGTACTGATCCCAGACTCTGCACCCCTCGATGTAGTGGCTCCCTTGCAAGGCTGCTACATGCTGGTAAGCCTGGCGCACGTCGTCCTTCCAGGTGGCGGTCCCTTTCTCCTCTGCAACCTCCCGCAGCTTCGCGCAGTAGTCCAGTGCCAGTGCAATGCTAAATGATTCCTGGACAGAAATAAGGGCTGCAGCACCATGAATAATCTGGAGGACAGGACAGGCCTGGGGCACGCCCTGGGCTGTCCAGTCACCAGCTCACAGTCAGCTCAAAGGACCAGAAAAAGAGTTTTTGGAAAAGCAGCCAGGAGCCGAGCAAACAGTCGGTTGGCTGAGCAGAAAGTCTGTTGAGAAGGCTTATAGAAATTTTGTAGAAAAACACTTCTACCCCAAGAAAAATCCTGGTGCACATCATGAGCACCATGCAGATTGTCATTGTCATGTGGGATTATAGTGCGTGTCCAACAAAAAGAAAAGATGATCACCATAATCACTGTTTCCTTGAATTCCGCCACCAAAAGGTGAGAGATAGCACATGTGTTGTATGTGCGTGTGTTTAATTGTGTTTGAGTGTGTGTGTGTGTGTGTGACGCCCAAATCATTCATACCATGCTCAAACTGCGAGGTTCAACAACTATGTCCTACACAAGGGAAAATATAATGGAGGAAATGGGGTGGGGGGTCCCATCATAAGGAGGCACCCACCATTTTGAAAAAGGCAGGCACACAGCCCCCCCCCCCCCTGAGGGGTAAGGCAGGCGAGGCACTAAGAAAAGGCGTGGTTAAGGTAGACCCAGGGGCAGTTCATCCTGTCCCTCAGCCTCCTGTTTTACCCCTGAACATGCAGAGGCTCCTTTCTCCATGTGTCTTCACCGATTCGGGGCCGGGCGCACCTGCAATGCAGCCTCCAGGAGGTTGAGCACTGCCGCTTTCTCCTGCACGTCATCGGCCAGCTCCCACTCATCCTGCACCCATTGGGCCCAGGCACATTCTGGCATCACAAGGCGCTGCCGCAGGGCGTCTCTGGCTTCCTTGACCTTATCCAAATTCCCACGCTTGCGCAGCGCGTCGATGAGCGCAAGGCGTGGGCCCACGGCAGTGGGGTCCTGCAAAACGGATGGGGTGAGTTCAGGAGAAAGGGCTGGTAGTCCTCGGCAGCACAGGGTATGTGCGGGTATGTGCATAGCACAGGGGGGGTGTCATATCATTGTGCTTGCATGCCCCTGTTTTGCTGCATCCCCTGTCCTGTCCCTCCAGGCAAACAGACAAAACTCCACAGACATCATTGCATCTGTCTCTGGAGCCATGTACAGCTCTTCCCATGCCAAAAACATCCCATACCAAAAACAGAGAAAGTTCCATGATACAAACGTAAAAAATATGTATTTCTGTCAAAACATTGGTCATGGGCAGGGTTCCAGTGGGGCTCCTTGAGGGGTCATTTGGGAGTGGCTTGGGAAGCACTCAGGGGATTGCTGATCGGCCTCCTTCAGCGGCACGGGGAAGGGGAGGGTTACAAGGGTCCACTAATGAAGGCAGCTTTACCAGTCTATCACCAAGGCGGCAGTGGCTCCACAACAACAGCCAGCAGAGACAACTACGGACTTCAACCTTGTGGTGGAGATTGGCGCAAGGCCCTGGCGCAAAGGCCCACTCATACCCCCTTCTTGGTCACCCGACAGTGCCACCCAGCAAGAATCAGCTGACTAAGGCGAGTGCCTCAACACTCCAACTCCCACCTGGGCCCCCACAATCGCCACCTCCAGTCACTCTGCCAATGCAGGCAAACCACCAGGCACACAGAGCTGCTAGGCCAAAAAGCGAACCTGGGGCACATAGTACAAGGTCCCCGACCCACAGCCGAAGCCCGAAGAGAGCAAGAGGGATTATGGTCCAGAGCTCCCAGATGCCCACTGAGATGCAGACCCACTAAGCGCAAGCGTTTCGCAGGGTTCTTGGCCTCATTACGATTGAAGGCACTCAATTCACATCAAAACGACTGGATTTGTGTTGCTGTCTGAAGCTGAAACCGCATCTCAGGCATGACCCAGCCCTTGTTGTTCCCACTGCAAATGGCTCACAAACATCACAAAAACTGCGGTCAGGAAAACGACCGCTTAGACCATGCTCGGCTAACCGGTGGTGCGCTAGTCCTCAGCAGCAGTTGACAGAGTGACAGACAGCGGTGAACACTCAACCAGCGGCAGTGGGTGTTTTGTTGGTTGCAGACCGCACTTGACCGCTGAGGATTGGCCGATGACTACCGGCGGTTGGCCGGTCAACAGCGAGCCACGGGTCAGATGGTTCTCTTAAAAGAGGGGGGGATAGGATATCCAACACAACGATCCTGCGGTGCAGGCTCGGTCGGTGGCTACAAATGCGTTGCACCTATACACTCGGAAAGGCCAGGGGTGTTTGTTCAAATGCATCGCCTGTCGCCTTAGCAGGCACAAGTCTCTACATTGACACACATGTGGTCGCCAAAAAGGACAGGGAAAAGGACAAGGGCAGGCGCAAGAAAGGGGGGGGGGGGCTAGACCTGTTCAACAGCACATCGCAGCATACTCAGCTTTGTCTTCCCCCTTGAAGACTTGCTTACTTTAGTGTCTGAGACAGGCACGCCCTCATCAGCACTGCTCTCCTGCTGCGTATCTCCGTCCTCCTCCTCCTCCTCCTCCTCGTCGTCGTCGTCGTCGTCGTCGTCATCGTCATCGTCATCGTCATTCTCAGCCAACCCTCTCCCCCCTTGCCCGATCCCTCGCTGTCCACTGGAATCCCCTGCTTCGAGCTTGCTGTCCTCCTCGACATCAGAGGTACCTTGCACTTCTTGATCCGATTCCATTGCAGACATGGTCGCGGCGGGGTTGTGCCCCTCTGGCGGAACTGTTCATATGAAATGAAAGTGTGACGGACATTGGACTTCACTGCATATTACACCACTCAGGGAAATGGTAGCTCGCCACAGAGGTGGAGACTGGACTGTGAATGAATTGCACTTGTTTATGTAATGGAGCACATCTAAACCCGAGTTCATGAAAAACCAACATCACCTGAACAAGCCGCAGCCCAGACCAACAAAGGGAGCAGAGAAACCTGAGGCCAGCCCCAAGAACGAAGGTGGCAGAAATCCCAGGGCCTTGGTTTTCCACACTGCGTTGTGGCCTTTTTGGCTGCTGCCACCCCCTGGTTTATCTGGCTTCGGATTGGTTCCTTTGACTGCCCCTTGGCTTTATTTGCTATGTGTTGGTGTTTGTTTCTGTCCCCTAGTTGTTGGGTGTTCTGGGATAGCATTTCTTTGGGCTCCCTTTTTCCTATTGTTTCTCCTTTCCTTTTGTTGCTCACAATTCTTCAAACTGCTTGCATTTCTTTTTCAGTCAAACCCCAGGGGCCCATCTGGACCACTGCAATCCACGGCTATGGGGCAATCCTTGCATAACGCACTACTTTGTGTTCCCCTAGACTACATGGGGGAACCATACTTGCCAGGAAATCAAAAATTGTGTGATAGAATAGTGTGTGCAAATACGATTGCCCTACAGTTGTCTTGTACAATGCCCCAATACAAAAGGCTGGCAAGTAGACACTCAATGCGTGCCCCATAGAAACCATGAACATCATTGTAACCCCCCCCCCCTTGTATAAGCTACGCAAAAGTCCCAAATTAATACGGTCCCTACGCCTACTGTAGCTTGGACACGGCCGTAGACCCCCAGGTTCAAAAAGAGAAGATTGCATGGTGAGCCGGTGCAAGAAAGGGGAATAGAATGCACAAATGTCCCCAAAATCAGAGCTATGTGGGTTCAAGTGGGCAAACACTCACAATAGATGTGTCCATGACCCTATGTAACTGGCAAATTTGTCACCAAACCCATGTCTTATATGGCGGCACTACATTTGTACCGAATCAAATTAGGTGCCAAATTAATACGGTCCCTACACCCGCTGTAGCTTGGACAAGGGCGTAGCTTATACGGGGGGGGGGGGTACACTTATTGGCAATTGTTTAGGTAGGGTAGATCAGACACAGGATGAAGAGAGTGAAGTAAAAACAGTAGGGGTCAATGTGTACACCTTGTAGGGCTCCAACCGTTTGACAATCTTCACCCGCTTGCCCTTGGTGGCAAGTGGAGATGGTTGGGGGCGCAAGGCAACTTTGTCAACCAACCTCTGAGTTTGCTAACCCCCCGCAAGGCTGGTGTGGGAAGTCGGTCCCTAGAAGATTGTGGGACCTGTAGGCATGCTATGTTGCAAGGATCATTGGCGGCAATTGTGGACCACCCATCCGCTGCATAACCCTACCAACGGCTGATGTGGTGAGGGCAAGAGCAAAAGCATGGTTCTAGTGTGGGTGATGTATGGTTGTGGCGTAGCTGACACAACTGCATTCTTAGCTGTTGTGGTACTATGATGGCCGGGTACCAGTCCATCAAACTCCACAGCCATTTGATCCAAGACGTGGTGTCCACCACAAATTGGCAGACACGTTGGTTGACCAATGGGCACCCTCAAAGCGCACTACTTGCCTCCGGTGTAGGATCCACTTCTTGGCCGCACATCGGCGTCAGTGTCGCCATCATCACTTGCATCAGCAAGCTCATCTGTGTGTCGTCGTCCTCTGCAAGCCCATCAACACCCTTGTCGGCATCACCATCCTCTTCACCTTCCCCACTACCATCTCGCTCGCGAATGGCTCACCATTTCCGTCACCGTTGCTACCTGCGTCTCCCTCGGCATCCCCATCTCAGGGTTGGGCTCTTCTACGACGCTTGCCGCCGGCGGAATAAATGTGAGCGCCCCATGGTGGACGCGGGTTAGAGGAATAGGGGAGGCCTTCTATGGTCACCAGATGTCACCGAGGTGGAATGGTGCCAATGGTTGTCCTCGGAGAAGCAGCATGGTGCAGCATGGTTACTAGTATGCCGTGGGTCTCCTGCACGGGGAGTTGTATTGTTGTTGTGGGTGCTAATGCCACTACTGTTGGAGCTAGTGTTATTGGTGTTGGTGTCAGTCTTGCAACTGGTGTTGGTGTGGTTGCTAGTGTTGGTGTGGTTGCTAGTGTTGGTGCTAGCGGTGCTAGTGGTGCTGTTGTTGCTAGCACCGGTATTGCTGCTGCCTAACCCCTGATTTCCTCTGCCCCCCCCCCCCCCTCTCTCACCTCCAGTGTGCCCTTCATCAGTCCGTTGCTGTCCCAAGCCGCTTTCCCTATACCTAGTTTGTCGGTTATCACCCAAAATATCTTGGTCTCCCCCCTTTGCAAGTGCACAATGTACAAGCACTGTACAACCACTGCACAAGCCCTTTTGCTATCCTCACTCCGCTCCCTAATCTTGAATGGTTTTTCCCTCACAATGGCAAGCAGCCATCTTTGATCCCTGTTTGGCGGTTGTCACCTTGGTTGTCTTGGCCACCCTCCTTTACAAGCACAAAATGTGCGTTCAGTGTATGAACCCCATGCAAGCACTTCGATGTGCTCCCCATTGTCAGTCGATTGACCCATCATTGTCCTTGGCAGCTGCTCCCTTCCTTGTATCATCGGGTACACACTGTGTGGACACTGTGTGGGCACCTCCCTGGCACAACATGCAGTGTACAAGCAATGTGGTGTAGGTGTAGCCCGCATTGTACGCCCTAGCCCCTCGTTACCACCTTACTTTGTTCACCTCTCATCCGCCACAAAAATACCTACACAGTTTTGGTGTCTAGATGTAGGCACTGTAGGAGCACTTTGCAAGCACCCCACCATCTTGTTCATTCCAATTGTTCGTTGCCGTCACACGGCGTTGACCTTTCCCTCATTGTTGTGTTGGTTGGTTTAGCCTCAGTTTCTTGCACCACCTTGAGGGGGCACCACCTTGAGGGAGAGTGCATCGGGCGCGTTGCATATCGCACTGCATGTTGTCTTTGGCCCCATCGACAACAAGAGGGCGACCCGGCCATCAAGTGCTCAGTGCACTTGTGTCCCCCAGAGGACAACATCGACTCCGCCGAGAACCCCAGGGCACCGGGCGTCACCCGGGCACTCCTGTGGGTTAGCCCAGGCACCCCTGCCAGGCCCTGCCTATTTTCTGGCTAAAAGAATTTTGGGCGCCCTTTGCCCTCATTTTCGGGCTGCCAAATTCGGCAGGCCGGTTAAAGGGATAAGGACAAGCAAAATATTTGGAGAGTTGCTTGTGCACAGTACCATGCTTTGTGTAAGGTTCGAGGCCCGCACTTGCTTTGCTGTCATGTGTGTCGCATGCATGCACAACCTTGTCTAAGCATTGGGTGGGCGTTGAACCACCGTTTGACTTAACTTTTGGTACCGCGGCTCTGCTTGCGCAAGGGGGGGGGGGGCTAGGCCACCACGTACCTTCCAACCTAAAAATCCCTGTAAAAGTCAAAACACAGCATGCTGGCGGGGGCATCGGGTGGATCGGGTTCAAATGGATGTAGTTGTCCCCTTGGCGAGAGGGACCAATAATAGTGGCAGACACATGTTCCCCGGTACTCCGAACGTACGTGACAACCACAGGGGGGTCGACTCCTCGGTTCTGGACCCCAACTAACCGTTGGCCCCTTGGGGGGGGGGGGGGGGCTGGGAGGAGGGGGTTCCAGGGGGCGACGGGGGGGGCTTCTGCCGGGGGGGGGGGTGAAGCAACGGATACTTAGCTACCTTCTGACCCCCGTGACACAAGCCATAGGTCATCGCTCATCATTGTCCAAACCAGTGCCGAATGTTGCCTTGAGTTCGCCCACATGGCGAATTCATTTGGCAATGTGGCACATTTGCCGGAGGGGGGTCTAGGTGGGGCAATTTGGGGGCCACATGCCCCCAAGGCCAAGCGTTGGTCAATCACAGGCTCCCCTTACCTCCCCTTGCCCTCCCTCTAACCATACCACCACCCTAAACCTAACCCCAACCTTTGCGTTGAGCTGGTTCAGCCATGCCAGCCATGTTGATTCGGCTAAACAAGATCCCCAAATTTTCGTTCATGGCTGCTTTTGTTCAATCGTTGCTCCCCATTTTGGACCCCAACAATTTTCCTGACCATAGCATAGCATTCGGGCTAGGGCTAGGGTTAGAGCTAGGGTTAGGGTCACCGAGCCGGTGGAACCAGTCTTGGTTTTATAACCCTTTTTAGTGTCTAGGGTGGACCTACCAGGTTTAGCAGCAGCAGCAGCAAGCAGCAGCACGCGCGAAACGGGTAAAAATCAGAACTCCGTCGTGGTGCTTCAGATTCGGCTCAAATTTTGGTGGATGATACCTTTGGGTGTGAAGTACAATCACACAAAGTTTGAGCAAGAGATCCGATGGTGGCGGCCGGCAACGGGATTCGCAAGTGGCGGACCTCAGTTTCAAAAACTGCAGTTTAGGGCCAAAAACAGTCATTTTTGGGCCGAAAAAAGCCCTGGAACACATTCAAAACGGCCAAACAAAGGGAAATGGTCGTGCGGCTTGACTTCTCCGTGTCAACGAGCTCTTTGCGGCCCTCTAACTCCATGATATGTCCTGGAAATGGCCCAAAAAGGCCCCCAGAAGCTCCAAATGCCGACAGCCAAAAACCAAGAATAGGCCATATCTTTGGCTACATGGCTCAAAATGTGATTCCGAGGGCACCTACTCCACCCGCAACCCCCCACTTTTTGTGGTTTCCACCCCTCAGAATTGCCCAAACGGACACCTAGACCCCAATACCTAGGCCCACTAGGCTGCGGCAAGCTACAAGCTCAAGCCCAAACAGGTGGGTGCCCAAATGGGTCAACAGGGTCCAATAGGGGCAAAAAGATGACTTTTCTCAAAAATGATCCTAGACCATGTGCGATGCTAAAACAAGTGTTTTTGGACCGTTTTGAGCTTGTGGTGGCCCATCTTGGTCCTACGAAAATCACAAAATGCCTTGAAAATGGGCTGTTTTGGGACCAAAAAAGGGTCAAAAATGGGTCAAAAACACATTTTTCCAAACCTCATCCTAGACCATTTGGGGTGCACAAACGGGTGAAATGAGCCCATTTTGAGCCCATTTTGGGGCATTTTGGCCTCTTAGAAGTCCAAAAAGCCTTGAAAGGGGGCCTCGTGGTGATGGGGTTCACTTGCAAGCTGATTTCACTTTGTCAAGAGCCATCAATGTGTCAATCATTCTTGATGTCCCTCACCAGTCATAGCTGATGTTCCCTCCCCCACCAGCTCGGTCCCCATATTCAGTCTTGATTAGGGTTAGGGGTAGGGGTAGGGGTAGGGTTAGGACTAGGCTGAGGGTTGGGGTGGGCGTTGGGGTCAAGGTTGGGTTTAGGGATAGTGTTGGGGTGCAAAATGGACAAATTTTGACTTTGGGCGCCTATGGTGCCCATGGACCGTCGGGTGCCTTTGGCGCCCATGGACTCCTAAGGGTGGCACCTTTGGCAACTAACTGTTGGCCAAAGGCCCCTAGGGGGGGGGGGGGGGGTACAGGTAGTTGGCGTCCTAGGACCCGCGGAGTCGGCCCCCCCGTGGTGACAACCATGCCAGAAATAACATTGTTAGCCATGGTCGAACATCACATCCAAACAAACGGCATGGGGCAATGTGTGGTACAATGTTGCAATCAAACAGAATGCACCATCACAGTCATGACTGAGGCCCTCTTTCCCTCTTCAAGCGCTCTACACACACCCAATCCTCCATTCTGGACCACAAAAACAGCGGTCCCAAAATTTCCTCAAAACGGCGATTCAACGCCCACCCCGCGCTTAGACAAGGCCGTGCATGCGCAAGGGGGGGGGGGGTAAGGGGTAAGCATACAACGACAGAGGCCTCCACTCCACCTCCTCACCAATGCAATGGTGGCTGTAACCCCGCAAGGGGAGGCCGTTGGTCGATGATGAGAGAAGGATGCACCACCACACCAAAGAGGCTGTACCTCATGGGGTGACCAGGTGTGTAGGGTACCGTTTCGTCTGTTTCACATTTCGATTCGCTACCTCATGGGGTGCCCAAATGCAGAGACCTCTCTGCTTGAAAACTAAGCAGGCATTGATGGCACACACCCCACCCCCTCGCCCTATGTGTTTGTGCCTGTGATTGTGAGTTGCTGTTTTCCGAAAGGGGTGGGGTGGAGGCACCTGTGGTTGTTGTCCACCATCATGACAGCCATCGCAACCTAGCTTGGCACACTACCCTGCAGCCACGGCAGGCGGGCTCACCACGGGTTACGGGGTCAGTGAGGTGCTGAGAAAAAGCACAAGGGGAAGATATGGGACTGCCATCTGAACAAGCAAAAAAGGCAGCACACAACAAACAGCGCACCGTGTATTGCACCCTTGCACTGTTGCCACCAGTACACTGTACACGCATTTCGCTGGCCTACCTCTCCTCGCCATGGTTGGTTCTTCGTTCACCGTCCCAAGCAGCTGCTCTCTCCCCACATCGTGTGGTTACGGATAATTATGTATGCCCTTGCCATCAATTGCCATTAACTACTGTGTAGGCACGAAGCACTCCCTCTAGCACGCACTGCATGGGTACTGTTCTATCCACCCTTGGGTGGAAAATTAGCCTGCTCGGTGAGGTTGTCAATTCTTGGAGATTTCTTGTTTGTTGATTTTTTTCGGCTCAAAATACAAAAACCGAAAGATTTGTGATTCTTGACCCACCCCCCAAAGGGGGATCATTTTTTACCCCTCCGCCCCCCCCCCCTACTCAAAAAAGTGTGGTTCAAGTGTGTGTGCGGGATCTAAGGGCGTCTTGACCAAAAACTCATTGGGGGATATGTAACAAGCAATGAAATGAACAGTATGGCACCCTTAGTTGAAAGTGAATTATCCAGCAGTTTGCGCACAGTTGTCAGTTTTCACCGGAGCTAGAATTCAGGTTAAAGCTGGAATCAGAACCGGAATTGGATGTAGGGCCAAAGCTGGAGCTCGATTCTAAGGATTCGCTGGATCCTACTCAGGCCAGAGCACAGTGCAAAGTCTTCTGCATCTGAAGAATGAAATGCAGGCAGTTCAAAAGGCAACTGCATCCCTTGCAGAACTGTCCATCTTCGGTTTCAACAGCCCAGATAAAATGGAAAAGGTCACCCACAGAGTCATCCTTTTTTGCCTAAGTGTTCCAATGGGAACCAATATCCAGTGACTCATTGTACCGCAGCTGTGGAGTGCACCCTTTCAACTCTGCAAACACCACAGATGCAAGCAGCAAGCCTTGCAAAATCAATCTGTCGGTGCTCCTTGGACACCTCCATGGCTGAACTGCTGCTTGCACTGGTGGCAACACAGGTGGTGGTTCTGTGTGTGTGTTAGTAGTAGTGCTGATGCTGCTGCTTCAGGCAGGATGTTTCCCTGCCTGTTGTTGCTCGGGAAGCAACTTTTTGTGCAAAAGCCTGCAAAGGCACATGCCACAGCAAATTGGTGCAGCACGGAAGCATTGTAGAAAATTTTGCTCATACTATCCTGTGCAACACAGGCAGTCGGTATTGCAAGGCACGACACCAGTTAGCGTTCCCACAATGAGCAGCAACAATGAGGGCCCTCTGCTGTGACACAGGCGCAATGCGTGCGAAGGAAGACACAGCCTTCCGTGGCTGAGCGAAGGCCGTGGCTTTGCCTTTGCCAGTTGCACAATCTGTCCACCGAAGGTACATCAAACCTTTGATGAGATCCTTAGTGGGGGCAAAGCGTTTTTCACAACAAGAAAACACTCCATGGCATACTGTGGCCTGCAACACGAAATGCCACAGCGGAAGACACGATACATGGTGTTCCCAACTGCAGGCCGTAATAAGAATTTCTGCCCCAGACCCTGCATAAGAAGGGAAGAGGGGGGGGGGGGGAGCGTCCAGGGGAAGGGGGGATTCGCCTCCTCCTGTGGTTGCCAGCTATTCGAGTACACCCCTGACCGTCCTCCACTACGCACAAGCACGGCCAGCAGGAAAACAGACAGCCTTACAGGAATCCTGCGCTTCATGGCCACAAGTCCAACGGCAAGCAGTTTTGGGCGGCTTTGGGCCGGTGGGGGCGGTGCAAGTGTCCCACTCTGTGCTCAAGGCAGTGCATGGGCAAGGAACAGGGTGCACCCATGTGAGGGTAAATCCACAGACAAGCATATCTGTGGTGGGTGGGGTGGGCGGGCAAAGCACAACGAGACTGTGAAAGACATCCCGGCAGCAGCAGCAGCCCTTTGATATGACAGCTGCCTGTTTTGGGCCCTGCCTCTGCGCTACCATGGCCTTCGGCGACCTCATATGACGTCGTTTTCCTAATCGCGGTTTTTGTAGTCAAGAACGCAGGACAATGTGTTGTGATGCTGGGTCATGTGAAGACTTGTTTCCGGGCATAACAATGTTCTGCTTCAGGCTGCAACCTGCGCCTTTATTTGCGTGAATGCGAATTCAGCCACTGCTATAATGGGTAGTGCTTGGACAAGAGGGTGCCAGCAGCAGCCGACAGAAGCGGCCTGCATTAGAATGGGACGGGGGGCCGAGGCCCAACCCTGGAGTCGACTTGCACTTGCGAACGGAATGATCCTTACAAGGGGGACGGCCCGTGCCCCCTGTCGAGGCTGACATCGAGCCAAATCTCCCCTGGACCTCAAAATTCAAAGACTGTGCAAATGGAATGTTTGGAATCAGCGTGACGAGGGGTCCTGAAACGACATCATCTGCGCTGTTGTTGATGAAACTGTTCTCAAATCAGCGTTGATGTCGAGAGCTTTTTTCGGCGCCTTTGGCTACTGGTCCAGCACATTGCATTCACGGCCCCGGGACCTCTACCCACGGATGCATTATAAGGGGGGGCAGGTACAGCCCGCCCCCCCATGGGCCGAGTCTGCGACCTAGGTGAGGTCAGGTCAGGTCAGGTATTGCCAGCTACCACCGTCCGTCAGCCCGCTATCAAGCGTCCGACGGCAGGGCGTATGGCCGAAACACACACACTCAGAGGCCCAGAGAGGGCACCAGCCGGTAGGGAAGCTACCTGACCCGGACAGGGCTTGAGCTGGGAAACTTGATATGGCAGTGGTACCTCTGCCTCATCCCGGGAGGAGCACCCCGCTTTGGCTGGTCCCGGTGGTGGGGGCCTGCTCCGGCCCATCCAAGTCAGCCACCGACAATGACCGACAGAAACCGCTCCGAACCGTTTTGCCAACCCTCTGCAACCGTCTTCCCAACCCCTCATCTCCGCTCTGGTCCCCTCTGCTTCTTATGCCTTTCCCTCTACCGCCACCTTGCCCTCTATTACTACTGCTACTCACGAGGGCTGCGATTGCGTCCACAAAGAGGACTCTGAAAGCATCAGTACACAGAAGAATGTACAAAAAGAGGCGGCAACTCGGGCGCCGCATCCCTCTCATTGGCCTTTCCTGGCTCTTGGGCAGTCTCTGTATGGTGTATGGCGATGGCACCCATGCACCTTGCCATGTATGCATGCATGTGCACACACGCAAGCGTCCACGGCCACGAGGCACTGAGAAGCCAGAGCGTCTGAGTGGTGAGCCTCGTCCGGCTGTGTGCAGTGTTTCCACTACCGACCAGTAGACCATTTGGGACGAACACAGGGTGCAGGCGGGTGGGGGGGGGGGGGGGGTGATGGGACAGGGAAGCGGGGAATCGGGATGGGAAAGGACCATCCCCATCATATCACTGCCCTCCAAGGGGTTCTTCTGCTCTCCGGGCAAATGCAAATTGACAGATAACAACATATGATGACTTGTTTTGCGATTTGTCTGAAAGTGAGACACTCCAAATGACATTCGCAGCACTACTACCCACGCGGCGTCCAGTCCCCTGCTGGCGCCAGCAGACCTCACACATGTGACCGGACCCCGGGACGCGAGGTTCCGAGGGTGCTTGCCACTACTGACGTGGGTTGTGTAACACACAAGGCCAGGGGTTCTGGATCACCAAAATGGCAAGCATCAGAAGTGAGCCCAGGATAATGCAAATGCTACTCCTCCTCGTCGAGTTCTGAGGGCAAAGGGTCACCACCTCGGGTGATTCCCTGGTACGATATGCGGTACCCATGTGGCGCTTGCGATTCTGCAGAAGATGACACAGGCATACACCAGATGCCCGCCTCTGGACAGTACCCTTTGATGCATTCTCTGTGTTTCGTTGAGTACACTAGGAGAGTGTTCTGTCTGGATGCTATTGGCAATGGAGGATGATGCACAACTCAAGTTTGTATGGTCTGGGTTGTTGTGTACTGGTATGAATGTGTGCATGTGTCGTGGATAGTGCTTGGAGCATTCTGGAGGTAAAAAAATGTGGGGATGGGATGTAGGGATGGGATGGGACATGGAGGTGGGGATGATAATTGGAGGCTGGCGAATGGGGGAGGGGACCTCAGGGCCCGTTTTTGATCCAATTCGTTGAACACATGTTGAATAGGCGTTCACCGTTCACAATAGGTCAGTGAACACGACGTTCATAACATGTGTTCCTTTGTGAGAGTGGCCTGTTGCACTGCAGGACACCGATGATGAGCATTCACAGCCTCAGGTACCTGCGCCAAGGCACCTGTTGCCAAGTCAACACGGTGTACAGCACCCCTTCACAGATAGACCATTGCTTAGCCATGGGGTGGGGTGGATTTTGGGGCCCTGGCCGACCACTCACCACCAAACTCAGAGACACTGCAGCAGGGTCAAAATGAATTTTACTAAAGGAGTCGCCCAACTGCCTCACATGCACCTACGTGCCTTGAACCCAACGTCTAAAGCAAAGGTATGTCCAAGGCCCATAAATCACGCGTTCAACGATGGGTCGTTGATCACCATTTGGATACGTGAAGTAAAACTGAGCACTGAGGGATGGATTGCAGGCTGGCAGGTGTCCATGAGACTCACCCGAAAGCCCCCATGCCCTCAACTCTGCGAAGGCGATGCTAGCATCAGCAATTGTGCCGGGTGGTCCGTTGCACCCAAACCTCGAGAGTTGTTACTTGCTGATTGTATTGATTTGGCTGCTAAGTTACCAACACTCACTCATCCAACCTCAATGTCTCTCATCCACCCTCAGCAACTCTCAACACACAACCTAACCCAACAATCCCCATGGAACCGTCAACATCCCTCAACAAGTCACCACTGCTGTTCAAAACACGTCACATTCTGTCGGTCATTTCCAACTGCTGTCAACTAAGCCTCAACCAGCAAAGCACGGGTGGTCCTTGACAGTGACCCACTTGCCTGGTTCTTGCGGGGCCTTTCATTATTACCCAGTGCATTCGGCTGTTCAAAGCCACGGCTTCGTGGCAGTTGCTTCTTTCTTGTCGTGTGCCTTTTCAGGTCTGCTTGGCTGTGTTTTCTTCAGCGTGCTACGATGGATGTCGGGATTCGCTGATATGCGTGGGCATACCATGCTGTACGTCCTGCCCACACCCGCTCCCTTCCTAGCGTTTCACCTGGGTCACAGGTGAAACCGGGAGCCCCTTACACCATGCTGCTCTGTGCGTCCCATTGGACAATGCAATCTTTTTGGGACGCGGGTACCACAAAGCTGTGGACAGCCAGCCAAACAGCGTGCCGCTGTCTCTACTTTGGAAACCCCTCTGCATCAGGACTCTTTTGGGGGGCCAGGTCCCACCTCAGTTTCCTTGTTTCCCTTGCGATGTTTCAGGCCTGTGGGGCTTAGGGGCATTGCAAACCAAAATACTGGGACACTGTGTTGGGGGGAGGGGGGGGGACTAAACCCTGAACCCAGCGTGTCTCATCGCTGAAGCCTCCACACCGCTGCTCTTGGTACAGCGGACTGCAGTTCACAGGTGTCTGTGTCCAGCAACAACTGCTACCACAACCACAACAACAATGGAAGCCGCAGCTACAGCTGCATCCACAACCACAACCGCCGCTACCCACAACCTCAATCACCATGTGTCATGCCTATCAGCCTTGGTTCAAGCAAATGGCCTGGAAGAGTGGGTGAATCATTGAAAGCTGAGTAGATTGACAGATTGGTATTCCAGTAATCCAACCCTAACCTTCCACTTTACTGCTCGGTTGTGTTTTGCGGAGGCATGTCACCAGGCCACAGATGGCTTGGTAGTGCAGTGTTTCCGCTGCTTGCTGTTAATTGGGTCTCAGTTTGGTTTTGTTCTGGCCGCTCTCACAAGCACACGTAAAGCGTGCTGCTGGCGTTGTATGTCAGCTTGCATCTCTTCATGAGGGCCTGGGGGTAAGCATAGCAGCTTGTGTCTCTTGAAAAATGTAACTTGCGTACAAAAGTGGTGTGAGTTATTTTTGTTATAAGGTCATGTAATTTTTTTTGTTGTGGTTGTGTAATTGGGGGAAAAAATTGGAACACCCGAAAATGAAATGTATTGCGTGTATTTTTTTTACTGCAAAGGGAAGTACAACTCTTTTTTAAGAATGACGGGTGTATTGCAATATGTACACTTGACGGTTCCATATGGCACCCCATAGCGACATTAAAAATGGGATGCCGAGTCCACAAAGCACAAGGTACCCTATGTGGCCACCAAGTAAAGGGAATGGGCCAATATAACAGCAAATTTGTACCTCCACCTGTTTGGCCGCTGGTTCCAGCTGCCCGTGGTGGTGGGTACAGCAAACCTCCCCCAATTCTGCCCGCCCTTCGTGCCAAAGAGGTTGAGGTATAAACTGGCAATTATATTGGTCTAGCTCCACCTTCTCTTCAAGCATCCACCTCTTCTATCCCCTGCTATTTGGGGCCCACATGTGGGCAAAATGGCTGCATAGCCCGCCGTCTTGGGGTCCCCAATGTGGGAAGAAAATCAAAGTGGCTACATAACCTATGCCTTCTCAGGGTCTCAAAAATGGGGAGGGGCTATAGATCCCCTACCATCTTTGGGGCCCCAATGTGGGGAAAAACTGAAGTGGCTAGGGGTCCCCAAAATGGGGAATACGCCGCCAAGCCTTTGAAGGTCTAGTGAGCTGCACTAGGCAGGGATCTGGCAATCCTTGGACAACAAAGGCCGCATTGGCAGACACCCCCACTTGGGCACACATACACACACATACACAGTGCGAGTTAGAGAGCCTGAGCCCCCATCCGAAACCAGCTCATGACACAAACGCATGTCGTAAGTTGTGGATTTGTTTTTGCTACAACACGAGTACCAAAAAAATTTGTATTGGTGAGTATTGCAAAATTGGGTGCTCGCATTTATCGCAGAAAAAATGCACGAACTACAATTTTTTTTGTACTCTCATTTATAGATAGAAAAAAAATACACAAAAAATTTTTTTGCACTTACATTTACAGCGAAAAAAAGTTACTCGCACTTACAACCAAAAAAATACTCGCTTGTACAGCAAAAGCACTTTTTACTCTTTGATTGGGTTATGTAGCTGCTTCTGATTTCATCCCCATATTGGGGACCCCCAAGACGGCAGGGGTTATGTAGCAATATTGCCCACATATGGGCCTCCAAAATGGTAGGGGTTATTTAGCTACTTCTGATTTCGTCCCCACATTGGGGACGCCCAGACGATAGGGGTTCCACTTCTGATTTTGTCCCCACCTTGGGGACCGATGTTGCCACACTTTCAACCAAGTGGGGTTGTATTGGGTTGTTTGTGGTATGGATTGTCGTGTCCGGTGGAGTTGTTTCACAAGTTGGGTTTGGGAACCCTTGAGCTGCATTGGTTTGATCCGCCCTCTCTCGGCGGAGCTCTAGCAGCATGACTTTACGACCAAGCACCAAGCCTTGGGCTTTTAAAAGGATGGGTGGTCTTGTGGTTTTCGGAGCCTGCACAGCGCACGCAAAGTGGTTGATCACCGGGGTTCCTTTGCCGATGTACCCCTCACCCCAACACCTTTGGGCTTTGTGAACTATGTATTGAGCATCATCAATGCTGGTCACTCTATGTGGATAGTTTAGGGGCCCGGTGACGATTTTTAAGGGGTGACCGAGCTTCATACCCCTCCTGCCTCAAACCTCCCCCTCCCACACCCAAGTTCACGGTGCTCTTTTTGGGACTCAAGTCAGAACTCAAACCACCCGCATCGCGCTTGAAGGCAAGGATGCCTCCTCTGAGCAAAGCATGGAAGCCTAACGGCCCAAGGGGCAACCTGCCATGGCCACTCCTACCACAGAGGAGGTCATCCACTAGCAAGCGTTGAAGGCCAAGGACAATGTTGAGGCCACCCCCACCCCACACCAAGGCAAGGATGCCTCCTTTGAGCATGGCATTGAAGCCTCACAGACCAAGGAGGAATGTGCCACTGCAGAGGAGGACACCCATTAGTACGTGTCCATCTTGGGAAAGCGTGTCTAGGTTCCTAAGGGGTATCCAAAAGACGCCCTGAATCCCTTGATACGCGACCACATGTTTATTGAAGACCTAGCGAAGCACGTCAAAAAGGCACTCTTTGACGATTGGAACACCAATCGTGGTACCAAGCCTAAGTCAAAGGACACAAAGTCTGATTTGATCTACAAGCGTGCCTTCTGCGACTACTTGTAGTGGGTGCACGTTTCATAGCACAACCCCTGCCATATTGTTTTGTAATTTAGCTCCACCTTCTCTTCAAGCATCCACCTCTTCTACATTGCGTCCTTTTGCAGACATCCCCTGGGCATCCTCCGTTGGCCCCGGGCTAGGGCTCGTCATCAGTGGCCCGCTGCACAGTGCTGCATCTTCAGGTGACTTATGGGTGCGGGTACGCCGTAAAGATGGATTCACCTGCTGGTGGGCTCCTCCTTCAGCTCAAAAACCTTGTCTCAAGATCTCAAAAAAGCCCAAGCTGGCCCTTTATGTCTCTAAAACCATGGCCCACTACAGCAAGTCTGCCAAACTGTTAGCAAAAATGGCACTCCCCCAAAACACTAGAAATCAATGTGCCTTGAAGAAACCAAGCCAAGTGCCATTCCTTTGCATTGGGGGCGGACTTGTGCTTGTGTTTGCACCGCTTGTGCATGTCGGCTTCCTGTTACCTTGTCAATCCAGCCACCAATCGTCAGAAAAGGTTGACAAGGATGCCTACCTCGTGCCCCCTGCATGCCCATGCAGTTTTGGCATTGCCCCAATACGGGCGATTGGTTGGATTCCATGCCTGACTGCCACACTGCACAACACGGTGTACCAGGTCCTGATGCAAACCCAACCTGTAGACCCTGTCCCTTTAGGGCCCCTGAAGAGGCAGTCCCCTGATGAAGACACCTGAGTCGGGGTGGGTGGGGGTGAAGGGGTGGCTGATGTTTGATAGTGCAGTTGTGTGAGGGTGGAATGCCTGTCCTACCGCTCACAATGGCAGCATTCTGCCCCCTGCCCTCTCGGAGGGGGGGGGGGGGGGTGACAGCCAATAGACAACTGGTGCCTGCAGGCATCCCATGCCCGTATTGCACAGCCTGGCTATGGGGTTGGTGAATGATTTCAACTGCACACATTCTGCAGCTGGCTATGGCTACAGCTATTCTTGGGATAAGGCATCAGAGCAGTGGTTCACACCTCCGACACGTTTTTGGATTGCATCCAAGAAGGCCTTAGCTATGCGGTTGGGGTACATCTCCTCAGGGTTCAAAGGCCGCTGTGTTATGTAGTCCTTGCCAGTTCGGGCCGCATAGGACTTGATCGACTCCATTTCATAAGTATAGCCATACTTTGTGATATAGGGGTTAATGAAATTGTCTTTGGTGATGGGGCACCGCAGATGCGGCGGGTACAAACGTCCTGCACAATGGAATAGGCACAGGCATAGACAGAGGTAGAGCACGGGCGCCGCTGCCAGCCAATGTGTGACCCCGAGGGGTTTGCCACTGTTTTGGGGGCTGTAGGGGGGGGGGGGGGCCTTCGTTGACCCAAACCCAGCACCTTTCCGTTGGGTATCCCCAACTCGAGGGGTCACGCCAAAGCGTGGGAGTCCGTATCCCCAACTCGAGGGGCCACGCCAAAGCGTGGGAAAGAGAGACAAGAAAGAAAGAATGCAGTACCGGCGTTCGCCCCTGAAAGAATTTGGTGCTGCACTTGGGCCGGGGTTTTGCTCCGAATGCAGGATCTTCACTTCGCAACAAACGACATTTGTATAGCGCCCCGTCTTGCTAATCTTGTACTGAAAAGCACTTCGCGACAAACGACATTTGTATAGCGCCTCATCTTGCTAACCTAGCGCTCAAAAGCATTGATGGTTTGATGAAAAGGAAGCATACAATAAAAAAAAGGGGCACCGTTGGCGCCATGCCCCCAAACCGCTATCTCTCAAAAATCCGTCTCCATCCCCAACTCAAGGGGCCACACCGCAGTGTGGGAGTCAAAAAAGAAGAAAGTGGGAGGCAAAAATGTTTAACTTGTCTTGTCCCCATGCAGAGGGGCCCCAACAAAAGCAGGAGGTCGCTTTGTTTTTTTTTTTAATTCCCCTGAATACTCTAAGCATTTTGGGTATAAACACACGTGCTGAAAACAAAACCTTGCCCTGTACCGGGTGCCTAAAACAAAGCACATT
The DNA here is from genome assembly GCA_964036045.1 of Eutreptiella sp. 'Long Island Sound 2002'. Lineage (NCBI taxonomy): Eukaryota > Euglenozoa > Euglenophyceae > Eutreptiales > Eutreptiaceae > Eutreptiella > Eutreptiella sp. 'Long Island Sound 2002'. Next base: position 48,096,620 of record OZ038392.1, read on the forward strand.
GTTCCGTGTAACCATTTTGGGGTCCGTAGACCCCCCCCCTTTGGGGTCGAGGCCTCACTAGGATTGGCCCCCATGAGGTAGAGGGACAAGCAAAGGCAGAGGCAGAGGCACAAGTAGAGGCAGAAGCACATGTAAAGGTAGACACAGAGACAAGGGTAGAATGAGAGGCAGCAGTGGAGGTACACGTAGAGACAGAGGCAGGTGTGGAGGCCGAGGTAGAGGCATTGGAGGGGAAAGTAGGTAGAGTCGTGGGTGGTAGGGACAGCACCGGGATATAGGTTGAGGTAGAGGTTCACAGGGAAGCCGGCTCCTAGGTTGTGATGGAATACCTCCCCACAACCCGCCGACGGGGGCAGGGGCAGGGGTAGGGGCACCAGTTGGTCAGAGTTGGCTCAAGGGTGCCTTGGGATGGGTCACAAATGGGTCAAGGGTGGGAGGTGGGTGGATCGCATGTGGATCAAAGGTGGGTGAGGGTTGCGGAGGGGATGGGCCATGGGAAGGGGGGGTGAGGTTGGGATGGATTAGGGGTGGGTTGGGGGTTGGTTGGTGGTGGGTCGGGGGTGGGTTGGGGTCGGGTCCGGGGTGTGTCACGGACAAGCGCAGGTTAGAGTTGTGGGTGCGTTGGCAGTGGGAGGGGGATGGGTCGGGGGTGGGTCGGAGTGGGTTAGGAATGAGAGGGGGTTGAGTCAGGGTAGGGTCGGAGGTGGCCAGCGGTCGGTCAGAGGTGGGTCGGAGGTGAGTCAGGGGTGGGTCCCGGGTCACTCGGGGGGTGGGTAGGGGGGTGAATCGCAGATGGGTGAGGTGAGTGTAAGGGTTGGTCGCAGTTGGGTTGGGGGTGGGTCATGGGTGGATCATGGGTGGGTCTTGGACCAATTTGGCTCAAAAGATGCACGTGGGACCAGCGCAAAGGCCACAAGTTGTCAAGTTGTATGGCTGTATGCCTGGTGGCGGCAGCCTTGTGGCCGTGCCTAGGACATGAAAATGATGGTAGGTCCCCAAAATCTGATAAGTATCTCCTCTTCTTATTAGCAGCTTCCAAAACGTGACGAACTCAAGAGGAGTCTACTTTTCCAACGGGTTCACCTAGAAGGGGTGGCATTCACACACCTCCCAAAATGCCCCCAAAGGAGAGATAACCCTTGGGTACTAGACTTGTGCAAACATCTCTCTTGCCCTTAAACGGTGCACAACTAAAACGGCACCTCAACACATTCATCCATTGGGTTTCGTCAATCCATGCACACGTCTTATGCGCCTCGTCTTGCCCAATCTAGTGCACGTGTTCAATGGAGAGCAACAAGCGACATTTCTTATGTGTCTCATCCTGCCCAATCTAGAGCAGATCAAAATCAAAGGATGGAACAATGGATGCAAATTTTCTCATACATGCCACGTAGTTGAGACCTGGGACATGAATATTTGAATTGTACTAAAAAAAAATTACACAAGATGTACCTGTTTGCTTTTTGCTCAACTCAATAGTATCACGGAGTAGCCTCATAACCCCTAGACGTGGGGCCCCTGGGGCATAACTATGGGTGCTTCGTTGGACAGATGGCTGAATCTCTGCACCGCACGCGTGCCGTCTGTCATGGTGTACAAGAGAGGTGCCACAATTGATGAACAGCATCGCCTCACACCTAGAATTACCCGTTTCACATGCATAAGCACAAGACACATTATACCACCACTCATTCTGGAAATGCTGAAGACTAAATCTTGGGGCCTACTCAATCTTCGTACCATGACCCCTCAAAAACCCATACCATGCCCCCTTGTATCCCCATATTATATCCGCGTCCCGTGCCGTTACCATGTTCCCCTCCTGTGCCAATATGCTGTCCCAATCTTCTGCCAATACCATGTCCCCTCCTCTGCCCATACCATATCCCACTGGTTTTGCCCATAACATGTGCCTGTCCTATGCCCATACCATGTTGCTCCCTTGCCCATACCATGCCCCCCTCCTGTGCCGATTCCATGGCCTACTCCTCCGCCCATACCATGCAAATCCCACTCCTTTGCCCGTACCATGTCTCACTCGTGTGCCCAAACCATTTGCTCCTGTGCACATACCTGTGTGCATACCATGTCTCAATGCCATTTTTAGTTCCCCTCCCCATACCATGTTCCAGTCCTTTGCCGTTACCATGCCCCCCTCCTGTGCCCATTTCGTATCCACCTCCTGTTCCCATACCATGTCCCCGTCTTGTGCACAAACGATGTTCCATCCTGCGCCCATACCATGCCCCTCTCCTGGACCATGATCCCTGCCATGGTCATACCATGGGCACAGGAGGGGGACCTTGCATGGGCACCAGTGAGGGACATTGTATGGGCACAGGAGGGTCTGTCTGGACATAATCACAAGCAAATCAAGCAGAGCCTGCCGAAGGCCAGCAACGATTTGGCGCAGGACTTTCTGGCAGGTCTCAGTGCTTGAAGAGCAGGAGGGGGGGGAGGGTCGGACGGGGCGAGTGGAGACTCATCCGTGTCAGATATTTATTTGAGCTCAAGCTTGGCCCTAGTGCAAGAGGCACACACTTATCCAATCTGTTTTGTGCTGTTTCATCCTCCTCGGCTCCTGCACCGCCTGCTCCCTCTTGGGCAGCCGCAGCGATGGCCCCCCTGTCTTGGCTTGGTGGCGCAGTGCCTCGGTGGACGCCGTAAAATATGCCTCATCCTCCGCCTTCACCAGAACGCCGTGCATTTGGCGGTCATGCACCACATGTGCGGCGGTCTTTCCTGTGCAGTATGCGTCCTCAGCCGAAATCGTGTAGGACTGCAACGCCTTTTGAAGAAGCACATGCTTGAGGTCTCGATTCAGGGACTCCATCAACCATTCCACTTCGCTGGGCACACGGTAGGTCAAGACCTGTATGCAGGCAGGCATGCGAGTACGGGGGATTGAACCATACAGTTGGAGTAGGTTCGTGATTCCAGAGGAGGAGTAGGAGGAGGAGGAGGGAACAGCGTGCAATGACTGGCCACCCACTTTGCCCATGTGACCTCCGACACACCCTCTGCACTCCATCTCACCATCTCCCGCATGCAATAGGGATGTTGCGGGCTGAAACTCACTGTCTCCAGAAGACCCATCCAGCTATACAACATCACGCTCACCCAAATTCGAGACACCCCAGTGCACAGCCCAGGGGGGTACCACCCTTTGGCTACGACACGCGAATATTTTCAGGACCAGTCCACCAGTCTTTGCAAACCAACTGTTTCGGCTAAGCAAAAGCACCAACCATTCAGTTTAGACCATTTTGCCACACTTTAATGTTTTGTGTTAAAACGGTCAGTTTCAGTTCAGCAACACTGGTTAGACCGGTCGGACCGGTCTTTGCAAAGTGCACCGGACCAGTGCACTTTAGCACACTCTAGCACACTTTACAGTTCATTGCACTTGAAACAAACCAATCAAACCGGTACCGCTCTTTGCAAACCGTTCGGTCCACTTCACTTTAGTACACTTTAGGACACTTTGGAGCACTTTGTGTGTAGGTGCATGGGTTTGGGGGGATGGGGTCCACACCTCTGCTTGTTCGCACAGCACCTACGAAGCAATGCAGTGCAGCCAAAACTCTCAAATCGGGACATCATGACCACAATAGTGATAGTCCACAAAGTGTACCAGGTGTAGGTAACATCCACACACTTTGCACATGTAGCGAGTGCTACCGATGCCACATTGTGCACACACACCCCATTTGCTGACCACCATTGGCAAATGTCTCTCGGCCATCACAGTCGGTAAGTCCAAAAAAAATGTGCCGCATCAACTGCCATTGCCAATCAAACATTGTTTCACCCTGCGGGCATAGCAGTACCTTTGTTGCATGACGTCAAGGCATTTGTTGCAGGTATTCGCAACATCATCCCCCTCAATGCCTTCCACCAAGATTGGAAACGGTGCTCCTCTTGATGTTGCAAGCACATTTGGTTAAAAGGATCCACCCCCAGTGAAAACTTACAATAGTTGGCAATGATGCTAGGTAGGCGGGACCCCCTTCGGTGCATGAGTGGTGGACCGGCCAAACAATTGGTTAGTATCGGTACCACCTGCACGGCCTTGCGGCCCACCTTTGGATTCTTGTATACCGACAATTCATACCCGTGTTCCTCATGCACCACCATGTTCACACATCCCGGATTCACCCCATGTTCCCATCTTGCACCAAAGGACTAGTGGCCGTGAGTATCAAGAAGGGACACCGCTGGGCACATAGCATTGCCGCCGCATTGTAAGACCCAAACAATGAGTCCCCCACAAGCACTCTCCCCCAGAGGCTTCATCGTTCCACAGTTGCACAATTTCAAAAGCATTGTAGTGCCCTGCAAATCATCCCTAGGACTCGGGACGAACATGAGGGGCAGCACCACGGTACAAGTAGAGGTGCTAGATGTAATAGTTTTGTGCATCACACAACGCATAAAGCTTTACTCCAGTGCTATGTGTTTTCCATAGTACAAACTAGGGGATCATGAACATCGCCTTGTGCGGCACAACCGTCTCATCACCGCACACCACGCCACCTAGCTCCCATCCACTTTGCCAATGCAGCATGCATAGTTCGATTAGTGCATCAACATCCGGGTCCGCCAATTGCTGCAGCACGAAAAAAACCCCCCAGTTTGGAAATAGTTCGGCCAAGTATGCGGTATAGTGCATACTCTCCATGTCCTTGACAACATCTATCCTCAGGGGCTACAGCATTCCCAAGCCAATATGGAAGAGCATGTAACGTGGCAAGAGTTCAACCACATGTGCACGGTTGTGCTCTTGCAAGCACAAAATCGTGCACTCCAAAATCGGCTTGAACATGAAATTCCAAACCGCCAAGGGGGTGCCACCATCGGGGGTGCAGACTCCTCCCTTCAGCTCACTTTAGCCCAATTTAGCACACTTTATCATACACGCGCATACTCTTGGTGCTTCAGGCCTCCTGCTTCCCAAGGGCATTCATGGCATTTCTTATGCGCGACCAAGTAGTCCGCACATATGCTCAAGGGGCCGCGGAGCACCGTGTTCGGACAGTCAAACACTAGCCGCAATGCCGCAACCAACACCGTGGGGCCCAGCTGCCCACACAAGCGCAAACACACACGACGGCCAAGATTGTGGACGAAGGTGCCCCACTCCTCAAGGGCCGCGTTCATGTGGGGCTCCTCCTTGGTATTTTCTTCCTCGCTTGTGTCCTTCTTGGAATTTTCGGCTGCCACCCGCCATTTGCCCTTCTCCACTACTCCCCTATACCTCAGCACTGGCAACCTCTTCTTTTTGGGGAGCGGTTTTGGGTTGGCTTTTTGCAGGCCACCTCCACTTGCACCACCTCCTCTTCTTGGGGGGTGCCTCCCTCCTCCTCCTCCCCCCCCCCCTCCTCCTCTTCTTCCTGCTCCCCCTCACCGCCTTCTTCCACACCCGGTTCGTCTTTCTCGACCTCCACCGCAACCTTCCATTTCCTAGAGCGAGCCGAAACTTGCCGCAGTCGTACTAGGGGGTGGCCGCAATTACCCAAAACGACATCACCTCCTCCTTTTCGAGATCCAAATCCCCCTTGGACACATTGCGTTTGATCCCACCTATTTTGGTGTCCTCCATGTAATAGCCATAGTTTGCCAATGACACACACACACACACACACACACACACACACACACCGACATTGCACATGTGCGAATGTAGCAGCCCCCATGTGATCCGGACAACAAGATCGCCACACGGTCCCCCGGTTTCACCTTGTTGAATTGTGCCGGAACGGGCGGCTCCCCGGGGCCCTAACCAAGTATCTTGGCGCCAGAGCCTGATACGGGCATGATAAGAACTAAGACAAAGTGGAACAAGTCAAACAAACCAGTCTCACGGGTGCCAGTGAACCCCAAGAGCAAAGCGGTTGACCGGGAGCTAGTTATAGAAGACCGGTCTGACCAATCTTTGCAAATTGTTTGGACTGCTTCACTTTATCTATGGTGCATTTCATACGTGTAACACCTTTACAACACTCAAGGACAAACCCAAAGCCAATTCTATGTTTGTGTGCACTGTTAGACTGTGGTGTGTGGTGGCGTACAAACTAGCATGGAGGGACAAAGGTAGGTATGGGAGGGAAGTGTCACGAAGTGCTCCACAATGCTCCAAAGTGTTATGAAGTGATGCGGAAAACAAAGACCAGTCTCACCGGTCTTTGAAATTGGTCTTACTACTTTTCTCAAAAATGTTGTTGAATCTCACAAAACCACCAAAACCATCATTTCCCCCACCATCAAAAACCCCTCACCAAGTCCTTTCCGAAAAAGGCAATTATTTTACACAAAAGACCAGCCTGTTCCTGCATCTGGTCCGATAGCCAAAGGAATATGGTGTCCTTTCACACGCATATGTCCAGATTGTCCCAGACTGGGAGGTGATCCTCCCAGTATCTGCCCACGATTAAACATTGGTTACCGAACCCTCACAAAGCAAGACGTTGACGCAAGCAGTAAGTACAGCCGGGCTCAAAAGGCACCAGACCACCACTTGGGGGTCGGTGTTTTGTTTCACTCAAAGTTTTGCCGAAAATTGTTTCAAAAGTTTCGTGCCATGAAGTGGATTGAAAAGGAAGCAATTGTGCTTTATTTCCAAAAAAAAAAACACTAAGTATTACAAAACATTCCGATTTTCAGATGGATCCTGCTAAACGGAAAGGTTGTGATAAAATTCTAACACAAAACAGGTTGCTAGAAGACTTGTGTACGACGAAGAATGAATTGAGTCACAAAGATTTTGTGCAGTTCTTCAAGACTCCAATGGATGCACTCCCAAGTAATAAAAACAGATTCAAATAAGGCACCAATGGTAGTGATATAAATACATGGTTCACAGAGTGTCAAATGTAGGCTCTCTATGTGAACGATCACACCAAACAACAAGTTTCACCGGATCAGGCAATTCAATAATGTGAACTATTATGGCGTGTCTCTCAACCCACGCTTGCTACATCCTCCGGGTGCAACGCCAATCTCCTTTCCATGGATTCTAGAATTTGCAACCCCCCCCCCCCTCCCACTCCTAACTGTAGCCCATTGTTGGCTGTCCGTGCTTGAGTCTAACCCTATGCAATCAATGGGTCCCGTGCAACCAAGGTTTAAGACTTCGTTTAAATCACGGTCATACCATTCACAATACATGGTGTAGGAAAATACACAATGACATAATTCTATGGCTAACGAATCGGCACAACAACACACAACAACATGTATCAACATGTACAACAAGAGGACAAAAACCTGACAAACCTTAACCTTGTGGGCTATCAAAGACAATTTTTACAATTTTTCAATAAAGGCATGTTCAGCCGGGGCAACTACTACACACTAGGTACATTTGTTTGTTCACAGGCGAAGATCATTCAAGCAGCTTTATGCAGCTTTATGCACCAACAGCTGTGTGAACATACAACATACAACACACCACAAGCAGGGTTCATTGCTAGGTGGCAGACAGGTGCTAGGTGGCACAAAATGAGCATGCATACATAGAACTTTTGATGGGACGTAACATTCCATGTATCGCCAAAAAGTCAAGCTCATAGTTCATCACAATCCCATGCATTAGCCAACAGTTTGGACTCCATTTCCAACACACTAAATGCGATGAGAGTTTGAAAATATTGTGCAGCAGACACGTGTCGGAATAAGATCATGCATACCAAAAAATTTTCCGCACAAATTACAAAATAACATCACACGTGTGATATTCGTGGAGTGCCGGGGGGGGGGGGAGTAGATGAAAACCATGTAGGCCCCAACATATGGGAGAATGCCACATATCCCCTTTTGGGGGCCTATTCTGTCCAATCAACATATCCCCCAATGAGTTTTTGGTCAAGACGCCCTTAGATCCCGCGCACACACTTGAACCACACTTTTTTGAGTAGGGGGGGGGGGGGGGAATGATCCCCCTTTGGGGGGTGGGTCAAAAATCACAAATCTTTTGGTTTTTGTATTTTGAGCCGAAAAAGGTCACCGCTCCACGGGATTTGTCTGGGATGAGCGCTTGTGCGATGTATGCACTTTTCAATCATTTTTGGTGGTTTTGGTGGCCTTAGTGGCTCTATGGTACCCACTCTGCGGGGTGCAAGTGGGGATGCTGTGACAGTATACACTTGCTAGTAAACAAAACGAGGTTTTTTGCAGCCTCCAACGTGGCATAGGGCCAGTCATGGCATGTGTAAAAGACGCGAAATGGCTGTTTCCACTAACAATTGGCCCACATGCCATGGGTAAAAAATGCACCTTTTTCTATGACCCTTAAAGGGCCTAAAGGACACTTTGGTCATTGTTGGGCGATCATTGGAAGACAATGGGAGTATGTATAGACCCATGGGAGCCATGTGGCACCAATTAGGCCTCTTGGTGAGGCCTATTGGGCGCCGTTTTGGGCTGTGGGTGTACCATGGTGGGCAGAACTTGGTTTGCCTATAGCGGCCACTGAGCATCAATCCACACCCAGGTTCTAAAGAAATTTTTTCTTCTATAACAACCCCCAACCAATAGCACTTTTTTCTTCTATAAGCCAATCCTATCCACCAATGATGGGGATCCTGGGTCCTATCTCCAAGTTTCCCACATCGGCACCCCTATGGGGCCCCACGGGTGAAGACTGGGCCATTTTCACGCCGACATGAGTTGGCTGAAAAATGATTTCTAGGTGACCTCCAACAACCCCTGGGGACCCTTGGGGCGTTGTTGGGTAATGGTTTGGTGACAATGGGAATACGTATAGACCCATGGGGAGCCATAGTGCTGATGGATCCGATGGATGATTGCAAAATCAAGAACTTGGGGGTTCATTGCTCAGGGCAGATTTTCGAGGTGGCAATAGAATTGAGTCCCATTCTCTTAATTCAAGGGTTCATCAAAGAAATTGGGGCACTTTGCAGCCGCACACCTTGGCCTGAGAATGGGCCGTATGCTTCTCCAAATCATGGACCTTCTTCTACAACTCTATCAACAACGGTCTGTTCCAATGATTAACCTTTTCCGGGGTGTGAGCCACATCCTGAAAATCTTGCCACTAGCCAGATCGTATATGGAGTGGTTTACCCCCCCCCCCCCCCACACACAACCATTAGATCAAGGACTTGCCAACCTCCGGTGGAACAACCTCCGGTGCAAGCTACGCGTGCAATGCCTGGCAACAGCCAAGCCTCTCTCCACCCCACCATCGAACTTGCCACCGACACCGCTGCTACTCAGCAGGGACCCTTTTATTCCATAGTCCAAATGCATGCTCCCCAAGTGCTCGAACATGGCCGAACACCAGTGAGCAATCAGCGCTTCTTGGATTCATCTCCTAGCAGCATGTGGCGAAACAGTCTATAATGGGAGCCGCTATGCTTGGTTGTGAGCAGAAAAGATATCAAAGTGTTCTCTTTGAACACTACTGTGTACTCCTGAAATGAGGCATAAAGGGGCAGGTAGGCTTGTTACCCTAAAATCTCATCAGGATTCTGCAAACATATAATCGACCACTGAAGCATTCAAGGTGAAATGAACGTTAGCCAAAGCAAACGTCACATGTGGTACAGAGCTGGGAGTAGAAAAGAGCAAAATAGCTCAGGCGATTGACATAGAGACCACCATGTGCACCTAATTGGCATTGTCCAAGCAACAACAATGATATGACAATGGTCCTTTCGCTTTTGTTCTATTGTTGTATACCTTTGTGTGTCAGGGTACATGGTGTCCCCCCACCCCTGCCCCCCGAGATTGATGCCCTTTTGTTTGATCAAAGTGGTGTAAGATGGCCAAGACTCAATAGACAAGAACACAGACAAAAATGCACAAGATCCATCAGAAGTCGTCACCGCAAGCTATAGCATAATGGGCGAGAATTGGAGTAGCGTTTGAGCAACATAGCAGGTAAAGTCCTATTCACTTCTCACACGTCTGTCGTAAATTCCTTGTGCTCACTTTCGCAGATAATCACTTGTGGCCTTTTGATCTTTCAAATCGCTCGCAGCAATTCAATATTTGCATGTTACATCCGCTTGCATGTCCATTTTGATGGTGCTTTGGCTTCCCCTTGACCTCACTCTCTGGTGAAGGCTTGGCAGCAGGCTTGAAGATAGACCTGGGGTCAAACCAAAATAAAGAACACTTGCTGTGGGGTTCCTGTCCGCCGGTCCAACGACGGGGAAGACCACCCAGCACTCCAAGCTTGCTCCAAGGGGGCCCACTGGCACTTACCTTGGGCCCAAGAGGGTACAACCCTGAAAACTATGCTTTACTACAGGCCCAATATTTACGTGTGGTACAGAATTGGGAGTAGAACTGAGCACAATAATAACGCATGGTGCAGAGATCAAGATGCAGAAATGAGCACAGGTTGCATGGGCGCAGGATTAAGGTATTTTCAGGGCGGAGCACTTGCCTGAAAGAAATGGGCCCAATAATTTGCCTGCAGGGGTGTAGGATTGAGGGCAATAATTACGCACTGTACATAATAAGCGTGGAGTGCACAACTGAGTGCAAAAGGTACGTGTGGGGCAGGTAGACTCTTGATTGTCGGAGGTTAACAAGGAAACTAACATGGTTGTGGGCTGCAACTTCACCACGAAAGCAAGGATCAGCTTCCCAGATAGCAAAGCGTCCCAAATGCTTCATTTGCACATCTCCTCCAAATCATTTCAGCCCTTGACAATTGGAAACCTGGATTCAGTGTTGTCCAGGGCTGTTGAGCCTGTAGCCGGAACCTGAGGTAGACTCCGACACGCAACTATACCAGTCTTCACAAGACTTTCAAAGCGAAGGAAAGCAAAGTATTGGCAACAGTTTCAAGCATTTTTCCGCGTCCCTAGTGGATCATATCACTGTGGTCCCATCATACATCCAAATAACCAAGCAACACGTTGCAGCAAAGGTCCTTGGAGCACCTGGAGATGGGGGTTCTGAACCCTTGCCATGAATTCTTCATGCTCAATGAAGATGTCGTGTATTGTTGGGATCAGATTCTGACAATTGCACACAATACTGGAGGATGTTGCACACCTGGCTCCGTTTGCACTGCTTCTCCAGCCACTCAGCGTCTCCAGGGGGCACGCACGACCCAATCAAGACTGCATGGGGCTTTTCATGCTGACTTGGGCTTTTGTTCTCATATCTGGACCAGTAAATCCATTTGCCCATCCAGCCCCTTTCACGCAACGGCTGCGCATTGAAGGGCAGCCTCCCTTGCAGACGCAATGCAAGCTCTTCTTTTCCTGCATTGTCGCCGCCTTCAAATGACGCATGCAAAATGCGTGTTTGGCCGCATGAGATCTCCTGAGTTGCATGGAGACAAATTGGTGTCGACACGTGCACGTGCCTGAGTAAAGACGCAAATGGCTCCGTGTTGACATGTCCACGATTGATTCTTTCCCCATCGTCTGTTGCAGGGGTGATTGTTCCACTTGAGTGTGCTGACCGGAGTCAGCACATATGAGTGGGGCTACGGAAGGGCACCCTTAGCAGGTCTCATGGACCTGGTGGTACCAGCCCCTCCCCCCCACCTGGGGGTGAGAATTTGACTGTGGTATGATTTGAGAGGTACCATTTTGTGGTCTCAAGGGCTGTGGATTCGAAAGTCGGATATTTCCATTGGAATGTGTCAGTTGTTGGAATGTCCGGACACCATGATGCAGGTAGTTGGGGCCAAGTGCATGTTATTGGGCTGGAGTCTCCCGTGGTGTAGAGGATGATTCGGTTTATGCAAGTGCAAGCACAGCATGTACAAGGAAAAAGTTCGTCAGTAATGCATCAGGAGGCTGAAGACAACAGTGACAGTGTGCATCGCACTTGTCCAGGTGCCCTCTTGAGCGAAAATGCCCTGCCTGTCAACTGTGCCTCTGCCACTAGTCCTCCCTGTTTCTCTTTGCTGGGGATCAGCTGGGCCCAGCCCTAAGGTCACCAGCCCTCATACTCAACATCGAGGTTCTTGTCAGTCCATGGGTTCAACTGCTGGATCGAGCACGGATCAAGGGCGAGGTGAGTGAGGGAGAGGCCAGGGGGATATTGTTGCACTGCGTGCGCACTGCGTGCACCTGCCGGGAAACTCACCCAAGATCACATCCCACATATCTGTTAGCATGGCAAAGCGGCAAAGCCCAAAAAGATGACAACAAAACTGCCTTCAAATTGGTGCACCAAGGTACCTATGAACAAAACCACCCAGCCTTGTAGAGTACAACTATGTAGTGCCATGCACGATGCACACATGTTCAAGTTGCAAATGCCACACTCACATATATCACCAGGACGGTGGCCATGCAACTAGCAACAAACACCGTCATCATTTTCCTCCTCCTCAAGGGTTGCCTCTTCCTGTGCCCACACACCTCTTCGTGTGCCCACACGGACTTAGGCAGATGAGGCCAAGGTCCTTTGGGCTGATACCTAGTCTGCTTGCGAATACAAAATTGAGTAAGGTGGAGCAAAATACGCACATAGCCATGCAGCTCCGCTACAGAGCCTGTCCACACATTGCGGACAATCCTCCACTGCCACAAGCGTGCAAAGAGGTGCTCCACCCTTCTGCGATAGAAGCCATGGATATCGTTATATTCTTGTTGGGCTTCACTCAAAGTTTTCCGCCCAATATAAGGAGCAGCGGTGTGCAAGCGGCCCTCATAGGCGCCATCATGCGCAACTAGTTCAAAATCGAAGAATTGCCCATGTGTTCGCAAAGGACCACATTGATCCCCAATCATAACATCCGCTGACGTTCCCAGCATAAGGTCACATATCCATACTATATTCCCAAGATTGTCCACACCCACGGTTGTCTTATAAACATGGCCTGCGTACTTGGGATTGAAAAGGACATCCGACAAATCCCCACCCACCGAGCATATGGGCGTGCTATCCGTAAAATGCGTAACAAAGGAGGGGGAGTGGGGATTATGGTTGTACGGAGAAAGTCTCTCGTCCCACCAAATCTTATCCACCACTGAATCCAACAAGGCACGAACAAGGGAAACATTTCGCATATACACATCATTGGAACAACCGGAACGAGACATATAGGCACAATTGTCCCAACTAGGACTTTGCCGCAGGAAAAAGAGATACTAGAACAAATCTTCGCGGGACAACAAACCTTCCGCGCCATATTTCATGCAGAATTCCTCTGCCGTAACACAATCAACACCAATGAGATTGACTTGTTTGCGGAGTTGGGTATATGTGGTGTGAGGCTCTGTAGAACGCTTGGCGGAGCACCTGTCAATCCACCACTCCACCGAGCGTGGGAGTCTGTATCCCCAACTCGAGGGGCCACACCAAAGTGTGGGGGTCTATATCTCCAACTCCAGGGGCCACACCGAAGCGTGGAAGTCCGCATCCCCGACTCAAGGGGCCACACCGAAGCATGGGAGTTGACAAATCAAATATGCCACATTCCAAATGCATAGGAAGCTAAAGACACCCCGGTATGGAACAAAAAATGTGTGGAAAAGGGGCCAACCTAGGGTTCGACTATTTACCAGCATGCAAAACTTTGCACTGTGTGCGCGCTTCGTGCACGGCATTCGGGTCTGCAGCCATGGTACGGGAGCCTTGCAGTGAATACAAAGGATGACACACAAAAACTAAGACATATGGATTTCAAGTCTAAAGCACACACAACACATGTGAAATAGCTATGCGGAGCGAGGCACCAAGAGCACCTTAGAGGGGAGGGGATGGAAGTGCACGGGAGGTAGGGTTGTGTTCATAGGGGAGGAGTTGCAGAGCCACAGACGGACATGCACGTTGGCAACTGTGCTTGTGTGACTCTCAAGTCGTTCAGCGCGGCTAGTAGCGAGCGGGCCCATTCTACTTAGTTCTGGCCGTAGTCTTTCAAGCTCGGGACTACCCCTTTCAGCAACAATCTGAGCTCCTTGGACTCTTGACATGGATTGTTCCATATCAAACTCCGGCACTTGTTCAATGGTGAAGCGATGCCAATGACATTGGACCTTTCCTGTCTTCTTGAGGCATGCAGCATGTAGCAGAGGTTTGTGTTGAAATTCAATCACATGGATGTTGGAATGCAATGTGTGATGTTTGCATTTTCCTTTGTTGTTTGCTTACTTCTGGGATACATGCCTTGCACCATAATATTGTGGACCCATGCATCTCTCATTTCAAAGGTGCTTGGCACATGGGTTTTAGCAATTGCAGAATGACTACCTTGACTACCTTTGTGGGGGTGCAGTGGGGTGTGGTGTGGCATGGTGTGGTGTGGTGTGGTGTGGTGTGGTGTGGTGTGGTGTGGTGTGGTGTGGTGTGGTGTGGTGTGGTGTGGTGTGGTGTGGTGTGGTGTGGTGTGGTGTGGTGTGGTGTGGTGTGGTGTGGTGTGGTGTGGTGTGGTGTGGTGTGGTGTGGTGTGGTGTGGTGTGGTGTGGTGTGGTGTGGTGTGGTGTGGTGTGGTGTGGTGTGGTGTGGTGTGGTGTGGTGTGGTGTGGCATGGTGTGGTGTGGTGTGGTGTGGTGTGGTGTGGTGTGGTGTGGTGTGGTGTGGTGTGGTGTGGTGTGGTGTGGTGTGGTGTGGTGTGGTGTGGTGTGGTGTGGTGTGGTGTGGTGTGGTGTGGTGTGGTGTGGTGTGGTTTGGTGTGGTGTGCCGAAGGTGCTGTTACCAGAAGGCGATGGCCGGGATGTCTACCCACAGGTACAGGTAAACGGGAGGGCTGTGTGTCTCAATGCGCGTTGTGTGCTAGTGTGTTGTTGTACAGCCGGGACCTCTGCTCTGTTGCACTTGGCCGGTACTGCTCTGCCGACGCCTATGCACGGTCACACAGGGTCTAGTGGGCCCACTGCACCGTGTGTATTGTGCTGCACCATCCGTACTTTGTGTGCGGTGCCGCACTGCTTGGTACTGTGCTCCGCACTGCACTACATGTGCATTGCCGCACTACAACTTGTGGGCAGTGGGCAGTGGGCAGTGCAACTCCTGCAATGCACTGCCTCATTGCGTGGGCGCAATGGGCAGTGGAACTCTTGCCATGCACCGCCACACTGCGTGGGGGCAGTGGGCAGTGCAACTCCTGCAATGCACTGCCACACCGCCTGGGGGCGGTGGGCAGTGGAAATCCTGCAACGCAGTGCCTCACTGCCTGGGGGTAGTGGGCCGTGGAACTCCTGCAATGCGCGTGCCCATCTGCTAGGGGGACGGGGAGTCGTGCCCCGGACGCGGTCGCTGGCGAAAAAGCGGAACTCCCGCTATGCACTGCCTCACTGCCTGGGGGCAGTGGGCAGCGGAACCCTTGCAATGCACCGCCGCATTGCCTGGGGGCAGTGGGGAGTGCAACTCCCGCAATGCACTGCCTCCCTGCCTCACTACCTCGGGGCACTGGGCAACGGAACTCTTGCAACGCACCGCCACACTGCCTGCGGGCACTGGGCGGTGCAACTCCTGCAATGCACTACCACACCGCCTAGGGGTGGTGGGCAGTGGAACTCCTGCAATGCACGGGCCCACTAGCTGGGGGGACAAGGAGTCCTGCCCAGGAATCTGTCGCTGCCTAAAGAGCGGGACCTTTGCGATGCACTGCCACACTGCCCGGGGGCGGTGGGCCATGGAACTCGTGCAATACACTGCCTCACTGCCTAGGGGCAGTGGGCAGTGCAACTCCTGCAACACACTGCCTCACTGCCTGGGGCCAGTGGGCATTGGAACTCCTGCAATGCACTTTCTCACTGCCTCGGGGCAGTGGGCAGTGCAACTCCTGCAACACACTGCCTCACTGCCTGGGGGCCGTGGGCAGTGGAACTCCTGCAACACACTGCCTCACTGCCTGGGGGCAGTGGGCAGTGGAAGTCCTGCAATGCACTTCCCCAATGCCTGGGGACAGTGGGCAGTGGAACTCCTACAATGGACTGCCATACTGCCTGGGGGCAGTGGGCAGTGCAACTCCTGCAATACACTGCCTCACTGCCCGGGGGCAGTGGGCATTGGAACTCCTGCAACACACTGCCTCACTGCCTGGGGGCGATGGGCAGTGGAAATCATGCAACGCACTGCCTCATTGTGGGCAGTGGGCAGCACACTACTGGTGGACAGTACGCTGCTCCTGCAACATAATGCCTCACTGCCTGAGGGCAGTGGGCAGTGCAACTGCTGCAACACAGTGCCTCACTGCCTCGGGGCAGTGGGCAGTGCAACTCCTGCAATGTACTGCCTCACGTCTGGGGGTAGCGGGCAGTGGAACTCTTGCAACACACTGCCTTACTGCCTGGGGGCAGCGGGCAGTGGAACTCCTGCAAGGCACTATCACATAGCCTTGGCGTGGTGGGCAGTGGAACTCCTGCAATGCACTGCCTCACTACCTGAGGGCAGTGGGCAGTGCAACTCCTGCAACAGACTGCCTCACTGCCTACGGGCAATGGGCAGTGGAACTCCTGCAACACACTGCCTCGTTGCCTTGGGGCAGTGGGCAGTGCAATTCCTGCAACGGACTTCCTCACTGCCTGGGGGCAGTGGGCAGTGGAACTCCTGCAACACACTGCCTCGCCTAGGGGCATTGGGCACTGCAACTCCTGCAACGCACTGCCACGGGGCCTGGGGGTGGTGGGCAGTGGAACTCTTGCAACACACTGCCTCACTGCCTGCGGGCAGTGGGCAGTGGGACTCTTGCAACACACTGCCTCACTGCCTGCAGGCAATGGGCAATGGAACTCCTGCAACACACTGCCTCGCCTAGGGGCAGTGGGCAGTGGAACTCCTGCAACGCACTGCCATAGGGCCTGAGGGTGGTGGGCAATGGAACTCTTGCAACGCACTGCCTCACTGCCTGCGGGCAATGGGCAGTGGAACTCCTGCAACACACTGCCTCACTGCCTGCAGGCAATGGGCAATGGAACTCCTGCAACACACTGCCTCACCTAGGGGCAGTGGGCAGTGGAACTCCTGCAACGCACTGCCACGGGGCATGGGGGTGGTGGGCAGTGGAACTCCTGCAACACACTGCCTCACTGCCTGCGGGCAGTGGGCAGTGCAACTCCTGCAACACACTGCCTCACTGCCTGCGGGCAATGGGCAATGGAACTCCTGCAACACACTGCCTCGCCTAGGGGCAGTGGGCAGTGGAACTCCTGCAACGCACTGCCATAGGGCCTGAGGGTGGTGGGCAATGGAACTCTTGCAACGCACTGCCTCACTGCCTGCGGGCAATGGGCAGTGGAACTCCTGTAACACACTGCCTCACTGCCTTGGGGCAGTGGGCAGTGCAATTCCTGCAACAGACTTCCTCACTGCCTGCGGGCAGTGGGCGGTGGAACTCCTGCAACACACTGCCTCACTGCCTGCAGGCAATGGGCAATGGAACTCCTGCAACACACTGCCTCACCTAGGGGCAGTGGGCAGTGGAACTCCTGCAACGCACTGCCACGGGGCCTGGGGGTGGTGGGCAGTGGAACTCCTGCAACACACTGCCTCACTGCCTGCGGGCAGTGGGCAGTGGAACTCCTGCAACACACTGCCTCACTGCCTGCAGGCAATGGGCAATGGAACTCCTGCAACACACTGCCTCGCCTAGGGGCAGTGGGCAGTGGAACTCCTGCAACGCACTGCCATAGGGCCTGAGGGTGGTGGGCAATGGAACTCTTGCAACACACTGCCTCACTGCTTGCGGGCAATGGGCAGTGGAACTCCTGCAACGCACTGCCACAAGGCTTGGGGGTGGTGGGCAGGGGAACTTCTGCAATGCACTGCCTCACTGCCTTGGGGCAATGGGTAGTGGAACTCCTGCCATGCACCGCCACACTGCCTAGGGGCAGTGGGCAGTGCAACTCCTGCAATGCACTGCCTCACTGCCTTGGGGCAGTGGGCAGTGGAACTCCTGCAACGGACTTCCTCACTGCCTGGGGGCAATGGGCAGTGCAACTCGTGCAATGCAATGCCACACCGCCTGGGGGCGATGGGCAGTGGAACTCCTGCAATGCGCGGGCCCACCAGCTGGGGGGACGGAGAGTCCTGCCCAGGAGGCGGTCACTGCCTAAAAACAGAACTCCTGCAATGCACTGCCACACTGCCTGGGGGCGGTGGGCAGTGGAACTCATGCAATGCGCGGGCCCACGAGCTGGGGGGACGGGGAGTCCTGCCCAGGAGGCGGTCACTGTCTAAAGAGCACCCGCGGGGGACGGCAGCCCCCATAAGCGCTGGCCCACCGGCTGGGGGGACGGGGAGTCTTGCCCAGGAGGCAGTCGCCGCCCAGAGAGCGCCTGTGGGGTGTGGCAGCCCCCGTCGGCGCGCGCCCACCAGCTGAGGGGACTGGGAGTCCTTCCCACGAAGCGGTCGCTGCCTAAAGTGCGCCTGCGGGGGATGGCAGCCCGGATTGGTGCAGGCCCACCAGCTGGGAGGACGGGGACTCCTGCCCAGGAGGCGGTCGCTGTCCAAAGAGTGCCTGCAAGGGACGGCAGCCCCCATCAGCGCAGGCCCACCAGCTGGGGGGACTGGGAGTCCTGCCCAGGAGGCGGTCGCTGCCTAAGGAGCGCCTGCGGGGGACAGCAGCCCCCATCAGCGCGGGCCCACCAGCTGGGAGGACTGGGAGTCCGGCCCAGGAGGCGGTCGCTGCCTATGGAGCGCATGTGGGGGACAGCAGCCCCCTAAGGCGCGGGCCCACAGGCTAGGGGGACGGGGAGTCCTGCCCAGGCGGTGGTTGGGGGGCCTTATACCTTACCTCATAGGATACTGGACACCTTTACCCGGGTTTCCTACCGGACGGGTGCCTACAGGGGCTAGGCAAAATTAAAATATTCCTGAAACCATGCATTTACTTTCCTATGCACCCTAACAAAATCCGGCACGAGGTGGCGAGCGCGCAAGGGCGGTGTGGTCTCGAACCACTCCACTAGCGGGGCCACGCCGCCCATTCTGGGGGGTTGTGGGGGCCCCTTCCCCGTCATGGGAGGCATTTTAGCTGTCACCTGGCTGCATGTACGGCCATTCCGCCGTGCTGTATCCACACTCTTACCCTCCCTCACCCACTCACACACCCCACATACCTGTTCCGGTCCCGCCGCATCGCTGAAGCCCCGGTATGGGGGCCTCCACGCTGCTGGCTGCCAGACCTGAGGCAGGGGGCGGGGGACTGAGGCACGGGAGGGGGGTGGCAGGGAGTGTCGGGGCACAGGGGGCGCACACGGGCGGCGGCAGGCGGCAGGGGGGCACTCAGCGCGGGGGAGGCGCGTGCCAGAGCTCTGCTGAGGGCCCTGTGTGCGGGGGGGCTGCGCTGGGGGAGAGGACGGGGA
Source organism: Eutreptiella sp. 'Long Island Sound 2002' (assembly GCA_964036045.1). NCBI lineage: Eukaryota > Euglenozoa > Euglenophyceae > Eutreptiales > Eutreptiaceae > Eutreptiella > Eutreptiella sp. 'Long Island Sound 2002'. Next base: position 48,115,870 of record OZ038392.1, read on the forward strand.
GGCTGGGTCAGCCGTCCTCTCTAGGCGTCGCTGACCATTCCCGGAGCCTTAGCGGCCGGTACTAGGGGGCCGCGGGCTCCCTGGGGGTGGTGTTTGGCACTGGGGCGTGCGCACACCCGACACTGTTAGTACACCACCCATAGGGTGGTGCCCGCCCCGTGGTGCGGGGCTTCGCACCCGGCACCCAGCCCATGGGTAGAGCTGGGGAGTACTCAGGGTGTGGTGGGGTGGGGTGGGGTGGGGTGGGGTGGGGTGGGGTTGGGTGGGGTGGGTGGGGTGGGCCAGCACCCTTGACAACGGCTGCTGTCGTCGGAACTGGACAACGTACACGTCTACCACCTCATGGGCACGATGGTACCGGGACTGGCGGAAGAGGGGGCTGGGGATGTGACACCGGCTAAACATAATTTTGTAGTACCCCCGAAACACAAAGGGGGACGGTTGCGGAGGTTTAGGCGAATGAAGATGTTGGATACCATGGGACAAATGTTTGCACACCCCATGGAAACATGTCATGATAATTTATCTCAGAGCAGTCTCCTGGGCTGGACAATGTGGTTTATGTAAGTGTAGGCACTATGACTATGTAGCTGATGGGGCGTACGGGCACAAGACTGCTCACAAATGCATTTGAGGCGAAACCAAAACAGTGATGGAGGGTGCAGGTTGGCTCACAGCAAAGGTTCCGATGTGTATGCATAGGGTGTGTGACAGAAAGCACACATGTGTATGTCTCAACACCACTTCAATTCAAGAAGTATGCATGTGGCACCAAATCTCCACTGCCTGCACCTTACACACTGGTGGCGCGCCCCCTTTCGTCTTACACCACCACATAGCGGTTCTATAGAAATAGTCGCTTGCTACAGGATTGTCTCCTACTTAAAACCAAGCAGGTGGAAGACAAAAATATAGCCCTGGCCACTCCTCATACCACGAGGTGTGGCAAACAAAACCATCTATCAGCGAAATAAGATAAGCTTCTAGGCCTGAATAAAACATCAAGAGGCTGAACACAACACTGATGGTCTACATCACACTCCACACTTGTCTAGGTGCCCTCTTTGGCGAAAGTTAGCCCAGCCTCTCATCCATGCCCCACTCACCCTATGTGTTTCTCTTTGCTCGGGGTCAGCTAGGCCTAGCCCCAAGGTCCCTAGCCGTGACACTCAACATACGGGTTTGTGTCAATCCGCATATTGCATGCCCCACTTGTATGTTCATGCCCGTGTATGTATCGCGTGTGCTTCACACCCTATAGCCGTGTGTGTTGGTTTTTCGGTGCCATCCTTGGTACACAATGCGGGTTTCCATTCAATCAATGAATCTCAATGTTGGGGCTTACCAAGTTGTCAAATGGAATGCCACCAATAGACCTGCTTCCGGGTGGTGGCCCAAAAGGAGGAGTCTCCAGAAAAAGCCGCCTTCAGAAATCCACCCGAAAGCAACACAGCATTGTTCCCCTTCCCTGTGGCACCAGATCGGGCATGACCCCCAAGGTACATGCATCCTGCGGGCCCCCTTAACTGGCAAACTAGCCAGTGCCTACGTTCGCTTGTTGGTGTGATTGTTCCGTGTGCTCAACTCTACTTCGTGCTACCCCACTTCTCACCCTCGACCCTGCGTTTGGGGGTGGCAACTTGCTATTCTTTGCACAACAAAACCAACTGGTGGGCGGCAGTGCAATGTCAACACCTCGTGGACCAATCCATTCCTCGCACCATTTCGTACCGATATGCACGATTCTGACAAATAATCCGAGAAATGGTCTGCGCCGATGGTCATGACGTTCACTTGGCCCACCTGCTGCTCTTGATCCAACCCTTTCAAAGACTTTTTGTGGGATACTTTTGATGGAATATTGCAATCAAACTTTGGGTACCGCGCCTGTCCTTCTGTCCGCATTGGATTCCAATCGATGGCTTCCTTAGGTCTGTTTGCGAGACCAAAGCCAAAGAATTCCTGCCATGTCCAATCACGAGCTTTCATGAAAGAAAGCCTGAAATGGAAGATTCGGCAACCCTCCAAAGCTATGGGCCTCTTGCCTTCCCTAGTCTTAGGGAAACACGCGGTGTGTAATTGTCACACACCATGCACAGAACGGAAGGGTGTGCACAAAAATGGCTACAATGGGGAGTCTATTGTTAGCCATGCAGTTCGAACAAAGAACCATGTTGAAGGCAGTCTTGTGTTCTGCTGCTTGAGCCCAATTAGTGCAATTGCTCTAGCCTCAACAATATCATTGACAATTATGGCTAGCACACACCCAACATAGGGATCGCCAGGCAGGGCAACAAAGTCAAGGGAGCAAGCCTTCAAAAGCATGGGACAATATGACATGTCATGAATTAGGCAACGATTCACATATAGCTTGTATGTGAGTTCATCCACTCCACTCTAGTTCGATTCAAATAGTTGAATGTGCAATCGCACATGTCTTTGTGAGGACAAGAGGGTTGACAGGCGGAACATCGCGAGACGGGTTGTCTCGGCGCGGGTACAAAGCACACATAGCACCGCTCAAAGATGCATCATAGATTGAGAAATGACATGTGAATCGGTACCAAGGGCCTCATATGGACAAGTGAATCAATCTTTGTCTGTACGCATGGCTCATGTACGAGACACACGCATTTTCGGACCACGTCTTTCGTACTACTCGTTCCCCACGTTGTCTCTATGTAACAAACACAAAGCATCGTTTGCTACACTCTCTCTCTGATTCGTGGCACACTTGGTTCTGCTAATTTGACGACAGGCGACAATAAAGTGCATCGTGCTTTTTGGCAAACCACCAACATGAGCTACACATATATAGCACAAAAAAAAAGGCCACCCTCCCCTCCCCTTGAGATCTCAGCTCAGACTACTCAACTCACCTGTCATTGTGCCATTACACAAGCGCTTTTGGTTAGCCAATTCCCCTTCTCACACCTAGGTCAGCAATGTACCATGGACAGCACCCTCCTGAGACAACGGCTATCAAATACACGGCGGGGCGCCACCTTATCACAAGATAGTGTCGAATACCAGTTCCCCTCACCGTTTTGTGTTTCGCGTGGCGAGTCACACTATCACGTTGTGTGTGTTGCTTGTCCTAGTCTCTCTAAGGAGCCCATACTATTGCACTAGTCCAAAAAATGAGAACGAAGAAATGCATGTGTGTCATTCTGCTGTAATCCATGGAACAAGGAATGGTCTCTGCCAACCTCTGGAATTGCCCCTCTGGAATGATTCCAAACGGCACAAAAGGTCGAAACCAAAAACACCATTACAAGGCATAAATAAGCAAGGACAACAGGGGGCAGGAGAGAAAACTGCTCATAGATGCATCGTAGGCTTGGGAAAACTGACATTGTACGGGTTCACGTCACAATACTATATATAAACTGTGTGCATAACATAACTAGGATTCAGGCCGAATCAGGGTATCATAACCCAACTCATCTTGAATCCTAGTTATGGCACTCGCTTTTCAGATCCAGGTGATACAAACCTGAAAGATTCGTGCAATAAACCAGGCATCATACTGTGGGCAACCAAGCTCCCAACTTCCATGTACATGCAACAATATCGGCCCTTTGGATTGCAAGTACTAAGACATGCACAACACTCTAGGCCATATAGCTGACAAGGGAGGTTGGCACCGCACATTGCCCTGCCCTCCACCGATGGTGAACTGACTTAAGCATAGCGGGACCCTCTTTGCCATAATGAGGGGTATAGCACGCCAATGAAGGTGGGCAGCAAGGGAACTGACGTCCGGTGTGCAACTCAATGATCTCTCCATCTTGTGGTCCAGTGAGCCGTCTTTGCTTGTGTTGTTGCACACCAAGAAAGTGCTCGGCCTATGCGTCTTATGCACCAAAACATAGCACTGATGCTCTCATGCATGGTCTCTCTCATCTCACTCAGCTCGCCTTTCATCTTTCCTTCTGCAACCTTCTGCAACCTATGGCTGTTTGCAAACATGGTGTGTTGCTCCAGTGGCAAGGTGCACATATGACACCCATGCATCGGGCATCATCTCATAAATTGCATTTTAGGGCTTAGGGAGCAAAACTCGGCAAAACTGGACATATTTCTGGCACGCGAACACACTCATTCATAAGACGGTTCATGAAGGGTACATTGTGCACTCCGAAGTCCATGGCACAATCCCCCCCCCCACCCCCGCGGGCATGGCACGGCAACTTGTGCAGCACAAGCCGACTACACCCCTCCACCTTCGCACCCCCTCCGACCCTAACCAATCTGGAGTGCCATGGATGCCACTGGGCCCATTGTCTGTTTTATTGTTGTTTACCCATTGGCACGTTTAAATGAGTAGTGAACAAAGTGCACCCGGTGATGTGGAATGGCATGAGAGCAGTGAAAAAACCAACACATGCAAATGAGCATTCAACAAAACTGCTGGTGGGTGCACCCAGTGACATGACATGGCATGGAAGCATGGAACAACCAACTGTTTCAAACGAATTATGGATGTAATTAATGAGCACTAAATCACATGGTGTGTCACCAAAAGGTAACACAGACAAACTTGCAAATGAGGCAAGGACGGAAGAAGCAACATGCTAACTCAATCCTATCGAGACTTGCAACTCGGACCAAGCTGGGTCCTTATGATTCTCCCTCAAAATGGACCACCGCATGGCACCACGGCATGAGACATGGAACACCCATTTGCAATCTATAGGATGTTGTTCAACCAAATCCCAATCCACAAGCCATCAATACGTGGAGATAATTATTCCATAAGCTGTAAACGAGAAATGTTTTTGCTTCTCATGCATGTGGCTTCAAGGAAAACACCCATTGACACGTTCATTCTCAGTGCATAACCAAGCGCTTATTCAGCACAACACGTGGGTAAGAGAGGAATAGAAAATGGCGTCAAAGTGGGCCACAATGTAAATGTTGTGGAAGCCCGTAGTTTGTGAGGGAGTGCTTCCCTCCCACTAGTGTAGCGGGTAGCCTTTCATGTGAAACCCCCGTACCGTTTGTGTGATGTTGTGGAGCATGAGGTTGGAGTTGGAGGCATAGAAGATGCATTTCTTGGCGACACTAGGGACCAAATTTGAGTGTTTGTTTTGCATTCATCGAAAACCAATCTTGGAAACGGTCGCATCGCCTGATGGCATCGGGGCACAAAGCAAGCTTGAGTTTATCTTTGCATGCAACTTGAAATTCCAGTATCCCCGATATGCAGTCTGCAGGCGTCGGTGCATCACAATAGAATTAAAAAAGAAATTACATAACAAGGAATGATCCGAGATGTTTTGGCGGCACCACAGTTTTAACTGCGGTCCGCAGCTCTTGTGTGAGCTGGCTATTCATGGCTGTACTTGTGTTTCAGATTCCATTTGTGGCACAATTTGTGGTTCCCCATCGCTCACTGTCGGCATGGGTAGGGGTGGACAAGGGCTGTGAGGGGAATGGCTATGCAGGACTACGGCTTAGGACTACGCGTAGGACTAAAGGATCTGCCAACATTGCGCACGCGCATCCACCGTCAAATTTTGACAGAACTGAAAACCTTTTTGTTTTATCACAGTACATTTCTGACAGGGGAGACAGATGCATCGCGTGCCAGGTTAAGGGATCTGCATTTCTTGGCGCTCTGTAGCTCTTCATTTCGCAAACTATGTCTGCCAAAGCCACTGCCACTGCTGCTTGGGACTGGAAGGACCCCGAGGCCGCAAACCAGGCTCCGGGTCCCCATCCAATCAGCGCACCCATCCAAGTACCCCCATCGCCGCCCCACGACCCTCATGTGCTGCCCCCCAAAGGATTTAAGAAGCCATGGAAGGGAAAAGTTGGGAAGGGAGGCAAGGAAATCGAGTTGCCGGAGGAGGCGTACGAGAAGGATGCGGAGACTCCCACGGAATATTGGTGGGCCCACCCGGATGGTATGTGGTTGCAAACATTTCGATTTGGTTGTGCGTTTCACGTCATTTTCATGCAAAATGCGTGCTTTTCCTATCCTACCTCCATCCTACCTATTTTTTGTGTTGCAGAAGAGGATGAGGTCGCCTTTGATGGGGCCCAACCGTGGCATGTCAATTGGTATGACAGCCTTGGCGAACGACAACGCCACCAACTTCAAGCGCAACGAAAAGAAGAAGGAGAAGAACCGCAACAAGGAACACCCATGGAAGAAGGAGAAGAAGCGTAAGAAGGAAGACCCATGGAAGAAGCCAAAGACCCATGGAATGTGGCATGGCGCGAACCTCAACCAGACGACCCACACGCGCAATGGCAAAAGGAGATTGAGATTGAGCGCTTGGCTGACATTGCTCGTACTCCAAGTCCAAGTCCAAGTCCAACTCCACCGGGCACGCCAAAGCACTCCCCGGAACCACGAACTGAGGCGGAATGTGGTATGCCCCGCTACGCACCATTGCACCATGGCACGTGTTACATGGTTCCGTTCCTTCACCGTCAACCCTTGTTTACAGCAACAATGGAGCAAAGGAAGAAGGACTGGGAGGGGAGACGCCGTTCGCCGGAGCCACGCGCCGAGGGTGCACCCAAGACGCCAAGCGAGCGAGGTATCCCCGTGGTGGCGTCACTTGTTTGCTTGTCCTTTTTGTGTTCATTGTGCATTTTTTCTTGTTTGCCCCTTTTTTCTCCCGCACATTGTACATTTGTTGGTTGGTTTGTTTAGGGAGAAAGGGTGCGGAGGAGCTCATTCAGAGGATGAAGGAGCGCCGGGAAGCCAAGGACCGTAGGGAAGAAGCGAAACGTAAGGAGTCAGGTATGTGCCTTTCCCATCTCCTTTGCCGTGCCGTGACAATGGCCCATTACGGGCCCATATGTGTATAGAAGAGTGTTTGGGTGTTGTTTGGGTTAGGTGACACAACCTTGGAGTGGGGTTTGGGAGCGCGCCTCTCGTCTTTGAGGCCTTAGCAATGGCCCATTACGGGCCCACATGTGTATAGGAGCGTGTTTGGGTTTTGTTTGGGTTAGGTGACACAACTTTGGAGTGGGGTTTGGGAGCGCGCCTCTTGTCTTTGAGGCCTTAGCAATGGCCCATTACGGGCCCATATGTGTATAGAAGCGTGTCTCAGTTTTGTTTGGGTTAGGTGACACAACCTTGGAGTGGGGTTTGGGAGCGCGCCTCTTGTCTTTGAGGCCTTAGCAATGGCCCATTACGGGCCCACATGTGTATAGGAGCGTGTTTGGGTTTTGTTTGGGTTAGGTGACACAACCTTGGAGTGGGATTTGGGAGCGCGCCTCTCGTCTTTGAGGCCTTAGCAATGGCCCATTACGGGCCGATATGTGTATAGAAGCCTGTTTAGGTTTTTTTTGGGTTAGGTGACACAACCTTGGATTGGGGTTGGGGAGCGCGCCTCTTGTCGTTGGCACACTTTACTGCATGTATCCTTTTTGCAGCATTGGTTAGCACCATGAACAATGACGAGGTGCTGGCCATCGCCGACCCCAAGGACCGCAAGCTCGTGCGGTTCAGTGTGGGGGAGACCTTCGACGGCAACGTCAAGGTCTTGCAGGCCGTGGTTCCCCGGCCCCAAAGCACAGGCCCGCGCGACACGTACATCGTGCGCCGGGTCTACCAGGGACCCCCCTTCGCGAGGTGGCGCCGGGGGGTTCGCGAGGGTGGCGCATTGCCCCCCACATGGAACCCCCCGGCGGTGGTTGTGGGTGATGAGGAGGGCAATACCTTCATGGAGGAATGGTATTGCCCTCAAGTCACCATTAGTTCTTTTTGGGACGCCAAAAAGAACACCAAAAAGAGGGAGGAACATTCCGCAATGATCCGGGGCTGGGGGAGGGGGGCCAACCCGAAACATTTTTTTTCGGGATTTCCGACTTCGCGACCGTCAAAGTCGCGGAGGACAGAGAAGAGCGGGGTTTGCCCGCATGGGCAAACGAGGAGGTGGAGTGGGAGGTGCCCTGCGAGCTCCTCCTGCCCCTTGCGCACCCATTGGGCCGGGCGGTGCGCAAAATTTTTTGGGACAAGGGGGACTTGGGGGACGTGAGGGTGCCAGCGCACCAACACGCGGAGGAGGTGTACCAAAGGGGGGAACATCTCCGCCTCCGTGAGTGGTCGCCCGACGACGTCGCCGACTACGAGGAGCGCCTGCGGTATTTCCAGGGGGACCATGTTTTTGTGGGGGGGGAGGGGGTGGAGGGGGCCGAAGAGGAGGAGGGGGAGGAGGCCGAAGAGGAGGAGGTGGAGGAGGCCGAAGAGGAGGAGGTGGAGGAGGCCGAAGAGGGGGAGGGGGGGGAGGAGAAAGAGGAGGAGCGGAAGGCCCCGGTGGACATTGAACCGGAGTTGAGTATTGAGGTGGACGTCGACGCACCCCCCCAGCCCCCCGCCCCTCGGCCCAAACCAAGCCCGAAGGGCGCGGGGGCCTTCCCCCCCCCAAAGCCAGCCCCCAAGCACGCTCCCACCATGGATGCCCCCCCCAAACCTCCCGCCAAGGGTGCCGTACGCCGGAAGCCTCAGCCGGCGTACAAGTATGGGGGGAAGAAGGAGTTGGTGGAGAGTGCGAGCCATGGCACGCTCCGAGAGTTCCCGGATATGTATTACATCCCGGGGAGGTGGGTGGACCGGCGCCACCCCCTGACCCTCCGGCGGTTGGGTGCCCCCCGTGGCGCTCTGGGTGTGGGGCACCTGTATGCCCTGTTTTTTGAGGCCCACCCGGACGACACGATGCGCACGCGCGTGTGTGAGACGGGTGGTGCGGGGTATGCCGAGGTGGAGTACATATGCACCCACCTCGGCACTCTGTTTGAGGGGGTCCCGGTGTGCACCAAAATGCCCCCGGTCCACTTTTGGGTGTCCCCGCCTAAGCGGGAGACAAAGTTTTCAGTGCGGAGGAACGGGAATAGGGGGGTTGCGCGATGTGCGTTGCTTTTGGCACGCATTATGGCGCATTGGATCAAGGGAGGACATTACGTCCCCCTTGAGGACCTCCCCGGAGTCGGCGCGGGCGTGGAGTTCACGACCGTTGCCGAGATGTGGGGGGATGTTGCCATGTTGGCTGCATGGGGGGGGGACATGGCGCATAGGCCGGGCCAGCGGCCCTCCGGCAAGCTGGGCGCCGTGTGCGACGAGGTGACGGCCATGGTGGAGGCCCGGACGGATGAGCCTCCCCTCGTGCCATTGTCTTGGGTGGGGTACCTTGCGTTGGCGCTTGCGGGTGAGGAGTCGTTGCGCGTGCCGTTTGGGTGTGTTGTGCCCTACTCTTGGGGGGGGCATTTTGGAGAAATCCAAAATTTCGTGTCCGAGGGGAGGTGGGAGAAGGTTAGGACGGAGGCCAAGCGCACCGGCAGGGTGCAACAAAGGGTGTGGTTGGCCCAATGGGTGTCGGGGGGCGAGGGGCGTAAGGGGGTTGCACACAAGCAACCAAAGGCACGCGTGGGTAAGAAGAGGAAGTTGACGGTGGGATAAGGGGAATGGGTGCCACGTGCCCCTTGTGGTGGGCTCCCGAGCGGGGCCATATTCAATCCATTCCAGGGGGGGGGGGGGTGCAATACGGGCCCCCATGTGCCCTCTAACCCCATGCTTGACCCCAACGACCCACGTGCCAAGGGGAAGACGCACGGTGGGAGCGCGCCCCTTGTCATGGGCTCCCGAGCGGGGCCATATTCAATCCATTTCAGGGGGGGGAGGGGTGCAGTACGGGCCCCCATGTGCCCTCTAACCCCCTGCATGACCCCGTTGCACCACGTGCCAAGGACACGACGAACCGAGGGAGCGCGCCCCTTGTCATGGGCCCCCAAGCGGGGCCATATTCAATCCATTCCAGGGGGGGGGGAGGAGCAGTACGGGCCCCCACGTGCCCTCTAACCCCATGCATGATCCCAACGACCCACTTGCCAAGGGGAAGACGCACGGTGGGAGCGCGCCCCTTGTCATGGGCCCCCAAGCAGGGCCATGTTCCATCCAATTCAGGGGGGGGAGGGGTGACGTACGGGCCCCCATGTGCCCTCTAACCCCCTGCATGACCCCGTTGCACCACGTGCCAAGGACACGACGAACCGAGGGAGCGCGCCCCTTGTCATGGGCCCCCAAGCAGGGCCATGTTCCATCCAATTCAGGGGGGGGAGGGGTGACGTACGGGCCCCCATGTGCCCTCTAACCCCATGCATGACCCCGTTGCACCACGTGCCAAGGACACGACGAACCGAGGAAGCGCGCCCCTTGTCTTCGCACGACGTCACTCAGATTGCATTCCATTACTTCTTTGCCTTGGCTCTGCCCTTGCCCTTGCCTTTACCGCCCCCTTTCTTGGGCGCCGGTGGTGCAGGGTTCAGAATTTGATCCAAGGGAAAGTATGCGGCATCCGTTGTTGGCACAAACCCGGGGTTGGGCCAACATTGCATGCCCATGGAGAATGGGACTTGTGAGCCTTGCGTGTATAAGTATGGATGCGGGATGGGAATTTGACTACTTGGGGTGGCTTGAGAGAAGGGGAGGGTTGGGGGTTGCAATGATTGGGTGCTAGACGTAGCTTGGGAGGAGTGCACACCCTGAGACGAACGGGCAGTACCGGTGGGTGGTGGAGCCGGAAGGGAGGGTGTGAATGGGGAAGGAGGGGGCACCTTGCGAAGCATAACTACATCATCACTCCCCTCTGCATGAATCGGTTGGTTAGCAAAAGGCACTGGGGGGTAAGCGGGGACGAAGGGGGGTACAAACGGGGGGGTGACGTACACTGGTGGTGGGGGTAGGGAGGGGGGTGGGACGTCGGGCTCCGCAGTGTTTTCCTTTTTCTTCTTTCCGCCGGTAGCCATCTCCGATGCTTTTCGTTTTTGTGCTTTGGTGGGTGGCTTTGCTGGATTGTCCGCTTCAAGGTCACCCAATGGTTTCCTTTGCGTGTCAATCCACGTCCGCAAAGTAAGTCTAGCATCTTCAAAGCGTTCTTGCGAAACAATCGCCACATCCACAAACTCCCTAGCCAAGGCACTCAATTGCAACCGGTTCCTTATTCTTTGGACCTCCCCTTGGCGCACCAGTAGTGCCGCCTCACCCTCCGGCTCGGGAACGATGCCTTCCACACTCGGTGCCTCCACGGGACAAGGACGGACACACTCATGGTTGAGGTAAAGCTTCCCAACCACGTTCCGGGACATAAGCTCCAACTCCTCATGCATGGGAGGGTCCTCCAAGAAATATTGGGAATGCACAAGGCCCAAGTGGAGAGCGGCGAATGCGTCGTCCCGCAATACCCGCCAAAAATGCCTACAGGGCATCCCAAGCATGGTAGGAAATGCACAAGTGCACACCAGGTCACGGTACAAGGTGTAGGTGATAGATCCAAAGGCGGTCCGGACCGGCCCCGAGAGTTGAACATAGTGAGCTACATTGGTTCCTTGTCTGGAAACTTCATAGATGGCTGCATTGAAGCGGTACCCAGAACCCCATGACCATGGTGGGGTATACAACCGGTCTCCGTGTGCCCACTAACCCCATGTACGGAGGGGAAGACGCCCGGTGAAGCCCGGTGAGAGCCCGGCAGGAGCGTGTCCCTTGCCGTAAAGCCCCCGTGACGGCATTCCGGCCACTTGGGGCATGTCACCATGTACCAGCAAACTGCCATTTGCCGGTATCTTACTATTTCACGCCAATCTGCCCCGCACCGCCTTCGGCCGTCGATTCGGCAACCTAACCCTAACAACAGATGTAGGTAAGACGTGTTTGTGTGAGAGATCTGGGCATTTCAGCTATTAGCGGCCGCATCGGCAACCGATCCGTCGCCCGCTGAGATTTACACATCAGAATATCAGGAATCAACAGGGTTTTATTTTTATATTGTTTCCGTAAATTTTCACGCTTCCGTTCTGATAATCAATGTTTTGACTGCTGGCGGTTGGCTCGCGACTTTAGCGTAACCGCCAGTTTAACTGTTATTTACAGACATTTTAGCGCAATCCGTGACGAAGACTCTAAAGTCTTCAGGAATTGCATTGATGCATCCGCAATTTTCACATTCTACACTCGCAACCTTAATCCGAATTTTTCAGGATGTCGAAATCGGATTTTCGACTTCGACATCCCCGCACTTGATTTGACCTCTTTCGAGTGGACCTACGTGCTTCCCTATGCACGAATCAACTTTCCTTTTGTCTTGCCCTCCATTTGTCTTAGAGATATGGGCAAAACAAAGTTGATTCGTGAGGCCACTTGTGAGGGTCATATCTCGTGCCGCTTGCGAGGAATGACAATAAGGAAGCATGGGATGTATTCACAATACTCCCGACGTAATTTAGGAAGCTTTATACGCCTTGCGTCTCCACACGTGCGCGCTAGCGTAATGGATCATGGTCAAGAGGGTAGAGTTTGCGTTATAACTCTTTGGCCATGATATTGCGTGCGTTAAGATAACTTTCGAGTGTAGCGCGCGAGTGTTGGTGTTGCATAGGAACTTTCCTTGAGTTCCTATGAGCGATTGACACAAAGTTATGCCCTTGGAGGGGCATGACATATCGTGGGGGGAGCTACCTTTTTGGGCAATATGTGGTATGTGCCATGTGTTGTATTGCGTGCCCATTTGGCGGGTTTGGCTAAGAGCGATACACCCACCAATGGACCTCATATTGCACGAGGCCCTTTCGTATACTCGCCACGATCAATTGCAAGCCTAACCTTCGTGGAGGGAAGCTTGTGTGGCGATCCCAAAGCGATGCGTTGGGAGCAAGGTGTGTGTTTTGCAATTTTCCATATTTTCATGTGCCCACTTGGGAAGTAGCGCTCGTGACCTTTCAAAGCGCCCCAAGTGGAGCACATATGTGGAATCGAAGGTCATTGGTGTCAAATCATTGTGTTTAGAAGGATTGGTCGATTACTCAATCCAAGCCGAAGATATTATAATATGTTTGTGCACCTTTCAAGGCACTTTTGGGTGTTTTTTCGCCAATATTGCGGTTTTTTGCCCGTCATGATGTCAAGTGGCGACCGTGTATCTCAACGTTGCGCTCAATGGACATCATGACCCATGTATGTTGTGAGGGTACATACTTCGGTGCCCAACATATCTTGGACCCGGCGAATAACTCCTCTTGGGCTTGGCATACCGTGGCCGCCATGTTGGCGATTTGGGAGTATCCCAAATCATGGGCTCACTTGGCGACCCTGCCATTCCCAAAACCGGAGGAGTTGGGCGACGCCCAAAAGATATGTTGGACACATATGACTTGATACCAATCCTATGGCACACTCCGGTCCAAGTCGGGCATGTGCCTCATTTGCCCCAACCATGAGTGTGCGCATTTTCGGCCATTTTGAGCAATTTTCAACATTTTCTGCCCGCCGTGCACCATGTTCAGCTACCTCGTGCACGCCGGACGCATGGACCAATGGACCATATATGACATGGGTGATATGTATATTGGTCCCCATGGTTCACACACCACGTGGGCGAAGCGGAGCATCCTTCGTTCAGGTGCTAGCCCAAAGTGAGTGTGGACAATTTTGCCATTTTGGCATTTGTGGACCCAATTGGGATTGTCACCACGCCAAGTGGCATGGAGATCTTTGAGAGCCAAGGGCATGGGAGTCTCCGTTGGACTCCTCGTGGATCGCGTATGGAATGGCGGATCCGATCTCCAAGCCGGCGTGGAGATATACTATTGGGAGCACCCCCGAATTTTGGCTCATTTCGAGCAGCCAACCCACCCCCTGCAGTGCGCGTACTGCATGGGTTGGTTTGGGACCAGCACTACCGCCACAGCCACCCCCAGTGCGAAGGCGGCATGCCCGGGAGCTTCGAGCTCCGCCAGGACATGGGCCCCGACCGCCTGCAGGCAGTCGAAGACTGGCTGCGGGTGGAAGGGTTTGCCTTCCGCTTCCAGCAGAGGCGCTGGAGGGTCTGGACCCGGCCGGACAGGCCCGGCGAAGGGCTGCGCCCCGACGGGACTGAGGAGGACGAGAAGCCCAACGAGTACCCGTCGGGCGCCTCGATCAACGTCTCCATGTGGGACATGATCGAGAAGAACTTCCCGGAACCGGGGAGCGAGCGCAGGCTGCAGGGCAGCAGCAGCAGCGCGTCTCCGGGGAAGGAGAAGCCCTTTTGGGACCCCAATTTCACCCCCCCGTGTGGTCAATTGGCGGCCCCATATCTCTATGCCCACAGGGAGCCCCGACCTAATTTCAAGTTGTACACTCAGATATAAGTCCTAGGTCCTACCTCCTATCCTGTGAGCCATTGGCCTTGCCCTGGCCGGGCGAGCCACGCGTGGGAATAACGCCAATTTTGGTGATTTTGGCATCATGACCCCGTTGACAAACCCGTGGTGCCCTGATGCCGGGACCTCAGAGGGAACCAGGTTGGGTGAGGGCTCCAGGGAGTTCGTATCCAAAGGGCATAGGGGCAGTTGCCTCGTCCCTACCTCTGGCGGGTCCGGACGAGGGGTCAATTTTGGAGATTTTTGAGCTAATATCAGTTTGGGCTGAAACAGCCCATTTTCAGCTACCAACTCCTAGGGGATAATGGCGGGGCCATATCTCTGGCTCAGAGAGGAGTTGAGACCTGCCGTTGAGGGAGCATAGGGAGCCACTGTCGGTTGCCTTGGAGCACCTTGGTTCCGAGGAACTCGCCTGTGGCTGGGCGGGACGGCCCCCCCTATTGGCAGGGTTTCAGGGTCCGGACTGAGCAGGGCATGGGTTGTGTTTGAGCCCCCGCCCCCACCAGCCACTGAGAGGGTCGGACCTGGGATTGGGATACGAGTTGGGACTGAGTGTCTATTGTCCTGTGATGCCCTTACCCCAGTCCAGTCTTAACCCCATGTGTACATATCCTGATGTGTTGCTGTACATACTTTTGTTCCCTTGTTTCAGAGTGGCAAGGATCCTGAAATGCTTTGTCACATGACATGAGCGCATTGATGCCCCTGTGAGCGTAGTGCTTTGCCTGCCTGCTCACTTGCGCGTGTCCACCGCAGCATCCTGTGGCCAGGCCCCCCACGGGAACGCGTCAAAAGCGTTTCACCGCCGCGGGGTTACCCATCCCTCGCGTGCCACTCGGGGCCACAAACCCCGAGCAGCGCGGCGCAGCAGCTCGCAGCTCGCAGCTCGCAGCGCAGAGCAGCGGCTCGAAGCGCCGCCCAGCGACAGCGCCGAGTCCGTGAAGGAAGTGCACTCCCAGCTACAGCAACCACTTCCACAACCACCGGCCGACCAGCACCGGCCGCACTCCCAGTCCAGTGCTGCATCACCCGCCTCAACAAACACCACCAGGACCAGTTCGTTGAGCTGAACGAGTGACCACCAAGGACCTCAAGACCAACTACGCCCCCCGCTGCCATGGTAAACTGGCAAGAAGCGGGCAAGACGTGGCCGCGGTCCGCCGGGGACAGAAAGCGGGACCGGAAGTGGCGGGGATACCAGGAGTCCCTGGCCGCCGAAGCCGCTCAAGGCGCCAAGGGCGGAACCCCAGCCCCCAGTCCCCAACGGGCCAGTGGTGGTCACGGCCCCGGCCACACCACCCTCGGCGACTTCCTCCAGGTCGCCAAGCAGGCCAAGGCCAAGCCCCGTCCGCTGCCCCTGAGGAAGTCAGGCCCCAGCAGCGACGTGGAGTCGGCCCACCGCGGGAGGATGCCGGCCGACCAGGCCAGCTCCAGCAGCAGCGTCGCTCCCGACCAAAGGGACGTGGCGCGCACCTTTGAGCGCGCCTGTGGGGTGCCCTGCAACCTTCGGGTTGCCCGGCAACGGGCCAAGCAGCACAGCGCTGCCATGGAGGGCGCCGTCGGCATCGCCCAGCAGGAGGCTGCGGAGTGGGCGCATGGCATGGCCATCCACGCCTCGACCGTGGCGGCCATTGCGGCCGGACTCACGGCCGTAGCCGCCCATGGGGCAGCGACTGCCCAGGTCAACGGTGAGGTGGCGGCAGCCGACGAGGAAGCCCGCCTGACGCAGGAGGCCATTGCCTGCAAGGAGGCCGAGGTGAAGGCGCTGGAAGAGGCGCTTGCCCAAGAGAGGGCAAAGAAGGAGGCGGAGGAAAGGGCCCGCGCCGAAGCCACGGCTAAGGCCCAGGCGGACGCCGCCAAGAAGGACGCCATCGAGGCCGCGCGACGGAAGGTCGCTGAGGAGAGGGCCAAGACGGAGGCGGAGTTGGCGGCGTTGGAAGCGGAGAAGGCTCGGCTGCAGCGGGCCCGGGAAGCCGAAGCGGCTCGTGCCCGGGAGGGAGCCGAAGGGCGAACTGCCGCAGCCACCGCCGCCGAAATGGAGGAGGCAGAGGCCAAACTCCGCCGCGAGACTCCCCCGGGAGGATCACGAGTGGAGACCCTTCGAAAGCTTTTCGAAGGGGACGCCTCCTCCAAGATGACGCTGGACGGGGCCAACACGGGCAGCAGTGGGAGCAGTGGCCCCACTGCCTACCGACGGAGGAAGGGTAAGGGCAAGACCCCCAATAGGCCACGGAGGCCAGCGGGCGGACACCCCCACGACAGCGACCCCTTCTTCACCGCCAGCGACGGGGATGAACGAGGCCGCCGACATCGCCGAGGAGTGGCTGGCGGAGGAGGCGGAGACGTCCCCATGGAGCCGAAAGGTGAGGATGAGGATCCCCCTCCTCCCCACCGGAGCTCGGAGTCTTCCGAGACCGAGACGCCCAGGTGGGGTGACATGGACGAGGATGACGACATGGACTTCGACATCACGAAGAAGCGCCCATCCTCGGACCCACCGAGGCGACCCGGCGGAGACCCAACGGGACCCCCTGGCGGAGGACCATCAGGACCCCCTGGAGGACGCCCACCAAGTGGACCCCCTGGAGGTGGACCAACGGGCGGGGGAGGACCCCCTGGACCGGGCGGACCCGGCGGAGGCCCTCCTGGAGGACCCCCTGGGGACCCCGACAACCCACCAGGGAACGGCGACCCGGATACCACCTGGCGGTGGATTGTCTACCTCCGCAGGAGGGTCCAGTTCCTCGAGCGCGAGGTAGACACTGGCAAGGGCGAAATGACTCGCATCGCCAGGGTCGCCGCGCGCGCGCAGAGAGAGCTGGACATCGCCAAGATCGAGATGGTCAAGAGCGCCAGCGTCGCCACCGCCACCCAGAGGCTGCTGGACATCGCCAGGGGCGAGACCAGGTCGCTGAACAAGGTCATCAGCGGCCTGCAGCAGAGGCTGGACGCGCTGGAAGCCCGTGGGAGCGTCGGCAGCGACCACCCAGCCCTGGAGTCTGGCTCGTCGGACGACGGCTGGGGACCCGGACCAGGTCCAGGCAGACCCCACGCCCCCGGCGGAGCCCCCAGGAGTTGCCCCAGCGCCAGTGCCCCCTCTCTCACCGCCCCCTCTCACCACAGCGCGGGCCGCCGCAACGAGCGCGTGCCGCCCGGCAGTGGCAGTGAGGATTGGCGTGATGAGTGGCTCAGCGCGGACTACCACAACCGCCGTGCTCCACCGCGGACACCGGTACGCCCCCGACGCCCCGCACCAGCCCCGGAGCCAATCCCCATGGCTGGTGGACGTTATGGTGGACTCAGGGACAAGGTCCCCAGAGGAGACGTGGAGTGAGATGTCGGTGAAGGTGAGGACCTGGACCTGGACCTGGAGGAGTTCGACATTAGCCCGCCGCGTGGTGTACAACGGGAGGCCGCTGAACGCAGCCGCCGGCGCCGTGATGAGGAGGCGTACATGGAAGGAGTACGGCGTGAACATCTGGGTTCAGCGTACATGGAGGAACCGCGGCGTAGCCACAGGGATTCCATGGAGGAGATGGACGTGGCGGCCGTGGGAGTCCGTGGGCGAGGCCGATGGGAACCTCGGTCGACCTCGCGGCCGGCGTTCATGGTGTCTAAGGCCGCGGACGCCGCCGTGTGGGAAGACTTGAAGGACATCAAGCCCCCCATGTACGATGGCAACCCCCTCAACCTCGACCGCTTCTTGGAGAAGCTGGACAATTGGGGGGTGACCGTCACTGAAGACATGGATCCCGCAGATGCGGAGAAATATGTCTTCAGACGGTTCAGGTGCCGCCTGCCGGAAGTGCTCCAAGAGCTACACTTCGTGGCGACCAAGGAGGGGAAAATCAAGACCCTCAAGGAAGCCAAGAAGTGGCTCAACGAGCAGGAGCGGGTGGACGCTCCGCAGGTGGCTGCCAAGCGGTGGAAGTCCATCAAGCTTCAGCATGATGGACGGGAGATCCGCCTACGGGACTGGCGAGACTTCCGAGGGCAATACACCCTCTTCTGCCGCAACGTGGAGGACTGGAACGAGGGTGACGAGCAGGCTCGCCTACTCTCCATGCTGCCGGAAGCATGGATCAAGAGGGTCACCAAGGAGGAAGCCAAGAGGGCCAAGTCCAACCACACGGTCAAGATGATGCTTGCCAAAGAGTATCATACGAACGTGGTGGCTTGGACGAGGAAGAACGTGGCCCGGGATGTCAAACGGCACTCCCTGCGGAACGCTCTCCTCATCACCGTCTCGGGCGATCGCGAGAAGACCGCGATGTGGCGCCTTGACGAGTGTAACGTGAGCGGCCAGACCATCCGTCTGCAGGCCATCCCGGCGCGGATGAGCTGCGACGAGATCCTGGAGTGGGTTGGAGAGGAAGTACTCAAGGAGTACCGGAACCTCCACCACACCCGCGGGTTGAGGCCGGCGACCGCGACATCAAGTACGTTGGCGAGGGCCCTGGCGGGGAAGCTGCCATGGACCCAGCGGGAGCCGATGGCGATGAAGCTCTCGTCGACGATGACGACGACGATGAGCCCGCCGAGATGGCCGTTTGTGCCTTCGTGGCCCACAACGGCGCGGGGAGCAACCGGGGAAGCTGGAAGCCCCTGCAGCCGGGTTGGAAGAAGAAGGAGAAGAGGGACCCCCGCCGCATTGGCGACCCTCCGCTGTCCTTTGGGGAGTTCATACGAGCTCACCCTCAGGGCTGTTTCGTGTGTTATGGGAGGAAGAAAGGCTTCAACCATGACCACCGAACATGCCCCACCCACCAGGCCGACACGGAGGCCTACAAGAAGGCGCACGGGTCGAAGAAGCGTGCACCTGCGGGTATCCGGGAGGCCAAGGGGGAGGTGGACAAGGACGAGCTCTCCAAGCTGATGTCGGTGGGGACCGAGTTGGCCAAGGAGATCCAGGAGATCAAGAGGAACTGGGTCCCCAGGACGGACAACAAGAACAAGGAGAACAACCAGAACGACCAGAACAAGGACAAGGACAAGAAGCCTAGGAAAAGGAGGAGGAAGGGTGTCAACGAGGTTGACGCGGAGGAGAATACCCCTACCTCCACCACAACCGACGCCCCCTAGCGGAGCCCCTGCAGCCAAGGGCCCCAGCTAGGGCGGTCGCACGATGGTGTCGTGGGAAGCGCCACACCATCCCAATCGGGAGTCGGTAAGCACAAAGGGATTGCAGCGGGCGGAAGGCCCGGTCCGGCACCCGACAGTCGCGATGGCGGGGTGAGGGCAAGTGAAGGCACGAACCCTTGCACCCGTCCATCCTTCGCGACTAAGAATGTGTTTGATGTACTTCAAGATCTATCCGAGAGTATCGGAGGATCACCCGGACCGCAGCTGGATGCTGCAGATGGGCAGCCTGAGCCCATTGTCCACGACCTGCACCAGTCGCTTGTTGAGCTTCTGGAACGGCCAGAGATCCAGAGCTTGCACGCCGTGCGCCGTGTTGGGCGTGAGCGGCAGTTGCACCTTAAGGTCCGTGCCTTATGCGGGGAAGTGGAAAAGGTCTTCAACGTGTTGGTCGACACGGGCGCTCAGGTCAGCTTGGTCAAGGCTGGCCTACTTCCACCAGAGTGTTTGACTGACAGTCGGAAACCTGTCAGGCTGAAGGTGGCGAACGGCCAGTACATGGTGGGAGGCACGAAGGAAGCCGCCATTGGGCTGCAGTTTGTGAACCACCGTGAGCTGAGCCGCCCAGACCTCGGTAAGGAAATCCTCCTGCATGGTCGCTTCTACGAGGCCGAGATGGACTGGGACATGATCGTTGGGTACGACTTCATGATGGAGACGGACTCCGGCGTTCTCCCGGCCCAGGCCTCAATGACCCTGTACCAGGACGACCAGCTCTCGTGGCTTTCGTCACCTGAGCACCATGTGGAATGCCAATGGATCCACCCCGAACGCAATCAGCTCGAAGTAGCCGCGCTGGACACTGAGCCAACTGGGCCAGCGAACCAGGAGTACGGCGTAATGCCGGAAGTGGCGAGCCGAGTGGTTGCGGACCTGGGAGCTTCGGATCTGGCCCTGGATGCGTTTTCTTCAGGAACCTCCGCCCATCTTCGGGTTTCTGAGAAGTACTGGAGCGCCCAGGACTCCGCGTGGAGGAAGCACTGGGGTCCGCATCAGGGCTTGATGTGGATCCATTGCCCTCGATGAGACATTCCAAGGGCGGTACCGAAGATCCGCAAGGACCGCTCCAAGGCAGTGCTGGTTGTTCCTATGGGATGCACCGAGGAGGAAAGTACCCGACATTGGGTGGTCTCATTGACCAACATGACCTTAAACAAGGTCGTCCTACCGGCTGGAGAGAGTGTCTATCAGGACGCTGAGGGACAGCCCATGCCACCCCAGAGATGGCCAACGGAATTCCACTATGTGGATGGGGGCCTTGATCAGGCCGATACCACGGATTTCGTGTGTGTCAACCGCATCATAGCAGAGCCATGGCGACAATGCTTCGCGGTTCCCCCTGTTGACATCGGAGAATCGGAAGACCCCCTCACTGAAGAGGAGTTGGATCTGGTTCAGGGGTATATGGATCAGCCCTTTCACGACTGGGGAAACCAGCGTGAGGGCAAAGGCCAGGACAAAGCCTGGTGGGAAGTGGACTCGATCGTCTCTGGTTCCTATGATGGGAATACCTTCGTACAGAGGGTGCTGGACCACCTGTCCAGCCAGGACGAGCCAATTGGCGGGAACCCACCCACCTACGGCGATCTATTCCGAGGCAAGACCAGAGATGGCCCTTTGGGCCACCTGGCAAGACCGCCTGAGCCGAGGCCGAGCGGGGTCGCTACCCCTCAAGTAAGCTCAGTGGTCCAGGTGCCCGGAAAAGCCAAGGCGGAATCCGACGATTGCCCCAAGATTCAGCCATTGAGGGCCAGGCTGAAGCAGAAGTATGGTGATACCTTCTTCAGCAGAAAGCCTGTGTTTCCCCCACCGGTGCGTGGACCGTATGGCGAGGCCAAGATACGACTGAAGCAGGACCCCCGTGTGTATCGGCACCGGGAGTTTGCCCTGAGGGGCGAGAGGAAGGAGGCCATGCAGAAGATCCTCCGTGACTTCATCCAGAGAGGCTGGCTCGAGCCGTGCCACTCCGAATGGGCCTCTCCGTGCTTCGTCATCCCCAAGAAGGTGGCCGGTGAATGGCGGCTCGTGGTCGACTACCGCGGCCTGAACGCCCAAACGCAGCATGACAGCTATACGCTGCCCCTCATTGAGGACATGCTGCAAAAACAACACCGGCGGAGGATCTTCACGGTGATTGACCTGAAACATGGTTATCATCAGATGCCTCTCGCCGAGGAGTCCCGTGCCTGCACATCCATGAGCACTCCACTTGGACCTCTCCAGTGGAAGGTGATGCCCATGGGCGTTACCAACGGCAATGCGGCTTTTCAGCGGATGCTGGAGAACCTGCTTGAGCCGGTGCGTGACCGTGCGAACCCCTTCGTGGACGACGTGATCATCGCGTCCGGGGACCCCAGTATGAGCTACGAGGAGCTCCTGGAGGCACATGAAAGGGACGTCACTCGAGTGCTGGACCTTCTGGTTCGGCACAAACTCACGGGCAGCAGTGACAAGGCCACCATTGCGGTAAGCGAGGTGGTCTTCGCTGGCCGCGTAGTCGGGAACGGGCAGCGAAAGCCCATACCTGGCAAGGTGGCTGCGATCGAGCACTGGGAAAAGCCCAAAACGGTCTCTGAGCTACGGGCGTACTTGGGGTTCTGCAACTACTACTCGGGGTATATCAAGATGTATGCCGAGTATGCAGCCCCCATGACGACCATGCTCAAGCGCAACCGTGAGGAGACCAAGAAGGGGTCCAAGAAGGCGCTGGTCTGGACTGCTGAGTCCGACCGTGCCTTTGAGGGGATGAAGCAGGCGCTGCTATCCGCAGTGGGTCTGCTCCTCGTGTATCCCGACCGAGGGTTCGTCCTGCGCACCAACGCTTCTGACTACGCCGCTGGCGCTGTGTTGGAACAAGTGCTTGACGATGGGAGGCACGTGCCCGTGGCCTTCTGGAGCCGAGTCCTGGCGGAAGGCCAGAGACGGACGTGGACGCCCCGCGAAAAGGAGGCGTATGCCATCGTCATGGCTCTCAGGAAATGGGCTGGGTACATAGCCCTCCATCCCGTCACCGTCTGCACCGACCATCAGAGTCTGCAGTCGTGGCACAAGGAGCACGTGGACACACCCTCTGGTCCCGCCTCCCGACGGGCAAGATGGCATGAGACCTTGGCCAAGTTCGACCTTACGGTTGTTTACATTCCTGGAAAGGACAACACCGTGGCGGACTGTCTCAGCAGGTGGGCCTATCCCGCCAGCAAGGGCATGACGGATATCTCTGCCCATGGCGATGAGGCTGAGACCGCTGAAGCCAAGAAGATCATTGAAATGGAGCGCCTGATGGAGGAGGAGGGTGTCAAATGCTTCGTCGTTATGGCTGCGGATGCCCCCCTCGGAACGAGGATGGGCAGAGCGGTCAGAGTACTCGCCCCTGATGGAGCTGAGTCCGACAAGCACCTCTTCCCGGAGTCTTGCCTCCAGGACGACTGGACCGACGACTACGCCAAGTCTGAGGCCTTTGCAGCCGAGTATAGGGCTGTGACCAGCCCTGATGACGGGCAGAAGTGGCCAAAGGGGCTGACTGAGGAAGATGGCAAGCTCTACCGGAATGGTAAGCTGCTAGTACCAGAGTCCCGAGTGCTCGAGCTATGTGAAGCTTGGCACCACCACATGCTGCACCCAGGGGTCAAGAAGCAAGCCCTTGACATGCAGCGCCGGTTCGAGATCGACCAGATCGGTCTCTACACCGCCATCAAGAAGGTCAGGAAGGGTTGCTCGGTCTGTCAGGCCTGCAATCCCGATAACCGGAACGTCAAGGGGGAAGCCCAATGGACCCCTGTTCCTGACCAGCCCATGGAGCGCGTGGCCATGGACGTCTTCTCCATGCCCGAAGTGCACATTGGCAAGGAGACCTTTGACTGTGTGGTTCTTTGTGTGGATCGCCACAGTGGCTACGTTGTAGCCGTTCCGGTACGCAAAAAGAGGTTGCTTGCCAAGGAAGTGGCAGTCATGATGATTCGTCATTGGCTGACCGTCTTTGACATCCCCCGCACCATTTGCAGTGACCGAGGGCCCCAGTTTACTGGTGGCTGGTTCAAGGCCATGTGTTCCCTAATGGGAATACGGCACGCCAAGAGCGTCGCCTATCTCAGCCGGTTTAACGGCCGAGCTGAAGTGGCTGGACGGCAGCTGTTTGAGAAGCTGCGCAAGATTCACATCACCAATCCACGTCGGAACTGGTTTCAGGAGATGTGGCCTGCTCTGAAGGCCCATCATGACGCCCCCACCCCGGGTGGTTTGTCCCCTCACCAGATTCTGTTCGGCAGGGACCCCCTGGGTCGGGGACTTCCCTTGTCTGGTGATGGCATGGCTATGGACGCCAAGGAATTCTTCGCGCGGCAAGAGGCAACGGCGCGTGACATCCGCCAGCAGGTCGAGAAGGAGCATGCTGAGGGTCAGAAGTCCGCCCCAAGCTTGACAGCGCAGAAGTTCAGGGTGGGAGACCCGGTGTGGGTGATCAGACCCCGCCCTATGGGCACCCATCGCACCGAAACCTGGTTCACACCCGGAGAGGTGGTCCGCAGGATTGGTGAGGACACTTACCGCATCAAGGTGGGTCACGGACAGTTCCGGGGGCGCCACGAGAGTCAGCTCCGTGTGCGGGAAGCCGACCTCCGTGGCCAACACGTGTCCCTGAGCTACGCCGCACATGAGGCTGATTCGGACGACGATTATGCTGAGCAGGACGACTATACCGTCGAGAAAATCCTGGCCCAGCGTCCGAACGCCTCGGCACCAGGAGGCCTGGAGTTCAAGGTTCGTTGGCGAGGCTATGGGCCGTCCCACGACACGTGGGAACCCGTCTCCTCGTTCGTGCCGCGAGTCAAAACTCCCTTCATGAAGTACATCCGCAAGCACAAGACCAAGATCCATGTCTCGGACTTGGCAGCACTCACCCGGGCGATTGCAGCCAGGGGTGCCTGATCAGCGCCCTGTGCTCTCCCCTGATGCAGTTTGAGCGCTTGTGTGGTCGACGGATCGTCCCTCACTTGCTTGCTCTATTCCATCTTTCGGTGACCTGCCATCAGAGTGGCCATATACCCCCCCCTGCTGAATCCAGAGCAGGGTGGCCCCTCTCTTCCACTTCTATTAGTCACTCCCCGCCTGCTGAATCCTTGGGAAACCAGGCAGGGCGACTGACCTTCATATTTTCTGAGCTCTTGGGGCCTTGAAGCCCATACGACGTTGCGCAACGGATGCCGCTGTCATCGGCATTGCGATTTTCGGTGTGTGGTCTGGTCCCATGGCACTTGCGGGATCCAGACCAGTCTACGTGTGTCGCGACTATATATGGCCTGAACTCAGGCGTTTTCCTGTCCACCCTCCTGCATATGCCTTATCCTAACCGGGGCGTGGTTTGGCGCTCTGTTCAGAGTGTGTTTACACGCCTACTACCCCGCTTGTTGCTTGTTTTTCTACCCGCCAGGATATGTGCATCTGCATGTTACGTGTTCTCAGCCCATCGCCGAGATGTGGACTGTTTTTTCCCCCGAGGGGATGCGAATCGGATACAAAGGCGCCCTGAGTCGCCATGTACATGCTCTTACGTAAGGTCCGGCCTGGACCAGTACCTAAGTACAAATTCTTCTGTATGAGTGCCTGTGATACCGTGTGCCCTACTGGCTGTGATGTGCTGAGATCCTGATGGCGCCAGGCGGGAAGCCCAGTTGGCGGAATGCACTCCCAGCGGTCCGCCACTGTCAGTCCCAGTGTGAGCCTACCGACTCGCAGACGCACTTGCAGTCGGGTGGCGGCCTCCGGTGCTCCTGACCTCGGTCAGTCTGCCTGGGAAACTGGTGGTTTGAGGAGTCGACGCCTCCGCCCACACTGCATGAGGACTCCCTCATGTATGGCCTTCGTGGTAATAGGGCGAGGGAAAAGACGGCCTTGATGCCCGATCCCTTAAGGAGGAGCTCGTTCGGCTGTACCACTCTGGACTCGCGTCGTGGATATGGACATGGTGCGCCCGAGGAAGGACCCGTGGGGACTCTCCCCCAGCCTGCGGGCCTTGGGAAGCTTGGGGTAGCCTGATGGATCTTTGTGGTCGCTTTCGACCTGTGGGACCACCTCGGTCGTCGTGTGACGCCTATGTTGGCCGTGTATGCAACTGCCACTGTGGTAGTGACCGTCGCAGCCGGCACCCGGTGCGCCTGGTATGGGTTAACGGGTCCTTTGGATGCCGAACAATCGCCGCCAGGACCCGGGACTTGATACTTGATACTGTACTTGCAGTTACTAACAGCTACAGCACCGTACCTGTCTTACTGTGGGATTTGGGCGGCCTAACCTGCAAATCAGCCTGAAATAGGATGTGACACCCCCCCCCTTCAGGGGATGGTCCTGGGTACCCGCTGCCATGCTTGGGTGTTATCGAGCCCCCCCCAGGGTTTGCTCTAAGGAGGGGGGTGAAGCGGTACCCAGAACCCCATGACCATGGTGGGGTATACAACCGGTCTCCGTGTGCCCACTAACCCCATGTACGGAGGGGAAGACGCCCGGTGAAGCCCGGTGAGAGCCCGGCAGGAGCGTTTCCCTTGCCGTAAAGCCCCCGTGACGGCATTCCGGCCACTTGGGGCATGTCACCATGTACCGGCAAACTGCCATTTGCCGGTATCCTACTATTTCACGCCAATCTGCCCCGCACCGCCTTCGGCCGTCGATTCGGCAACCTAACCCTAACAACAGATGTAGGTAAGACGTGTTTGTGTGAGAGATCTGGGCATTTCAGCTATTAGCGGCCGCATCGGCAACCGATGCGTCGCCCGCTGAGATTTACACATCAGAATATCAGGAATCAACAGGGTTTTATTTTCATATTGTTTCCGTAAATTTTCACGCTTCCGTTCTGATAATCAATGTTTTGACTGCTGGCGGTTGGCTCGCGACTTTAGCGTAACCGCCAGTTTAACTGTTATTTACAGACATTTTAGCGCAATCCGTGACGAAGACTCTAAAGTCTTCAGGAATTGCATTGATGCATCCGCAATTTTCACATTCTACACTCGCAACCTTAATCCGAATTTTTCAGGATGTCGAAATCGGATTTTCGACTTCGACATCCCCGCACTTGATTTGACCTCTTTTGAGTGGACCTACGTGCTTCCCTATGCACGAATCAACTTTCCTTTTGTCTTGCCCTCCATTTGTCTTAGAGATATGGGCAAAACAAAGTTGATTCGTGAGGCCACTTGTGAGGGTCATATCTCGTGCCGCTTGCGAGGAATGACAATAAGGAAGCATGGGATGTATTCACAATACTCCCGACGTAATTTAGGAAGCTTTATACGCCTTGCGTCTCCACACGTGCGCGCTAGCGTAATGGATCATGGTCAAGAGGGTAGAGTTTGCGTTAGAACTCTTTGGCCATGATATTGCGTGCGTTAAGATAACTTTCGAGTGTAGCGCGCGAGTGTTGGTGTTGCATAGGAACTTTCCTTGAGTTCCTATGAGCGATTGACACAAAGTTATGCCCTTGGAGGGGCATGACATATCGTGGGGGGAGCTACCTTTTTGGGCAATATGTGGTATGTGCCATGTGTTGTATTGCGTGCCCATTTCGCGGGTTTGGCTAAGAGCGATACACCCACCAATGGACCTCATATTGCACGAGGCCCTTTCTTATACTCCCCACGATCAATTGCAAGCCTAACCTTCGTGGAGGGAAGCTTGTGTGGCGATCCCAAAGCGATGCGTTGGGAGCAAGGTGTGTGTTTTGCAATTTTCCATATTTTCATGTGCCCACTTGGGAAGTAGCGCTCGTGACCTTTCAAAGCGCCCCAAGTGGAGCACATATGTGGAATCGAAGGTCATTGGTGTCAAATCATTGTGTTTAGAAGGATTGGTCGATTACTCAATCCAAGCCGAAGATATTATAATATATTTGTGCGCCTTTCAAGGCATTTTTGGGTGTTTTTTCGCCAATATTGCGGTTTTTTGCCCGTCATGATGTCAAGTGGCGACCGTGTATCTCAACGTTGCGCTCAATTGACATCATGACCCAAGTATGTTATGAGGGTACATACTTCGGTGCCCATAATATCTTGGACCCGGCGAATAACTCCTCTTGGGCTTGGCATACCGTGGCCGCCATGTTGGCGATTTGGGACTATCCCAAATCATTGGCTCACTTGGCGACCCTGCCATTCCCAAAACCAGAGGAGTTGGGCGACGCCCAAAAGATATGTTGGACACATATGACTTGATACCAATCCTATGGCACACTCCGGTCCAAGTCGGGCATGTGCCTCATTTGCCCCAACCATGAGTGTGCGCATTTTCGGCCATTTTGAGCAATTTTCAACATTTTCTGCCCGCCGTGCACCATGTTCAGCTCCCTCGTGCACGCCGGACGCATGGACCAATGGACCATATATGACATGGGTGATATGTATATTGGTCCCCATGGTTCACACACCACGTGGGCGAAGCGGAGCATCCTTCGTTAAGGTGCTAGCCCAAAGTGAGTGTGGACAATTTTGCCATTTTGGCATTTGTGGACCCAATTGGGATTGTCACCACGCCAAGTGGCATGGAGATCTTTGAGAGCCAAGGGCATGGGAGTCTCCGTTGGACTCCTCGTGGATCGCGTATGGAATGGCGGATCCGATCTCCAAGCCGGCGTGGAGATATACTATTGGGAGCACCCCCGAATTTTGGCTCATTTCGAGCAGCCAGAATGACCCCCTTTTGGGACCCGAATTTCACCCCCCCGTGTGGTCAATTGGCGGCCCAATATATCCATGCCCACAGGGAGCCCCGACCAAATTTCAAGTTGTACACTCAGATAAAAGTTCTAGGTCCCGCGTCCTATCCTGTGAGCAATTGGCCCTGCCCTGGCCGGGCGGGCCACGCGTGGGAATATCGCCAATTTTGGTGATTTTCGAATCATGACCCCACTGGACAAACCCGTGGTGCCCTGATGCCGGGACTTCAGAGGGAACCAGGTTGGGTGAGGGCTCCAGAGAGTTCGTATCCGAGGGGCACAGGGTCAGTTGCCTCGTCGCTACCTCTGGCGGGTCCGGACGAGGGGTCAATTTTGGAGATTTTTGAGCTAATATCAGTTTGGGCTGAAACAGCCCATTTTCAGCTACTAACTCCTAGGGGATAATGGCGGGGCCATATCTCTGGCTCAGAAAGGAGTTGGCAGCTGCTGTTAAGGGAGCCTGGGGAGCCACTGTCGGTTGGCCTCGGAGCACCTTGGTTCCCAGGAACTCGCCTGTGGCTGGGCGGGACACCCCCCCTTTTGGCAGGGTTTCAGGGTCCGGACTGAGCAGGGCATGGGTTGTGTTTGAGCCCCCGCCCCCACCAGCCACTGACAGGGTCGGACCTGGGATTGGGATACGAGTTGGGACTGAGTGTCTATTGTCCTGTGATGCCCTTACCCCAGTCCAGTCTTAACCCCATGTGTACATATCCTGATGTGTTGCTGTACATACTTTTGTTCCCTTGTTTCAGAGTGGCAAGGATCCTGAAACGCTTTGTCACATGACATGAGCGCATTGATGCCCCTGTGAGCGTAGTGCTTTGCCTGCCTGCTCACTTGCGCGCGTCCACCGCAGCGTACCGTGGCCAGGCCCCCCAAGGGAACGCGTCAGCATTAGGCGCGGGGGCCACCATTGTGGGGGGGAGATCGTACTCCAAAAGATCCTCCACCCCCCTTGTGGGGTCAGGACAGTTGTCAAAGGCGGGAGCGGCCAGAGCCTCGTATGCGTGGTCCGGCAGCCTCTTCATGTCGTACCCAAAGGAAAGGAGCATCTGATGGGCTGCCTCATCCCTTCCCCATGTGGTCAGCCGGTCCTTTGTTGCCTCATACGGCATTGGAAAAATTTGCTGGGCCGTCTCATGCCGGGAGCGAAAGGAGCCCGTTGTCACGCGTGTGTCCAGACGCTCCCGTTTCAAAATCAGCTCCCCCACAATGACCATGAGTGCGTCAAAAACGTCGTTCAACTTTTTCTGCTTGGTTAGGCGGCCCCCCTTTGCCCACCTATGGATGCCCTCCACCCATTGTGTGGACACAATCCCACGTGTGAACACACCCACCTGAAAACAGCGTGCCCAGCGTCGCACCTTGTCCCCCCCCCACGTAGCACTCAAATATGTATGTCCACTTGAAAAGATTGGGTCCCCAAGAATTTCAACATTCCACATGTGCTGAAAGACAACATTGGAGACTTGGCGGTGTGCACGGGCCATGAGGCGGACCAATTTAGTGAAAGTGTTGTGGCCAAGAACGCCTTTCAGGTTCTTGGCCACGTTCTTGGCAATGTGCCAGTAACACCAGAAGTGCTTGGCATTGGGGAAAACGGTGGCAACGGCCCCCGAAGCCTTCACACATGCATCCGTGAACATGACCACCGGCGCAATGCCCACGGCCGCCAACCAGTGGGTAAACTGGTACTCAAAGTCGCGAGTTTTTTCGCCCACGACAATGGCTTGGCCCCCTGAGCACTGACTGCCCATAGTTGTTGACCCCCAGGAAGAGGCCAATGTTCAGGTTATACCTATTGCTTTGATAGGTATTGTCGTGGAGGATCAGATATGGGAAGCGCCGGGCAATAGCAATTTGCTCGACGCTCATCCAGAAGACATGGGATAGTTCTCCAATGTCATCCTTCACCACATGGGTGTACCACCCATGTTTGCCCTTTTCCTCAAGGCGGTTGACCAACTCATGGGCATCCAGCGCTGAGGAGTACCCTTTGTGATCACAAATGTTTTGCACCTGTTTTGCTGTGATCTCAACTCTGCGGTTCCGCATGAAATGTACCACGTTGCGGGGGGGCATGAAGGCTTGTCCCAAGTTCATGATTAAATCGGCATCCTCACGGGACAAATCCACCGGACCAAGGAATTTTTTTTGCTTGGCCGTTTGCGGTGGATGGTTATGGTCTAGGCTGAGTCCTTTGGGACTCACCGACCACACCTCGCGCATGCCATCCTTCCGGCGAGAAATGTACACATTGAAGGGACAACAATCCTCCTTTGACCCCGGTGCATATGTTGGGGACCGTCCTACTATCCTCGGGAAGGACCCCGGATAGGGCTGCGTTAGGATTGTGCTGTTTTTGGCGGCCTACTTTGTGGCAATAAAAATATGCTTGGCCTTTTGATTTATCGCCACGACGACTGAGAATATAGCCGTTCTCATCCGCCCAATCCTCCATGCGGTCACAAACTTCTTGGTGACTAGAGCCGGCAAACGCATGCACAACCGGCTCCCAAGTGGCACCCATCTCCGGAAACTTCATGCTGGCATCTTCCTCATCATTATCTTCCTCATTCGAGCATGCTTCATATGGGTCTTCTTCGAGGACCTCCGATGCTGCTGGGGACAAGGGAAGGGGACCGTAGTTGAGCTCAGATGATGTGTCTGACATCTGTGTCTGAAAAATAGTAGAACAGATGCGCTTGATGCTGGCATTTATAAAAATACGCTGTTCAGCCCCAGCAATCAATTAAATCAGAAAATCTATTTAATTTTCTTCCCATTGTCAGTTAATGCAAGCGCAGGCGCCAGATGTGGGCAGATCCTTTAGTCCTACGTGTAGTCCTAAGCCGTAGTC
The DNA here is from genome assembly GCA_964036045.1 of Eutreptiella sp. 'Long Island Sound 2002'. Classification (NCBI taxonomy): domain Eukaryota; phylum Euglenozoa; class Euglenophyceae; order Eutreptiales; family Eutreptiaceae; genus Eutreptiella; species Eutreptiella sp. 'Long Island Sound 2002'. Next base: position 48,146,727 of record OZ038392.1, read on the forward strand.
CTGCATAGCCATTCCCGGCTGTGACGACCTTGCGGCAGATTGCGCCGGTGCGGCCCGGGGCCGCCTCCCACCTTGCTGAAACCCCCTTTTTGGAGGGTTCTTTACAGGTAGGAATGGGGATTAGGGGTGGAGCCATGGACGGGTACGGGACAGCTGGCAATGGCCGCCGGCTGCTGCGGAAGGGTGCAAAATCGAATCAAAAATCGTAGTGCGCCACCATGATGCAAGATTTTTTTTGATAGGATGATGGAATTAGTCATTCTATGACGATTCCAAGTCTCAGATCTTTGCATCCTGATGGCGCTCTCGTAATGACAAGGAAATGGTGTTGGGTGCATGGGGACAAGGTAGTCTCGACCCAGTGGCGCTCGCCGCCAGACGAGCTACCCTTGAAACCGCCGCCACCTCATCTGAAGTGTGGTGCGAAGCCACAACGGTGTTATGTTGGTGATTGTAGGACTGAGGGTATAGCATGGTTGTCTAGATTCAAGGTTCAAAAGTTCCAAACCAAGGCTTTTCAAGGACAATGTGGACAAGTTTCAATGAGGACACGCTCCAAGCTAACAAAGCAACTTCGAGTGAGGTCTAAACCCAAACTTTCAAGGTGTGACTCCTTGCATTGAGGTCATTACAACCTTGATTTACAATTTAGGCCAACAATTGTCATCATGTTGCAATCGTGGTACATGTCCGTGTTGGTTGCCTCCAAAAACTGCTTGCGCGTGTTTGCAAGGTTGTAGTGTTGCCTTGTGCCCGTTTGTTTTCAAGGTTGGACCATGGTATTCAACTTTGTGTACTAATGTTGCGCAAAAGTGGATCCTCATGGATTTCAAATCTAAGGGCACCACAAGTTGAGGGATCAAAGGGCATCTAGGATTTGGCTTGTTTCGTCAAGTACGGTGCACCCGCTGGTGTTTTGGGTTGCCGGTGACCCAAAAATGACGCCGGCAATTATTACCGATCCAACTACGGCTCCACTTTTAAGGTGCCGACACTTGCTTTTCGGGCTCTTTTAGGTTGCAAGGGTCTTTGGGTGACTTGAAGGTAATGGAGGACCGTTGCAACATGATGTTGAAGGAAGCAACTATCAAAAACGTTGAGTTGGAGATGTATGAAAAGAGGTTGCAGGATGTCAAGATTGAGATGGAAAAGACAAGGCGCCGAACGGTTGCACTTCGGGAAATTGATTATAAGAGAAAGAAGGAACTTAAGGAAAAAAACCATAGGTTAAGGATGTCCCACTCGCGAGTTTTGCAAGTTGTCGATAGTAGGGCAAGATGGAGGGCAAAGGTTTTGGCGCGCAATGTTGTTTCTTCTTGTCTCAAAAGACAATTGCTTCGCTCGCAAAATCCTTTTCTTTTTCATGGTGGTAGATACAAGGCAAGTGTGCGTCAATGTGCCTACTGTATGATGAGAGATCGTACTTCTTTTTTGCACTGAACGGCGCCTGCTGATGGCTGGCCAGGCCGAGAGAGAGAGAGAGAGAGAGATCGTACTTCTGCAAACAAGGTTGGTCAACACATTGTCCATGGGGCTAATGCATTTGGCTCCTTACAACGGAAACGATTGGGTGCAATGTGATCTTTGCAAAGTCAGGGTGCATACTTCTTGTAATAGTTTGAAATCCGTGCCCAAGCAGTATGTATGCCCAGGTTGTGTGCATCATGGTTTTTCCACACGTGACATACCTCGCGGTGAAGACACCTATCTCAAGAACGTGGACTCTCAAAGGCAGCTCATCAAGGGTTTGCTTGAGGGTAGCTATGGGAAGGTTGTGGCTGGTGATTTTCGGGTGTACATGGCTGCATTGGGTGATTCCATCCCCACTTTGGGACGGACCATTGGAGAGCGATTCTTTGGCACATTCTATGCAAGTTGCATCATTCTTCTCTTACTTAACCGCATTATTGCTTTTTTGCAAGATAAGGTTTGCAATGGTGACTCTTCCCCTTGGTGGTCTTCTCTTCTCCGTTGGGCACAAGCACCCTCCACGTGCTTGTTTCTCATGATGGGTGCGGTTTTGCACGCATGTTGGGCGAAGCCTTTCTTCCAAGAGTTTCATGCAGGTGGTATTGTTTCCGTTGCCGCTGCCCACCCTTATGGTTTGCAATTCCAAGAGGCATTGCGTTCATGGGCCTTGGATCCCAAGCTTGCTTTGCAATTTGAGGGCAAGGGAATGGCAATCGTACAAACTCACCCTTTGTTGCCGATCTTGTTGAGGCGCCTACGCATCCTTTTCCGTGTCATGTCAGAGCGGTGGGAGAAGTATACTACTGCTTATAGAAATGGTGGTGCATTGGATCCTACCTCTTCTACCCACTTATCTGCTTTAAGTGCAACGCCATGCACTTCCGTATTTGAGGAAAGTTTCTTTGGGGCCTTATCAGATCAATGGAAACTGATGGGTCCCACTGCTGCTCTCTGGCGTGTCACTGCTACGGCTATCGGCCGTGCAAATGCAAGTGTTGACATGCCCCTCTTAGAGGAGGATGTCCCTCCACTTATTCACCGGGCTGCCCGTGTAGAGGAAATGCATGGGAAGTGTGTAAAGAATTTCCGCATTCAGCTCTCGAAACGTAAGCAGGATGACATCCTGCAGGCTCAGAGACAGAAAGAGGAAGCCAAACGGGCCAGACAGCAAGCACAAGCACAGGCAGCACAGGCAAGGGAAGAGAGAGCCAAAGCAAAGCCACCACGGCCACCACCCAGGAGAAGGGAGAGGGCACCGGACACGCACACAGCTCACCAGGCTAAGCGTAGGGTGGTTGCTCCTGAAGCACAGGCTATCGTGAACATGTCTGCTCAGCCCAGTCACTCAGGTCGGGCCCGCGCCATCCCGCGCCAGCTCCTTGATTGATGCTTTGTGCCCATACGGACCAGCTTAAGTAAATCCAACATTGTGTTGCTTAACATTTTGAATGGTGAAGCTGCTCCAATGACTTATTGCTTGCCTTTGTGTAGTGCTATCGTGTGGCCGTGCCCCAACCCTAACCCTGGCAGTGGCAGACAGGCCTGGCTGAGAACTACCAACCGGGTGTAGGCTAGAAACGACACATCCAAGGGCGGGCCACGGGAAAAAACCATTGAAGTGTGTTTACTACATCCATATGTGCCCAAAGAACCCTCCCTCCCCACCCAAGTAGGTGTTTCAACTTTCCTAACAAGCCTCGTCCACCCCCAGCATGGGGCGCTTTGTTACACGATTCAGTGGATTGCGTCAGACACATGCACAAATGCAGAAATGCACGCATAGAAGATGGTACCCTGGGAGCTGTTCAGCAACTAAAAAAGCTCAAGACAGGGGGCTTACCTTCTGGCCTTCCCGAATCGCCTTGGTTTGGCATAGGGTGATTTGCCTATAAGGCGGCTGTTGCCAAATGACAAATGACGTGTCCATAAGTGCGCGGGTCACGGTCAAGCTTAGTGAGTGATGTCACCGATGAGTTGGCAAAATCTAAACATATGTACGCGTAGGGCTTGACACAGGTTACTCAGAAATGCCTTCATTGGTTTGTTTTGACACGACTTACCCCATTGAGGGAGAGGGTTTTGCTAAAGAATTCGCTGCCCGGCTGCAATTTTTTGCTGATTTCTGTTCAGTACCGGTCACGGTCGCGCTTCGGGAGAGGGTTAACTGGCTCACCAGACAAAAACCAAGTTGGTCATCTTGTAGAGCACGATCCACCCTGATCTACACCAACTTTCATGAAATAGACATATCTAAGCCAAACTATGCGGCGCTCATGTAGATATAGCTGAAATTTGCATGCTTCCACAAATGGGGTCTGCTACACTAAAGGAGGGACGGTATACCTTCGGCGCATGGGGGTAGGCTTTTTTGTCACCCCAACAGTGTCCATAGTGCCCCGAACCCCCACGCCGTTTGACTCGCCGTCCTCTTTTGACTCTTTGTCCGCAAACCCCTTGGTCCCCCCTAAGAACAAGCTCGGGAAGAGGCAACCTCCCTAGCAGCGACCAAGTATTGAGCCACACGAAGTAAGGCAGCCCGCACTGGACGATCACTACGATTTACGGATGCATCTTCCAGATTTTTGAGAAGAGATTGGTCATGATTACTTATCCCCTCATCAGAATCAGGTTCTGAGCAAGGAACAAAGTCTAGAACGGCTTCTAGATTTGCATTCTTTTGTTTGTCGCTTTCTTCTTCGTTATCCGACTGTATAACGTCCCTAGCAGAAAGCAGCAGTCCCTCTGAACTGCTTGATTGCTCCCTGCTCAAACCCACAGTAAGGTAAAATGACCAGTTTTCAGTCCAGTGACCAGTTGTGGGTCCAGTTGTCCCAATTTTCAAAATAGACTGGAAAAACAACACAAAAACCTTCCCTTTTTGTTTGCAAAATGTTTCTTGGCCCTGCAAAATGTTTTCTTTCCATTTTCATACAAAAACCTTGCTTTTTTTTGTTTTTGAAATATGTTTCCTGGCCCTGCATGATGTTTTCCTTGCCTTTGTTACCTTGCCCTGAAGCACCCACGCACTGACACAAGCTGCAAGGCTGCAAAAATGTGTCGCAGTTTTTTTGTTTCTCTGGGATTGTCGTGTTGAGGAACACACTTCCCTTACACTCGTCCTTAAGAGCTTGAGCAATATGACACATAGACCGTGGGGACAAAGTCTCCATCGGAGTCGGAACTGTGTTCCACGTCCTCGGGGGGGGGGGGGGGGGCTGGGGGTTCTGGGTCTGCGTGCGCCACTGCACTGTCGTCTGGGGGGCGTCCTGCCGTGCCCTCTTTGCCCTTGGTTGTTGGTGCTGAGAACGCTTTATAGTGATTTCAACACTGTGTGTTTGTTGTGCCTCTCCTGCTGCTTGCTGCTGGTGTAGGGTTTCCTGCTGCTTGTTTTTGATGAGGAAAATGTTTTATTTGCTGAAATACAACCAATCCAGGATAACCCAAGCCAGAGATAAGCAAGTAGAAGAGAATCAGGATCAAAGCATGAAGGGCTGCAGTGTAAACAGTGAAAGGTGTAAGAATATTCACAGAAACTGCAACTCAGGGCACATCCGATTGCATATTCAAAAAGATAGCTGAAATGTTTTGGAAAAAGAGTTGGAAAACTGCCCCATAGTCACCCAATCTCCATAGTGCCATCTCAGGAGATGTACACTCTTTGTTTTGGGTCCCATATGTGCTGAGGTGGCAGGGCATGTGGCGATGAGGTCACTGCCATGTCACATGGGATCTTCCTACTTAGCTAGGCTGAGCGGGAATTGAACCCAGGACCTCTCAAAAAGAGTTGCCCCAGCCCCCTAGGGTGCATACCACTAGGATAGCTAAGAATTCATGAGAAAACATAGATAAATTCATAGGCTCTGCCCTGGATATGTCAGATCTCAGTCAACTCAGGAAGAGATGAATAGCCTCACATTGAGAGGGGATTAAGGGGTCCACTCCATATCCTGATTTAGTGTTTGGTTCCATAGGTCAAAATGTGTTATCACCACTTTTGGTTGGGCCAATACTAAGATAGAAATGCCTGTGTGCTTAGAGCACCTCTAATACAACTAAAGTATACCCTAAAGCATTGGAAAAGCACTTTTTCTTACTCCCCCCTTGTGCTGTGGTGGCCACCACTGTCGCACGTTCAGGAAAAAGGGATTTTTTCTTGGCCTTTCCTTCGTTTCCACATTTACTTTAAAATACCTATAGCTTCCCTTCCACAGAAAAATGGGCGCTCACCATGGCTGGCGCCTTTTTGCTGCTGTGTTCGTGACATTTCGTACAAAAAGGTCAGCGCTCATGGCGCTGCCGGGGTTCCGGTGGCTTGGTTGGGTTAGGTTGGGAGCATGCCAAAAACATGTGCATGTGCATCCCTCCCTCCAAGACGCAGCGCGACATAAACCCAACGCAAGACGCAATATACACACTCGCATGGGTTTTCTTAAACCTGCTGGCAACCTGTGACCTGTCTTAGGGCGAAGGGAGTCGTTAAAAAAAATTAAATTGCCCCTTGGTGGGGTCTTGGGTTCTGCTCAGTCTCTCCAGGCTGCTGCGTTTCGGCCCGAGCACGGCCTACTCAGCGTGGCTGCGCGTGGGTATCTGTACAGACAGGAATGGGAGAGTTTTGGACGAATCCACGCAAGCGCGAAGCGACAACACCTAAATCCGTCAAATGACGGCCTAGAATGTTTCTAAGACAACACACCTGAGCAGAATCCAATTGTGCATCAGATGCACATTTTTATAAAAATTGTAGTCATCTCTCGATTTTTGGAATCAAGAAATTCCTACGCAGAAAAGCTCCTAGCGAAGCGCCGGAAAATACAGAAATAATGAGATTATAAACGTATGTCTCACGTAGACAGGAAAATGACGAGACACACTTAAATAAACAAACATACAGATTCCACCCACAGTGACAGAAGAATCAAAAATCCAAGAATTCCAAAATCAACGAAAAGACTTCAATCAATCAGGTATAAACCTCAGGTGTGCTCGTCTCGTATGCAGCATGCACATTGCTCGTCTCGTGTCTCCGTGAACGAGTCTTGTAGCAGCGCTAACAAACGATAGAGGGCTACATGAGAAGGATTGCAGATGATTAGAGGTCAGATCAGGGTGATTAGACATACACACAAGTGCATAGCGACGTTTTTCGCTTGCGCCTCGTTTTTCTCCTCACCTTGCCTCACTCTCCAGCGGTAGGTAACGTAGGTAAGCCCAGGTGGGGCCACCCCCTGGTAGAGTTCGTGATCGTGGGTAAGATTAGGCCGCAAGACAGTGATTGCAGAAGGTTGTTCGCAAACTCGTGCATGCTCGTGCATTCACACACGCATTAAAGGGTAGGCGACGCGAAATGCGCACGGTAAACCTTGTTTAGGTTACCCAGGGGCTCCTCGGTGCGTTCTTTAAGAGAACCTGAGGAGTCTCTTAACGTTTGCTTGCTTGACAGGGGTGTTTGAGGACAGCGTATTATAGGTCACACTGAGAAGCGTATAATACGTGGAGTGTGGCTTGGTTCCTCAGCCGCAAACACCCCTTCATTGGCCTTTGCTTTACAGGTGGGCAGGTAGGGTGATTGGTGCACGCAGCAGCTGCCTTCGGCAGCTATCCCATTTTTCTGCCCCAGCTAAACAGGGGCGCTGATCACACAATCAATTAACTGCGCCTCAGCCAGGAGTGGCGAGGGCAGTTCGACTCCATCGACATCCACGCTGTGCACGCAACAAGAGCACCCCTTCCCTCCAGGCCCTAGCAGGGAAACGCGTTGTGGCGTCCCTGTTAGGCCACAGTTGCTTAGCAGCGTTGTGTTCTCTTGTGTTCTTCACAGGAGGGTCATTAGGACCCACGACTTTGTTCATCAACACCACCCAGTAGAGCGTGAGTGTAGGAGTGGTAATCCTGAGTGGGGGCTTGAGCCAGTTGCAGTAGCGCTCGCCCACCAGGATGGTGCCACTGTAGGTAGGGTGTGTAGAGTAGTGGTGTCTCCTGTCCCGCGTGCTTTTCCTCGTGGGCAGGGGAGTGTATTAGCTTTTGGCCTTTAGCAAAGATGGGCGTTTTGTATGCCCTTAGCACACTTGGCCACCCCTCCCCTCTAGTAGGTAGGGCTTTTGCCGTCTTCCCCCAAGGATAGGCGCCAGCACAGAAATTGGGCGCCATAGGAGTGGTGCTAGTAACTGACTAGGACCTTAGATCCGACATCAGCGAAGCCCGTTGATTCGGGAGCCACGCCCGAGAAGTGAGACACACACAGACATACGTAGCACACTTAGGGGTAAGGTTCAGTCCCTAGCTTTGGTCTTGGAGGCAAGCGTCTCAGCGAGCCTCAGCAACTCACCAAGGTTGTTCTGGGACAAGTAGTCAACCAGAACTGAGTTTAGGCGTCCTTCAGGTAGAACAAACGCAGAGAAGGGCTCCCAGGTAGCCTCTTCGACTCCAAACCCCTCCCAGGGGGTGAGGAAGCGCCAACCCTGGTGATAGCGGTGGCGTAGGACAGACTTCACCAGGTAGAAGCCCTCCTTAGCCATCTCCTCGGCGTTCATGTCGGGGAATTCCCCTTCAACTTCCATAGGGCTGGCAGCCCCTTATAGGTCTAGGGCGGCGATCTCCTCGTCGTTAAGCTCCCATTCTTCCCCACAGAGGTCTTCAGGATCATAGTAGCGCTTCAGATGTTGAGCAGCGCACACCAGGGTCCCCCCTAGATGGGAAGAACACCGCACGGTGATACGGTGTCCATCCACAGATAGAATCGTGTAGGGCCCGAAGTAGGGGTCATCGCTGGTAGAGCGTGGCCAGGCGGGTAGTCGACTGTGGTGCACCAGCACCCAGTCCCCCTCTTGGTAGGTGGCCGGTACTCGGTGCTTGTTCTTCTTGCTCAACTGAAGCTCCCTCACTCTTTGGAGCATAGCCTTGGCCTTGTCCACCTTCGCTTGTTGCTCTTGGACCCATTCACCCACAGAAGAATTAGTGTCCTCTGGATAGGGGGCATGTAGGAACTACACCGGGCGCCCTGAAATAGCTCATGGGGCGAGTAGCCAGTAGCTGAACTCTCTTGGGAGTTCATCATCAAGGATATGACGGGGAGTAGTCTCACCCAGTCTCTGGTGCGTTCAGTTTTGCACCATATCCTCACATTCTCCTCGAGGACACCGATCTGTCGCTCACATAGGGGGTCGCTCGTGTGCGAGTAGGGGATCCCCGTAGACACCTGGACATTGAGGGATCTCAGGACCCTCTTGTACCAACCAGTATCTGAGCGTACTCGTACGTCCTCGTCGGAGTTGATCTCCTTGGGCGCCCCAGAGACACAAAACCACTCCTCCAGGAGTATCTTGATAGTCTCCTCCCCGGTAATGTGTTTGGTACATGGGAACACCCTGGTAAACCTGGTCAACCCACAGGTTACCACGAGGGCGAAGTCATAGCCCCCGAACTTCGGCATCTCCGTGTAGTCCACGTATAGAACACTGTTGGCACAGTGAGGGATGGGCAGGGTCGAGTAGAGACCTCTGTCCCTGATATCCCCTGGTTTGCAGGACCTGCACGGGCACTTGTCCACGATAGGCTGGAGGGTTTTCCGCAGTTGGTCGTCAGTCCACGTAGTGTGGAACCACTGCTTGAACAGCCTCAGGGTACGGTCGGCACCCACATGACCGCTGGACTCATGGGTCCACTTCAGCAGCGCTGGGACTCTGTCACTAGGCACCACGATGCGGTCCTCGTGCCAGAGGTAGCCCTTGTCCCTCTTCCACTGATCTTGGTTGACCAGGAGGGGTTCAAGGTGTTCCTCCAGGCGCTTGTAGATATCCCCAAACTCTTTCAGGTACTCCGATTGTTGGAGTACATCCAGGGGGCGTATCATAGACATGTTGAGGTCCAAATGGACGTCCATACGGCTGAAGCGCTTCAGACCGGGCACCAATCAGGGCGTCGAAGTTGTTGCTGCTAATATAGTCTGCACACTCGTTCTTCACTCCCTGGGTATGGTGTACCGTCAGCCGTAGCTGACTGAGGTAGGTCCACCAGCGCCGTAGCTTGGCCTTCTCAGGTGGGGGACCCTTCTGGAAAGTGCGGACCGGCTCTTGGTCGCACAGCCAGACCACAGGGTTACTCCCCAACAGTCGTGATTGTGAGGATAGCACTAGCATACCCGCGAGCAATTCCTGATCATAGGTGGAGTAGTTCCCCCTGGCCTGGTTCCACTTCCAGTTCCAGTGGCCCAGAGGTACTAGGACCCACTTGTCGTCAGGGTAGCTGTGTTTGAGGGTTCCATCTCGGTTGAGACCTTCCGTTCCCCATTGGGAAATGGCCGAGTCGAACTCCTCCTTCTCTAGTGCTTGCCATTGGAACAACGTTCCACCACCGCCCACATTGCTGGCGTCGGTCACCAGGATAATCTCCCCTTGTGCCCTAGGCACGCCCAAGCACTTAGCGTTGGCCACCTTGTCTTTGAGCTCGTCAAACGCTTGTTGCTCTTGTGGGCCCCAGCGCCAAGTAGTACTCTTCTTGATCAGGTCCGTCAGGGTGTAGGTGAAGTTTTTGATATGGCGACGGTAGAAGTTGCACGCCCCAATGAAACTGCGTACATCATGGAGTCCTTTCTTGGGGTCTACGTGTCGTACCTTAGCATCCGTCAGGGGTTTGGCCTTAGAGCCCGCTGGGGTCCACCAGCCATAGCCAACGTCAAACCCCAGGTACTGCACCGTCTCCTGCATGAACTCACACTTCTCCAGCTTGAGTCGTGTGTGGTTCTCCTGGCAGACCGCAAAGAACTCACCCAAGAGGATTAGGTGGTCCTCCTGGGTATTGGTCCCGAGGCATACATCGTCGATGTGTGCTTCCATCTGGGCCCCACGGGATATAAGTTCCTGCACCTTAGGTCTCCTTCGTAGGATGGACAAGATCTTGTTCATCAGCTCTTGGAATAGAGCGGGTGCGTTGGCCACGCCAAATGGCATGACCTTCCACTTGAACACCCTCCCCTGAGGGGTGATGAAGGCTAGTAGCTCCTGAGCGTTGGGCGTCAGGTCCACTTGCCAGAATCTGCTCCTCTTGTGCATCTTGGTCTTGTAGCGACAGGGGGCTATCTTCTCAAGGCTAGACGCCATATTAGGAATGGACCCTGAGTGGTTCAACGTTTTCTTGTTCAGCTCTCCGTAGTCCACTACCAGCCGTTTGGCTGTAGACCCAGGTTTAGCCACCAGGAAACAGGGGCTGCAGTGTTGGGGGTAGTCCCCGTCCTTGTACTCCAGGACTAGGCCAGCGTCGATACATTCTTGTATCTGTTGCTCAATCTCGTCGGCCTGCCCTTTGGGAGCTGGATCGGGTCTCCTCCGGATCTTGTGACCCACGAACTCGGGTTTCAGCTTGAGGTCCATCTGTACCCGCTTGTCACATGAGGTTGGAGGGGATAGTTCTCCAAACACCTCCAGATAGGTTCTTATAAGCTTCTGCACCCGCGGGTCCAATAGCTTGATCTTGTCCTCCATGTCCTCGTCAGAGTGTAAGTTGCTTGCCCCCTGAGTAATAGACGTCGGGAGGTGATCCTCCACCGACTCTTCGCCCTTAGTAGTGTCCTTCAATCCTTGGTCGGCATATCGGAGGTCTTGTTCAACCATCTCCGATGGATGATGGCAACATAGGCACGCTCGAGGGGGTTCACATACACATTCCTCCGAGAGGTCGTCCTCCTCTGCGGTCCTCAAACGGGCGCCCCACACGCTCTTCATGAGCTTAAGATCTACCTCCCTTTGCCAGGTGGTGATCTCCTGTTCGAGGTCCTCCTTCAATTGGGATAGATCTCCCATACGTCCTTGCTTCAGTGGCCATGAGCTGCGGGTAGGCCTAGCGTAGCATAGCTTTTTCGCCACCAACTTCCTCTTGGAGTCCACATACTCCCTTACCCTGGATCGAGGGTCCAGCTCTTCGTCCACGGGGTCTTCCACCCTCATGGAGAGTAGGGGTTTCAGTGGGGCGACGTACTCGGCGTTCTCCACTTCCTCCACACAGGTCTGCACGAAGAAGGTGTCGTGCTCAGTTTCGTCATCTGAGTGGATAGAGCTCGGTAGCTCGGATAGTTCAAACTCAGAGACTCCATCAGGAACAGGTACATGGCAGGGAGAGTTTGGGGCGTGGGTGTTAGTCACGACGTACTCATCTCCTTCGGGTGTAGTCTCAATAGCATCTTGAGGTCGTAGTCGATCCTTCAAGTCACCCAAGGGGAGTCCATCGCTTTCTCGTTGTATAGCCTGGACCAGAGTCGGGTCCAGATCCTCCCAGGGGATGGAGGTAAGACCTCCGTCCACCACGCTGAGCATACTCCCCCATCCGGGTTTCCCAATAGGCGTGTTGCGCCCCAGAGGCACGTAGATGGCCTCATCAGGTAACCGAACAGAGCTGATAGTCAGACTGTCCAGGAAGTTTCGCCAGTACTCGTTGCCCCCATGGGCTGCCCAGTCAAGGGAACACAGGACCATACGGGAACGTTCCAAGGCCACCTTGGTCAGGACCTTCCCCAGTTCACTGAACCGGGGGTTTGAGTAGGCCATCCCGAAAGAGGGCCAGCAAAACTTGTAGCTGCAGTTCTTCCCCTTGCTGCAGTAAAGGTCCAGTACATGCTGCTTGTCGCTGGCGAACAACTCCACACTCAGGTCTTCTCTAGAGTAACCCAACTCCTTCAGACCTTGGTCTAGGACTTCCCCCAATAGTTGATAGTCCTCAGTTTTGGAGGCCGCCATCATGTTCGAGGGCTCCTCCTTCGATATCCTCAGGTAGCTCGAGGTATGTTCCGACTGCTCCAGTGGCACAGACTCTCTGCCACTGCCGTGGTCCACGTAGAAGAGGTAGGGCGCTTGCAGCGTCAAGGATTGTATCTGGGAGTGCTGCACGAAGAAGTCAGTCCCCAATACAAAGTCGAAGGCCTCAGTGTCCATCACATAGAACCGATGGGCGATAGTCCGGGAGCCCATAGGTACCTCCACTTCACAGTCCCCGCAGCTGTGCACCACATGTCCATCCCCCATTCGTATGGCCGCGGTGGTCATGGTGTTCTTCAGGCTCCCACAAGGTAAGGTTTTCTTGGCCACTATAGATATGGTGGTGCCAGTATCCAATACCCCCAGGTATTCACGTCCCCCTAGTCGGATACGTACCCAAAACACCAGGTCTTGGGTGCCACCGGAGCGTCCCCGTCAGAACTCCGCCGGACAGGTCACCTCGAACCCCTTGTTCCGCAGCTTGCGGGCCATCCTCATGAAACGGCTTCTCTTCTTAGCGTTGCCGTCATCACCGCCTTCATGCTCATGCTTAGCCCCTTGTCCTTGCTGGGCCTGCGTTTGTGAGCGTGTGGTTGGACCAGACTGCCCCCCAGAGGGCTCGGAGTTCCCCCCTGGATTAGGGTTGGGGTTGCCCCCGTTCTTGTCCGGGTTCTTGTTGTCCTTGTCTGGCTGGCGGTTAGCGCCTCCTCCTCGTCCACCTTGGCTCTTGTCTTGCCCTTGTCCACGTCCTTTCCACTTGCCCTTGCCGGAGTCGTTGCCTTTGCCTTTGCCTCCACCTTTGCCAGGGCCTTTGCCAGGATCCTCACCCTTCAGCTTCGTTGGCAGGCGCTGCTTGTGGTAGCACTCATCCTCGTAGTGCTTCCTCTTCCCACAGAAGGCACAGGTGATGGTACACCTGTAGTGATCCGGCAGCCCCTTCTTGGCGCCGGTGTTGGACTCCTGCGCCTTCCCTTTGACTACGAAGCAGTCTCGCTGCTCGCAGTCAGGGGCGTGCTGCAGGTGGCCCTGCTCGTCTCTGGCATCACACCAGAAGAGCTCCTTGACGTTCTCCATGATACGGGCGTGTTTCGGGGTAGTCCCCTGCCCAGGTCTGGATCCTTGGTACCCTTTGCCATGGCTTCCAGAGCCTCCACCTCGGGGACGGTAGTTGTTCAGGTGCTGGTCGCTTTCTTTCTCCAGCGCCAGCTCCAGGAGTAGTACACATAGATCCTCGTAGCGGAGGGATCTAGCCTTGCGCTCTGCCGTTGAACGGCACTCGTCCCACAGCTCTCGAGGGAGCTTAGCCACCAACCAGAAAAGCAGGTCGTCGCTGCTGTAGAAACCGGGAGTGAATCGTCCAGCCCAGTGATCCAGGTCAGCCAATAGCTCAGAGACCCTGCCAGGTTTGAGGTTGTTGGGCAGCACGGCCAGGTTCTGGATCTCGGCCCTGATGGAGAGGTCGGTTTCATAGGTCGGGTACTGCCTCTCCAAGGCAACCAACACATCGGCAAAGGTGGCAGAATTAGTCACGATCTGTCTGACCTGCTTCCCCAGGTACTTGCCCTTGCAGCACTGCAGGAGCAGACCGCACTTGACCCGTCCACTAGCGTGGGTTTGGCCGGTCAATCGGAGAAATCGGCCAAAATTCTCAAGGAACTCGCTGAGGTCCTTGCCTGTGAACTCAGGCAGGTTCACCACAATCTTGGAGGTGGCAATAGCCTTAGCCTCCTGAGACCTGCGTCTCTCAGGGCGTCGGGTCCTCCTTCTCTTCTTCTTCTTCTTCCCACTTGGGTTCTCGGGGTCCTCCGGGTCGTCGCCCTCCGAGGGCGACGCAGAAGTCATCAACGGCGGCTCATCATCGGAGGGGTCTCCGCCTAGATCACTAGAGCCATAGGGCTCCACGTCAACCATTGCCCTCAAGGCTGTCAGCCCCAGCCGGTGCAGCTCGGCTCTCGTAGAATTCGCCACGTGGCTGTAGGGCGGCTGGGCCGTTCTCGGTACGAAAGGGCTTCTCGGTATCGCTGCAGGGGTCGGCATCGGTCAGCTCCTCAGGCTCCCCAGGGTGTTTGTCAGCCCTGCCACCAGGTGGCTGGCCTGTACTTGATGGGGTGACATTCCCACCGTGGTAGGTGACGCTTGGGGCGGTATCATCAGGGGCTCCAGTTTATCTCGAATCTCTTGAGTGAGGTCGCCAACAATTCTAGAGGTGGCTCCTCGGAGCACCTCGTTGATCTCCGACCGCGTCAGGGACCTGTTGGAGGATCTCCCCGATCCTCTACTCCTGCCCCCGCATGACTCAGGTCCCCTCCTCAACCCACTCAGGGTTGCATACCCAGGAACATCCACATAGGCTCCCGTAGTGGGTAGAGGATGGTGATAGTCAGCCGCATACCATCGCGGCGCAGAACTGGAGGTCACCGGCTCACTGGTAGTAGTTGCCTCACAAAACGCAGTGGTAGGTGTGTTCAGACCATAGGCAGGGTAGGTAGGCATACCAGTAAAGCCTGTGCCCTCAGCCATAGGCGGGTTGGTTATGGGTGTGGATGTTGCAGCGGCTGGGTCTGGAATTGGGAGTGTGGTGGTTATAGGAGAGGGTGATGCCAGGAGGCCAGAAGCGCTTGGTGCGCCTTCGAAGGTAGGATCATTCGTCGGGTCGCGCCCTTGGTCTACTCCTTCGTCTGCTATGCTTTCTCCAGCATCCTTCTCTCCCTCTCTCTTTCTCTTCACAGGTTGGGTGTCCACCTCCTCGACTGAGAGGGCCCGGAAGGCCGACTGAAGTCCTTCCATCGAATCCTCCGCCACGTCCACTGGCCCATGTAAGGGCTCCGAAGGTACAGCGCTAGGTCCAGGTCCAGGTTCCCCAGGTGCTGGAATTGCTGGTGCCTCAGGCGCCGTCTTCACGTCGGTGTCCTCTTTCCTGGTGTCCATATTCGTTCGCCCTTCTTGCTATATATGACTGATCTCGGCGCACTGGATGTACAGCACGGGGTTGCTGCCGGTACGCAGAGACAGTCTGCCTCTTGCTACCAGAAAGTGTTATAGTGATTTCAACACTGTGTGTTTGTTGTGCCTCTCCTGCTGCTTGCTGCTGGTGTAGGGCTTCCTGCTGCTTGTTTTTGATGAGGAAAATGTTTTATTTGCTGAAATACAACCAATCCAGGATAACCCAAGCCAGAGATAAGCAAGTAGAAGAGAATCAGGAACAAAACATGAAGGGCTGCAGTGTAAACAGTGAAAGGTGTAAGAATATCCACAGAAACTGCAACTCAGGGCACATCGGATTGCATATTCACAAAGATAGCTGAACTGTTTTGGAAAAAGAGTTGGAAAACTGCCCCATAGTCACTCAATCTCCATAGTGCCATCTCAGGAGATGTGCACTCTTTGTTTTGGGTCCCATATGTGCTGAGGTGGCAGGGCATGTGGCGATGAGGTCACTGCCATGTCACATGGGATCTTCCTACTTAGCTAGGCTGACCGGGAATTGAACCCAGGACCTCTCAAAAAGAGTTGCCCCAGCCCCCTAGGGTGCATACCACTAGGATAGCTAAGAATTCATGAGAAAACATAGATAAATTCATAGGCTCTGCCCTGGATATGTCAGTTCTCAGTCAACTCAGGAAGAGATGAATAGCCTCACATTGATAGGGGATCAAGGGGTCCACTCCATATCCTGATTTAGTGTTTGGTTCCATAGGTCAAAATGTGTTATCACCACTTTTGGTTGGGCCAATACTAAGATAGAAATGCCTGTGTGCTTAGAGCACCTCTAATACAACTAAAGTATACCCTAAAGCATTGGAAAAGCACTTTTTCTTACTTGCTGTGGCAAGGCCCGAGGCCTTACACGTCCTGCTTGGCGCCTTGCTGCAGGCCTTTCCTTGTTCCTCTCCTGTTCTTTTTCATAATTGGCCGCAGCTTCTCTTAAAGACTGGGAGGTGACAAAACCACCAAGCCTCATGTTCCATGGGTCATGCCGAGTAGCCGTGTTGATTGCTCGACTAGTGGCCTGGCACTGGAAATCTACCTTCTCAACTCTCTGGGGAGATTCTTCAAGTGAGGGTAGCACAGCTTCAGCAGCAGGCTCTGCAGCAGGTTTTGCAGCAGATGGAGGCGGTGATTGATAGGCCAGACGACAGGGATCCAAGCTGGCAAGGAAATTTTCCGGGGAGAATGGAGCGATGCCTGCCCTCTTGAACCCACTCATGATGACACTAGGGGTGACACACTGCATCCAAGACTCAGTGAAAAATTTCACAAACAGAGAGGGTGTGATGCTCTTGCCTCTGTTCTTCACGCGCCAGTCGCGCTGTCTTTTTTTCAGCGCTGCCTTGAAAGGCTTAAAAACACTCAGCTCCAGATGTTGGACCACATCAGTCAAGTGGCTGGGGAGCACCACCAGGTGCACTCCTAACCTTACAGCCTCCTCAATGATGGCTCTTATTGAATGGGTTTTGCTGCCATCCACAATGAGGACCACAGCCTATTGGGGGTTTGCAGTTGGGCTTTTGAGGGAGGCAAACTCCCTCAGCCACTCCATAAAAATGTCCTCTGAGGACCAGCCTGTTTTGGTGGCTTTCACTGAGATAGGGCAAGCCTCATGCTGAAACAGGTCTCCTCTGGTCAGCGCACTAGGCCACAACAGAGCATGACGAACATACAAGCCATCAGGGCGTACACATGCCACTAGGGTCACGTGGCGTCTGTCGTAGCCTCTCCTCCTAGCGCAGTAGTACCTCTTAGGACATACACCTTAAGGCTGCATGTGTCGAAGTCAATGGACATGCCTGACTTGTCTTCATTGAACACATACTGTGGGTCGTACCCCACTTTGGCGATAGGCTGGACTCAGGGACTCATTAAACCAGGTCGTCCACTCATCCTTTGTCAGCTTCTTGTCCAGGCGCACACTCTCAGCATGCTGCGCAAGGCGACCAGACACTTCAGGGTGGCGACGAAGGAATAGGCGCCACCACTTCTCCATGCTCTTGAGCGTCAGCGTCGTCGACGGCCTGTCATATGTTCGCACGCTGTCATTGTACATCTTGGATGCCTCGCTGATGATGTTGTCCCTTGTTGGTGGCCTTCCTTACTGGCGCTCTTGCTCCAACCATTCAACCAGCGCGCTCTCGTCCACCAAAGGCTTGGGCCCTCTGCGCTTGGGCTGCAAGGTGTCTCCCACACTGCAGAGACAGAAGATGAAGATGGCAGACAGCAATGCAAGGTTAGATCGCAGATGACGAACAGGGCAGAGACAAGTCCGTGCTCCGTGCTGTGATGTACCTGTGGCGATCAACAGCGCGCTGTACATCTGAGCGGCTGATGGCGTGCTCCCTTGATGCTGGTCGCTGGCTCATCTGTCCAGCAATGGCAGCGGCAGTGGCCTTGGTAACCTCACAGACGTCCTTGGGAAGCAGGGAAATGCAGCACGGGGCGGCCTTGGGGCGTGGCGGCTTCCTTTGCTTCTGCTCAGGCCTTCGAGACCTCCTTCGCACCCATGAGGTGACCTCCATGAGCCAGGCCTTGGCACGACCCTTCGCCGCCCCGTCTAAAAATTTAAATAAAAGGAATCCAATTTAAAAACAAACAAACAGGCACTAATTGTTAGTAAAAGCGTGCAAATCAGCGTAACACATCTCTTTTTGCCTGGCCCTGCTTCGGTCACCACCCCAAATCCGGTGCAATTCCGGTGCCCGGCAGAAGTGAGATTTCTCCAGCCACTAATGAAATGCAAGTGAGGATGGATTTAAAATCAAAACTTTCATTGCTGATCTACCTACACGTCCAAATTTACCATCCGACAGTAATCGCAGCCGTCAGGCCAAACGCTAAATCTTTGGCCTCATAACTGGTCATCTTACCTTACTCTCCGTTTCATCGAGTAGAGCAGCCGCAGAAGGGTCTTTTTGAGTCAACCGGAGACTCGTGAAATCTGTCTTAAAGGACAAAGAAAATTGTCCTTCATCAAGATCAGAGTGGCTGTTTTCCATGGACACCGTTGAGAAAAACAAGAAAACCGTAGTGAAAAGCACAAGGTACCAGCACTGCCGAAGGCAGAAAAAGGACCCAACCGGGAAAACCCCACACGATCCGTCCCTCCTACCTAGCCTGGGTCTGTAGCTACCCGTAGAACGACAATTTACAAGTGCTGGTGCTATGTGGCGCCCAAACAAGCCGTCACTGTGACCTGCGGCGGATATGCTCGCCATTTGGCAAATGCCGCATTCAGCGCATTCCCTGAAGGTCCTCTGTTCCCTGCGGCATAACTAGCGATTTTTACCACCAAATTCAGGTTTTTTTACATCAGTCAAGAGCCTGCCTCTCAATCTGTAGATCTATCCAGAAAAATTCTGCAGATTCCAAAAAAAAAATTGAGAAATTGATGCAACTGTGACCTGTGAGCGGAAAAGGCTCGGACACGGTCCAATACGAGCATAAACAGTTGTTTGCCGTAGACCTGTTAGATGCATTGTCCAAAATGCGGACAATGTATTGACTGAGCAGTTGACGGGTGTGGAGGGGAGGGGGGCACCTGCGGAAAGGCGAAGTGGTAGCCGAGTCAACTGGTTTTGGCAAAAGATTGAGGCTGTCGTCTTCAGTTTCCTGCCGCGTCAATGGTAGTGCCAGCACCTCATTCAAGTGTTCTATGTCTGTGCAATAGGGTTGGCTTTCCTCCTTTGGGTTACCCCCCCAGGGCATCGGTTCCAAGACCGATCCAAGCCCCCCGCACACACAACATACCCTTGGGGTGGGATGCAGTAGATACTAGGAATGCTGAATGACTCCTCTTCTGGCCTGGTGCGCGCGCGACATAAATCGCGATCGGGCGTGAGTCTACTGAGTTTTTATTTTGCAGTTCTGATTTCTTCGGGTCTGAATATACGAGATTGTGGATATCTGCGGTTTTAGACCCGTACAATTTGATTGGTGCTTTTGGTTTGGTGTGAGGAGCTGATTTTGCCGTTCACGCATGTTAGAGGTCCCACACACACGAATCTTTGTCGCCGTAGCGTTGCTCGTAGCGTATAGTACTCAATTGTGTCGCTTTGGTATTAGTAACAAACTGAGTGTCTATTTGTTGTGCTCTTGTTTGTATGTTTACTTATCTATTTCATAGATAAGTATAAGATGACATTATGTAAGGTTCATTGTTCGAATGTTATGTGATACTCTATGTGAGAGAACTTCAACAAGGATCAAGACCAAGTGTGGAAAGTGTTTTTGCTCACCTTTGTCATTGTGCATTTACTTTGATTGAGGTTTGTGGTGTCCATCCATGTACCATGCTAAAGAATAGACATCCTTGGTCATTGGCAAGTTGGAACTTTTGGATTTTGAGTTCAAAATTTTGAAAATATCATTGGGAGAAAGTGAATTGACTTGAACAACATGGAAGATCCTTGCAGTCTGCCACTCCATGTAATCGCACACAATGCAGCCGGCTTATGTTTCTGTGCATTGGCCCGAGCTGCAGGCCCCAAGCCCTTTGGCAGACACCATCTGTGTAGGCATATTGGGGGGCATTGGGCAAACATTTTGCGGGCGCGAGGAATTGGGTGGTGACCCAATGGACATACTACAACCGGACATTGCACATGATGCACAATCCTGTGCCTGCTAGAACCACCCTCACATACCTTTCTCACCGTTTGTGACAGCTTCTGCTTGGTTTTCAGCCATGCTGTGCGTGCGTAGGCCCATCGGACCCCGAAATACACTTTCACCGCCTGCTTTACATGCACTTAGCTCAAGAGAGCATTGGCAAAATCTGTATACTTCTGGCCCATGGGCTCAGCACGGACATATAGGATAAGAAGCCACATTGTATGGGGGCGTTTTTGTGCAGCGCGGGCACAGAGCCCATCAGCAAGTTGGGTTTCCCGTGATCACCGTGCAAACCACCCACCAGGAGAGAAGCATACGTCCGTAGGGCAAAAACGGCAGATCTAGACAGCGATCCGGCACTTTCAGTTTGAAGCATAACTTTATCGGAGAATTTGGACTGATTAAGAATCTGACCGTTCCTATGTATGGGATCAAAGTAGTTATTGCGGCCGGCTTGGCCATCGGAGGAAAATGGGTCCGCAATAGTCTAGTTTTCGTACAATGTGGGCACAGCGCACGGTGCGCCCTCCATCCATCCCAGATGTCTCTCTACTGTAGAACTTGCCTTACTGCATGTCACAATACTGAGCCACAACTTCACCCTGGCGGGTGTTCAAGGAACACGGGTGGTGCATTTGAATGTGTTCTGCATGCCTGGCCAAATGCAGAACAATCAGCAGATATCCCTAACATGGCGGTGTCACGTAGATTTTGGTCCAAGTCCTGAGCGTCCACAAATGTGTGAATAGCAAAGCTACAAGGAAAGTTGGCGGTGGGGGCTCATGGTGTATGGGCATCAAACCCTTGAAATGGAAATCATGATGAAGTTGCCAATGACATCAAGCGGCGCCAAGTAATGTCACATGCACACCATTTTCTGAAAAATTGTGTCGATTAATCAGAGAATGCCTGACAATATTGTTGAGAGAACTTTATATTGCACACCGGTATTCGATTCTCCTACCATGCTTGGTATTTGTGATTTCTTCACGGCACGTGCAAAATGGTACACTGGATGTACATTCATGATAAAACGTGGTTAGACTCAGACAAAGTGTAGTGAGAGCTTCCAAAGGCAGAGTTGACGGCTTGTGTACAAAAAGGCCTCAGAAGGTTTTATAGTGTTTTCAGCACTGTGTTTTTTGATGTGCCTCTCCTGCTGCTTGCTGCTGGTGTCAGCTTCCTGCTGCTTGTTTTTGATGATGAAAATGTTTTGTTGTTGAAATACAAACAATTCAGGATAACCCAAGCCAGAGATAAGCAAGTAGAAGATAAACAGGATCAAAGCACGAAGGGCTGCAGTCACAAAGAGTTAGATAAAGAGAGCTATCAACAATAGACCACAGCAATTAACATTCAAAGCAACTCAGGATGAAGTTTTTAACATGTTTGAGAAAAACTGATTGGAAAACTGCCCCAAGGGCTCAAACTCTTCCATAGTGCAATCTTGAGATGTGCACTCTTTGTTTTTGGGTCCCATAGGTGCTGAGGTGGCATGACTTGTGGCGCTGAGGTCACTGCCATGTCACATGGGATATTCCTACTTAGCTAGGCTGACTGGGAATTGAACCCAGGACCTCTCAAAAAGAGGTGCCCCAGCCCCCTAGGGTGCATACCACTAGGATAGCTAACAATTCATTGGCAAACATAGATGAATTCATAGGCTCTGCCTTCAGTATATCAGTGCCTCAGTCACTCAGGAAAAGACGTTTAAGTGCACATTGCTTGGGGATTAAGGGGTCCACAAAACAATCTGATTTAGTGTTTGGTTCTATAGGTCAAAATGTGTTATCACCCATTTTGGTTAGGCCAATACTAAGATAAAAATGCAAGAGTGCTTAGAGCACCTCTAATACAACTAAGGTATACCCTAAAGCATTGGAAAGGCACTTTTTTTTACTCCCCCCTTGTGCTGTGGTGGCCACCACTGTCGCATTTTCAGGGAAAAAGGGATTTCTTCTTGGCCTTTCCTTGGTTTCCAGACCTACTTTAAAATACCTATAGCTTCCCTAACACTGGAAAAGAGCTCTTTACCATGGCCAGCGACTCTTGCTGCATTGTTAATGACAATTTCCAACAGAAAACTCAGCGCTCTTGGCGCTGCAGGGGTTCCTGTGGCTTGGTGGGGTTAGAATAGGGCATGCAAAGACCATATGCATATGCATCCCTCCCTCCAAGCTGCAGCGTAACACAACCCAACGCCAGACTCTCATAGGACGCTCGATCTAAGTCTCATGGAACCTGATGGAGACACCTGTCTTGGTACTGGGGCGAGGGTGCGACGATTTAATTAGAAGTTCCCCTTGGAGGGGTCTTGGTTCTGGTTCAGTCTCCTGGTGGTGCTTTTCGGCCCGAACAGCGGCCCACTCAGCAACGCTTTGCGAGGATATCCGTACAACAGAGGGATGGAAGGATGAGGGACGAATTCACGCAAACGCGAAGCGACAGCACCTAAATCCGTGAACTGACGGCCTAGAATGTTTCTGAAAGCACATACCTGAACAGGATCCCATTGCGCATCAGATGCACATTCTTATAAAATTTGTGGTCATCTCCTGATTTTTTAAATCAGGAAATTCCCACGCAGAAAAAGACGGCGCGCAGGAGCGGGTCCTAGCGAAGCGCAGGAAAACAAAAAATTAATAAGATTATAAACGTATGTTACGTACAATGACGAAAATGACGAAACACACATAAATAAATAAACATAAAGATTCCATCCACACTGACAGAAAGAATTCAAGATCCAATCCTTCGAAAATCAACAAAAGGACTTCAATGAGTCAGGTATAAACCACAAGTGTGCTCGTCTCATGCCGCTTCTGCTTGCCAATGTCCCGTGGAAAGAATAAAGTGGAACGAAGAAAACGACGCACCAAAAGAAAAAATAAACGCAGAAATCGTTTTTACTGACCTCAAATCCCCCCCATGAATTTTTGCGCCGCTGTTTGGCGAGGTCAGCAGAGAAATCCATACAACCAGACCACAACGAGAACAGAGGGGAGAAACAGGCAAGACAGTGCAACCCGTGCGTGCCCCAAAACACCTAGCAAAGTGCGTGTCGTAGGACTAGTCCAATGGAGCATGGACACGAAGAGCAACGACGAAGAAGACAAAAGGTATGTTCCGACGCGGCGAGGTATGGGACCGTCGAAAGAAGGCCGCGCTCCAAACCACTACCAAACCAAAGCAGCACGGGGACAAAGCGGAGAAAGACAAGGTGAAGACCTCGTGACTCAATCACGGGTACGGCACGGATAAACATGGTAAACGAACACAAGTAAAAGCGCTTACTCTTGGGCGCCGCCAAAACCAAAGAGTGGAGTCACCAAATGAAAAGACGAACTCAAGACTAGACTAGACTAGGGTGCGGCAAGGACAAACAAAGTAAAAGCCAAACAAACACAAGTAAATGCGCTTGCTCTTGGGCGTCGCCAAAACCAATGAGTGGAGTCACCGAATATAAAGCATAGCACGCTAACAACCGAAGGAGCCTCTCCTCTCCCCTTGTCTATTTATGCCACATGGTGCCTACCTTGAACACGGAGCCAACCGACATGACCAACACCACGGAGCGGAGCAAACACCGGACATGACGAAGAACCGACGAAACAACACGCCGCTAAACAACACGCGGCAACGACACAACACCAAAGAAACACGAGAACACCACGGAAAACGACTAAAGGACGAGTACAAGGCCACGCTACGTTACCGGCAAGGAGGCACAAGGCAAACAAACACCAAACAACCACACATGAAAGCGCATGCACAGGAGTGCCGCCAACAATCAAAGAGTGAAAACGCCAAGTGTAAAGTGTAACACATTAACTACCGGTGCAACCTCTCGATCCCATATCCATGGCCAACATACCAAATGGTATGGCACGCCCCGCGGAGCCAACCGAAGTGAACGGCATCACGGAATGGAGCACGCGCCGAACATGGAGGAGAACCAATGGCACAACACGCCGTGAGCCAACGCACGGCAACAAGACATGACACTGGGTATCACGAACACACATACACGGCTCACACCACCGTACAACGCCACACAACAACGCAACAACACCATGTACCGAGACGAAACACATACCCAAACACCACACAACACCGATCACAACAACACAGCGCGGCACAACAAAACACCACAACGAACACGCCACCACAAAAACGCGGGACAACCGCGACAAACCACGCCACACGACATCACCCAGCGGAGCTACATGGCACCGCAATGAAGCTACGTAGCGCAACCAACAAGACAAAACCACAACACCACGCAACGCCTAGACACAACACACGACAACAAACCCGACAACACGGAACACAACACCACAACCAACGGCAAAACAACGGTGCGCAACACAACGTGTTGTACAACGCAACCAACCGACAAACAACAACACACAACATCGAACAACGGTACCTGACTCCACACACCAACATCCAACCCAACGCACCAAAACACAACGCGACAGCACAGCACACCACAACGCAACGCACGCCAAGACACATAACGCAACAAGACGAAACCCAACACCAAAGCAACCCCAACGCGACACGCGAAAACGGACACCACGAAACACACAACCCAATACGCGCACGCAGCGACACACGGCACAACGGAGCAACGCAAAGGTGGGCGCAACACGGGGAACCCACCTGGAACCAACACAAAACACGACGCGCCACCAGGCACCACAACCGCACACTACTACACACAACGTCAACACCACCACCAACAACAACCGGACACAACCATATACCAACACCACGACATGACCCGGCACAGCACAACACACTGTGACGCGCCACACAATACCACGGCAACACGCGGTACCGTACCACAAGACGGCACTCGACAAACACCGGCGTTACCCGAAAACGGCACACATCACGCGACACCACAACCCAACAGCAGCCACACGACACCACACAACACAGCGCAATGCTACACAATACGACCAACAACAAAAACAACATAAACCGCGGCATGGCACAGCCAGCGCCCGGCACCGCAGGACACCACCTAACGCGACACAACGAAACAGCACAGCACACACTACGACACGACGCAACGCCACGACCACACAACGCCGCACAACCCAACGCCGGCCAACACGGCGCGACAAGGCAACACGAATACGCAACGCCGCGCCACAAACCACAATAAAAAAGGCCGCAACCCGACGTGACCTGACCCCACATCTTATGTGCCGCAGCACCTCCACATGGCTGCTGCTGACGGACGATAAAGAGCGCCATTTGTACCCTGCAATACAGCAGGCAAACAAGATCCCGGAGACGCCAACACCACGGGCAAGAGGTATGCCACCTACCAATCCTGTAAGGTGCACACACGCATGCGACAACACGCGGCGGAAAAATGGGAGGTGCACGTACAGGCGAAGCCTCCACACCCACATACGTGACACGCAAGAAGACCACACACGCAATGCAAACACAGGACACGATGAAGCAGGAGCACCAGGACGACGACGCCCGGGGGAAACCCGCAACGCCGAGCACGCCATCAACAACCACTCAAGGGGGGACACAACGCCCGACTGGCCCCGATGATCTCGGAGACCCCGGAAGCCGGAAGCACGCACCAGGCACCCCACACCCACATCCCACCCACGCGGTACACGGCGAACGCCAGGATCCAACGACCCACGACCACACGAACTATGACCCCGGCACCGCCGACACACCCGAGCCCCGGGGGGGGGGGAGACAACACGGGGGGGAGCGACACGACGCCAACTGGAACCGGAACCAGACCAAACCCTATCACAACGTACCGACTACAGTGCCACAAGCCAGACCGCAAGTACCGTGACACGCCAGCGTACCCCGAGCCAGGACCGCACGGAGTATAGCCAAAACACATACTACAGCCACATAACACGGGGAGACGCCTGCGACCCGACACAAGAACCGGCCCCGTCACAACACACGGACTACAGCAACCGAACCACGAATCAATCCACAAACGCCGCGCCGTGCAGGCGTACACCGAGCCCCAACCACACGGAATACAGCGCCCAAGACACGGACCATTGCGGCACACCTCACCACGAGGCGCCGCACTGCGACAACCGGGACGAATCCCCGGGACCAGGGCCACAAACGGAGACGATGGCCGCGGAGATAACACAACCAAGCCCACCGGAGGACCACACACACGAAGCACCGCTATCCGTGTCCAGTGGCACCTCCGGCACCGCGATGGACATCCACTCCCAACCACCCACCCCTCCTGAGGCCCATGACCCACCCCTGGAGTCACTGCCCAGTGGCCTCGAAATCTCCACGAACCGCGACCCCATGAACCTGGACAACGACCCACTGCAGGACAGCATCCAACACGTGCTGCAAGTGGCAGCCGACACGCGCCAACAACCCACATGGAGCCTATACCGGGCACTCAACGAAGCAGATCAACGGATAACAAGCACAGGAAGCAACCGAGACCCAGGTGCATACATCCAGGAGCTGCGGAGGGACATACACAACGCCCAGCAACAATCACCGGAAGGAGTGGTGGTACAGGGACGAGAGACCAAAACTGGAGCGTGGACGAACCTCACGCGGGCCCCACGCGCGGAGGAAGCCCTTGATTTCATCCAGGAATCCGACGCCCCACCGCCAGCAACCCTCGAGGAAACAGCGGAGGCTCTCGTCCTCACCCTACACAGTTGGACACGGGGCCACACCATCGTCCTGCATGACAAGACAGGGCCCCCCTACACACGCACCGCGACATGCCGACCAAGCATTGCGGCCACGGGAGAAGCCCACCTGGAATGGAAGCCCGAGCGAGAAGATGACGAGTACACCTTAGTGCACGCCACCTGGCACGGACATAGGGAAGAGAAGTAGCCTACGCCCGAGCCTGCCGCGACCCCCCCACCGAGACCAACCCCCCGACACTGGACCCTGTACCGACAGCTGGCCCATGCCCGCACCCTAGCAGAGCACAGTATCCGGCCGTACACAGAGGTTGCATACGTGGAACGCATGCTACAAGACTGGACCAAGTACGAAACAGAGGTCCTGGAGGGACACACGGGCCCGCCGGGCGCCACGTCCCGCACAACGTGGGACGACATAGTGCCGGACGGAGACATCGGAGCGCTGGCTACGACCGTTCGAGCCACGTTCGGAGACGGCTCCAGACCCGACCACCCTTTTGGAGACAACAGAAACCCCGCCATCACGAACGCCTTCCTCGCCTACCACAGCTGGTCAACTCAGCAAAGCATCCACCTCCACACCCCGCACGATGATCCACGCGAGTGGCACCCTATTGGGCCACCAGCGCTGGAGTTCTACCTGCACGAAGATGCGGCCACCGGAGCACACAACAACACCAGCCTTCGACCCACGATGCCACAACCTATACCGGAGCCACACATACCCCCCAGTCCTACGAAACCCCAAACGCCCACGCGACACGAACACAGGCCCCCCCAACAAGGACACAGCCCGGCAGCCCACGAAAAGGCCGAACCCCCCAATGCCACCACAACCGTCCAACAGCTCGACAAGCTTCTAACCTTGCGTCACGCCCCAGACAACTACCAACTACCCCGAGGGGGGAACCACACAAGGAGCACGGCAACGACATGGCGACTACCGACAGGCACCATCGATTGGAAGAAAGTCCTCCCACGGATAGCAACAATGGCATCCATGCGCCTCCTTACGCCACACCAAGTACACCTAACGCAGGCCACGCACCTCTTTTTAACCACCCAGCGCACGGCGACCATTGAAGGCACGGCCCTGGACGACGACGACCAGACGCCCCAGGCGAGACCCACACAAGCGATCTGGATAAACGCGACAACGGGTACCGACATTACCGTTGACCCCGACCCGGAGTGGATGGCTATCCACTACACCCTGGACTGCACCAAGGACGACCCCACGCTGACGGAATGGCAAACAAGGTGGGCCGCAGAAACCAACCGCCTCCACGAGGTCGCCCTTGACGACACCCTCACGCCGCAGATGATGGAACCCGCGAAACGTACCGCCCAGGCACACCGGGACCCCACCAAGCACACCCTCTGGCACTACCCCACTACCATACACCCAGAGGCGGTAACCCAGATCAAAGAGACGCTCTCTCTAACCCTCCCGGACACCGGCAACGCCCACCAGCCGGGGAAGTTCAAGGTATACTGGAACTTCCCAACAGACACCGGCATGGTGCCCCAGGTCGCTGAGCCCCCACTGCCCCCTACCGTCACGGCACTCGCCCAGGCGGCTCAAGCCATGGCGCACAGGGAAGATGCCCCACAGGACTGGACACCGAACGTCCTTGTCAAACAACGCACCCACCACAACGCCAACAAAGCACAGCAGGCTGGACGCCAAATACACCCGCCATTGCACGACAAAGACGGTAACCCCGAACCCCACAGCCCATGGATGGTACACTTCATACTGGAAGACCATGGGGACAAACGAAAGGGCACGGAAGTACAAATCACTCACGCCCTGGCACACACACACCTCAACTACACCGTCCCCTCCTCAAATGCACTAGTCACCTACGGCGAGGCACGGAAGTCCACGTACAGATTGCAGGCCGACACCGAGGGCACGGCATAAACAGTGTACACTTGGGCAAGGTACGGGGACCTACCGGCCCCCATCTGGCACCCGGACCCGTCCTGGCACCAACCTCTCCACGGGAGACGTGTACCACGCCAGAGTGTTAAGCCAGCGGGGAACACCGCCGCCGGAACCCACGACAACCCACCCCCCCTAAACATCATAAACTCCGCCCTCGCAAACGCCAGAATGCCTCTCATAGACACGGGGTGCCCTACCCCAGATGACACCACCCACCGCCGAACGTGGGGCACCATCAGAAGGACCCTACACCACGACATCGACCGCGACCAAGCCACCTGGATCGATCAGGGCTCTGTCACCATCAGGGTGGGGGGGTGGTTGAACACCCTAAGCCCCAACAAACTACGCAGGGTGGCGGGGCCCTACATACTATATGCAGTACCACACGGCATGGATGGCCCCTGCCCGGGGCTGCGACCCAGGGACCCCCCCTGCGGCCACCCCTGCCCCCACGCACTGTTCCAACCATTGCCCCCACAGCCCGCCCCACTCCCAGGTATATACCTAAACACGATAACAGGCGCCAAAGGAGTATACCTCACGACGGGCGACACCACGGGCCAAGCCGTCCCTCTCGATCAGGTACACCACACGGCCCTGGGGCCACGACTACCCAACGCCGACAAACCGCGGAACCCGTTAGCGGGACGCGGCGCACGCGAACCCAGACCAGTGGACCCAAACGCCCCAGGCCCCGACAGGGCGCTACTACACCTCAGCATGAAACACACGGCCCAACTCCCGACCACCCTGGCGGGAGAAAAGTACTTCATCGTGGAGGGACTGACGGACGATGTCATCACCCTGGCAGCCAACACCCTGGCGGCCACCACGGACGCGTGGAACGTCGCCGTGGGCCACCCTACGGCGCGTAAGGACAGGGTAGAGGGCACAGAAGACACCCTGACGCCGGACCTTATGAACCACCTGATGACCCTGACCAGTCCAACAGAACAACACGACCGGAAAACCAAGGGTCCGAAGGTCACTGACTGGGCGGTCTTTAATGACAAGCCCCCGGATACCCCCATGGTGACGCTAACGTGCCACCAACACACATGGTGGGTGGCGCGGTGGAATGCCACGGGCACAAGGGACAGGGTCCACACATTCACACCGGCAGCAAAGCCGGCGACCCCACTGGCACTGGGGGACCGTTTTAGCCACTCCACCCACCACACCAACCACCCCAGGGCGCACTGGCTAGCCCTCAAAACGGCGATGCACTGGACAGTGGATGCCCCAGCCACGGACACCACGCTACCCGAGACATGGCTTACACTCACGCACAACCTGGCGGCCTATGTGCGGAAGTACGGGACAGCACAGGCGCAGCGCTGGATGTCCTGGCCCACGGACACGGAACGAACTCTCAAACTCCGCACCACCAGCCTACAAGAACACACGAATCGACTTCGGGGTATGCACAGGCCGCAGGAGGGGCAGGGACCGGCGTACAGCATATTCCGACGCAACGCACCGGAGCCAGCCCCCAAACCGGCGCCAGAGCAGCCCCAACCCAAACCGAGGCCCCGCCCGGGGGGAGCGGACGCCTCAGCCCGCAGGGCCAAACGGCCCAAACCGGAGCCCAAAGTGGCCCCAGCGCCGCCGCCACCCGATCCGCAACCGAAGCCGAAGGCCCCAGCATGCCCGCTTTTCACACGGGCGGAACGTGCCGCCATGCACCCCGAATGGCCAGACGGCGCAGAAGTACAAGGAGTATACGGAACCACGCTTAAAGGGCAACCGAAACAATTCGTATGGTTCCGGGGCAAGATACAGGGCAGACTGGCCACACCGGGCCAACACGGCAACCTACAGTTGAAAATCAAGTGGCACGCACTCCCAGAATGGGGCGAAAAAGTGGAGACCTCAAACCTCGAACTCAGGGACGACGGACAATTCCCGGAGTGCCCGGTGCAGCTCCGCACACCCGCCAATCAGGTACCACCGGGCACCGTCTGGACGGGTGACGTGCCGGAGACATGGCTGGAGGAACCGGATATACCGGAGGAAGAGAGGATGGCCGCAGCGATCAACCACAAACTGCGACTGGGACAATGACTACTACCACGCCACGCCGGGGACCCCCCAGGGGCCACCAACACGCGCGCCCCCGAGGTCACAACTGCGCTCGTCACTCTCATGTCCCTCAACGAACCGGGCGCCCTGTACGACGCGACCAAAGCTCCGGACCTACAAGACGTACCCATCATGGCAAAATGCGACCCGAACGCCATGGTGTGGCAGGAGCAGGCCCTCAAAACCCAGACAACCCACCCCAGCTTAACCCCCATCCTCACCAGGACAGGACACCAATACCGCACCACATGGGTCAAGGGGGTTCCCATGTCCCACAAAAGTGAAGTCCAAGTACACATCCACCACCCCCTGGGGGTGGAAGGCCGCCTAGCGGCATACGAACTGGTAGGCCCAACGTGGCAACTGAATGTCATCAACGTTCACGTCCCCTTTGGAGACGCCACGGAGACGTTCCTCGAACATCTCATGGAGGCCTACCGACAATTTGCCATGATGGGCCCGACTGTCATCATAGGAGACTTCAATGCAGCCCCATCAGCGGACGATCGCGGAGGACGACCGACGCCCGAGGACGCAGCGGTACAAGTGGCCATGCAACATCTAGGCCCGCAGGACCGCACAGCCTCTCTACGAGGCCAGCCCTCACACGGACCACCACAACCTGGCGCGGCGGATTCCCGCATCGACTTCTGCTACGCGGACTCGGCACACGTCGAGGTGACGCGGGTGCAATACCACGACCTGCCATCCAAGATCACCGGACACCGACCCCTGGAGGTACAAATCAATGTGCTTCAGGTACCCCCGGCCTCCAGGGATGGCATGGACCATGAAGAACGACCACCCATCCAACCGCCAGGAGAGAACGACACCCACGGATGAATAGCATACTACCGCACGGTACAACGCATCCTGGGCCGGCAAGACAAAACGGACCTCAACCTCGCCATGCGACAGGCGGCCACGGCATGCGGCCTCAGCGGGCAGCGCAGAACACAGGACGACGCCACCCCGCATCAAGACCTACGATCCCTGGTCACAACCATATGGCACGACAAGCGAGCACTGCACACGGCAATGCACTCACATGACCTGCAAGCCCAACATGACGCCCAGGAAATCGCAGCACGACCGGAAACCGCACGCCAGCAACTCAGAGAGTGGCACGTCCGCCGGGCGAAGGAGCTGGCGCAAGAACAACAGCGCTACTTCCAAAACCCCCAACCCTACAAATCACTGAAACACGTGGACAAGGTCCTGGGGGAGACGGGCCACCGAGGCATCAAGGCGGTACGCCTACAGGACGGCACAGTGACCAACGATCCCATTAAGGTGGTCCTGGAAGAAGTCCTCAACAGCTTCCTGCGCCAGCACAACACTGAGGATGGCAAACTGTCAGCATACATAGAGGAACTGATATCCCACCTGCCGAAGCTCTACAACCGGACACAGCGACGAGACATGCACTGAACCCCGTTCACCATTCGGGAGCTCGATGAGGTGTTGTACAAACTACAACCGGGGAAAACTCCGGGAGTGGACGGACTCCCGGCGGAGCTCTACCGTAGACTACCACTGAACCTGAAGAGACACTTAGCCGCGCGCCTGTGGGATATCGCCATCGGGAAAACGGACGTGCCACCCGACTGGGCGAACCTAGTACACCCGCTCTATAAGAAAGGCGACTGGGCGAACCCCGACAAATGGAGACCGATCTTGTGCGCCACCACGGAGGCCAAACTCATATGGATGCTCATCCTCAAACGGGTGGCCCCGGCAGTGTACCGGGCTGTACCGCCCACGATGTGGGGGGCCATACCGGGTAGATCACCGTTGGAGGCCATATTTATGCAAGATGCCGTGGTGGACATGGACCCGATCAGCCTCATCATCACATCCCTGGACGTCAAGGGGGCCTTCCCCAACACCCCGCACCGCCTCCTACGGGCCGTCTGGGAACACATGGGACTCCCCTTCCAGGGCTTCCTCCAAGCATACCTCGCCACCCGCATGTACGCCGTGAAAACTGACGTGGGCACCACCCCATGGATCCACCCCACCAGTGGGGTCCCACAAGGGGGTGCGGAAGGCCCATTCCTCTTCCTACTCGTCACCCTCCCGCTGGCGTTTTACATCCGACGCACGTACCCGGACGTGGCACCATATCCCCTACGGACCACGCTCCTAGCGTTTGCGGACGACATGGCGGTGGTGACCGCCACCGCGCGCCAACCCCTGCCGACCACCCCGGACCCCGCCAGAGCCATCGGGGTCCTCCACGTCGTCACCACCTATCTGGAGGGCAATCAGCTGCTGGTACACAACGTCAAACCTGCCACCATGGTACACAGCGCACCGCCGCCACCCCTCCGCCCCGGGGACCTGCCCATGGACCCAGTAGACACGGCCACCTACCTGGGAGTCCAGCAAGCGGCCACCGCAGGCGGGGTCACCCTACCGCCAAACCTGTTACGGCAGCTGACAAGGACACTGGTTATAGTACGCATCACAGCACTCTCCACCCAGGCCCTGGCATACTTCCTACAAGCCGTGCTCAACGCAGCTATAGGGTTCCAAGCCTTGCACCTAACGCACCCCCAACACATGCTACAAGCGGCCACCACAACAGTACGACGAGCGTGGACCTTCCACGGCCACCGGCCCACGTCACTGCCTGCAACAATGCGTGCGGCATCGCCACCGTACTACGGAGACAACACCACTCACCTCGTCCACAACGCGTACACAGCTCACACTGCGGCCCACCTGCATCGTCTCATGCACAATCACAGGCCGGAGGTACGGGAAGTCTTCACACTGACGCTGCGGGAGGCCCAGTACCACCGCAACACCTGCCCCCAATACATACTTCACCAGCGGGGTCTCCCCACCAAGGTGGGGACCCGCATATGGAACCACCTACAACTCCTACTGCCCCACCACAACCACGGCATCCAAACGAACCATCGGTGCAGGGAAACCGGCCCTCTGGCGGTCCTTCACACCGATGTGGTGGGGGGACCAACGGGTAGCACCACCACTCTGGACCTGGTGGGCACCACCCTCCACCTCATACGGGTCACCCCGAACCAGATGAAAGCCCTCCAACGAGTGGGCACACACCACGTCCCATTCCTACAACACCCGGAGTGGCCCAACAAATCACTCCTGGAGAACCACATGCGCAGTGCGGCCACCCAAACCGGGCACCCCCAGCCAACAGATGGGGAAGTACGTGAGGCGTACAACCTGTTTCGGAACACGCACAAACGACCACTGCCACCGAGCCCAACGCAAGGGAACCAAGCTCACCACCGGCCACCGGAGCAAGTGGAATATATACCCGGCACCACGGTACCAGCGGCACTCCTCCTAGCACCCAACGGGCTAAAGACCACGTTGCGGCCGGGCAAAGCGGGGGGCAACCTGTGGATGCTACCGCCACCCACGGCGCGCCCCTTCTGTCCGCCGCCACTATCGCAAGACAAGCTGACAGGCACCCCCACCACTTGCTGGCGATGTGGGCCCCACGCGCTGGCCACCCCATGGCCCCTCCTCCAGTTACTGGCACGCTACCACCCCATGCCAACGGCCCACGATACCCCGGAACAGCACCGGTGGCTGCGCACGCACTTCGAACAGGCCGCAGAGAGTGACACGGCCACAGTGACGTGGGACCCCAGCACCAAGGCGGAATGGAGATTCCACAGGGGCACGTGGAACACCCAGCAGCCAGCCATTACCTTCCCGGTGATAGCCGACCACCGCAGCGCCACGCCAGAGGCCCCAGCCTACCCGGTCAAACACCGATGCCCCCAAGTACAGGACTGGCAGACGGTCGAGTGGACCACATTCCACCCGCAGACAGCATACTTACTCCAGTACGTGTACGGCTACCTGACACAGGGCCATGAAAGGAACAATGACTATGTCCGCATGAACCTGGCGGCAACCGAGATCATCCGCCAGGGGGTGGGGGTGTATGCTACCCGGAGACTCCGACCGGACACCAACACGCCGTGGGCCACCACGGAACGGGGGGCACACATTCATGCCTACCAACCAACGATGCCGTGCCGCCTGCCGCACCCGGACAACCACACCACGATCATCTTCGCGGATGCCTCCGGCACTACAAGCCTCACCCCGGCGGCCGGGGGGGCGGCTTTAGAGTTGGAAGTGGACACGACAAACCGACTGCACCAACGCCACCTCACGGGGGCTACCATCTTCGGGGCTTCTCTCACGGAGAACTGAAGACGCTGGCGATCGTCGTGGACGCCGTCAATGACACCCACGAAGCGCCGCGTGACCAGACGCACCATGTTTGGGTAGTACTGGACGCAGCGGTGGACTTCCAAATCGTCCGCAGGCTGGCGCGGCAACCCCTGCACAAGGCGACTGACTCTAGCCTGGGCACCCAGGCCCTACACCTCTGGACAGCCCTGAGGCGCCTCCCCAAACACGTCGTCCTGCATCTCGTCAAACAAGAATCTCATCGGTATAGCCTGGGCAACGGACACATAGACCTGCACGCCCACAACCAGCTTGCCGAGCACATGCCGGACGGCGAGGACCCACCGCTACGAGACCACATGCACACACACCTCCAGCACCTGCCACCCATCCCACGCCCCGGGGAACCACCAGCCTGGGTGCCAGACGATCGCATCTATAACGACACGGGGAGGGCATACCACTACCCACAACCCATCCGCACCGTGGCGCACATTCGGGGCAGTCAAGCCGACAACGCCCTTTTGAGCCGTCTCCAACACGAAATGCGCACCGCATTGTACTTCTCGGCTCTGGACCCATCCCTAATGCCGGTGCACCTGCAGACACGACGTGCCCAGCTCTTGCTCGAGCAGCTATGCCTTCTAGACAGGGTTGCACGCTGGTATGCCCGGCAAGGTATAGACATACCCCCGGAATACACCATATGCCCCTGCCATCTCCAACAGCCAGAAACATGGGAACACTTCAAACGCTGCCCATTAGCCCAAGGGGACAACCACCTGGCCACGTGGGCACCGGAGAACACCATCACATAAGTCGCCGGATGGGGCCCGGCCACGCCACCGGCAAATGAGGTTCGACGCCTGATGCGGCAGCCGGAAATCAAGGAGGCAGTGCTCAGAGGAGCGGTGCCACTCCAGCTTTACAGAGTCGTCGCCGACCACGCCCCAGAACTCAGGGCCACAATACGTCACATGCAGCTCACTGCCGTCAAAAGGGCGGACGCAGAGCTGCAGCACCGCGTCCAAGTATACACACAGGAAGCACAACAAACATCCCACGACCGCCGCACGTACTATAATCTCCTCATCCACTACCAACATGCGCAACCTAGCGACTAGCCACACGCACGGGCCCGCGGCAACAGCCAGGCACCTACTGTAGCACCGCCCGGAGCGCGCGCGCCCCCTCCCCTGTAGTGGCCCGATCGTCCTGCGAACGACACCTCTCCTCAGGATGCCCAAAGGTGAAGCACCGCATCCACGGCCGGGGAACCCATGCGGGGTCTGCATGGAGGTGAACGACGACGACGGCAACCCCCTTCGCGGGCATGATCTCGGCTGCGGCGGCACGGAGCAGCTGCACTGGTTCTGCAGCCCGTGCATCGCGAACTTGTGGTCGTGCCCACTCTGCCGGCGACCGCACCGACTCTGCACGGCTCCGCCGCCGCGCGAAACGCAAGACGAAGACCTCACACTCCAGACGCTGCGGACTCTGATCCGGCAAAACGTCTGGAACGACGGCGCGGGGGAGGACAGCCCCGACGCCGAGTGGTTGGACGTCCTCACCGACAAGGACCCAGCGACACCCCCCCCCCCGCCCCCCCTGGCGCGCACCAACCTGGGCGCTGCGAGACCCGGACGCGGACCCCATGGTTTACGTCCCCGACCACCAGGACTACAACGACGCGCCACGGGGCAGTCTGCCCCCCATCGGCAACCTGCCGGGCAGTTGGGGCTACGTCAGCCCCGAGAACCAAAACAACTACCGCAACATCGTCGTCACCCTCACCACCCGCCTCCCGATCGCCTTCGGCTGGCTGGTGGGGGACGCGGAATGGGCGATGGGCATCGCCCGCGGCGCCCATGGCGCCGAGTGGGGGGACTTCTTCCACCGCGGCGGGGCCATGACCCCGGGGGCGACCGAGAGGCTGATGGCGGCCTACCTCACGTGGAGGGGCATACCCCCTCCACGCAGCCTCCAATCGCTGATACAGCGCACCCTGCAGCCGCACGTCCCGCCACCACAACCGGGCACATACGGCAATGCAGCGGTGGCCAGGATGATGGCCAGAGGTACCCGGCTCGACGGCTCATCCTACTCCCCCCGAAGAACCACCGCAACCATCACCACCCCCCCGCCCCGATCCCGCGCCACGACAGTGACTAGGGCCACGAATGTACGGGCCCGAACCTCGGCCGCGACGTCCTCCACATCCCCCGACCCATCCACCTCCGCCCCCCCAAAACCCGCCGCCGAACCACACCAACAACACGCCGCAGACGCCACGCGGACTACAGGCGGTCTGGCACCATCTAGGGCCGGCACACCACAGAGCCCCCGACAAGAGCGTGCGTCCAAACAAGCGGCGCAACGACAACCAACACAACACCACGGGGCCACAGGAAGCCGGGGACACCCAGCATCACCTGCCAGGAGCGGAGCCCTACCCGGCCCCACGAATACGGGGGCGGTGGGTACCCAGCCCGGGCAGCCCCCCGGCACCCCACACCCGCACAGGGTACCGGCCCCGAGCCCCACAGGGAGACCGCAACCCCTAACACCACCCGTTGCGCCTGCGCACGGCCCACGGCCGGCAGCCAGCCAAGCGGCAACAACACAGGCCCAGCCAGAACCCCGCCCGCACCATGGCGCACCTGACCGGCCGGCAGCGGACCCAACGTACACGCCGACCGACAACCTCCCCACACGGACACACACCGCTACCCCGACCGACGCCACCACCGCCCGGCCCTCCGACGCCGGGCACCCCCACACCCACGGCCCCACCGGGGGCCTAACCCCCTGGGCTTCGGCAACTTCCGGCACGGAGGACCTACCGGCCACAACGCACGGCGGGGCGGTGCCCCAGCAGCACCACGCCCCACCAACCAGACCACCGGCACGACCGGCAGAACCGTCATCTTCCGGCCGCCCGGCCCCCCGCCCAGGCCCCGGCCCGGATCCGCCACGCACCGCCGCCCCGGCGGACGCCCCGCAGCCCGCGGACCCGGGGGGCCTACCCGAGCCGCCACCCGTGGCGGGAGGCCACGCCCGGGGGGCACCGCCGCCAGCGGACGATGGCGCCGAACCGCCTACACCGCTGACCCAACCGCAGCGCGACGCGCCCGCGGTGGGCGCGGAAGGACTGCAGAGACCCCGGCAACGAACGCCAACACCAGCACCAATGGGGGAACCTGGCGGGGGAACGGACCCGACATCAGTGCGGGGGGCCAACCTGACGAACGACACGGCACACGGAGGAGACGAGGCATTGGCAGATGGCCAGCCTGACGCGGAACCCGAGGGGCCAGCTCCGGACACCGGGTGTGCAGACAGCCCCCACCGGCCCTCGACCGCGGATCACGCGGGCGCCGCCCCCCGGGCGCACCTGGCGGCCCGCGCAGACACGAGCACGCCAGGGGAGGCGCTGCCGCGAGATCCACCGGAAACCAGCGCGGGGTCAGAGGCCCGGGAAACCACACCCGACACGCCCCAGCGCGCGGACGAAGGAGGAACCTCACCCAGCGGGCACAACTACGACCATGACTCCTTCGATGCCTTCATGGACTCCTGCAGGGATGACCCCCGGGCGGTCCCAGCAGCGGAGATGCCACGCGTCCACCCGGAACCGCAACGCGACCAGGCGGACGATAGGCCCCTCACGGTGCCACGACAAGCGCACCTCCAGCGCGACTACACCACCCTGGGGCAGATTGCCGCTACGGGCGAGGGGCAGACGACCGCGAGCGGCGCGGCGGACCGGACTACGGACAAGCGCACCGCCCCAGGTGAGGGCACGCGTGTGGAAGCGGCCACCAACACCGCGAGTGAGCCTGTCGCCCCACCGCCGGGGGCCGCCCCGCCCTGGGGGCGGGGACACCTGGACTATGCACGCTTGGAGGGTGACGCCGGCCACCCCAGCGAACAAGCAGAGCAAGAAGCGACCCAAGACCTAAGCTTCTGGATCCCCAGGCTTGTCACAGGGGAGCACCTCGAACTGGCGGTCCGCATACGATGGGTACTTTCTTCGTGGTCCCGCCACCTCGCGGAGCACGCACCATGGCAGACGTCACGTTTGGTCATCGGACAGGGCACACGCCTCCCGCCACCATGGACCGCCCCGACCAATGGCGCTATGTGGCCACCCGGCCCATGGCGCATATCGGAGCTACAGCCCAGATGAAAAGAACGGACTGCACTGGCGGTGGCACCAGCGCGCCGCCCTGCGCATCCGTGCGGCCATGCAGGACCATAATATCTGGAACATCCCTGGATCACCGGGCCACCAGGGACACGCCTCAGGCCACCGGCGGCCGCAGTCCCAAGACGTCCCGGAGCCCCCCAGGCAGGCGGCGCGCCGAGACTCACCGGAACACCCACGGGGTCCACCACCCGGTAGGGGTTCCCCCTCTGGCACATACAGCAGCCCCTTGCGGCCGTTCGCCCCACGGAGGAGCCCGGGCAGTCCCCACGCCTCGAGGGTGCAAGGCGACACGCCGGAGCAGTGCCAAGAAACGAGGCACCCTGGCCTATCCCGTCGCCGCAGCCGCACGCCGCCCCCCGCAGCGCGACGAGTCGTCTTCAATGAGGATATGGACAGGGACCACGGGGGGCCCCGCGACCCCCAAGCTCGGCGAACATCATCGACCTCCGACCCCGGACGCCGGTCCAAGAGGCCCCGCACCGAGCGGACGCACATCCCCACCATTCTCACGCCGGCCGGGCGCCAGCTGCAAGCAACGCTTCAAGCGGACCCTCGCCAGACGGCGGGCGAAACGTCCAGCTCATCTGCCGCCTCCCTCCCGGGGTCAGCGGCCGATCCGCTACCGAGAGGACCACACGCCACGGACACGCGACCAAGGGAGCCCGCGCCCGACCCCAGCCCTACGCAAGGGGCGGGGGGGCAGCCCTCCCCGCAGTCCAGAAGCCGCCAGGCCACGGAGGGCACGTCGCGGCAGCCGGGACACGACGCGAGCGGACCAAGGGTGGACACAGAGATGACAGGGACCTCCAGCCCCCAGGAGCCCGCTGGCCCGCTGCCCACCGCCACGCCCTGCTCGATGCCCCGGCAACAGGAACCCCCCACGGATTACATGCCTGGGGGAAAACCGGGCGCCACCTCACGGCACCCCTCCCAGGCTGACGCGGCACTGGACCAAGACCGGGTGGCCATGCCCCCCCCGCCCCCCCGACCGCCACAGCAACGGGTCACGGATCCCTTCGACGACGTGGAACTGAAGGCGCTCTACGACATCCACGCTTCCACGCCCTCGAGCGAGCTGGTGGCCACCCTCAGGGAACACCTCCGTAACGTCGACCCGAACAGGCTTTTCGCCATAGTCCCCCTGCCACATGCCCCGACGACCCAAATCTTT
This sequence comes from Eutreptiella sp. 'Long Island Sound 2002', assembly GCA_964036045.1. Lineage (NCBI taxonomy): Eukaryota > Euglenozoa > Euglenophyceae > Eutreptiales > Eutreptiaceae > Eutreptiella > Eutreptiella sp. 'Long Island Sound 2002'. Next base: position 48,186,859 of record OZ038392.1, read on the forward strand.
GTGCGGAAGCTCCAGGCGCTCGTCACCCCCGGGACACAGGTCTCTGACGACCTCATTGAAGCGTGGATCTGGTGGTTCAACACCCACCAACCGGACCAAGGGGGCGTGTGGGTCCCACACCTGGGCTGGGTACACACGCTCATAGCGCCACCGACGGACCCCAGGCCCGCACCCACCAACGGAGGCCGGGAGCGGGCCGCCCCACCACCGAGACCCGACAACCTCCGTATCCCACCTCACGAGGGCCTGGAGGCATGGGAAAGCGGGACCGCCCGTAGCAGGGGGCACAACCTCACGAACCTGACGGGGCACTACCCGGAGACGACGCGCGCAGCACCCCCGCCGCGCGAAACTGACCCCGGTACCATCGCCATGATCGTGTTGGAGAATGGCCACTACTACCAGGTGCGGATCATCCCGCACCCGCAGGACAACCATTGGCGCGTGGAGGCCGTCGACTCCATGCTCCGGGCGACCACGGGCCTGCCGGACAACCCTACCCCCCTGCTCCCAAACCAACCCCCGAACCCCCTGACAGCCATTGTGTCGGGGCGGCAGGCACCTGGCACCCAGGCCACGCCCTCTACTGCCTCTGGCGGTGGGCGCGGCGCCGCTGGCCGCACACCAGGGCGTGGTCAGCGGCGTGGAGACTCTACCTTGACGGCCGGCAGCAGATGGAGGCCATCCCGGAACCGACGGCAGAAACCCCCACTGAGCCCAACCCATGCCCCGTCTTCGCGATCCACCAGATCCGGGCACTGGCGCTGGGTGGGCAGCTGCAGCCCGCCATCCGCACTGAGACGGAAGCCCGGGTGGCGCACGCGGCCCTGGTGCACGAAATCTTCAGTGCCCTCCGCAGCGCCCTTGTACGACGTGCGGGTAACCCCCCAGGGCCCTGACCCGCGACCAACCACAGGACCTGCAGCGTTGACGCACGGCCGCACGCGCACGGCACGAGTCCCACACCAGCCACGCGCAGGGAAGAAACGGCGCGGAGGACCCGGGACCGCCTCCTCCAACCAGAGGACCGGACGATGACCGTCACGCCAGCGGCAGCGGGGTCGGCCACGAACCACAACGACCCCGACCGGGCAGACCTCGCCCAACACGACCCCTCGTACAACCCAGCAACGCGCAGCCGCGCAACATGCTACGGCACCACCCATCGACTGGACACACCAGCGGGCACGGCGTCCACCTGCCCAGCACGCACAACGGACACCCAAGGAGTGGAGGCAAGCCTTGGCAGCCCACGGTGTCGGATACAAATACGACCCCAGCGACCTCTTCCCACATCCCCCGGACGAGGGCCGCACTTCCCGGACCTCAGCGACCCGCCTGCAACAAGGAAAGGGGGCAGCGGCACACCCGGAACCGCCATCCCACCTGACCCTCCTCTCCCACGTAACGGGTCCGCGAGGGGCCGGGCAAAGGGGCCAGCCAAACACGCCGAGCCCGCGGCCGAACCGATGACCACAAGGGTGTTGTCGAACAGCGCACGCCACCGGATCCGGGCACTGGCGCTGGGCGATTGACAGCAACCTGCCGTCCGCACTGAGGCAGAGACCCGGGCGGCACGCCCAGCCCTTGTGCACGCAAACTTCAGTAACCTCCACGGCGCCCCGGTGCAACGCATGGGACGCCCCCCCAGGACCCTGAGCCGCGCCTGGCGACAGGTCCGACCGCGACGACCCGGCCGCACACGGCCGCGCAACACACCCCAGCAACACCTGACGGTCCGACAAACCGACGAGACGGACGTCAACATGCCTGACACATGCAACAGATACCCGGAGAGTGGAGGCCAGCCTTCGCAACCCGTGGTGTCAAGCACGCACGGAAACCCCACGACTTCCTCCTACAACCCCCCGGGCGAGGGCCACGCTTCTCGGACCCCGCGACCCACCTGCAGCAGGGAACAGGTCGGCGCCACGCGTGGACCCGTCCTCCCGCCTCACCCCCCCCTCCCGCGAGCCGGATTTACAAGGGGCCGGGCAAAGGGCCCGGCCAAATACGCGGAAACCACGGCCGGGCCGATAACCACAAGAATGTTAACGAACCACCGGCCAGAGTATTACCGTCCAGGGCGAGCATCCGGAGATCAGTGCACTGCAGGGACCAGCGCGCACCTCCGCCGGGGAGTTGAGCGCCTGGGACGCGTAAGGTTACGACACGTATAACCTATGCGAATGGTACGAGGGGCACACCCCCCGCAGACAGTTAACAGCGTCCATGAGAGGGAGGGGGGTTGCAACACTACCCGGTACTCCTGTCCTCCACAACCCTGCCCGGGGCATGCGGGGGGCCACAAGCTCACCACACGGGGCCGCGCCGACCCCGCTGCCAACAGGCACGGGTGTGTTAAGCCGAGCCCAACCCGCCACGTCGGACGGAGCGTCCCGACACCACAGCACAAGCCGAACCACCCTAACCATCCTAGCCACCGCACCCGGCACCGTGACACAGACACGCCACCCGAATGACCCGCAACGCACGACACGAAAAGGCGCACGGCAGACAGACAGGCACGAGCACGAGCACAGCACCACCGAGCTGGAGCAACGCCCTGGGGCTCCCATGGGGAGCACAGGGACACACCGAGGGGGACCGGCGGGGCCTTGCCACCGACGGGGGGTGTACATATGAGTGGCACAAGCGAAACTGGAAGTACGGCTACGGAGCACCACGAAATACCGGATAATGGATTGTGCATGCAACGCTGCCAGGGCGGGGCAGGGAACAGGGCACCGACAGGGGGAAAAAATGTTTTTACAGCGGTCCGACCACTTGTCATGGCTCTTCTCCCCCGCGGCGGGCGGGCGGCGCACAGTACAAACGTACCGTGCCGGCCCCACACACCTGGCACCGACCAACATCGCAACAAGCGGCACACCTGCACACAACACATCCGACTGCGCGAACGCCCGCTGCGACGACAAGGAACGAACGCCGAACAAACCAACCAAGAGGCGACTAACACGACCACAGACCGCCACAACCACTACAGCGGACGCAACGTGACCGTGAACAGACCGCGCGCACACCGACCAGCGCCAAGCTGGCCGGGCGTGCATGGGCTGGTGCGAGAGCGACGACCAACGAGCTAGCGACACCGTAGCGAGCCGCGCCCCCCGAACACCATGGCCACAAGCACAGAGGAACACTGCGACTCTACCGCTGCGGACGCGGCCCACGAACGTTCCCAAACTACACTGCACGACACTTGTACAAACCAAGACGCCACAAACCGACGCAGACACAAACGTGCTGGCTAAACGGGCAGGATTCGACGATAAGACCACCGGCAGCAGCGCAACGGAACCCACACGAACCCGGCCGACCATGAAGCTGCCACGACAACCGCGCACCAACCACACCACAGCTGCAGCCACCACTTGACCGTAAACAGACCACACGCAAGCCGGCCAACGCCGAACCAGCCAGGCGTGCACGGGTCGAAACGGAAACGGCGCCCAACGGGTTGGCAACACCGTGGTGCGCCACGCCAACCGACGATCGTACCCACGAACACGGCAGAACACCACAACGCTGCCAATACAAACGCGACCAACCAACGGTAACAAACTACACAACACTACACTTGGACAAACCACGACGCCACTGACCAGCACCGACACGGACATGCCAGCTGCATAAACAACATGCGGCGGAACGACCACCGGCAGCAGCGCAATGGAACCCACGCAAACCAAGCCGACCAAAAGCTGGCCAAGATGACCGCGAACCAACAACACCACAGCTGCAGCCGCCACTTGACCGTAAACATACCACACGCAAGCCGGCCAACACCGAACCAGCCAGGCGTGCACGGGTCGAAACGGAAACGGCGCCCAACGGGTTGGCAACACCGTAGTGCGCCACACCCACCGACGATCGTACCCACGAACACAGCAGAACACCACAACGCTGCCAATACAAACGCGACCAACCTACGGTAACAAACTACACAACACTACACTTGGACAAACCACGACACCACTGACCAGCACCCACACGGACATGCCAGCTGCATAAACAACATGCGGCGGAACGACCACCGGCAGCAGCGCAATGGAACCCACGCAAACCAAGACGACCATGAGGCGGCCAAGACGACCGCGAACCAACAACACCGCAGCTGCAGCCGCCACTTGACCGTAAACAGACCACACGCAAGCCGGCCAACACCAAACCAGCCAGGCGTGCACGGGTCGAAACGGGAACGGCGTCCAAAGGGTTGGTGACACAGTGGTGCGCCGCGCCCGCCGACGACCATGCCCACGACCAAAACTTGGCTCTACCACCACGCAACCGACCAACCTACATTAACAAACTACACCGCAACTGTACCATACGACCGACCAACCGGCCACAACGACCTACTTCGAACCCCCGGCCCCCCGGGAGAGCGCAAGCTCGACCGAGTCAGGAGGTGTTAGTGTGCGCCACGGCATGCGAGTCCCGTAGCACGTGCTTCTTCAAGTCGCCTCACACCTACTGAAAACCAACCCAGGTGGGGCTGCCTGCAGGACAGGGCCTTTGGCCTGGCTCCGGGCCCCTGGGCCGCAGAATCCGGAGGTAGATGAGGATGTGCGGCGGGACGCTCCCCCACGTATCATCCGCTCGAGGGAGAGGAATGTGAGACTTTGGTCGAACATGGGTTACCTCCCTGGGCAGAACCCGCTGTAGGGTACTGCTCGCGGCGACCGCGCCCTTCCCCCATGTGGGGGAGCCGCTTTGTGGGGGCACGTGAAGTAGGGCTGTGGGTGGGTGAGCAAAAGCCCCTCGGTAAGTCCCCCCTGCGGGGCAACCCCACTCCCGAGTCACCCTACCTACCTACCTTCCCTAACACTGGAAAAGAGCGCTTTACCATGGCCAGCGACGCTTGCTGCATTGTTAATGACAATTTCCAACAGAAAACTCAGCGCTCTTGGCGCTGCAGGGGTTCCTGTGGCTTGGTGGGGTTAGAATAGGGCATGCAAAGACCATATGCATATGAATCCCTCCCTCCAAGCTGCAGCGTAACACAACCCAACGCCAGACTCTCATAGGACGCTCGATCTAAGTCTCATCGAACCTGATGGAGACACCTGTCCTGGTACTGGGGCGAGGGTGCGACGATTTAATTAGAAGTTCCCCTTGGAGGGGTCTTGGTTCTGGTTCAGTCTCCTGCTGCTGCTTTTCGGCCCGAACAGCGGCCCACTCAGCAACGCTTTGCGAGGATATCCGTACAACAGAGGGATGGAAGGATGAGGGACGAATTCACGCAAACGTGAAGCGACAGCACCTAAATCTGTGAAATGACGGCCTAGAATTTTTCTGAAAGCACATACCTGAACAGGATCCCATTGCGCATCAGATGCACATTTTTATAAAATTTGTGGTCATCTCCTGATTTTTTAAATCAGGAAATTCCCACGCAGAAAAAGACGGCGCGCAGGAGCGGGTCCTAGCGAAGCGCCAGAAAACCAAAAATTAATAAGATTATAAACGTATAGTTCGTACAATGACGAAAATGACGAAACACACATAAATAAATAAACATAAAGATTCCTTCCACACTGACAGAAAGAATTCAAGATCCAAGAATTCGAAAATCAACAAAAGGACTTCAATGAGTCAGGTATAAACCACAAGTGTGCTCGTCTCCTATGCAGCATACACATTGCTCGTCTCGTGTCTCCGTGAATGTGCCTTGTAGCAGCGCTAACAAACGATAGAGGGCTAGATTAGAGAGATTGCAGGTGATTAGCGGTGAGATTAGGGAAAAACAGATGGCCTTCGGCCAGGGAGTGGTTGTCACGGGGGGCTACCGGTCCTGCCCTGCAATGCAATGCAGGGCAACCGTGACAGCTGCTCTTACAGCACAACCACCCTTTTTGTTGCTCTGATTAGAACATACACATCTATGCATAGCGTCGTGTCTCGCTTGTGTTTCGCTTTTTCCCTCACCTTGCTTCACTCTCCAGCGTCAGGTAAGGTAGGTAAGCCCAGGTGGGACCACCCTGGTGGAGTTTGTGATTGTGGGTAAGATTGGTAGGAAAGAGAAAGATTGGACCAGGTTGTTGGAAAACTCATGCATGTTCGTGCATTCACCCACGCATTAAAGGGTAAGCCACGCGTGGTGCGCACGGTACAACCCTTGTTTAGGTTACCCAGGGGCTCCACCCCACGTTCTATAAGAGAACGAGTGGAGTTCCTTAAGCTGGCTTGCGTGTACTTGGGTTTGCGGACAGTGTATTATAGGGCTACCTGAGAAGCGTATAATACGTGGAGGTAGTCTTGGTTCCTCAGCCGCAAACCCAAGTCATCCCCCTTTGCTTTACAGGTGGGAAGGTCAGGGTAAATTGGTGCAGTCTCAAGCTGTGCTAAACTGTGCGGCGCTGATCATACAAATAACGAACTGCGACTCATCCAGGAGTGGCGAGCGCAGTCCGACATCCTCAACATTCACGCTGTGCACACCAAAAGGGCACTCCTTCCCTCCTAGCCCTAGCAGGGAAACACGTTGTGGCGTCCCTGTTAGGCCACAGATGCTTAGTAGCTCTGTGTTCTCTTGCAATCTCACAGGTGAGCCATTAGGGCTCATGACCTCGTCCTCAACAACACCCAGTAGAGCGTGCGTGTAAGAGTGGTAGTCCTGAGTGGGGGCTTGAGCCAGTTCAAGAAGTGCTCGCCCACCAGGATGGTGCCACTGTAGGGTGCGTAGGACCTGTAGTGCGTGTGTCACTGTCCCACCCGTTTCGTGCAATTTTAGAGGGGTTGGTGGGCAGTGGCAGTGGTTAAGCTATTTTTTGGCCATCGTAGCAAAAAGGCGTTTTCATGCCTTCATAGCTTTTGCCCACCCCTCCCCTGTACTAGGCCGGTAGGTAGGAAAAACAATACCTGGATTAGTATGCTGGGTATTCCCCCAAGTTTTTGCACCAGCACAGAAACTGGGCGCTTAGGGGTGGAGGGACCCGGGGCGTACCCCGTGGCACCGGTAAGACATCCGCCAGGTTTAGCAAGCGTGCAGACTTGGGTATAATTAGGAGACCATTTCTGCGGCTTGCTCTCAGGACCTTAGGAATAGCACACTCACACATACGCTTAGGCAGGTAAGGGTAATGTTCAGTCCCTAGCTTTAGTCTTGGAGGCAAGCGTCTCAGCGAGCCTCAGCAACTCACCAAGGTTGTTCTGGGACAAGTAGTCTACCGAAACTGAGTTTAGGCGTCCCTCAGGTAGAACAAACGCTGAGAAGGGCTCCCAAGTGGCCTCTTCAAGTCCAAACCCTTCCCAGAGGGTGAGGAAGCGCCAACCCTGGCGATAGCGGTGGCGTAGGACAGACTTCACCAGGTAGAAGCCCTCCTTAGCCATCTCCTCGGCGTTCATGTCGGGGAGGTCCCCTTCAACTTCCATAGGGCTGGCAGCCCCCTGTAGGTCCAGAGCGGCGATCTCCTCGTCGTTAAGCTCCCATTCTTCCCCACATAGGTCTTCAGGATCATAGTAGCGGTTCACGTGTTGAGCAGCGCACACCAGGGTCCCCCCTAGACGGGGAGAACACCGCACTGTGATACGGTGTCCAACCACAGATAGAATCTTGTAGGGCCCGAAGTAGGGGTCATCGCTGGTAGAGCGTGGCCAGGCGGGTAGTCGGCTGTGGTGCACCAGCACCCAGTCCCCCTCTTGGTAGGTAGCTGGCACCCGGTGCTTGTTCTTCTTGTTCCACTGATGCTCCCGCACTCTTTGGAGCATAGCCTTGGCCTTGTCCATCTTCGCTTGTTGCTCCTGGACCGACTCACCCACAAAGAATCGGTATCCTCTGGATAGGGAGCATGTAGGAACCACGCCGGGCGCCCTAGGAATAGCTCATGGGGCGAGTAGCCAGTCGCCGAACTCTCTTGGGAGTTCATCATCAAGCATATGACGGGGAGTAGTCTCAGGCAGTCTCTGATGCTTTCAGCTTTGCACCATATCCTTACATTCTCCTTGAGGACACGAATCTGTCGCTCACATAGGGGGTCGCCCTTGTGAAAGTAGGGGATCCCTGTAGACAACCGGACATTGAGGGATCTCAGGACCCTCTTGTACCAGCCGGTATCTGAGCGTACTCGTACGTCCTCATGTAAGTGCGGCTAGCCCCATCTGCTCAGATTTTCTGACATTCTGCCCAGATTGGCTACATTTTGGTCATTTTCTTTGCTTCGGCGGAATCGCCGCCTCGCAGCTCAGTCTCAGGATATTTCCTATATATTTCTGATATGCCGGATTTGATTCCGCGGTCCATTCCCCGTAAATCCGCCGCGTTCCGCTATTTTAGCTGGAATCGCCATTTGCCGCTGACGCGCGCTCGCGGGCCAGATCGGCCAAACATTTTTACATAATTGGATTATTTAAATCTTTTCAGACACTTTTGGACACTCAGATGTATTTAGAATAATCCGCGTCAATTTTCTTCATAGACTGGGATTTTCTGCCGGACCACAATCAGCATGGACCTTGCTTCAGTTGTTGCTGCTCTCGCCTCCGTTGGTGTCCGAGTATCCGGTTCTACCCCCAATAGCAGCGTTCAGGGAGACTCCTCGCGTGCCTGCCCCACTGGTCTTGCCGGCCCCGAGCCCTCCGGCACAAACATCGACCCAGGGCAGCACTTTCATGGTAGCAGAGGCTACCCGAATGTTGTTCCTTTGGTGTCCCAACCACAGCTAGCTCCCCAGTACGGCCCCGTAGACCCCGCCGCTCCTGGAGACGTAACAATTACGCTGCCGTGGTGCTGTGCGAACGAGGCCTTGAGAGGAATGCCTTGCGCAAGCCCAAGCTGCCCAAGAAGGGCACAAATCAGCAGCTGTGGAGGCCCAGATTACCATCAAGATCCCAGTCGAAATTGGCCATCAAGCAGCTGGAATCTCCCAGCCTACGCCGATGGCAACGCTCCGGTGGAGCTTACGGACCTGGCAGGTACCAATACTCCTTACCAATGTCCACATTTTGAGACCATCGACGCCGACATTGACGACATTGAGATGGGTGGTCCAGGTGAGGTACCTAGCTATAATCGACCAGCCAATTGGGCACAATGGGACAACCATTTGTCTTCAGAAGTGACCCGTAACCTTGAGGCGCTTGAGGCCCTTTGTCTATTAGCCACGTCTAAGCTGATAGGACAAGAAAGAATCGCCTCTGATTTTTTATTCGAATATTTTTTCCTCCTTCAAGAAGAAATTAATACCAGGATGTGGTGGTGTTCTCAAGAAGATGACTCTTTTGCCACTTTTTTGCAGATCTGGGAGGCAAGCCCCTTCCCGAAGGAGAAGACCAAGGCACCTGTTGCCGGGCCCTCCGCCCCTCATCCCCCTGTTTCCATCCGCGACGATCTAGCCGCCGCGGTTGAGGAAGGAATTTTAGAGGCAGCTAGGCAGGCAAGCCTGGAAATTAGGGCTGAAGGAGCTCCCCAAGTGGACTCCTGGCTGCGAACCACTGAGATTAGCGGTCCAACAGCCTGCTCAGGCCCTTCAGGACACGGTATGTACTGTCCTGCCGACTGCTCTTGCAGATTACAGCGAGATACTGAGCTCCAATTGCTCAAAGATCAAATGCAACTCATCATTCAAACGCTGGGAATTAAAGATCTTTTCAAGACACACATGCGATCTGAGGGCGCATCATCGGTGGAACAAACAACAGAGCCGTCGGAGGAGGCGACAGAAATTTTTTCAATTGCTCCTTCGGTGGACTCTAAGACCACCGATGCAAGGATCAGCAGGACTAAGCTAAAGGAAAGGGTTACAATCTCTCGATCTCAGAGTAGGACGGCGAAGGCTAGGACTGAGGCTCAGAATGCCAAGCGAACTGCCTCCCGTACTGCCCTTCCTGCTGCTGATTCCAATGCATTAGCCCAGATATTGCTCGCCCAGACCCTCGCCGGAGCTGGTGTGGCTAATGATGCCGCCAAGGTGTCTGCCATTACGGCCGGTGTTGGGCTGGATTCACTTCTAAATCCTACTTCATTGCGACTTCGTCAGGTTGCCAAGCAACCGAAGTATAATGGAAACCCCAGACGTTGGCCTCAGTTCCAACGGGAATTTAAACTGTGGGTTAAGACTCAAAAACTCCAAGATGATCAGTTCCTGATGGCCCTCTTGGACTGCCTTGAGGGAGCGCCGGCCAACACTTGGCTCAGGACCTGGAGTGATCGTGAGGATTCAAGTTCCCCCCTTACCTTTGATGAGGTGTGGGAACAGTTGGAGGTACGTGGATCCCGGCTGCCTGAGGACCATTACCACCAGATGTTGAAGAATTTTCCTTCATTCTCGCGATTAATCTTGCACGAAGTGCAAGACAAGAGACAGCGCTTCTGGAACTTAGTGGAAGAATCTGAACATTCAGGCGAAAAATTTTCTAGTGCCGAGCTGAAAAATCTGATTTTTGATAAGATCCCCTCCGAAACTGCCGCCACCCTTCGGAATAAACAGTCCGAAGAAAAGGTCAAGACCTGGTGGGCGGAGGTCGAAGGCTTTGATGCCTCGGCCAACAGGTTTACGGTCAGGGAGGCACTTCAAAAGTGCTCCCCCACGTCGTTTACCAAGGTGAAATTCACTGAAAACACGTGGAAAATCAAGTTTAATGAACACGAGGATCGGGACTTGTTTGTCCAAGTCATCAACAAGGGAGTAAGCTTCCATGGTCATCGCCTGAAGGCCAGGAACTGGGTGTTTTCGTTCACCCCGAAGGAATTGTGGGAAGAGGTTGAGCGGCTCGCTGACGCTGCCCATCAAAATTTCCATGAGGGTCTTGGGGGAAACAAGAATACCCAGCAAAACACCCAAAATGGGGCCCAAAAGGGCAACAAAAAGGTGAATGACACCCGGAATGTTCAGGATCATTGTAGCATCTGCCTGCTTTTAGGTTCTACGAACCGAGCTAAGACGCATTCTACTGGTAATCACCGATGGTCTGCTTACGATCACAAGGTGATTGGTGAAAATGTCAGTAATTCGCAGAATTCAGACAGGAATGACAGACAGGTGCATGGTGGAAAGGGGGGAAAGGGTAATCCGACCCCCTCCGGTGGAAACAAAAATACTGGAGGCCCTGGCGGGTCCGAAGGCAAAGGAAATCGGACGCCATCCGGCTCCGGTGGGCAGCCAAACGGCCAGACAAGTCCCAATGGCAACGCCGGAGGCGGAAATCGAAATCCAGGCCAAACCCCTCAATCCGGTACAAACAAAGGAAATGCTCCAGGATCACAGGGTAAAGGTAAGGGAAATCCTTCAGGAACCCCTTTCTCTGGTAAGGGCAGAGGGCGTGGCGACGGTGGTGGCCCATCATCCGGCGGCCGTGGCCGTGGACGTGGAAAAGGCAACCATCGTGTGGATCAGGTCTCAGGTGCCGATCAGGTGTCCGATGCGGATCGAGATTATGTCGAAAATGCCCTGAATCCAGCAGATGATCCGTTCCAAGATGAGTGGATCGACGAATCAGGCTGTGTTCACAATGTTAACGCAGCCACTGGAGGTCAGAACGCCTAGGGGAGCCACGAAAATCGCCCCTCCCCAGGCGATTTCAGGCATGATCCCCAGATTCCGGATCGACCATTACTTGATGTAGGGTCGCTTGTCTCCTCTCCCCTGGATCCGGCAGCGGATCCTTCTGTTGTAGTGGACGAGGTTGGTGTACAGTCCAAGCACAGGGCCCGTCAGTTTGTCACAAAGCTGTGGGTCTCTGATTGCAAGGGAAATTTCCATCTCGCCACTTGTTTGTGTGACAATGGATCAGAGGTAAATCTCCAATCCAATTCATTCTTACCCGACGACTGCGTGTTTGAGTCGCCTCATCCTGTTACCCTCGAGGGAGTTTCTGGACATTCTCTCGCAGGTGGGCAACGCGGTTGTTATATATCAACTCATTTGGTCGCTCAAGACCTTTGGGAAGAGCAAAATGTGGAAGAAGTTGTCCTTAAGGATGACTACTTCTATCGTGCCGACATAAAGTATGACCTTTATTTGGGCCATCCTTGGCTTCGCAAGAACAGGGTAGCGCCCGTAGGTCATCGTCGTTGTTTTTTGCTGGAGTCAGGTCCCTTGGAGCGTCCTGAATTTCGTTTTTTGCACGCAGGGTTTAAAAGTGCAGAAGAATTTTTGAAGCAAAAGGTTACACCAAAATTTGGTGAAGATGTCACCATTGCAGAGGTGAATGGGAGTGCCGATTATTCCAAGAGTTAGAATGTCTTCGTAGGGACTCCCAGCCACGACGCCCTTCGCGCTGGCACTCTTCATCCTACAGAGTTGTCGACAAATGGCGCGATGCAATTTGTGAATATTTTCATGAACACCATTCCTTTTGGCCACAGTATGATGCCTTTGCTAACCGTATGAACAAGCGCTTTGACAAGCACTTTAGCGACGCTTGGACCCATAAATGGGACAAGAAGTTGTGGATTAATCCTCCGTTTCACTTAATCCAGCAGGTCATCCACAAAATCAAGCAAGATAAAACCCAGGCAATTTTAGTTGTGCCCTTGTGGGACGACAAGCCTTGGTTTCAGGAATTACAGGACATTTGTGTAGATTACATCGAACTTCCCAGGAAGATTAAGCTGTATGCCAGGGACGACACAGGTCCCCTGCCACAGCGGTCCTGGAGTTCGCTTGCATTCCTGGTGGATGGAAAGCTTTCTGACTCTAATTCTGCTGATTCTGGTACTGATTCTTGTGTTGGGTCTGAATCTGAGGTTGAACGTGGTACTGATGATGAATCTATTTTTTCGGATTTTTGTCCGTCAGATACCCAAGGTGATCCAACGTCCAATGGATCCGCCTCGTCTCCCTCTTCCCCAATACGATCGACATCGAAAAGAATCTTCAGTGCACGGGCGAAGAAAAATCTTAAATCGCGCCGCAAATTCAGAGTTTTTTATGAAAAACCCCCTGTGGAAGCTTTCATGGATCCTTTCGAGGAGCTGGATCACGAGGAGAATCTCTGGGATTTCGACACACGACCCACCTATCTTCAAGAGGCAGTTGATACGGACCTGTTTAGGGACATCCGTAAGAAGATTCTTCCTGCCAAAGCCGAAGAAGTCGCCAAAGTTTTTTCGACAGTAATTCCTGGCGATCAGGTGGACACTGAATTGTGTTCCAAGTCAAGAGAAAAGATTTTTGAGGAACGGAAGGACACAACCCTTTCAGGGAAGTTGATCAAAGACCCCCCTGTCCGTGGACAGTTCGGTGAAGCCTTCATCGAGCTTCGTGAAGGTTACAAGGCGAAGAAACAGCGCCCTTATGAGAACCATGGACATAAACATGAGATCCTCAGAAAAATAATTGAGAGAAATCTCAGGGAATTTGGTTGGCTTGAGGGTTGTATGACCAGCGAATGGTGCTGTGCACCCTTCACAGTCCCGAAGCCACCGCCTGCAGACCAGAACACTATTGATGGTTGGCGAATGGTGGTTGATTTTCGCAATCTCAACGCCGAAACCAAGGCGGATTCGCACCCCCTGCCCCTCATTGAGGAGGAAATCGCCAAGAGGGCAAGAGGTCGTTTGTTTTCTGTGCTGGATCTCCGTCACGGCTTTCACCAAATGCCGTTGAGGAAGGACAGCCGACCTCTCACCTGTATGTGCACGCCATGTGGCCCAGTCCAGTGGACGGTCATGCCCATGGGCCTGAAGAACGCCCCTTCGTTTTTTCAAAGAATGATGGAAGATGTGCTTTTTTCAGCTCATCCTGAGCTTCGGCCTTCGTGAGCGTGTACATAGATGACATAATCATCGCGACGGAAGGGGAGGGACTGACCGAAGCCGAGCTGGTGGCCCTACATGAGAAGCAGCTGAACCAAGTTTTGGACATTCTTGACGCCAATCAGCTGATTTGTGGGCCAAAGAAGGGAAAATTATTTTTAAAATCAGTCGAATTTTGTGGTTCTCTCCTAGAGAATGGCACCCGACGACCCAGTCCAGGGAAGCTCGTCGCTATTCAGAAGTGGAAGCGCCCTGAAACGATCACGGAGTTGAGAGGATTCCTGGGTTGTTGCAATTTTTACCACACATTTGTGCCGAATTATGCCAAATTTGCTGCCCCCCTCACTGTAGGGAGAGATGCGGGCAAGGCAGGTTCAAAGGTTCGTGTCAAGTGGACTGACGAGTGCGAGGAGGCCTTCCATCACTTGAAGGCGGCCCTCTGTGAAGTCGCCACGTTGCATGTGCCCCAATTTGACCGACCCTTCTACATTAGAACCGACGCTTCTAGGTACGCGATCGGAGCTGTCCTTGAACAGGTTGATGAAGCCACCGGCGATCATTACCCTCTTGCATTTTGGTCTCGGAAGCTAGCCCCACGCCAAATGCAATGGTCGCCGCGTGAGCAAGAAACCTACGCCATAATCTGTGCTTTAAAAAAGTACCAATCGTGGGTTGGCACCAATCGAGTCGAGGTCCTGACGGATCATCGATCTCTGGAGTATTGGGCCACCGAACACATTGATACTGTCGCGAGCCCAGCTGGTCGACGGGCCATATGGCACGAATTTCTCAGTCTGTTTGACCTCCATGTGTCGTATTTGCCTGGAAAACACAACACGGTAGCGGATGCTCTGAGCCGATGGGCTTACCCCGCCTCAGAGGGGCTGCAAAGTACCAACATCCATGGTACGGAGCAGGACCGCCATGTAATAATCGAATGGGATCAAGAAGAAAAGAAACTCATTTGACGTGCATGCATGCAATGCGCTGTTAAACAGCACGCATTACCGTGCCATGACATCACGGCCATCACAGATCCGGCGCATGCTCATGAGATCTGCACCAAAACACTGAAAGTCGTGGAAAAAGTCACCGATCCCTCCTCAGGGAGTGTGAAACGGTTTGACTATACCCGACGAGTAAGTCGATTTCGGTTGATCCAGGGCATTAAGCGTCGAGATCCGGCCAAAACTCCACCCCTGCCTAAAGATTCCCTGATCATCCGTGACTGGACGTCCGATTACCTGCAGGATCCCATGTTTAAAGAGGTCTTTGGAAATCTCAAATCCAAAGATGCTCACAGGGATGGGATTTTTTCTGAGTACTCGTTGGATGGGGGGAAGCTGTGGATGGAGGGTAAATTGTGTGTGCCAGACGCCCTAGCCCCCCGAGTGTTAAACTGGTGGCACAAATGGGAGTCCCCCCACGCACATGGCCGTCGACTGTGGTCGATGATTAAACATAGGTTGTTTGGCTCACGGCTATATACTCACTGCATGAAAGTAGCCGCCGGATGTGCCCAATGTGCTGTCTCGACGCCCCCCAGAGCGAAGAAGCACGGCCATCTGAGGCCTCATCCTATTCCGGAGCGCCTCTTTAACAGAGTCACCAGCGATTTCTTTTATCTCGGTGAACTCGATGACGAAGAGTGCCATTGGACAAATAAAAAAGTCAATGGTGTGCTCCTTATTCAGTGCCGTCATTCCGGCTACATGCAGGTGTTGCCTTGCAACATCGAGTCGATAACTGGCAAGGCTGCCGCCAAATGGTGCGCGCAGACCTGGATGGGAGGCTGGGACGTCCCATCCGAGGTGGTGACGGATTCAGGCAAAGAGTACACCTCCGAATGGTGGAGAGAATTATGTGCGCGCCTTGGAATCCACCACCTCCGATGTGAAATCCACTCGCATCGAGCGCTGCCTGGTGAAAGAGCCGGCCGCTCAATTATAAATATGCTTCGTAAGGAGCTCGCGAGTGAAAAGGATTTCCATTGGATGGAAGTTCTCTTCGCATTGCTTCGCCGTTACCACAACACGCCTTTGTATCATGGCCTTTCTCCAAATGAAATTGTCTTTGGACGAAAGAAGTGTTGGTGGAACATGCCGTTGAATAATCCTCGCCCCTGTAAAGATGCTTCGCTGTTTTTGGACGAAGTCCAACGAGCAGATAAAACTGTGTCGAAATTAATCGAGAAGCATCAAGCTGACTGGCTTTGGGTCCAGAGTCAAGGCCGAAAAAACCCCCACAATTTCGAAGTCGATGATCGAGTTTGGCTTCGAAAATCCGAAACCACCCTGGACGGAGATGATAAGCTTCTTCCCTTGTGGGAGGGGCCATTCGCTGTTACAGCGCGTCTTGGTGAGAACAGGTGGAGGATTCGTGTGGATGTCAGCAGGGAAATTGACGTTTCGGGCGATCGCCTCAAGAGAGAGATCCCCTCCCCCAAGGATCGGGTTAAACCCCTTTTTTGGACTGCGAAACATTTGTCTGATCGGGTCATCGAAGGGGGGAAGTACGAACTCAAGAGGATTGTTGAAGCAAGACGTGACGCCAAGGGCGAATGGGAATTTCTGTGTGAGTGGAGGGGCTTTGATTCCAGTCACAACAACTGGGAACCAGCCCAATCTTTTGTCCATGGGTACACTAAGGGGTTCATCGACTTCCTGAAGAAGCACCCCGAAATTGGAGTACTCCTGACAGACTGTCTGTCGAAACCAGACAGACAAGTGGAGAGCGACGGAAAACGACCTGTGGTGAATCGAGATCCAGCCTTTTACGGCCCTCAGCAGCCACATTCCAGGGCTGATCCGTCGATCCCCCCTCCTGCGGTCAGGCCAGCCCAGGAGCCAAATGAGGACCAAGCTTCGAGTTCGGCCGCTGATTTGCAGCGCCCAAGCCGTACGAGGGCCCGACCAGACAGGTTGGTGGTCACATGTATTCGTGCTTGGCCGAATTCGACTTGAAAGAGCCACATTCTGCTCAATCCACTGTTCATTCTTTCTGTTTATGTCATGATGTGGAGAACTGCGAATGTTTGATAATTTGACGTCAATCAATCAATTTTTCTTTGGTCTCCGTTCGGTAGCGTATCGAAAGTCGAAAACCGAAAGCCACGGAGTGTGCTGCCGTGTTCAGAAAAAACCAAACTCAGGCTTAATTCAGGCAGATTCGGGGTAATCTTGTCTCTGTTGGTCTGTGCATCTTTGGAATTTGGCTACTCGTGCAGATGGAAGCAAATGTACATAATCAAAACGCTGGCCAGCGACATTCACCCCTACAGGCACCCCCTGTAGTACTGGCTGCACCAGATGCGACGCCAGGAACTCAGATCGTACCTTCATTTGCTGTGATGCTAACGCCAAAGTCCAGATTCAGATCCAGGATCCTTAAATTTGCCTTGAATTTCTCAGGTTTGTCCATCATTCTGCCACTGTTGTGCAAAAACCAGACGTCAATTGTTCAGACAATCTGCATCTAGGAGCTCTAGGGACTTCTAACAGCAACCTCTGAAGTCCGTAAGCTTCGTTGTATTTTTGGCACACGCCAATGTGAGCTCAATCCGACCTGAAACTGTCCAAAATGGTGAATCCAAGTGTCTTGTGGGACTCCATCGAATGATTGGCCTTGTCCAAGTCGATTGACACCACCGCCACTGTAAATTTGGTGTCTCTCAGTTATATACTGTCAGTAAAGCGCCTTCAGCGAACCTTCGGCGCGTTACATGCCAAGGATCCAGGGCTATCATGTCCCATCATGATGCATCATCACATGATCCACATTTTGATGGAATCTGTTGGATGCTCGCGAACCAACGTGCCGGAAAGCACAATTGAGCTGAATAAACGACAATATATATTAACTTTAGTCTAAACGAAGGTGTTAGTAGTTTCAGTTCTAGACATTCCGCTTCATTTCACCTTCATCTTAAGGAATTTGCTGATTTTAGTACAATTCAGATTGATTTCCTTGTCATCTCCTCTCATTCCTCGAAGATCTGTTTAGATCTAAGTGCACAGAAAAACACCCTAACCTTCCGTGATTCACTTAGGGTCTGTAGACTACAATTGTATTTGTTTTCCCTCTCTGTGATTGTTTAATCTCCTTCATCTCTGCCCTAATTCATTCTCATTTTGCTGAATCTTGTGATCATCCACCAGATGCGCCAAATCTGAAGCACATGCTGCACTTTTCAGAACGAGAAAAGCGGGACTAACACGATGTAGAGTTCGGCGAGGACACCGTAGCGTGCCCGCGACAGCGAAACTGTGCCAGAGCGCTGAGATGTCACTCCATTTCTTGATCCCCCCACTCAATCCACCAATAATCTACCTCATTCTCAACCAATGCATGGTTTGGTATCGATTCTCGATACGTTTACATGCTTTTTAGCCCTTGACCTAATGTTTTACTGCACGGAGGACTGTTCGTCACTTCTCATTCTGTCTCATTTCAGGTTCATCCATCCTGATTCAGTGCCAATTCAGCCCAAATCAGGTCAGATCAAGCAGATTTCGCCCCATCGAGGCTACATTTCTATTTTTTTTCTGGGACTTACCCGCACTACGTTCTTCGTTGACGTAGCGACACACCCCAGTGTGTTTTTGGAGGGGGAGTGTAAGTGCGGCTAGCCCCATCTGCTCAGATTTTCTGACATTCTGCCCAGATTGGCTACATTTTGGTCATTTTCTTTGCTTCGGCGGAATCGCCGCCTCGCAGCTCAGTCTCAGGATATTTCCTATATATTTCTGATATGCCGGATTTGATTCCGCGGTCCATTCCCCGTAAATCCGCCGCGTTCCGCTATTTTAGCTGGAATCGCCATTTGCCGCTGACGCGCGCTCGCGGGCCAGATCGGCCAAACATTTTTACATAATTGGATTATTTAAATCTTTTCAGACAGTTTTGGACACTCAGATGTATTTAGAATAATCCGCGTCAATTTTCTTCATAGACTGGGATTTTCTGCCGGACCACAATCAGCATGGACCTTGCTTCAGTTGTTGCTGCTCTCGCCTCCGTTGGTGTCCGAGTATCCGGTTCTACGCCCAATAGCAGCGTTCAGGGAGACTCCTCGCGTGCCTGCCCCACTGGTCTTGCCGGCCCCGAGCCCTCCGGCACAAACATCGACCCAGGGCAGCACTTTCACCTCATCGGAGTTCATGTCCTTGGGCGCCTCATAGACACAAAACCACTCCTCCAGGAGTATCTTGATAGTCTCCTCTCCGGTAATGTTATTGGTACATGGGAACACCCTGGTAAACCTGGTCAACCCACAGGTTACCACGAGGGCAAAGTCGTAGCCCCCAAAACTTCGGCATCTCCGTGTAGTCCACGTAGAGAACACTGTTAGCACAGTGGGAGATTGGCAGGGTCGAGTAGAGACCTCTGTCCCTGATATCCCCAGGTTTGCAAGACCTACATGGCCACTTGTCCACGATAGGCTGGAGGGTCTTCCGCAGTTGGTCATCAGTCCACGTAGTGTGGAACCACTGCTTGAATAGCCTCAGGGTACGGTGAGCACCCACGTGACCGCTGGACTCATGGGTCTACTTCAGCAGCCCTGGGACTCTGTCACTGGGTACCACGATGCGGTCCTCGTGCCAGAGGTAGCTCTTGTCCCTCTTCCACTGCTCTTGGTTGATCAGGAGGGGTTTAAGGCGTTTCTCCAGGCGCTTGTACATATCCCCAAACTCCCTCAGGTATTCCGCTTGTTCGAGTCCATCTAGGGGGCGTATCATAGTCATGTTGAGGACGAAGTGCACGTCCATTCGGCTGAACGCCTCCTTAGCCAGCGCTTCAGACCGGGCACCAATCAGGGCGTCGAAGTTGTTGCGGCTAATATAGTCCGCACACTCCTTCTTCACTCCCTGGATACGGTGTACCGTCAGCCGTAGTTGGCTGAGGTAGGTCCACCAGCGCCGTAGCTTGGCCTTCTCAGGTGGGGGACCCTTCTGGAAAGTGCGGACCGGCTCTTGGTTGCACAGCCAGACCACTGGGTTACTCCCCAACAGTCGTGCTTGAGAGGATAGCACCAGCATACCCGCGAGTAACTCCTGCTCATAGGTCGAGTAGTTCCCCCTGGCCTGGTTCCATTTCCAGTTCCAGTGGCCCAGGGGTACTAGGACCCGCTTGTCGTCAGGGTAGCTGTGCTTGAGAGTTCCATCTCGGTTGAGACCTTCAGTCCCCCATTGGGAAATAGCCGAGTCGAATTCCTCCTTCTCTAGTGCTTGCCATTGGAACAACGTTCCACCACCGCTCACATTGCTGGCGTTGGTCACCAGGATAATCTCACCTTGTGCTCTAGGCACACCCAAGCACTAAGCGTTGGCCACCTTGTCTTTAAGCTCGTCAAACGCTTGTTGCTCTTGTGGGCCCCAGCGCCAAGTAGTACTCTTCTTGATCAGGTCTGTCAGAATGGCGCTGGTGTAGGTGAAGTTTTTGATATGGCGACGGTAGAAGTTGCACGCCCCAATGAAACTGCGTACATCATGGCGTCCTTTCTTGGGGTCTTCATGTCGTACCTTAGCATCCATCAGGGGTTTGGCCTTAGAGGCCGCTGGGGTCCACCACCCATAGCCAACGTCAAACCCCAGGTACTGCATGGTCTCCTGCATGAACTCACACTTCTCCAGCTTGAGTCGTGTGTGGTTCTCCTGGCAGACCGCAAAGAACGCACCCAAGAGGATTAGGTGATCCTCCTGGGTATTGGTCCCGAGGCATACATCGTCGATGTGCGCTTCCATCTCGGCCCCACGGGATATGAGTTCTTGCACCTTGGATCGCCGCCGTGGGATGGACATGATCTTGTTCATCAGCTCTTGGAATAGAGCGGGTGCGTTGGCCACGCCAAAGGACATTACCTTCCACTTGAACACCCCGCCCTGAGGGGTGATGAAGGCAAGTAGCTCCTCGGCGTTGGTCGTCAGGTCCATCGGCCAGAATCCACTTCTCTTGTCCATCTTGGTCTTGTAGCGACAGGAGGCTATCTTCTCAAGGGTAGACTCCATGTTAGGAATGGACCCTCAGTGGTTCAACGTTTTCTTGTTCAGCTCTCCATAGTCTACTACCAGCCGTTTGGCTGTAGACCCAGGCTTAGCCACCAGGAAACAGGGGCTGCAGTGTTGGGGGTAGTCTTCATCCCTGTACTCCAGGACTGGGCCAGCGTCGATAGACTCTTGTATCTGCCGCTCAATCTCCTCGGCCTGCTCTTTAGGAGCTGGGTAGGGTCTCCTCCGGAATTTATGGCCCACGAACTCGGGTTTCAGCTTCAGGTCCATCTGTACCAGCTTGTCACATGAGGCGGGGGGTGGTAGTTCCCCGAACACCTCCAGATAGGTCCTTATAAGCTTCTGCACCCGCGGGTCCAATAGCTTGATGTTGTCCTCCATGTCCTCGTCAGAGTGTAAATTGCTTGCCCCCTGAGTAATAGACGCCGGGAGGTGATCCTCCACCGACTCTTCGCCCTTGGTAGTATCTTTCATCCCTTGGTAGGCATATAGTAGGTCTCGTTCAACCATCTCCGGTGGACGATGGCAACATAGGCACGCTCGAGGGGGTTCGCATACACATTCCTCCGAGAGGTCGTCCTCCTCTGCGGTCCTCACATGGGCACCCCACACGCTCTTCGTGAGCTTAAGATCTACCTCCCTTTGCCAGGTGGTGATCTTCTGTTCGAGGTCCTCGTTCAATTGGGATAGATCTCCCATACGTCCTTGCTTCAGTGGCCATGAGCTGCGGGTAGGCTTAGCGTAGCATAGCTTTTTTGCCACCAACCTCCTCTTGGAGTCCACATACTCCCTTAGCCGGGATCGGGGGTCCTGCTCCTCGTCCACGGAGTCTTCCACCCTCATGGAGAGTAGGGGTTTCAGTGGGGCGACGTACTCGGCGTTCTCCACTTCCTCCACGCATGTCTGCACGAAGAAGGCGTCATGCTCCGTTTTGTCATCAGAGTGGATAGAGCTAGGGAGCTCGGATAGTCCACACTCAGAGACTCCATCAGGAACAGGTACATGGCAGGGGGAGTTGGGGGCATTGGTGTTAATCACGACGTATTCATCTCCCACTGGTATAGTCTCAATAGCATCTTGAGGTCGTAGTCGATCTTTCACGTCGCCCAGGGTGAGTCCATCGCTCTCTCGTTGTGTAGCCTGGACCAGAGGTGAGTCCAGGTGCCCCCAGTGGATAGAGGTAAGACCCCCGTCCACCACGCTGAGCATACTTCCCCATCCGGGTTTCCCGACGGGCGACTTGCGTCCCAGAGGCACGTAGATGGCCTCATCAGGTAACCGAACAGAGCTGATAGTCAGCCTGTCCAGGAGGGTTCGCCAGTACTCGTTGCCCCCATGGGCTGCCCAGTCAAGGGAACACAGGACCATACAGGAACGTTCCAAGGCCACCTTGGTCAAGACCTTCCCCAGTTCACTGAACCTCAGGTTCCCGTAGGCCATCCCGAAAGAGGGCCAGCAAAATTTGTAGCAGCAGTTTTTCTGCTTGCTGCAGTACAGGTCCAAATCATGTTGCTTGTCGCTGGCGAACAACTCCACGCTCAGGTCTTCACTGGAGTAACCCAACTCCTTCAGACCTTGGTCTAGGACTTCCCCTAATAGTTGATAGTCCTCAGTTTTGGAGGCCGCCA
The DNA here is from genome assembly GCA_964036045.1 of Eutreptiella sp. 'Long Island Sound 2002'. NCBI lineage: Eukaryota > Euglenozoa > Euglenophyceae > Eutreptiales > Eutreptiaceae > Eutreptiella > Eutreptiella sp. 'Long Island Sound 2002'. The sequence continues at coordinate 48,209,214 of OZ038392.1, forward strand.
TCATGTTCGACGGTTCATCCTACGATACCCTCAGGTAGCTCGAGGTGTGCTTCGACTGCTCCAGTGGCACGGACTCTCTGCCACTGCCGTGGTCCACGTAGAGGAGGTAGGGCGCTTGCAGCGTCAGAGATTGTATCTGGGAGTGCTGCACGAAGAAGTCAGTCCCCAATACAAAGTCGAAGGCCTCAGTGTCCATCACATAGAACCGATGGGCGATAGTTCGGGAGCCCATTGGTACCTCCAGTTCACAGTTCCCGCAGCTGTGCACCACATGTCCATCCCCCATTCATATAGCCGTGGTGGGCATGGTGTTCGTCATGCTCCCACAAGGTAAAGTTTTCTTGGCCACTATAGATATGGTGGCTCCAGTATCCAATACCCCCAATTATTCACGTCCCCCTAGTCAGATACGTACCCAGAACACCAGGTCCAGGGCCCCACCGGAGCGTCCCCGTCAGAACTCCGCGGGACAGGTCACCTCGAACCCCTTGTTCCGCAATTCGCGGGCCATCCTCATGAAACGGCTTCTCTTCTTGGCGTTGCCGTCATCGCCACCTTCATGCTCACGCTTGGCCCCTTGTTCTAGCTGGGCTTGAGTCTGCAAGCGTGTGGTAGAACCAGACTGCCCTCCAGAGGGCTCGGAGTTCCCCCCTGGATTACGGTTGGGGTTGCCTCCGTTCTTGTCCTAATTCATGTTGTCCTTGTCTGGCTGGCAATTTGCGCCTCCTCCTCGTCCGCCTTGGCTCTCGTCTTGGCCTTTCTCACGACCTTTCGACTTGCCCTTGCCGGATTCGTTGCCGTTGCCCTTGCCACCACCCTTGCCAGAGCCTTTGCCAGGATCCTCGCCCTTCAGCTTTGCCGACAGGCGCTGCTTGTGGTAGCACTCATCCTTGTAGTGCTTCCTCTTCCCACAGAAGGCACAGGTGATGGTGCACCTGTAATGATCCGGCATCTTAGGCTTGGCGCCGGTGTTGGTCTCCTGTTTTTTCCCCTGGTCCACGAAGCAATCGCGCTGATCACAGTCGGGGGCGTGCTGCAGGTGACCATGTTCATCTCTGGCGTCACACCAAAAGAGCTCCTGGACATTGCCCATGATACGGGGGTGCTTGGGGATAGTCCCCTGTCCAGGTCTAGGTCCTTGGTACCCATTGCCATGGCTCCCAGAGCCTCCTCCTCCAGGACGGTAGGCGTTCAGGTGCTGGTCGCTTTCTTTCTCCAGCGCCAGCTCCAAGAGTAGCACAGACAAATCCTCGTAGTTGTGGGCTCTCGCCTTGCGCTCTGCCGTTGACCGTCCCTCGTCCCACAGCTCCCGAGGGAGCTTAGCCACCGACCAGAAGAGCAGCGCGTCGCTGCCGTAGGAACCGGGCGTCAGTCGTCCCACCCAGTGGTCAAGGTCCGCCAGTAGCTCAGAGATCCTGGCTGGTTTGGGGTTGCTGGGCAGCACGGCCAGGTTCTTGATCTCGGCTCTGATGGAGAGGTCGGTTTCGTAGGTAGGGTACTGCCTCTCCAAGGCAACCAACACGTCGGCAAAGGTGGCGGACTTTGTCACGATCTGCTTAACCTGCTTCTCCAGGTACTTGGTCTTGCAGCACTGCAAGAGCAGATCGCACTTGACTCGTCCACTAGCATGGGTTTGGCCGGTCATTCGGAGGAACCGCCCAAAGTTCGCAGGGAACTCGCTGAGATCCTTGCCTGTGAACTCAGGCAAGTGCACCACAGTTTTGGAGGTGGCCATTGCCTTAGCCTCCTGAGACCTGCATCCCGCAGGGCGCTTGGTCTTCCTCTTCTTCTTCTTCTTCCGCCCACTTGGGTTCTCGGGGTGCTCAGGGTCGTCGTCCTCCGAGGGCGAAGCAGAAGTCATGGATGGCGGCTCATCGTCAGAGGGGTCTCCGCCTAGGTCATTAGAGCCATGGGGCTCCACATCAACCATTGCCCTCAGGGCTGTCAGCCCCAGCCGGTCCAGCTCGGTTCTTGTGGAGTTCTTCACGTAGCTGTAGGGAGGCTGGGCCGTTCTTGGTATGAAAGGGCTTCTCGGTATCACAGCAGGGGTCGGCATCGGCCGGCTCCTCAGGCTCTCCAGGGTGTTTATCAACCCCGCCACCAGGTGATTCGCTTGTACTCGGTGGGGTGAAACTCCCACCATGGTAGGTGACGCTTGGGGAGGAATCAGGGGCTCCAGTTCAGCCCAAATCTCTTGAGTGAGATCACCTACGAGTTCAGAGGTGGCTCCTCGGAGCGCTTCTTTAATCTCCGACCGCGTCAGGGACCTGTTGGAGGATCTCCCCGATCCTCTACTCCTGCTCTCGCATGACTCAATGCCTCTCCTCAGCCCACTCAGGGTTGCATACCCAGGAACATCCACATAGGCTCCCGTAGCGGGTAGAACGGTGATAGTCCGCCGCATACCAGCGCGGCGCAGAACTAGAGGCCACTAGCTCTCTGGCAGTAGTTGCCTCTGGAAACGCAGTGGTGGATGGGTCCACACCATAGGCAGGGTAGGTAGGCATACCAGTAAAGCCTGTCTCCCCGATCCTCTACTCCTGCTCTCGCATGACTCGGTGCCTCTCCTCAGCCCACTCAGGGCTGCATACCCAGGAACATCCACATAGGCTCCCGTAGCGGGTAGAGGATGGTGATAGTCTGCCGCATACCAGCGCGGCGCAGAACTAGAGGCCACTAGCTCTCTGGCAGTAGTTGCCTCTGGAAACGCAGTGGTGAGTGGGTCCACACCATAGGCAGGGTAGGTAGGCATACCAGTAAAGCCTATCTTAGGCGGCTCAAGTTGCATGGTCAAAAACGAAGGAAAAGGTAGGAAAATGACCAATTTCCAAAGGCATCAAAAAATAGTTGTTTTGATGGATATTTTAAAACCGTCGCAAACAAGTATGGCGGAATAAATATTTCTATAAGAATGACGTGTCCCATGGGCGAGACAGGGAAAAGTATTGTCTGGTGACCATTCTTTGCGCGAGGCCTCGCGCAAAGACGTTCATTTGTGTCAGATTCATGTGCTACAGCACCACGCATTAGGCAGGTTCTCAAAAAAGGAACCCTGTCGTATTTATACACGTAACTTAGTACCATTATCAGGATTGCGTGATAGAGATGCATCTATTCACGAATAAACTGCAACAATGGTGTACCCAATAATCTTGGAAAGTATAAATGTTCCGGAACAAACTGCAGTTTCAAGCGCGAGGCCTCGCGCATGGAACGGCGCATGAGAAACATTAAAGTTTCGGTGATCATTGCGCGAGCCCTCCCGCAATGGATCTCATAAGCGCTCATAGAAACCAAAAATGGAACAGATCCACCAACTACACAGCATGTGCATTCCCTTGATGCGGCGCTGCTGCATGGGCGCCCATACAGGTCCTGCCGGCATCTCCAGTTTTCATACTGTGGTGACCGCTGGCTTCACTGCCCAACAGCGATGGTAGCGCGCCGCAACTGACTACCACAATCAGGATTAACTAGTCAAATGTGGGATCACCAGACAGTTACAGTTAACCGAAAATGGTGCATGCAACAAGCGAATCACAGAATAAATGGTCGCGCGAAAACTGTGTGACAGGTTGATGTTTCAAATCAAGAAAGCTTTTCAAACAGCGATCTTTACGTAGATACAGGTACGCAATTATTCTTCACAGCAACAATGCCCCTGCGAAAAGAGGTGGACCTTGAGAAGACAGTGGCCGCAGCATCTGGAGTTTTCCGCGATGTCTGCTCAGAGGAACCGCCGTACCACACGGCAGAAGAACTGTGGGAAGGGCTAAAACAGGGGGACGAGGGCGCACGATTGTTGTTTGTGTTTTTTCTGCGTCTGCGCAAAAATGAACGGACGCGTTGCAGCGTTGAAAAGGCGATTGCGGCAGAAGGCAAGAAATGGGTTGGTGTTTTGACCGAGGAGGCCTGGCGCCTTTATTTGCTGATGTGCCACCGCGCAGTTCGAGACCAGGGAAAACCAAAGTCAGTTGTTGCGGTAGAGGAAAGTAGGGCGCAGCGTCCCATTTTAGCAAGGTCAGGTCTGGCGCGATACAGCGCACCTTCGCTGAAGGAGAAGGCCGCCGTCAGGTTACAGACTACATGGAACAAAATACACCAACAGTGGGTTGTGTTGTGGATGGACAACTGGTACAACAAACAGTTTACCACAAATCCTGACAAGAACGACAAAAACCTGAACGAAACAGCGTTGGCTGTGTTGCTACTGAAGGATGCACCGCGCTACTGGCATGGTCAGCCCAGCCTGGAAGAGCTTGAACGGCGTGTTCCTGTTGTTGCACGCATGCTGGGGAACACCGAGGGAACATTTGCACGTATCCTGCGTGATCTAGGATTTGCAAGCACGCGACCTGTTGTTCGAAACATTAGGGCGCCGCTTGACATTATTCGCCCTGTACCTGCCAAGAGACCACATTGGCGACCCCTTTGTCTAACTAAAGAAAAGGTGAGCGGCAACGTCTCGCTGCTCAATCTATTGCAATTCACTAGGGACTTGGCGAAGCACACCCGACCAGTCGTGCCTGTCTTATGTGATGAGAACATCCATTACCGCATTTGTAAAATGATGTACGGTGAAAAAACAATGGGTTGGAATGTCCGGCTTTTCTTGCGGTCACACCCTACATTGTATGGTTTCTGGCACGCGTACAAGTTTTGCGTTACACAAACATTTCGCTCATTTTGGCCGATCGTGAGTTTCTTCTGTAAAGGTTTGTTGCGCAGCGGTGACACAGTCCCCTGTTTTCCCAAGCTGATCACAATGGAGATAAGTGTTGGCGCACTGCTGTTGGGTATGGGCCCCCACATACGGCGCCTTAACAGAAAATGTCGTTCCCTTGCGCTGGCACGTCCCATAAATCGGCAAGGAAGCCTCCGTTACGCTGTGTGTAAGGCCATACAGGTTCTGTTAACACAATACTGTCCTATGTTACTATACCTAGGTCACCTCGTTAGACAGTGCAATTGGGCCGGGGAGACGGCCAACACGGGTGTTTTTGCTTCTGAGGGATTGCAGATTGTTATGTGTCTGTTAGACCGTTTGAACATGGGGGACACACTTTTCAAAAACGAACGCACTGTTGCAACTGCGCTATTGTGCCACACTGCATGGCACACAGCCATGCCTGGACAGGCTTTTGCCGAGGAGTTTTGTGAAAGTCTGCTTTCCAGCCTTGCGACAAAGAAGGGCCAAAACAGAGGTGCAGTAACCATTGAAGATGTTGACGATCTGTATCATCTCATCACTATCAGCAAACAAGGTCACAGGGTGAACGTCTGCAAAATTCCCAATTCCTTTGTCAATGCCGTGTGTCAGCGGTTAACTGCTTACTTGAACGCAGAGTGTGTATATGTGCCTTGGGTTAGGTCGTGTGCTGAGCCTACTTGTACAATTCAGGCGCATTGGCCGCGCAGGGGTGTACCTAACGTTCCACCGTCTCCTCCAATTCCAAAGGGTTCTAACCACTACAAACAAGTCCTTGTGTCTGTGTTGTTGGTGCTAACGCAGCAGGGGCCGCTTAAGGCTGGTTTTAAGCGAAAACTGTCGGAGCTGATCCCCCAACGCAGTGTGTTGGAGGAACAGTGAGAGGCCGACACGCTGCGAAACGTTCGAAGAAGATTGGAGAACATGCAGTGATGCGCGAGGCCTCGCGCAAACAGCATGAAACAACAGGTTAGTACACCCCCTCTCTTGCGCGAGGCCTCGCGCAAGGTTGACAGTCAAAAACAGTGCCGAGCCCCTTCAGTTTTGCATTCTCAACCATACTGTACTCGTATTCGCTAAAAGCGCCTCACATATGCATTATCGACGACGATTTTAACCCTTTTCAATGTTATGTTTCCTTCAATACAGGCTTTCTCCTTATTCCAGAATGGCAAGCCCCGCCAAAAAAAAAGCCGAAGAACGAGAAGATACCGACTACGACCCTGGAACCTCAGGATCGGAGGCTGGAACACCAAAGAAGGGGCGTAAGAAGAAGAAAAAACCAGATCCTGGCTTAACCTTGGGTAGTAGCATCGAGGACCACCTGAAACCGGATGGGAGGCAGGTGGAGGTTGAGCTGGACAACGTGAGGATCGACCAGGAGAAGACAAAGGGGCAGATTAGACGGAAAGATACGCAGTTACTGCAGAAGCGTATTGAGTCACTCGAAGCAGCACTGCCAACAGGCCCATTACACGTCGTTCTCTGGGAAGATAATAGTATGTTGCCAACGGACTGTTCGCTCTTCTCGTTGCGCGAGCCCTCGCGCATAGACGTGTCTCATATTTGCAGATGGCGATTATTGGTGTGTATCTGGACAGCACAGCTTGGAAGCGATTGCGAAGATTCGGGAGAAGCGACGCACAGCGTGTCTGGATCTGCAGCAGTGTCATACTACATGCATCGCCAATATTCTGAAGCCTACGACACCATGGGCCTTCCGTGCAAAGCTGGCGGGACAAGCACAAGGAAGCGCACAAGACGTTGAGCCAATACCGCTGTATGAGGCAGCAGATAACCTCATTCGATGTGTTGAAGATCAGCGGCGGCGAGGCCTGGCTGACACGTACAGCAATCTCAAGATCGCCATTGTGGATGCTGTGCAGATGAGTGCCCTGGTTCCAACCGCTGAACTGAAGCAGCCTGGTCAATTGGTATGTTCATTAATCGTTGTTTCGATGCTGTTTGTTGCACGAGGCCTCGCGCATAACGTTGCCACTTTCAGGACAAAACGTATAAATTGTGGAACGATTTTATGACGTTTGCCTACTATGCTGGTCCAGAAGCTGTGAAAGGTCTGCAGAAGTTCCACGACAAAGGGGAGAAAGTCATGAAGAACGCGCTGAAGAAACTGGACGGGATCCTGTTGCCGGAGTTCTACAAGAAAGTGGCAGAAGTGATGCAGGAAGAAAAAACAACCCTTAAATCCTTGCCGAATTCCATTGACAACATCATCCTTGACCAGTGGGTCTCAATGCATCTGGACCACCCGCACAACGGCCAGTACGTTCCACCTGAGAAAGGTGTGTACCATCGACGCGACGTGGGTTCCGCTTCTGCATTGGTGCGCCGCACTTTCTCCATTTCTGTTCTTTAGCCAAAGACATGCGGACCCGCAAAGAGGTTGCTGCACTTGGAAGGCCTGCCCTGAAGGTGACTCTTGGTACATGGGGCTATTGGCGGCAACCTGGAGGCAAAAGTTGCGGTCCATGGCCGGCATGGAAATCCATGATTCGCGCACCACTGTGGCAGGTGGCAGGGAGAGGCAAACCCGCCTCCCCAAAAATCCTCAACGTCCAAAAGCTCCTGGGTCAAGAGCCTACCAAGACCCGTGTGGTCCCCCCAGCTGCTGGCGCTACTGGTGACTTCAAGACAGTGGAACAGCAGGATCCATTACTGTCAAGTCAAACTATCACAATTAAGGCGACCCGAATTGCAGCGTTGGCCCACGATCCCCCGAGGCGGTTTATTGAGATTGACAAGAACCTGATTGTCATCAACGGCGACATATTGAAGCGGTACCCAGAACCCCATGGCCAGGTTACGGCATACAACCGGTCTCCGGTCCACTAACCCCATGTACGGCGTGTTCCGTGCCGTGAAGCCCCGCATCGGCAACCGATGCACCGCCAGCGGAGATTTGTGTATCAGAATATCAGGAATCAACAGGGTTTTATTTTCATATTGTTTCCGTCAATTTTTACGCTTCCGTTCTGATACTCACTGTTTTGACTGCTGGAGGTTGGATCGCGACTTTACCGTAACCGCCAGTTTAACTGTTTATAATGGAAATTTTAACGCTATCCGTCACGAAGGCTCCAAAGCCTTCAGGAACTGCATGGACGCTTCCGCAATTTTCATAATTAATACTCGCAACCTTAATCCGAATTTTTCAGGATGTCGAAATCGGATTTTCGACTTCGACATCCCTGCACTTGATTTGACCTCTTTCGAGTGGACCTACGTGCCTCCCTATGCACGAATCAACTTTCCCTTTATCCTGCCCTCCATTTGTCTTAAAGATATGGGCAAAACAAAGTTGATTCGTGAGGCCACTTGGGAAGGCCATATCTCGTGTTGCTTGCGAGGAATTACGATAGGGAAACGTGGGATGTATTCACAATACTCCCGACGTAATTTGGGAAGCATTATATGCCTTGCGTTTCCACACGTGCGCGCTAGTGTAATGGATCATGGTCAAGAGGGTAGAGTTTGCGTTATAACTCTTTGGCCATGACATTGCGTGCGTTAAGATAACTTTCGAGTGTAGCGCGCAAGTGTTGGTGTTGCATAGGAACTCTCCTTGAGTTCCTATGAGCGATTGACACAAAGTTATGCCCTTGGAGGGGCATGACATATCGTGGTGGGAGCTACCTTTTTGGGCAATATGTGGTATGTGCCATGTGTGGTGTTGCGTGCCCATTTGGCGGGTCCATAGCTCCAAGCCGAACCCGCCAATGGACCTCATATTGTGCAAGCCCCTTCTCCATACTCCCCACGATCAATTGCAAGCCTAACCTTCGTGAAGGGAAGCTTGTGTGGTGATCCCGAAGCGATGCGTTGGGAGCAAGGTGTGTATTTTGCAATTTTCCATATTTTCATGTGCCCACTTGGGAAGTAGCGCTCGTAACCTTTCAAGGCGCCCCAAGTGGAGCACATATGTGGGATTGAAGGTCATTGGTGTCAAGTCATTGTGTGTAGAAGGATTAAGTGATTGCACGATCCAAGCCGAAGATATTATTATATAATTATGCACCTTTCAAGGCACTTTTGTGTGTGCTTGTGCCAATTTTGCCATTTTTGGCCCGTCATGATGTCAAGTGGCGACCATGTATCTCAACGTTGCGCTCGATTGACATCATGACCCAAGTATGATACGGGGGTACATGCTTCGGTGCCCAACATATCTTGGACCCGGCGAATAACTCCTCTTAGGCTTGGCATACCGTGGCCGCCATGTTGGCGATTTGGGACTATCCCAAATCATGGGCTCACTTGGCGACCCTGCCATTCCCAATATCGGAGGAGTTGGGCGACGCCCAAAAGATATGTTGGACCAATATGACTTGATACCAATCCCATGGCACACTCCGGTCCGAGTCGGGCATGTGCCTCATTTGCCCCAACCATGAGTGTGCGCATTTTTGGCCATTTTGAGCATTTTTCCACTTTTGCTGCCCGCCGTGCCCCATGTTCTAACCTTCGTGCACGCCGGACGCATGGACCAATGGACCATATATGACATGGGTGTTATGGGTAATGGTCCCCATGGTCCACACACCACGTGGGCGAAGCGGAGCCACCTTCGTTAAGGCGCTAGCCCAAAGTGAGTGTGGGCAATTTTGCAATTTTGACATTTGTGGACCCAATTGGGATCGTCACCACGCCGAGTGGCATGAAGATCTTTGGGAGCCAAGGGCATGGGAGTCTCCATTGGACTCCGGGTGGATGGCGTATGGAATGGCGGATCCGATCTCCAAGCCGGCGTCGAGATATACTATTGGGAGCACAGCAGATTTTGGCTCATTTCAAGCAGCCAAAATGACCCAATTTTGGGACCCCAATTTCCCCCTTCCGTGTGGTCAATTGGCGGCCCCATTCCTCTAAGCCCATAGGGAGCCCGGACCTAAGTCCAAGTTGTACACTCAGATATGAGTCCTAGGTCCTGCCTCCTACCCTGTGAGCCATTGGTCTTACCTTGGCCGGGCGAGCCACGCGTGGGAATGACGCCAATTTTGGTGATTTTGGCATCATGACCCCACATGACTCATCCGTGTTGCCCTGATGCCGGGACCTCAGAGGGAACCAGGTTGGGTGAGGGCTCCAGGGGGTTCGTACTCCAAGGGCATAGGGTCAGTTGCCTCGTCCCTACCTCTGGCGGGTCCGGACGAGGGGTCAATTTTGGGGATTTTTGAGTTAATTTCAGTTTGGGCTGAAACAGCCCATTTTCAGCTACCAACTCCTGGGTGATAATGGCGGGGCCATATCTCTGGCTCAGAGTGGAGTTGGGACCTGCCATTAAGGGAGCATAGGGAGCCACTGTCGGTTGGCCTTGGAGCCCCTTGGTTCTCAGGAACTCGCCTGTGGCTGGGCGGGACGACCCCCCTATTGGCAGGGTTTCAGGGTCCGGACTGAGCAGGGCATGGGTTGTGTTTGAGCCCCCGCCCCCATCAGCCACTGAGAGGGTCGGACCTGGGATTGGGATATGAGTTGGGACTGAGTGTCTATGGTCCTGTGATGCCCTTACCCGAGTCCAGTCTTAACCCCATGTGTACATATCCTGATGTGTTGCTGTACATACTTTCGTTCCCTCTTTGCAGAGTGGCAAGGATTCTGAAACGCTTTGTCACATGACATGAGCGCATTGATGCCCTTGTGAGCGTAGTGCTTTGCCTGCCTGCTCACTTGCGCGTGTCCCGCAGCGTCCCGTGGCCGGCCCCCCACGGGAACGCGTCAAAAGCGTTTCACCGCCGCGGGGTTACCCAGCCCCCGCGTGCCACTCGGGGCCACCAACCCCGAGCAGCGCGTCGCAGCAGCGCGGCGCAGCTCGCAGCTCGCAGCGCAGCGCAGCGTCTCGCAGCGCAGCGCAGCGGCTCGCAGCGCCACTCAGCGACAGCGCCGAGTTCGTCACGGAGCCCGCAGCGCCGTCCAGAGCATCGCCCTGACCGCGCAGCAACCGTGAAAGAGGTGCACAGACCAGGACTCCTGCATCAGCCCCATCGGCCGACCTGGAGTCCCATCGGCCGACCAGCAAGGCCGCGTCAACCACCTCCACAACCACTGGCTGACCAGCACCAGCCGCACTTCCAATCCAGTGCTGCAGCACCCTCCTCGACAACCACAACCAGTTCGTTGAGTTGAACGAGTGCACACCAAGGACCTCAAGACCAAGTACGCCCCCGCTGCCATGGTGAATTGGCAGGAAGCGGGCAGGACGTGGCCGCGGCCCCACCCCCAAGCAGCACGCCTGCTGCGTGGGTTGGTTTGGGACCAGCACTACCGCCACAGCCACCCCCAGTGCGAAGGCGGCATGCCCAGGAGCTTCGAGCTCCGCACGGACATCGCCCCCGACCGCCTGCAGGCCGTGGAGGACTGGCTGCGGGCGGAAGGGTACGAGTACCGCCACCAGCAGAGGCGCTGGAGGACGTGGACCCGGTCGGAGAGGCCCGGCGAAGGCCTGCGTCCCGACGGGATTGAGGAGGACGAGGAGCCCAACGTGTACCCGTCGGGCGCCTCGATCAACGTCTCCTTGTGGGACGTGATCGAGAAGAATTTCCCGGAACCGGGGAGCGAGCGCAGGCTGCAGGGCAGCAGCAGCGCGTCTCCGGGGAAGGAGAAGCGGTCCGCCGGGGACAAGAAGAGGGACCGGAGGAGGCGGGAGTACCAGGAGTCCCTGGCCGCCGAAGCCGCCCAAGGCGCCAAGGGCGGAACCCCAGCCCCCAGTCCCCAACGGGCCAATGGTGGTCACCACCCCGGCTCCACCACCCTTGGCGACTACATGCAAGTCGCCAAGCAGACCCAGGCCAAGCCCCGTCCGCTGCTCCTGAGGGCCCGGCAGGCCCCAGCAGGCCCCAGCAGCGACGTGGAGTCGGCCCACCGCAGGAGGATGCCGGCCGACCAGGCCAGCTCCAGCAGCAGCGTCGCTCCCGAAAGGGACGTGGCGCGCGCCTGTGAGCGCGCCTGTGGGGTGCCCTGCAACCGTCGGGTTGCCCGGCGACGGGCCAGGCAGTACAGCGCTGCCGTGGAGGGCGCCGTCGGCATCGCCCAGGAGGAGGCTGCGGAGTGGGCGCATGGCATGGGCATCCACGCCCAGACCGTGGCGGCCATTGCGGCCGGACTCACGGCCGTAGCCGCCCATGGGGCAGCGACTGCCCAGGTCAACGGTGAGTTGGCGGCAGCCGACGAGGAAGCCCGCCTGACGCAGGAGGCCATTGCCTGCAAGGAGGCCGAGGTGAAGGCGCTGGAAGAGGCGCTTGCCCAAGAGAGGGCAAAGAAGGAGGCGGAGGAAAGGGCCCACGCCGAAGCGACGGCTAAGGCCCAGGAGGACGCCGCCAAGAAGGAAGCCATCGAGGCCGCGCGACGGAAGGTCGCTGAGGAGAAGGCCAAGACGGAGGCGGAGCTGGCAGCGTTGGAAGCGCAGAAGGCGCGGCTGCAGCAGGCCCGGGAAGCCGAGGCGGCTCGTGCTTGGGAGGAAGCCGAAGCGCGAGCTGCCGCAGCCACCGCCGCCGCAATGGAGGAGGCAGAGGCCAAACTCCGCCGCGAGACTCCCCCGGGAGCATCACGAGTGGAGACCCTTCGAAAGCTTTTCGAAGGGGACGCCTCCTCCAGGATGGCGCTGGATGAGGCCGACACGGGCAGCAGTGGGAGCGGTGGCACCACCGCCCGTCGACGGAGGAAGGGCAAGGGGAAGACCCCCGAGAGGCCGCGGAGGCCAGCGGGTGGGCACCCCCACGACAGTGACCCCTTCTTCACCGCCAGTGACGGGGATGAACGAGGCCGTCGACATCGCCAAGTGGTTGCTTGGACGGGCGGAGGCGGCGGAGACGTCCCCATGGAACCGGAAGGTGAGGATGAGGATCTCCCTCCTCCCTACCGGAGCTCGGAGTCCTCCGAGACCGAGTCGCCCAGGTGGGGCGACATGGGCGAGGATGACGACATGGACTTCGGCATCACGAGGAAGCGCCCATCCTCGGACCCACCGAGGCGACCCGGCGGAGACCCACCGGGACCCCCTGGCGGAGGACCATCAGGACCCCCTGGAGGACGCCCACCGAGTGGACCCCCTGGAGGCGGACCACCGGGCGGGGGAGGACCCCCTGGACCGGGCGGACCCGGCGGAGGGCCTCCTGGAGGACCCCCTGGGGACCCCGACGACCCACCAGGGAACGGCGACCCGGATACCACCTGGCGGTGGATTGTCTACCTCCGCAGGAGGGTCTTTTCCCTCGAGTGCGAGGTAGACACGGGCAAGGTCGAGATGGCTCGCATCTCCGGGGTCGCCGCGCGCGCGCAGAAGGAGCTGGACATCGCCAGGGCCGAGACCAAGTCGCTGACCAACGTCGTCAGCGGCCTGCAGGAGAGGCTGGATGCGCTGGAAGCCCGTGGGAGCGTCGGCAGCGACCACCCACCCCTGGAGTCTGGCTCGTCGGACGACAGCTGGGCACCCGGACCAGGTCCAGGCAGACCCCACGCCCCCGGCGGAGCCCCCAGGAGTCGCCCCAGCGCCAGTGCCCCCTCTCTCACCGCCCCCTCTCACCACAGCGCGGGCCGCCGCAACGAGCGCGTGCCGCCCGGCAGTGGCAGTGAGGAATGGCGCGATGAGTGGCTCAGCGCGGACTATCACAACCGCCGTGCCCCACCGTGGACGCCTGTACGCCCCCGACGCCCGGCACCAGCCCCGGCGCCAATCCCCAGGGCTGGAGGACGTTATGGTGGACTCAGGGATGAGGTCCCCAGAGGAGACGTGGAGTGGGATGTCGGCGAAGGTGAGGACCTGGACCTGGACCTGGAGGAGTTCGACATCAGCCCGCCGCGTGGTGTACGACGGGAGGCCGCTGAACGCAGCCGCCGGCGCCGTGACGAGGATGCGTACATGGATGCAGTACGGCGTGAACATTTCGGTTCAGCGTACGTGGAGGAACCGCGGCGTAGCCACAGGGATTCCATGGAGGAGATGGACGTGGCGGCCTTGGGAGTCCGTGGGCGAGGCCGATGGGAACCTCGGTCAACCTCGCGGCCGGCGTTCATGGTCTCTAAGGCCGCGGATGCCGCCGTGTGGGAAGACTTGAAGGACATCAAGCCCCCCATGTACGACGGCAACCCCCTCAACCTCGACCGCTTCTTGGAGAAGCTGGACGATTGGGGGCTGACCGTCACTGAAGACCTGCCTCCCGCTGATGCGGAGAAGTATGTCTTCAAACGGTTCAGGTACCGCCTGCCAGAAATGCTCGGAGAGCTATACTTCATGGCGACCAAGGAGGGGAAAATCAAGACCCTCAAGGAAGCCAAGAAGTGGCTCAACGAGCAGGAGCGGGTGGACGCTCCGCAGGTGGCGGCCAAGCGCTGGAAGTCCATCAAGCTTGAGCATGATGGACGGGAGATCCGCCTACGAGAGTGGCGAGACTTCCGAGGGAAATACACCCTCTTCCGCCGCAACGTGGAGGATTGGAACGAGGGTGACGAGCAGGCTCGCCTGCTCTCCATGCTGCCGGAAGCATGGATCAAGAGGGTCACCAAGGAGGAATCCAAGAGGGCCAAGTCCAACCACACGGTCAAGATGATGCTCCCCAAAGAGTATCACTCGAACGTGGTGGCTTGGGCGAAGAAGAACGTGGCCCGGGATGTCAAACGGCACTCCCTGCGGAACGCTCTTCTCATCACCGTCTCGGGCGATCGCGAGAAGACCGCGATGTGGCGCCTTGACGATTGTGAGTTGAGCGGCCAGACCATCCGTCTGCAGCCCATCCCGGCGCGGATGAGCTGCGACGAGATCCTGGAGTGGGTTGGCGAGGAAGTACTCAAGGAGTACCGAAACCTCCACCACACCCGCGGGTTGAGGCCCGGCGACCGCGACGTCAACTACGTTGGCGAGGGACCTGGCGGGGAAGCTGCCATGGACCCAGCGGGAGCCGGCGGCGATGAGACTCTCGTCGACGATGACGACGACGATGAGCCCGCCGAGGTGGCCGTTTGTGCCTTCGTGGCCAAGAACCTGAACGCGGGGAGCAAGCCGGGAAACTGGAAGCCCCTGCAGCAGGGTTGGAGGAAGCAGGAGAAGAGGGACCCTCGCCGCATTGGCGACCCTCCGCTGTCCTTTGGGGAGTTCATACGAGCTCACCCTCAGGGCTGTTTCGTGTGTTATGGGAGGAAGCGAGGCTTCAACCATGACCACCGAACATGCCCCATCCACAAGGCCGACACGGACGCTTACAAGAAGGCACACGGGTCGAAGAAGCGTGCGCCCGCGGGTATCCGGGAAGCCAAGATGGAGGTGGACAAGGACGAGCTGGCCAAGCTGATGTTGTCGGTGGGGACCGAGTTGGCCAAGGAGATCCAGGAGATCAAGCGGAACTGGGTCCCCAGGTCGGACAACAAGAACAAGGAGAACAACCAGAACAACCAGAACAAGGACAAGGACAAGAAGCCTACTCGTGGTGAGAGGAGGAAGAAGGGCGTCAACGACGTTGAGGCCGAGGAGAACACCCCCTCTTCCACAACCGACGCCCCCTAGCGGAGCCCCTGCAGCCAAGGGCCCCAGCTAGGGCGGTCGCAGGATGGTGACGTGGGAAGCGCCGAACCATCCCAGTCGGGAGTCGATAAGCACAAGGGGACTGCCACGGGCGGAAGGCCCGGTCCGGCGCCCAGTCGCGGAGGCGGGATGAGGGCAAGTGAAGGCACGAACCCTTGCACCCGTCCGTCCTTCGCGACCAAAAATGTGTTTGATGTACTACAGGATCTATCCGAGAGTATCGGAGGATCACCCGGACCGCAGCTGGATGCTGCAGATGGGCAGCCTGAGCCCATTGTCCACGACCTGCACCAGTCGCTTGTGGAGCTTCTGGAACGGCCGGAGTTCCTGAGTTTGCACGCCGTGCGCCGTGTCGGTCGCGAGCGGCAGTTGCATCTTAAGGTCCGTGCCTTATGCGGGGAAGTGGAAAAGGTTTTCGACGTGCTTGTCGACACGGGAGCTCAAGTCAGCTTGGTCAAGGCTGGCTTGCTTCCGCCAGAGTGTCTTACCGACAGTCGGAGACCTGTCAGGCTGAAGGTGGCGAACGGCCAGTACATGGTGGGAGGCACGAAGGAAGCGGCCATCGGGCTGCAGTTTGTGAACCATCGTGAGCTGAGTCGCCCAGACCTCGGCAAGGAAATCCTCCTGCACGGTCGCTTCTACGAGGTCGAGATGGACTGGGACATGATCGTTGGGTACGACTTCATGATGGAGACGGACTCCGGGGTTCTCCCGGCCCAGGCCTCCATGACCCTGTACCAGGACGACCAGCTCTCGTGGCTTTCGTCACCTGAGCACCATGTGGAATGCCAATGGATCCACCCCGAACGCAATCAGCTCGAAGTGGCCGCGCTGGACACTGAGCCCACTGGGCCAGCAAACCAGGAGTACGGCGTAAGGCCGGAAGTGGCGAACCGAGTGGTCGCGGAACTGGGAGCGTCGGATCTGGCCCTGGATGCGTTCTCTTCAGGAACCTCCGCCCATCTTCGGGTGTGTGAGAAGTACTGGAGCGCACAGGACTCCGCGTGGAAGAAGCACTGGGGTCCGCATCAGGGACTGATGTGGATCCATTGCCCCCGTTGGGACATTCCAAGAGCGATAGCGAAGATTCGCAAGGACCGCTCCAAGGCAGTGCTGGTTGTTCCTATGGGATGCACCAAGGAGGAAAGTACCCGGCATTGGGTAGCCTCATTGACCAACATGACCTTAAACAAGGTCGTCCTACCGGCTGGAGAGAGTGTCCATCAGGACGCTAAGGGACAGCCCATGCCACCCCAGAGATGGCCAACGGAATTCCACTATGTGGATGGGGGCCTTGATCAGGCCGACACCACGGACTTCGTGTGTGTCAACCGCATCATAGCGGAGCCTTGGAGGCAATGCTTGGCGGTTCCCCCCGTTGACATCGAAGAATCGGAATCGGAAGAGCCCCTCACTGAAGAGGAGTGGGATCTGGTTCAGGGGTATATGGATCAGCCCTTTCACGACTGGGGAAACCAGCGTGAGGGCAAGGGCCAGGACAGAGCCTGGTGGGAAGTGGACTCGATCGTCTCTGGTTCCTATGACGGGAACACCTTTGTGCAGAGGGTGCTGGATCACCTATCCAGCCAGGACGAGCCAATCGGGGGTAACCCACCCACCTACGGCGATCTATTCTGAGGCAAAACCAGAGATGGCCCTTTGGGCTACCTGGGAAGACCACCTGAGCCGAAAGCGAGCGGG
Organism: Eutreptiella sp. 'Long Island Sound 2002'; assembly: GCA_964036045.1. Classification (NCBI taxonomy): domain Eukaryota; phylum Euglenozoa; class Euglenophyceae; order Eutreptiales; family Eutreptiaceae; genus Eutreptiella; species Eutreptiella sp. 'Long Island Sound 2002'. Next base: position 48,226,151 of record OZ038392.1, read on the forward strand.
GTCGCTACCCCTCAAGTAAGCTCCGTGGTTCAAGTGCCCGGAAAAGCCAAGGCGGAGTCCGATGACTGCCCCAAGATCCAGGCATTGAGGGCCAGGCTGAAGCAGAAGTATGGTGATACCTTCTTCAGCGGTAAGCCTGTGTTTCCCCCACCGGTGCGTGGACCGTATGGCGAGGCCAAGATACGACTGAAGCAGGACCCCCGTGTGTATCGCCACCGGGAGTTTGCCCTGAGGGGCGAGAGGAAAGAGGCCATGCAGAAGATCCTCCGTGACTTCATCCAGAGAGGCTGGCTTGAGCCGTGCCACTCCGAGTGGGCCTCCCCCTGCTTCGTCGTCCCCAAGAAGGTTGCCGGTGAGTGGCGGCTCGTGGTCGACTACCGCGGCCTGAACGCCCAAACGCAGCACGACAGCTATACGCTGCCCCTCATTGAGGACATGCTGCAAAAGCAACACCGGCGGAGGATCTTCACGGTGATTGACCTGAAACATGGTTATCATCAGATGCCTCTCGCCGAAGAGTCCCGTGCCTGCACAGCCATGAGCACTCCACTTGGACCTCTCCAGTGGAAGGTGATGCCCATGGGCGTCACCAACGGCAATGCGGCTTTTCAGCGGATGCTGGAGAACCTGCTTGAGCCGGTGCGCGACTGTGCGGACCCCTTCGTGGACGACGTGATCATCGCGTCCGGGGACCCCAGCATGAGCTACGAGGAGCTCCTGGAGGCACATGAGAGGGACGTCACTCGAGTGCTCGACCTTCTGGTTCGGCACAAACTCACGGGCAGCAGTGACAAGGCCACCATTGCGGTAAGCGAGGTGGTCTTCGCTGGCCACGTGGTCGGGAACGGGCAGCGAAAGCCCATACCTGGCAAGGTGGCTGCGATTGAGCACTGGGAAAAGCCCAAAACGGTCTCTGAGCTACGGGCGTATCTCGGGTTCTGCAACTACTACTCGGGGTATATCAAGATGTATGCCGAGTATGCAGCCCCCATGACGACCATGCTCAAGGGCAACCGGGAGGAGACCAAGAAGGGGTCCAAGAAGGCTCTGGTCTGGACTGAAGAGTCCGACCGTGCCTTTGAGGGGATGAAGCAGGCGCTGCTATCCGCAGTGGGTCTGCACCTCGTGGATCCCGACCGAGGGTTCGTCCTGCGCACCGACGCTTCCGACTACGCCATTGGCGCTGTGTTGGAGCAAGTGCTTGACGACGGGAGGCACGTGCCCGTGGCCTTCTGGAGCCGAGTCCTGGCGGAAGGCCAGAGACGGACGTGGACGCCCCGTGAAAAGGAGGCGTATGCCATCGTCATGGCTCTCAGGAAATGGGCTGGGTACATAGCCCTCCATCCCGTCACCGTCTGCACCGACCATCAGAGTCTGCAGTCGTGGCACAAGGAGCACGTGGACACCCCCTCAGGTCCCGCCTCCCGACGGGCCAGATGGCCTGAGACCTTGGCCAAGTTCGACCTTACGGTTGTTTATATTCCTGGAAAGGATAACACCGTGGCGGACTGTCTCAGTAGGTGGGCCTATCCCGCCAGCAAGGGCATGCAGGACATCTCTGCCCATGGCGATGAGGCTGAGACCGCTGAAGCCAAGAGGATCATTGAGATGGAGCGCCTGATGGAGGAGGAGGGTGCAAAATGCTTCGTCGTCATGGCTGCGGATGCCCCCCTCGCAACGAGGGTGAGCAGAGCGGTCAGAGTACTCGCCCCTGAGGGGTCCGAGTCCGACAAGCACCTCTTCCCGGAGTCTTGCCTCCAGGACGACTGGACCAACGATTACGCCAAGTCTGAGGCCTTTGCGGCCGAGTATAGGGCTGTGACCGACCCTGACGACGGACAGAAGTGGCCAAAGGGGCTGACTGAGGAAGATGGCAAGCTCTACCGGAATGGTAAGCTGCTAGTCCCAGAGTCCCGGGTGCTCGAGCTGTGTGAAGCTTGGCACCACCACATGCTGCACCCAGGGGTCAAGAAGCAAGCTCTTGACATGCAGCGTCGGTTCGAGATCGACCATATCGTTCTCTACACCGCCATCAAAAAGGTCAGGAAGGGTTGCTCGGTCTGTCAGGCCTGCAATCCCGACAACCGGAACGTCAAGGGGGAACCCCAATGGACCCCGGTTCCTGACCAGCCCATAGAGAGCGTGGCCATGGACGTCTTCTCCATGCCCGAAGTGCACATTGGCAAGGAGACCTTTGACTGTGTGGTTCTCTGTGTGGACCGCCACAGCGGCTACGTTGTAGCCGTTCCGGCACGCAAAAAGGGGTTGCTTGCCAAGGAAGTGGCAGTCATGATGATTCGTCATTGGCTGACCGTCTTTGACATCCCCCGCACCATTTGCAGTGACCGAGGGCCCCAGTTTACTGGTGGCTGGTTCAAGGCTATGTGTTCCCTCATGGGGATACGTCATGCCAAGAGCGTCGCCTATCTCAGCCGGTCTAACGGCCGTGCTGAAGTGGCTGGACGGCAGCTGTTCGAGAAGCTGCGCAAGATCCACATCACCAATCCACGGCGGAACTGGTTTGAGGAGATGTGGCCTGCTCTGAAGGCCCATCATGACACCCCCACTCCGGGCGGTTTGTCCCCTCACCAGATTCTGTTCGGCAGGGACCCCCTGGGTAGGGGACTTCCCTTGTCTGGTGATGGCATGGCTATGGACGCCAAGGAGTTCTTCGCGCGGCAAGAGCAAACGGCGCGGGACATCCGCCAGCAGCTTGAGAAGGAGCATGCTGAGCGTCAGAAGTCCGCCCCGAGCTCGACAGCGCAGAAATTCAGGGTGGGAGACCCGGTGTGGGTGATCAGACCCCGCCCCATGGGCACCCACGGCACCAAGACCTGGTTCACACCCGGCGAGGTGGTCCGCAGGATTGGTGAGGACACCTACCGCATCAAGATGGGTCACGGACAGTTCCGGGAGCGCCATGAGAGTCAACTCCGTGTGCGTGAACCCGATCTCCGTGGCCGACATGTGTCCCTGAGCTACGCCGCACATGAGGCCGACTCGGACGACGACTATGCTGAGCAGGACGACTATACAGTCGAGAAGATCCTGGCTCAGCGTCCGAAAGCCTCGGCACACGGAGGTCCGGAATTCAAGGTTCGTTGGCGAGGCTATGGGCCGTCCCACGACACCTGGGAACCCGTCTCCTCGTTCGTGCCGCGGGTCAATACTCCCTTCATGGAGTATATCCGCAAGCACAAGACCAAGATCCACGTTTCGGACTTGGCAGCACTCACCCGGGCGATTGCAGCCAGGGGTGCCTGATCAGCGCCCTGAGCTCTCCCCTGATGCATTATGAGCGCTTGTGAGGCCGACGGATCGTCCCTTACTTGCTTGCTCTCTTCCATCTTTCGGTGACCTGTCATTAGAGTGGCCATATACCCCCCCCTGCTGAATCCAGAGGAGGATGGCCCCTCTCTTCTTCTATTCGTCACTCCCCCCCCCTGCTGAATCCTTGGGAAACCAGGTAGGGCGACTGACCTTCATTTTTCTGAGCTCTTGGGGCCTTGAAGCCCATACGTCGTTGCGCAACGGATGCCGCTGTCATCGGCATTGCGAATTTTTGGTGTGTGGTCTGGTTCCATGGCACTTGCGGAATCCAGACCAGTCGACGTGTGTCAGCTGACTATATATGGCCTGCACTCAGGCGTTTTCCTGTCCACCCTCCTGCATTGCCTTATCCTGACCGTGGCGTGGTTTGGCGCTCTGTCCAGAGCGTGTTTACACGCCTATTTACCCAGATTATTGCTTGTTTTTCTGCCCTCCAGGATATGTGCATCTGTATGTTAAGTGTCATCAGCCCATCGCTGAGGGATGGACTGCTTTTCACCACGAATCGGGATACAGAGGCGCCTTGAGTCGCCGTGTACATATTCTTACAGCCTGGTCCAGCCTGGACCAGTACTTGATTACATGTTCTTCTGTTTGAGTGCCTGTGATACCGTGTTGCCCTATTCGCTGTGATGTGTGGAGATCCTGATGGCGCCAGGCGGGAAGCCCAGTTGCCTGACTACACTCCCAGCGGTCCGCCACTGTCAGTCCCAGTGTGAGCCTACCGATTCGCAGACGCACTTGCATTCGGATGGCGGCCTCCGGTGCTCCTGACCTCGGTCAGTCTGCCTGGGAAACTGGTGGTTTGAGGAGTCGACGCCTCCGCCCACACTGCATGAGGACTCCCTCATGTATGGCCTTCGTGGCAGTAGGGCGAGGGAAAAGACGGCCTTGATGCCCGATCCCTTCAGGAGGAGTTCCCTTAAGATCTGGGGTTCTTAAGGAGTTCGACTATGGCACTCTGGACTCGCGTCGTATGGATATTGACATGGTGCGCCCGAGGAAGGACCCGTGGGGACTCTCCCCAGTCGGCGGGCCTTGGGAAGCTTGGGGTAGCCTGATGGATCTTTGTGGTCGCTCTCGACTTGTGGGACCACCTCGGTCGTCGTGTGTCGCCTATGTTGGCCGTGTATGCCACTGCCACTGTGGTGGTGACCGTAGCAGCCGGCACCCGGTGCGCCTGGTATGGGTTAACGGGTCCTTTGGATGCCGAACAATCGCCGCCAGGACCCGGGACTTGATACTTGATACTATACATGTGCTACGAGCTTTTACAGCATCATACCTATTTTACTGTGGAATGACTGTGGAATTTGGGCAGCCTACCCTGAATCAGCCTGAAGTGAGGATGGACACCCCCCCCTTTTTTCAGGAAGTGGTCCTGGGTACCCGCTGCCATGCGTGGGTGTTATCGAGCCCCCCCAGGGTTTGCTCTAAGGAGGGGGGTGAAGCGGTACCCAGAACCCCATGGCCAGGTTACGGCATACAACCGGTCTCCGGTCCACTAACCCCATGTACGGCGTGTTCCGTGCCGTGAAGCCCCGCATCGGCAACCGATGCACCGCCAGCGGAGATTTGTGTATCAGAATATCAGGAATCAACAGGGTTTTATTTTCATATTGTTTCCGTCAATTTTTACGCTTCCGTTCTGATACTCACTGTTTTGACTGCTGGCGGTTGGATCGCGACTTTACCGTAACCGCCAGTTTAACTGTTTATAATGGAAATTTTAACGCTATCCGTCACGAAGGCTCCAAAGCCTTCAGGAACTGCATGGACGCTTCCGCAATTTTCATAATTAATACTCGCAACCTTAATCCGAATTTTTCAAGATGTCGAAATCGGATTTTCGACTTCGACATCCCCGCACTTGATTTGACCTCTTTCGAGTGGACCTACGTGCTTCCCTATGCACGAATCAACTTTCCCTTTATCCTGCCCTCCATTTGTCTTAAAGATATGGGCAAAACAAAGTTGATTCGTGAGGCCACTTGGGAAGGCCATATCTCGTGTTGCTTGCGAGGAATTACGATAGGGAAACGTGGGATGTATTCACAATACTCCCGACGTAATTTAGGAAGCATTATATGCCTTGCGTTTCCACACGTGCGCGCTAGTGTAATGGATCATGGTCAAGAGGGTAGAGTTTGCGTTATAACTCTTTGGCCATGACATTGCGTGCGTTAAGATAACTTTCGAGTGTAGCGCGCAAGTGTTGGTGTTGCATAGGAACTCTCCTTGAGTTCCTATGAGCGATTGACACAAAGTTATGCCCTTGGAGGGGCATGACATATCGTGGTGGGAGCTACCTTTTTGGGCAATATGTGGTATGTGCCATGTGTGGTGTTGCGTGCCCATTTGGCGGGTCCATAGCTCCAAGCCGAACCCGCCAATGGACCTCATATTGTGCAAGCCCCTTCTCCATACTCCCCACGATCAATTGCAAGCCTAACCTTCGTGAAGGGAAGCTTGTGTGGTGATCCCGAAGCGATGCGTTGGGAGCAAGGTGTGTATTTTGCAATTTTCCATATTTTCATGTGCCCACTTGGGAAGTAGCGCTCGTAACCTTTCAAGGCGCCCCAATCGGAGCACATATGTGGGATTGAAGGTCATTGGTGTCAAGTCATTGTGTGTAGAAGGATTAAGTGATTGCACGATCCAAGCCGAAGATATTATTATATAATTATGCACCTTTCAAGGCACTTTTGTGTGTGCTTGTGCCAATTTTGCCATTTTTGGCCCGTCATGATGTCAAGTGGCGACCGTGTATCTCAACGTTGCGCTCGATTGACATCATGACACAAGTATGATATGGGGGTACATGCTTCGGTGCCCAACATATCTTGGACCCGGCGAATAACTCCTCTTAGGCTTGGCATACCGTGGCCGCCATGTTGGCGATTTGGGACTATCCCAAATCATGGGCTCACTTGGCGACCCTGCCATTCCCAATATCGGAGGAGTTGGGCGACGCCCAAAAGATATGTTGGACCAATATGACTTGATACCAATCCCATGGCACACTCCGGTCCGAGTCGGGCATGTGCCTCATTTGCCCCAACCATGAGTGTGCGCATTTTTGGCCATTTTGAGCATTTTTCCACTTTTGCTGCCCGCCGTGCCCCATGTTCTAACCTTCGTGCACGCCGGACGCATGGACCAATGGACCATATATGACATGGGTGTTATGGGTAATGGTCCCCATGGTCCACACACCACGTGGGCGAAGCGGAGCCACCTTCGTTAAGGCGCTAGCCCAAAGTGAGTGTGGGCAATTTTGCAATTTTGACATTTGTGGACCCAATTGGGATCGTCACCACGCCGGGTGGCATGAAGATCTATGGGAGCCAAAGGCATGGGAGTCTCCATTGGACTCCCGGTGGATGGCGTATGGAATGGCGGATCCGATCTCCAAGCCGGCGTGGAGATATACTATTGGGAGCACACCGAATTTTGGCTCATTTCAAGCAGCCAAAATGACCCAATTTTGGGACCCCAATTTCCCCCTTCCGTGTGGTCAATTGGCGGCCCCATTTCTCTAAGCCCATAGGGAGCCCGGACCTAAGTCCAAGTTGTACACTCAGATAATAGTCCTAGGTCCTGCCTCCTACCCTGTGAGCCATTGGTCTTACCTTGGCCAGGCGAGCCACGCGTGGGAATGACGCCAATTTTGGTGATTTTGGCATCATGACCCCACATGACTCATCCGTGTTGCCCTGATGCCGGGACCTCAGAGGGAACCAGGTTGGGTGAGGGCTCCAGGGGGTTCGTACTCCAAGGGCATAGGGTCAGTTGCCTCGTCCCTACCTCTGGCGGGTCCGGACGAGGGGTCAATTTTGGGGATTTTTGAGTTAATTTCAGTTTGGGCTGAAACAGCCCATTTCCAGCTACCAACTCCTGGGTGATAATGGCGGGGCCATATCTCTGGCTCAGAGTGGAGTTGGGACCTGCCATTAGGGAGCATAGGGAGCCACTGTCGATTGGCCTTGGAGCCCCTTGGTTCCCAGGAACTCGCCTGTGGCTGGGCGGGACACCCCCCCTATTGGCAGGGTTTCAGGGTCCAGACTGAGCAGGGCATGGGTTGTGTTTGAGCCCCCGCCCCCATCAGCCACTGAGAGGGTCGGACCTGGGATTGGGATATGAGTTGGGACTGAGTGTCTATGGTCCTGTGATGCCCTTACCCCAGTCCAGTCTTAACCCCATGTGTACATATCCTGATGTGTTGCTGTACATACTTTCGTTCCCTCTTTGCAGAGTGGCAAGGATTCTGAAACGCTTTGTCACATGACATGAGCGCATTGATGCCCTTGTGAGCGTAGTGCTTTGCCTGCCTGCTCACTTGCGCGTGTTCCGCAGCGTCCCGTGGCCGGCCCCCCACGGGAACGCGTCAATATTTGAACATCTTGCTCCTGAGATGATGTGCCCAGCCTGGCTGTATGAAGAGATGGCGCGTGCCGATACCCTTATCTGTGGCTCTCAAACTGTTGTTGACAACATGTTCGACGTGCTGGGGATGGAAACAGATAGGCGTCTCAACGATGATTTCAACGCGCCGCGCATGGCTAACATGTTGCCTGTTCCCATCTTCAGTTGGCCAGTCAAACCGAAGCCTGCAGGGGATCCTACAACGTTTGACGTTCGCTGGTTGCTGATTTCGTCACCGGATAGCTGGTCGAGAAAGGTAAAATTCCCTCATTACGTCCGCTCTTTGCGCGAGGCCTCGCGCAATAACATCTCCCTCATTGCAGATTCCGAATTATCTGACGTTTGGACCTACTCAAGTAGAGGAGATGGATCCTGTTGAGTTTGGCGGTCACCTTCCGATAACGACGGTTATGTGGTATTTCGACACTCACCTCTTTTACCTGAAGCAGGATAAGAGCTTCAAGCCTGCGTTTGTGTTCATTGATCATCAGCCGGATCTGGTGTGCAAGATCGCGTCCATCGAGGCGGATTCTCGCATGTACCTTCTTGGTGTTACCTCCGACAATCTTTCCCATTGGGTCAACAGAGTGCAGACTCAGTTGAACCACGTCTTGACACAAGGGTCGAAACTGGACGCGTCTGGTGATTGGGACCAGCAGGCCAACTGGTCAAACCGTGGTATTCCCCTTTGGGTTCGCGATGACAAGGTGGTTTCTGATGCGTTGTCGCTGAAGGGGGAAGAGACTGTTGAGAAAGGTCAAGCTGCAGAAGCACTGGCCCCTGCAAAGCGGAAGTCTACTGGTGGGGAACCAGCCCCCAAGAAGAAGAAGACTGCCTCCAAGCCTCAGGCAGCGAAGTCGGTTACCGGTGCAGAATCCGACGAGAGCGATGGAAATGAGGAGGAGGAGAGCGAGGAAGACGAGGAGGAGGAAGCGCAGTTCTCCCAGGGCAAGGCAGCGAAGAAAGTGGCAGCGAAGCTGAGGTCCGAGGAAACCGGGGCCCGAGCTCCATTCAAGCAGCCAGCCCGTCAGTCCCAACCAAGAAGCGAGCCCGCAAAGCAACCGCCTAAGGGTAAGACGTCCGTTGCTAAGGCATTGGGTTCTAAGATGCAAACTGTTCCGAAGAAAAATTAATTTCTTCGCTTGTTCTGATATATTATGCGCGAGGGCTCGCGCTATGCATTCCTCTTCGACGACCTTTATGCTGTCACCTTGTGCGGCACATTTTTCTCTGTGATGCATTTTATTGCGCTGTTGTGTTGGTGTTTGCGCGAGGCCTCGCGCAAAGAAGGGGTGCCAAAAAATGCTTCTTGTCCTGCAGCGTGCAACATGGTTTTCGAAAACTGGTTTCTCCAAAATATTGAAAGCTCATGGGTGTTTTTATTGCAAAGCATAAGTGGTTTAGGAAACAAAAAGTCGTGGTTTTCCCAAAAAAGAACTTCATTTTGGTGGAAATAAATCATTTTCCCGGGCAGTCGGTTTTGGTAAAAATAAAGGAAAATGGACTGAAGCGGTACCGAGAACCTATGGCCCATGGCTCGGAGGCCTGTGAGCCGTCACACCCGTTACGAAGCCGTTGACACCGGCTGTCAGCGGGATATCCCTGTTCCCTAATCCGCGAAATCTGGAATCCGATTTCTAACCAATAAATCAATGTAGAATTACCATAATTTTATTGTCTTGGGCGATTTTCGGACGGAAATCAGTGAAATACCCGATTTCTACTGCGATTTCTAATTGTCTTGAAATCGCCGCCTGTTGTCGCCTGTTCGCGCGCTTCGGTCGCTTCTCCGTGGCGAGTTTTGTGGGGGATTTTTCTCGAGTACCTTTGAAGTTCTAAGAGAACTTAAGGGCTGGATCTAGAGGACTTTTCTTGTACTTTCATCTGGTGTGTTCACCAGAACTTTTCGCCATTGCGTCTGAGAGAAAATCAGCGCGCAAGCTTTTCCGTCGATCGCTCGAACTCATGGTTCTCAAGGACCATGAGTTTGGACGGAACCCTAGATTCCCCCCCTATGCCTTTCATCCATGCCCCTTTCACGTGGGCATATCACTTTGTATAGGGAAGCGGGCAATAGGGATGTTTTAGGCAGCCTATGGGTTTCGCAAACCCAAGTCGTTTGCGTGCGCAAACGCTAACTTTGTGGCCTTGTGAGCATGAACGTTAAGAACCGAACACAATGCTCACAAGACCAAAGGCCCTAGGCCAGTTTCGTTTTCCGAGCCAACTCAACGATGGCTCCACGCAATTCAATGCCTACCAAAACTCATTTTTTGAAAAAGGGCAAATTTTGGTCGAAAATTAGGCCAAAATGGCCAATCCCCCGAGGCTCGTACTCAAAGTCTCTGGGGAGCTGAGCCTTAAATTAAGGCAATATGTAAAGTAGAGACCACGAAGGACATCGTGGATGGCTTGGTTGATTTTTATAACCTTGTCTTTCATTTTATATAATGTCGCCTTTTGAGCACGCGTGCCATACTGCCTCTTTGCACACGCGCTCATATGCAAGCACTAATGACACGAGTGGGCGGGGACAATCTAACCATAGTGGGCATATTTGAGGGCACCTACTATGGGCCTACTCCAAGAATGTTTACTCATATTTTTGCTCCTCAAGGTCCCAAAGATATGTTCATGCCAATATCGCCGATATATGCACTTTTTCCCATGAATAGTGTGCTTCAAGGATTGAGGTGTTAAAAATGTTTTCATTATGCTTTGAACCTCAACCCTTGTTGCAAAAGGGAAGCAAAGCTTCGGTTCGCATCCATGCAAAAGCCCGAGGCTCCTTTCTCTTGTGATACGGAGATACGATTTTTCGAGTGACCACTTTTGGGTGAACTTTGGCCGTTTTGCCCAGAATGGCCACAAACCCCTTCTCCCCCTGATTTTACCCCCGAGGTTGCGTGCGCCACTTGACCAAGGGTAAGGGCGATTCGGAGAGGGCACATAAACCCGCATCGAATGGGGTCTTTCCCCATGTGGCCTCTCCCCTCGAAGGGAGAGTTGTGAGTCACCCAATTTGGGGTATGTTGCCATTCTGCCCCATTCGTGTGTCACTTTCCCTCCAATGGGGAAAATAGCTAGAGGCGACCATGAGGGTTGGCAAGTGGCATATATTGGGACCCAAGTCCCATGTGTCTATAGCACTTTTGGTTGGAAGGATCTTCCCCGTGGCCATGGAGATATGGAATCATGAGTGCGGGCCATTTTGGCCAAATTTCGCTGTTTTTGCCATTGTATGTCATATTGGAACTACCATATCTCCATGGGGCACGGGATCCAGCTAGAAAGGAAGTGCGATTATTGTAGCATATGACCAAGGGTTGAACACCATTGAGTTTCGTATTTGCTCCTCCGGCTCATCCGGAGTTATTCAACTTTTGGTGCGATCCATGATCTCCCCCGTTGCACTGCATGCTGCTTTCTGCCCCATCCGCGTGTTCATCCCCTCGATGAACAGCAAGCAGCCAGTGTGACAGCAAGCCATAACCCAGGGCATGGGACCAAAGGGGATATCAAGGGTTGTGAATCAAGGCTTGGCGCGTCAATATCGCCAGGGTTTCCTACCCTGGACGGTCGACCGAGACGACCAATTTTGCCATTTTGGCAATTGTGGACCCTATTTGGATTGTCACCACGCCGAGTGGCATAGAGATCTTTGAGATCCAAGGGCATGGGAGTCTCTGTTAGACTCTCGGTGAATTGCGTGTGGAATGGCGGATCCGATCTCCAAGCAGGCGTGGAGATATACTATTGAGGGCACCCCCAATTTTGGCTCATTTTGAGCAGCCAAAATGACCCCCTTTTGGGACCCCAATTTCAGCCCCCCGTGTGGTCAATTGGCGGCCCCATATCTCTATGCCCATGAGGAGTCCGGACCTGATTCTAAGTTGTGCACTCAGATTTAGGTCCTAGGTTCTGCTTCCTATCTTGTGAGCTGTTGGCCTTGCCTTGGTCGGGCGAATCACCCGTGGGAATGACGCCAATTTCGGTGGTTTTGGCATCATGACCCCACTTGGCGAACCCGTGGTGCCCTGATGCTGGGGCCTCAGAGGGAACCAGATTGGGTGAGAGCTCCAAAACGTTCGTACTCGAAGGGCATAGGTTCTGGCGGGTCCCGACGAGGGGTCAATTTTGGAGTTTTTCGAGCTAATATCAGTTTGGGCTGAAACAGCCCATTTTCAGCTACCAACTCCTAGGGGATAATGGTGGGGCCTTATCTCCGGCTCAGAGGGGAGTTGGGACCTGCCGTTAAGGGAGCATAGGGAGCCACTGTCGGTTGCCTTGGAGCCCCTTGGTTCCCAGGAACTCGCCTGTGGCTGGGCGTGACACCCTCCCCTATTGGCAGGGTTTCAGGTTCCAGACTGAGCAGGGCATAGGTTGTGTTTGAGCCCCCGCCCCTGCCAGCCACTGAGAGGGTCGGACCTGGGATTGGGATATGAGTTGGGACTGAGTGTCTATTGCCCTGTGATGCCCTTACCCGAGTCCAGTCTTAACCCCATGTGTACATATTCTGATGTGTTTCTGTACATACTTTTGTTCCCTTGTTTCAGAGTGGCAAGGATCCTGAAACGCTTTGTCACATGACACGAGCATGAGGATGCCCTTGTGAGCGCAGTGCTTTGCCTGCCTGCTTGCTTGTGCGTGTCCGCCGCAGCGTCCCGTGGCCAGGCCCCCCACGGGAACGCGTCAAAAGCGTTTCACCGCCGCGGGGCTACCCATCCCTCGCGTGCCACTCGGGGCCACCTGAACCCCGAGCACCACAAGCTTTGCAGCGCCGCCCGGCAACAGCGCCGAGTCCGTGAAGGAGGTGTAGCGACCGGAACTCCGACATCAGCGAGTTCCTTCGGCCGACCAGCACCCGCCGCACTCCCAGCTACATCACCCACCTCCACAACCACCATTGGGCGTCTTGGTCCCAGCCCTGTAGATAGAGTGGACCACAGCAACCGACTCAACAGCCACCCCCAAGACCGGTCCATTGAGAGGAACGAGCACCGATGGTGAACTGGCAGGAGGCGGGCAAGACAGGGCCGCTGCCCCACCCCCATGCGGTGCGCCTACTGCGTGGGTTGGTGTGGGGGCAGCACTACCGCCACAGCAATCCCCAGTGCGAAGGCGGCATGCCCAGGAGCTTCGAGCTCCGCGAGGACATGAACGCCGACTGCCTGCAGGCAGTGGAAGACTGGCTGCGGGTGGAAGGATACGCCTGCCGCTTCGGCCAGAAGCGCTGGAGGGTCTGGACCCGCCCGGACAGACCCAGCGAAGGGCTGCGCCCTGACGGGATGGAGGGGGACGAGAACCCCAACGAGTACCCGTCGGGCGCCACGATCAACGTCTCCATGTGGGACGTGATCGAAGAGACGTTTCTGGAGCCGGGGAACGAGCGCGCGCTGCAGGGCAGCAGCAGCAGCGCGTCTCCTGGGAAGGAGAAGCGATCCGCCGGGGACAGGAAGCCGGACAAGAAATGGCGGGAGTACCGGGAATCCCTGGCCGCCGAAGCCGCCCAAGCTGCCAAGGGCGGAACCCCAGCCCCCAGCCCCCAACGGGCCAGTGGCGGTCACCACCCGGGCCACACCACCCTTGGGGACTTCCTCGAAGTCGCCAAGAAGGCCAAGGCCAAGCCCCGTCCCCTGCACCTGAGGAAGTCAGGCCCCAGCAGCGACGTGGAGTCGGCCCACCGTGGGAGGATGCCGGCCGACCAGGCCAGCTCCAGCAGCAGCGTCGCTCCCGACCAAAGGGACGTGGCCTGCGCCTGCGAGCGCGCCTGTGGGGTGCCCTGCAACCTTCGGGTTGCCCGGCAACGGGCCAGGCAGCAGAACGCTGCCGTGGAGGGCGCCGTCGGCATCGCCCAGGAGTAGGCCACAGATTGGGGCAGAGGCAGGGCCTTCCACGCCTCGACCGTGGCGTCCATTGCGGCCGGACTCACGGCTGCAGCCGCCCAGGAGGCAGCAATTGCCCGGGTCAGGGCTGAGGTGGCGGCAGCCACCCAGGAAGCCCGCCTGGCCCAGGAGGCCATTGTCCGTAAGGAGGCCGAGGTGAAAGCGCTGGAAGAGGCGCTTGCCCAAGAGAGGGCAAAGAAGGAGGCGGAGGAAAGGGCCCACGCCGAAGCAACAGCCAAGGCCCAAGCGGACGCCGCCAGGAAAGACGCCATCGAGGCCGCGCGACGGAAGGTCGCTGAGGAGAGGGCCAAGACGGAGGCGGAGCTGGCAGCGTCGGAAGCTGAGAAGGCTCGGCTGCAGCGGGCTCGGGAAGCCGAGGCTGTCCGTGCCTGGGAGGAGGCCGAAAGGCGAGCTGCCGCAGCCACGGCCGCCGCAATGGAGGAGGCGGAAGCCAAGCTCCAGCACGAGACTCCCCCGGGAGGATCCCGAGTGGAGACCCTTCGGAAGCTCTTCGAAGGGGACGCCTCCTCCAAGATGACGCTGGATCTGGAGGAGGTCGACACGGGCAGCATTGGGGACAGTGGCCCCACCGCCTACCGACGAAGGAGGGGTAAGGGGAAGACCCCCGAGAGGTCACGGAGGCCAGCGGGCGGGCACCTCCACGATTCCGACCCCTTCTTCACCGCCAGCAACGGGGATGGACGAGACCGCCGACATCGCCGAGGAGTGGCTGGCGGAGGAGGCGGAGACGTCCCCATGGAGCCGGAGGATGAGGGTGAGGATCTCCCTCCTCCCTACCGGAGCTCGGAGTCTTCCGCGTGCGAGACCGAGACGGCCAGGTGGGGCGACATGGACGAGGATGAAGACATGGACTTCGGCTACACGGAGAAGCCCCCATTCTCGGACACACCGAGGCGACCCGGCAGAGACCCACCAGGACCTCCTGGTGGAGGCCCGTCAGGACCCCCTGGAGGACGCCCACTAAGTGGACCCCCCGGAGGCGGACCTCCGGGAGGGGGAGGACCCCCTGGACCGGGCGAACCCGGCGGAGGCCCTCCTGGAGGACCCCCTGGGGACCCCGACGACCCACCAGGGAACGGTGACCCGGATGCCACCTGGCGGTGGATTGTCCACCTCCGCAGGAGGGTCCAGTCCCTCGAGCGCGAGGTAGACACGGGCAAGGGCGAGATGATCCGCATCGCCAGGGTCACCGCGGGCGCACAGAAGGAGCTGGACATAGCCAAGACGGAGATGGTCAAGATTGCCAAGTTCGCCACCGCCGCCCAGAGGGAGCTGGACATCACCAGGGGCGAGACCAGGCTGCTGAACAAGGTCATCAACGGCCTGCAGCAGAGGTTGGACGAGCTGGAAGGCCGTGGGAGCGTCGGCAGCGACCACCCACCCCTCAAGTCTGGCTCGTCCGACGACGGCCGGGGACCTGGACCAGGTCCAGGCAGGGCCCACGCCCCCGGCGGAGCCCCCAGGAGTCGCCCCAGCGCCAGTGCCCCCTCTCTCAGCGCCCCCTCTCATCACAGCGCAGGCCGCCGTAACGAGCGTGTGCCGCCCGGCAGTGGCAGTGAGGAGTGGCGTGATGAGTGGCTCAGTGCGGAGTACCACAACCGCCGTGCTCCACAGCGGACACCGGTACGCCCCCGACGCCCGGCACCAGCCCAGGAGCCAATCCCAATGGCTGGCGGGCGTTATGGTGGACTCAGAGATGAAGTCCCCGGAGGGGACGTGGAGTGGAACGTCGGCGGAGGCGAGGAAGACCTGGAGGAGTTCGGCATTACCCCGCCGCGTGGTGTACGACGGGAGGCCGCTGAACGCGGCCGCCGGCGCCGTGATGAGGAGGCATACATAGAAGGAGTACGGCGTGAACATCTAGGTTCAGCGTACATGGAGGAACCACGGCATAGCCACATGGATACCGTGGACGAGATGGAAGTGGCGGCCGTGGGAGTCCGTCGGGGACGCCGATGGGAACCTCGGTCGACCTCGTGGCCGGCGTTCATGGTCTCTAAGGCCGCGGATGCCGCCGTGTGGGAAGACCTGAAGGACATCAAGCCCCCTACGTACGATGGCAACCCCCTCAACCTCGACCGCTTCTTGGAGAAGCTGGACGATTGGGGGATGACCGTCACTGAAGACATGGATCCCGCAGATGCAGAGAAATATGTCTTCAAACTGTTCAGGTGGCGCCTGCCGGAGGTGCTCCAAGAGCTATACTTCGTGGCGACCAAGGAGGGGAAAATCAAGACCCTAAAGGAAGCCAAGAAGTGGCTCAACAAGCAGGAGCGGGTGGATGCTCCGCATGTGGCTGCCAAGCGGTGGAAGGCCATCAAGCTTCAGCATGATGGTCGGGAGATCCGCCTACGAGATTGGCGGGACTTCCGGGGGCGATACACCCTTTTCCGCCGCAACGTGGAGGACTGGAATGAGGGTGACGAGCAGGCGCGCCTGCTCTCCATGCTGCCGGAAGCATGGATCAAGAGAGTCACCAAGGAGGAAGCCAAGAGGGCCAAGTCCAACCACACGGTCAAGATGATGCTCCCCAAGGAGTATCACACGAACGTGGTGGCTTGGACAAGGAAGAACGTGACCCGGGATGTCAAACGGCACTCCCTGCGGAACGCCCTCCTCATCACCGTCACGGGCGATCGCTAGAAGACCGCGATGTGGCGCCTTGATGAGTGTGACCTGGGCGGCCTAAAGAAGGTCCCTACCAGGACCGGCCCCCGCTGTGCTCCTTCCGCCTGTTACCCCTGCTGATTTACTCCGGATCAGTGATTGCATTCCTCAAATTCCAAAGGGTCCAAAGTCCAAAAATATAGAAAATAAAATCCTCCTTCAACCCTGAACAGCAACCAGATCCCACAAATACAGCAATAACCCAATCCACAATCCAATCCAAATGGCGGGCTTCCGTTCAGCACATCGATTGTCTCACGATGGCGGGCATGTACAAGAATTGCACCAAGGAAGAAAGCCCTGAAAATGGCATATGAACACAAATATAGCAATGTTGGGGAAAGAGGTAAACATACATAGACTCAGCCATAGACCCCTCATTCCCTGGACTCACGACCTTCCCTTGACTCACCAACATGATGCCTTGAACCCAATCAAATAAGATGGCTAAATGCCATGTGTCAAAAGTCACTACATAAACCCCAAAAATGTGTTCACTCCCAAGCCTATAAATCCTAGCCCAATAGGGGAGGTGGCGTGTCATGGCCTAGGGTGGCACTCAGGACCATACCCTACCCTGACATAACCTTGGATGGACTTGGAGTCGAATGAGCTTGGAGAACTGCCCCATGATGTTGACCTCACAACATGGCAAAATCAGGCAAATCACACCACTATGCCCAAAAGTCAATTATATACTCAAAAATGCATACGGCAAATATCCAAATGCTCCATGCATGTGTCAAACCGGAAGGTAATATACAAGGGTGATATAGACCAAAGGTCCATGCCCAAGAATATCCCATCATTGGCTCCGAAACCTCTCCGGTTATGTACATGGCATGCTCCACAAGTCAGCCCATGAACTTGAGACCTAATTTTGTGAGGCCTCGTGTGCCAAGCCAAAGTGACCACGTGACCCGGCATATGGTGAGGTGCAACACCGAAGCATATGCCAACATATAAGCAACATACCATAGTACACGGATCTCTAGGCACTTTACTGTTAGCCGACCAATTGAGCACATAAAACACAAAAATGAGCAAAAATTGAGGTCAAAAACATGAAAATATGTCCAAATACAAAGTTGTCATGATAGTATATCTCTATGCTCACCCATGATATCCGCTCATGGTTCAATACACAAATGATTGGAACCATTTACCAACAATTCCCCCACTTGGATCCCCAATCGGGCGCATGGAGATACCTTCGCCACTCATAGCTACATGCCCCATGAAAATTGGAGTGCACTCATGGATCTCTTTGCCAAACATACCATGAGCAATACATACGCGGTAGACTTCGTCTAGCGCTTTGAATCCCACAATTGGGACATGGGCAAGGCCCTTGTCACGTGTGGTTCCCCATCTCTTCGGCCACACGAAGATATATAACATGGGGGTGAGCATATCAAGACATAAACCATGCATATAACACATACCCTCAAAAGTGGCTCCCACCATGATATGTCATGACCCTCCATGGACATAACTTCACGTTAAAAATACGTAGGAACCCAAGGAAAGATGCTATGCAACCCCAACACTCATGCGGTACACTCGAAAGTCGCAATAAAATATTCGGTTGCACGGTCCAAGAGTTATATATCACTTCATACCCTCTTGACCATTATCCCTTGCTACACCGGGCATGTGTACACACCAAAGGCGTTTGATGCTCCCTAAATTAAGTTGAGACCAAGGCGCTTGCAACCCAACCTTCCTTATTCTCTTTCCTCACACTCGCGCGTAGATATGGCCCTTCAAAGTGGTCCCACGATTCACTTTTGTTTCCTTTATATCTCCAAGTCAAATGGGTGGCACGTGTAAGGGAAACCTGATTCGGGCATAGGGAAAAGAGTATGACCACTCGAAGAAGACCAAATCAAGTGCGGCGATGTCGAAGTCCAAAATCGGATTTCGACATCGCGAAAAATTCAGAATAAAATTTCGAGTGCATATTTAGAAAATTGCGGAAGCAACGAACCCTTTACTGATGAAATCTGACCCTTCATCGGGGTTTCCGCCAAAATATCTGGAAATAACAGTTAACCAATCGGTTAACGCAAAATCGCGAGCCAACTGGCAGTCGCCGATACATTGACCATCTGAACGAAAGGCTGGAAAATTACGGAAACATTATGATAATGAAACCCTGTTGATTCCTGATATTCTGATATATAAATCTCCGCTGGCGGCGCCTCGGTACTGAATATGGCCGCTCATAGCCGGAATGGCCAAACCTATCACACTATCACATCGGGTTAGGTCAGGTGGACCGGAGAGTATGATATCAGCCAATGGCGGCTTGCCGGCACATAGATACACACCCCAAGTGACCCCAAGATGGCCACGGGGGTCCGAACCGGTTTCACCCCCCTTCTCAGAGCGTTGTTACCGCTCGGAAGTCATTGAAGAGAGGACGGGAGGACCCCAATGGGCTCCAACCCCCCCCTCCATGTCCCAAGGACACATGGAGGCCCCACACACGTCGTAGGCGTCCCCCACGCCCCATGGGAGGGGTGAGGACACTGATAATCGGTGCCCTACGCCATATCCGGTCTCCTCTTGATGTACAACATGGACCAAGGGGATCAAAGATAGAAAAACGTCGTCGGTCGACCTAAATAAGTATACCACAGTAAAATATATATGTGGAGATCGAGTGAAGGGGGTATATGGCCAATCAAGGCCGAAAAATCCCCGGATGAACGCCCTCACCCGTCTCCTCAATCACAGAAACAAACAAAATGCCAAGGGGGATCCATTAAGGTGCTACAGCAGCAACCAAATGGACCAATACGTCCTTGACATCCAAAGAAATATTCTTTTTCTTCGGGTAGTCCATCCAGACCGTGGTGTACCTCGGCACAAAACTGCTCGGAGGCTCCCACGAATCCCTGGACGCGGCGAATCCCTTCCAACGGACTTTATAAAGCCTACCCCCAGGTGTCCCCGGGTCCGGCTTGTCCGCCAGGATCTTCTTAGCGGTGAAGTCGTCGTCCTCACCCTCGTCGTCCGAGTCCACATCGCCGGCCGTGAACTCGAAGGTGACGGGACGTCCGCTGGGGTCTGGTGCTCGGGGACGAAGCTGGGTATGGTCGCGGTCCAGGATCTTGTTATCCCCCACACGAACCGCATACACATCCTGCCCGACCTTCCGCACGATTACCCCCGGCACATACCAAGATGCCTGCCGATGCCTGGACAGGACATCCTTGTGGTGCCGCTCCACCCACACGGTGTCTTGGAGAGCATACTTCTGGACTTTTCCCTGCTTGAAGTACTTGGCCCTCTTGTCATGCTCGTCCTGTAGTGCCTTGCACACCTTGGCCGCCGTGTCGTCCGCCTCAGCCATCATGGCGTTCGCATCCCGGGCCACTTTGCCATGGTTCAACCACGGGAGAGTGCGTGACACTCGATCCCGTAGGAACAGGATACCATGGGGTGACAGTCCAGTGGGTCCCGGAAGGTCGTGATACGCTTGGAGTACTCTCCACAGCGAATTATACCAATTCCGGCCCGGTTCGTCGATGTGCAGCTGGCGGAACTTCTCGAACATCTGCCGCCCGGCCACCTCAGCTCGGCCATTCGACCGGCTGTGGTACGCCACGGTCTTGGCGTGCCGAATACCCATGTGCTTGCACATCGTCTTGAACCACGTCCCCACAAACTGACTGCCCCTATCGCTGCAGATGACAGCCGGGACATCGAAAATCGTCAGCCAATGCCTGATCATGGCATTAGCGACGGTCTTGGCCTGCAGCCCCACTCCATGCTTGTCCTTCTTGTCCTTCTTCTTGGACTTCTTGCCAGAGACCGCCACGATATACCCACTGTGCCTGTCCACCGCCAGGATGACACAGTCGTAGGTCTCTCCGTCCACGGTGACCTCAGGCATGGCAAATACATCCATGGCCACGGACCGCATAGGGGCCTCCGGTATAGCCGTATACACCGGATTGCCCGCTGTGGAGTGGTTGGGGCTCTTCGTGGCCCGACACACGGCACAGTCGCTGCAGTACCTATCCAGGATGGCGTAGTACCCCGGAGGGAACTTGAAACGCCACTCCAGGTCCTGCTGCATCTTGTCTCGGCCAGGGTGCATGAGCTGGGCATTGTGCCAATGGTCAATGAGCTCCTCCACTCGGTTCTCGGACACCAGCAGCTTGTCCTTGAGGAACAACTTGTCGCCATCCTCGGTCAAGCCCTCAGGCCATTCGTCGTCCGACGGGGCGCTCACGGCATTGCAGTACTTGCTCCAGTGCTCGGATGCCGCGTAGTCATCCGACCAGTCCTCTGTGAGCACCGACCTGACTAGCTCTACATGGGCCACCATCCATTGCTCGAGGGTTTCCTCTCGAATAGCTTGCACGCGGGCACCCCGGAACTTGGCCAGGTCCGTACGGTTTGCCATCACCACAAAGCACTTGACCCCCTCTTGCTCCATGGCCTTCTCCATCTCGATGATGCGCTTGGCCTCCTCGGTCTCCTCAGCGTCGCCATGGCTGGATATGTCCATCCACGCCTTGCCCGCGGGGTAGGCCCAGCGACTGAGGCAATCTGCCACAGTGTTGTCCTTCCCCGGGACGTACACGACGCTGAGGTCGAACTTGGCGAACGTCTCGTGCCATCGGGCCCTCCTTGCCGCCGGTCCCGAGGGGGTGTCGACGTGCTCCTTGTGCCAGCTCTGCAAGGACTGATGGTCTGTACAAACCACCACCGGTTGCAATCCGATGTGGCCAGACCACTTCCTGAGCGCACAGACAATGGCATACGTCTCCTTCTCCCTCGCGGTCCATGTTCGACGTTGGCCCTCGGCCAGGATCCGACTCCAGAACGCCATGGGTACGTGCGACCCGTCGTCCCGGATCTGCTCGAGGACTGCCCCTACAGCATAGTCTGAAGCGTCCGTCCGTAGCACGAATCCCTTGTCCGTGTCCACCAGGAATAGCTCCAACTGCCCCAGGAGTCGCTCCTTCAGGCGGTTGAACGCATCTTCGGCCTCAGGGGTCCAGGCAAGCTTCCTCTTGCTCCCCTTCCGGCCGTCGAACTTGCCCACTTGCAGCATCTTGTGCAGCGGCCCCGAGAGCTCTGCATACGTTCGGACATAGCCCGAATAGTAGTTGCAGAACCCCATGAAGGATCGGAGTTCGCTGATGGTCTGGGGCTTCTCCCAGTGGTGCAGGGACGCCAGCTTCCCAGGCATGGGACGGCGTTGCCCGTGACCAACCACGTGACCCGCGAACTCCACTTCCTTCACGAAGAGTGAGGCTTTGGTGGGCTTGCACACCATGTTGTGCTTGTCCAACTCGCTGAGCACTCGGCGCAGATCCTTCTCATGCGCGTCGATGAGCTCGTCCTCAGTCATGTTCTCCGTGCCGGACCCGATGATGATGTCATCCACGAAGGGATCGGCACAGTCCCGGACAGGACCGAGTAGGTCCTCCATCATGCGCTGGAAAGCGGCGTTGCCGTTCTTGGCGCCCATAGGCACCACCTTCCACTGCATGGGCCCCAGCGGCGTCGACATCGCTGTGCAGGGCCTGGAGTCCGGGTGCAGCGGCATCTGGTGATAACCGTGTTTCAGGTCCAACACCGTGAAGATCCGCTTTTTCTGTTGTTTTTGGAGGATGGAGTCGATCAGGGGAAGCGAGTACGAGTCGTGCTCGGTCTGCTCGTTCAAACCTCTGTAATCAACCACCAACCTCCACTCGCCTTTCTCCTTCTTGGGCACGATAAAGGCTGGGCTGGCCCATTCACTGTCGGAGGGTTCGATCCATCCCCGCTCAATGAACTCGGCCAACAACTTCGTCATGGCCTCGGCCCGATCGCCCTGAAGTTGGTACTTCCGATGACGATAGATCTTCGGGTTCGGCTTCAGCTTGATCTTCGCTGTACCAAACCTCCCACGATCTGGAGGGTTCTTGTTGGCGACGCCACTGAATAGCCGCGGATAGGCATTGATCAGCCTCTCCTTCAGCTCGGCGACCTTCGGGTTCTCCTGGGCCTCTTCAGCCGCTTGCTTCGGTATAGATACAACCGACCTCACTGCGGTATAGGCCTCTTCTGGGTCCGATTCCGACTTCTCCTCGTCCGATATGCCGTCTTCATCGTCGTGGGGAGCTCTTCCCACCGATAATCTTCGGAAATTTGCGGCCTCGGGCTGGTAACTGTCGCTATCGGCACCCATTCTTGGAAAATCCCATGTTGGTGGGTCCGACCCAACCGGACCATCGTATTGGTCCGCGATGTGATCCATGACCCTCGCCACGAACTCGTCCTTTTCGTACTTGCCGGTGACCAACATCTTGTCATCCCACCAATGCCGAGATGTAACCATGGCCCGCCTCTTCTTGGCTGCCACACGGTCGTGCATCCCCATCCGCATGTAGTTGACGACGTCGTCGATCTCGGCATGGGACAGGACGTCAATGCCATCAATAGGCTGATCCGTCCCCTCCTTGGGCTCAATCATGACCTTCATGGGCACCGCCTCCACCCTACGGATGAATGCTTCATCACCCGTGGGCTGGGCTTGCGCCCCATCCACCAGGAAAGCCTTGGTACCCCACGCTTGACCCGGGGAGGGCATTGATACACCCTTGGCGTCGATGAACAACTCCTCCTCTGGCCCGAATGACATCTCGTTCAGGGTGATGGAGTCCAGCGTCGACTTGAGACCCTCCAGCGGACATGGGCTGGATCCTAGGCCGGTTATGACCAGGATCCCCTTCGCCCTATCCGCGATGATCTTCTCCACCGTACATCTGGTATTGTCCAGGGAGCCATGCCAATACATGGGTCCCCACTCCTTCAAACCCCAATGCCTATGCCAGGCTGAGTCTCCTTGATGCCAATGCCTCCTACACTTCCGCAAAAGTGGGGCATCCCGGGAAGCGAAGACGTCCGTCTCGGGCGCTTCGGCTCCCAGCGTCTGGATCATCCTGGCATACACCTGCGGCGCCATTCCATACTCCGTAAGCTGAACTCCACGGTCTCCTCTGGACTTCGCACCCACAGCTTGCACCGCTTGGACGATCCGATCCTCTTCCTCAGCATTCCATTGGGATGATCCGCATGCATAATCCGTGGACAGCCATGTGAGGCATTCATCATCCTCACAGACCAGCGTTGCACGATGGGGAAGGGCTCCAATGGCGTTTGCCACCATGAAGTCATACCCCATGATCATATCCCAATCTGTAATGTCGGCCACGTAGAAGTTTCCGGATAGAGTGCTTCTCTTCGCCTGATCAGGGCGGTTCAAGCGCTCATGCTCCCAGAATTCCATACTGATAGTGGCCTCATGGGTGCCACCACCCATAATCTCTCCGTTGGCGACCTTCAGGCGGACCGGTCTCCGGCTGGGCTGCAGGAATTCCTCCATGAACAACCCTCTCCGGACCAGGCTCACCTGGGCACCCGTATCCACCAACACATCCACCACCTTCTCCTCTCGTCCGCACCGTACTCGCACTTTCAAGTGCAACTGCCGCTTGTCGCCATGAGGTGTATGGACGACTCTCACGGCATGCAACTCTAGCACGTCCGGGTGCATCAGGACTTCAAGGGTATGGTCACGGATGGTGTAGATCTTGGGTTGGTCCTGCCCGTCCACGGGGCTCTCCGTAGTCGCTCCTTCCTTCTTGCCATGTCCCGTACCCACATGTACTTCCCTTGGCAGGGCGCTCCAGGGGTTGGGAGTGGCGAAATTCAGTGGTTTTGGCTCTTCCGGAGCCTTCTTCGGCACCCGATGTGCCTTTGCTTTCTCTGGGATTCCACTGATTTTCGGAGGAGAGACCTCCGAGGTCCCACTCCGGTGGGGGCTCCTCTAGACTTGACCTCCCGCAGCCCCTTCCGGCTGCGATCCGCCAGGACTTTGTCCACCACGTTGCTGGGCTTTGAGTTCCTCCAACGTCCTCAACATGTCCTCAGCAACTTCCTTGATCGACCTCACTCGTCGGTCTTGGCCAGGTCCACCACCATAGCCTCTTCCTCCGCCTTTTCCTTGGCCTTTGCCTTGGCCTTTTCCCCCGTCTCCGCCCTTCGCCTTCCAGTCGGAAATCCGCTGCTCCTTGGGCTTCTTCTCGGGGTGGGCGGCGAAGTAGGCCTTCTTGTCCGCCTCATACACCTTGCACTGACGGTGGTCGTGTGCATGGTTGTTTCCCTTGCCATAGCAGACCCAGCACCCGTCGTGCTGAGACCTGTACTCCCGGAACGAGAGCGGCGGGTTCCCGATCCTCCTTGGCGCTCTGCTCTTATTGGGTCCCACCTGGCTCCATCTGGACCGATCCTGCCCATGGTTCCTCACGTTGTGCGCCACAAACGCGAAGAAGTGGGCCTCCTCATGATCCTCCCGAGACCCGGTCCAGTGGTCTTGGCCACTTCCACTACCGTCCTCCGCGGAGTTGGCCGTGTCCTCCTGGATCTCCCGATGATGTTGGATCTCCCGATGATGTCGGTCTTCTCGGTGGCCTCGTTGTCCATGACCATGTCGATCTTGCACGTGGGCCTCGTTCTTCGCATTGAGCTTCAACTCCACTGTGATGTACTTCACGATCTCGTCCAGGCTCATGCGGGCGAAGATGACCTGCATCCTCAGCGGCTCCCCGCGCCTCCACTCCACGTTGTTGAGGCGCAGCAACCTTTGCCCCATGGAGTCTCCAAACACCTCCACGTACACGGCGTTCTTCAGTCCCAACATCCGGTTGGGTTCGCCCAGGTTCCTCCTGAAGAACTCCATGATACCAGCATGGGTATCCTCCGCCGCCATAATACTCACCGCCACGCGCTTCTTCGCCCTCTTCTTCTCCTCGTCCTCCACTCTTCTCTTCCGGTTGCCGGGGAGGACGTCCTTCAGCAGGTGGCGGATCTCGCTGGCCTCGTTCCAGTCCTCCACCAGATTGAGGCATCTGCGGTACTTCCGCAGATACCGGTTCCACTCCCGGACTCGCAACTCACCGCGGTCCAACGGCAGCGGGATGGACCACAGGTCTTCCAGCTTCTGGTTCGAAGCGTCCACCCGCTCCTCATCCACCAGCCACTGGAGGCAGGCCTGCTCCGTACGGATCAATCCTTCCCGGATCTGATCCCGCAGCTCCTCCTTCAGGTCCTGCGCAAGCCGGTGTGGGAATGTCCGGCATACCCACTTGTCCCGCGGCGCTCCCCGCATCTCGCCGACGACCTCCTCGGCGAAGTCCTCCCAATCCAGGATGAAGTCATCCAGGTTGGAGGGATTGCCATCGTAGTAGGGGATTTTGATTCCCCTGAGGTCGTCAATCCTGATGGTGTCTCCGACGTCCCGAGCCACCACTCCACCGAGGCGGATACCACCTGTTGCCGGGGGGTGTGAGTACACTCCCCGTACATCCCTCTCCTCCATGGAGTGCAGTCCAGTTGGGCCTGAACCCATGGGGTTTGGAATGCGGGAAGGACTTGCTCCATCGGCCGTCCATATCCCCGTATTGGGGTCCTTCGCCCACAGGTTTCCGCCTGGATGACCTCGACCATGTCCGTCGGCGCTTCCCATGGTTCGCCCCTGCATGGTCTGGCTCTGGATCTCGTCTTCCGCATAAACTACCATATTCGTCGTGATCCCTAGATTCTGGGCGGCATGGGACATCTGTACCGTCAGGCTCCTCGGGTCCGTGGTTACGTGCCCTTCATGCATGGACCCAGCCGGTGCCGTATGTTCCCCGAGCATTGTGGATTCGCTGAACATGGGAACAAACGGCGACGCACCCGGGTCAACACGCGGAGGCGCGTATGGTGCCTCTGCAGGGCCGCCCATGGGTTTGTCCATGGCGCTCCTGAGGGTCTTAACCCGCTCCACCAGCTCTGCCGCGGCCGGCTTTGCCGGGAGCTCCGGACCCGAGGCGAGGGGCTGTAGCTCCTCTAGCCTTTTCAGGCGTCCTGACATGTCCTCCACCAGGTGGAGGAGGGTGTCCACCACTCGCTGCTGTTTCCCCAGGGCCAGCTCCAGATTCTCCCGGTACCGGTCCCGTTCCGCTCGCAGCTCCTCCATGTCTTTCTCCGCGGCCGACTGGTCATCGAGGATCCCGGCGACGTCCGTCTCTAGGCCGTCCTTCGTGTTGTCCAGGCTGTCGAGGCGGTGCACGATGGCGTCCATCCCCATCTTCGGGTACTTGCCGATGAGGAAGGACACGTGCTCGCAGTGGCACGCGGCTTGCTTTACGCCTGATCCAGCGCAACCCGCGGTTCCCGGCGCCTCAGACTCATCGTCCATGGGCGTATCGCCTATGGCGTCCGTCTCTGGTTCCGTGTGCCGGGGCAGAGGTGCCGTCCGGGCCCTGGCTGGCCTCTCCAAGCCCTCGGCGTCGTGCTTCAGGGCGGGCTCGGGGGCCGTATGCGCCCTGGCGATCGGCGCGGACATCTCCGACTCCGAAGGTGGCTCGTAGGCTGTCCGGTAGCCCTCGGAGTGCCCCTCGGAATCCCACAGCCTGACCGGGCTGGGGTCCGTGTCCATAGCCCCGGCGTCCCTTGCCGCGGACTTGGGTGACCCGCGCTTCCGGTAGCGCCGGGCCCGTCCTCCACTGCTGCCTGAATGGCAAGCCTCATCAGAGTCCTCCGCGGCGGAGCGGAGGTTGCATGCCTTTCGGCAGCGACGCTCACACATGGAGACCAGGTCCTCCATGTCACGTCCTCCTCTTCCCGAAGGTCGTACTTCTCTTCGGGCTTCAACTTCCGGAGTTCGCCATGCTCTTGAACGTCTCGGTTCTTCTATGGCTCCAATCTCCGGCTTGGTCTCCACCGAGTCCACAATACGCACCCGGGGCGTACTTGGGCAGGGCTCATAAGGGCCCAAGTCCCCGGGTTGGCGGTAGGTAGGGGCAGGAGGTACACCTCTGCTACCATAAAGAAGGTCCCTACCAGGACCGGCCCCCGCTGTGCCCCTTCCGCCTGTTACCCCTTGCTGATTTACTCCGGATCAGTGATTGCATTCCTCAAATTCCAAAGGGTCCAAAGTCCAAAAATATAGAAAATAAAACCCTCCTTCAAACCTGAACAGCAACCAGATCCCACAAATACAGCAATAACCCAATCCACAATCCAATCCAAATGGCGGGCTTCCGTTCAGCACATCGATTGTCTCACGATGGCGGGCATGTACAAGAATTGCACCAAGGAAGAAAGCCCTGAAATTGGCATATGAACACAAATATAGCAATGTTGGGGAAAGAGGTAAACATACATAGACTCAGCCATAGACCCCTCATTCCCTGGACTCACGACCTTCCCTTGACTCACCAACATGATGCCTTGAACCCAATCAAATAAGATGGCTAAATGCCAGGTGTCAAAAGTCACTACATAAACCCCAAAAATGTGTTCACTCCCAAGCCTATAAATCCTAGCCCAATAGGGGAGGTGGCGTGTCATGGCCTAGAGTGGCACTCAGGACCATACCCTACCCTGACATAACCTTGGATGGACTTGGAGTCGAATGAGCTTGGAGAACTGCCCCATGATGTTGACCTCACAACATGGCAAAATCAGGCAAATCACACCACTATGCCCAAAAGTCAATTATATACTCAAAAATGCATACGGCAAATATCCAAATGCTCCATGCATGTGTCAAACCGGAAAGTAATATACAGGGGTGATATAGACCAAAGGTCCATGCCCAAGAATATCCCATCATTGGCTCCGAAACCTCTCCGGTTATGTACATGGCATGCTCCACAAGTCAGCCCATGAACTTGAGACCTAATTTTGTGAGGCCTCGTGTGCCAAGCCAAAGTGACCACGTGACCCGGCATATGGTGAGGTGCAACACCGAAGCATATGCCAACATATAATCAACATACCATAGTACACGAATCTCTAGGCACTTTACTGTTAGCCGACCAATTGAGCACATAAAACACAAAAATGAGCAAAAATTGAGGTCAAAAACATGAAAATATGTCCAAATACAAAGTTGTCATGATAGTATATCTCTATGCTCACCCATGATATCCGCTCATGGTTCAATACACAAATGATTGGAACCATTTACCAACAATTCCCCCACTTGGATCCCCAATCGGGCGCATG
Organism: Eutreptiella sp. 'Long Island Sound 2002'; assembly: GCA_964036045.1. Lineage (NCBI taxonomy): Eukaryota > Euglenozoa > Euglenophyceae > Eutreptiales > Eutreptiaceae > Eutreptiella > Eutreptiella sp. 'Long Island Sound 2002'. The sequence goes on from OZ038392.1 coordinate 48,254,545, forward strand.
GAGATACCTTCGCCACTCATATCTACATGCCCCATGAAAATGGGAGTGCACTCATGGATCTCTTTGCCAAACATACCATGAGCAATACATACGCGGTAGACTTAGTCTAGCGCTTTGAATCCCACAATTGGGACATGGGCAAAGCCCTTGTCACGTGTGGTTCCCCATCTCTTCGGCCATACGAAGATATATAACATGGGCGTGAGCATATCAAGACATAAACCATGCATATAACACATACCCTCAAAAGTGGCTCCCACCATGATATGTCATGACCCTCCATGGACATAACTTCACGTTACAAATACGTAGGAACCCAAGGAAAGATGCTATGCAACCCCAACACTCATGCGGTACACTCGAAAGTCGCAATAAAATATTCGGTTGCACGGTCCAAGAGTTACATATCACTTTATACCCTCTTGACCATTATCCCTTGCTACACCGGGCATGTGTACACACCAAAGGCGTTTAATGCTCCCTAAATTAAGTTAAGACCAAGGCGCTTGCAACCCAACCTTCCTTATTCTCTTTCCTCACACTCGCGCGTAGATATGGCCCTTCAAAGTGGTCCCACGATTCACTTTTGTTTCCTTTATATCTCCAAGTCAAATGGGTGGCACGTGTAAGGGAAACCTGATTCGGGCATAGGGAAAAGAGTATGACCACTCGAAGAAGACCAAATCAAGTGCGGCGATGTCGAAGTCGAAAATCGGATTTCGACATCGCGAAAAATTCAGAATAAAATTTCGACTGCATATTTAGAAAATTGCGGAAGCAACGAACCCTTTACTGATGAAATCTGACCCTTCATCGGGGTTTCCGCCAAAATATCTGGAAATAACAGTTAACCAATCGGTTAACGCAAAATCGCGAGCCAACTGACAGTCGCCGATACATTGACCATCAGAACGAAAGGCTGGAAAATTACGGAAACATTATGTTAATAAAACCCTGTTGATTCCTGATATTCTGATATATAAATCTCCGCTGGCGGCGCCTCGGTACTGAATATGGCCGCTCATAGCCGGAATGGCCAAACCTATCACACTATCACATCGGGTTAGGTCAGGTGGAAGGGAGAGTATGATATCAGCCAATGGCGGCTTGCCGGCACATAGATACACACCCCAAGTGACCCCAAGATGGCCACGGGGGTCCGAACCGGCTTCAGGCCTGACCATCCGTCTGCCGGCCATCCCGGCGCGGATGAGTTGCGACGAGATCCTGGAGTGGGTTGGAGAGGAGGTACTCAAGGAGTACCGGAAACTCCACCACACCTGCGGGTTGAGGCCCGGCGACCGTGACGTCAACTACGTTGGCGAGGGGTCTGGCGGGGAGGCTGCCATGGACCCAGCGGGAGCCGATGGCGATGAGGCTCTCGACGACGATGACGACGACAATGAGCCCGCCGAGGTGGCCGTTTGTGCCTTTGTGGCCAACAACCTGAACACGGGGAGCAACCGGGGAAGCTGGAAGTCCCTGCAGAAGGGTTGGAAGAAGAAGGGGAAGAAGGACCCCCGCCGCATTGGCGACCCTCCGCTGTCCTTTGGGGAGTTTATACGAGCTCACCCTCAGGGCTGTTTCGTGTGTTATGGAAGGAACAAAGGGTTCAACCATGACCACCGAACATGCCCCATCCACAAGACTGACACGGAGGCTTACAAGAAGGTGCACGGGTCGAAGAAGCGTGCACCCGCGGGTATCCGGGAGACCAAGGTGGAGGTCACCAAGGACGAGCTCTCCAAGCTGATGTCGGTGGGGACCGAGTTCGCCAAGGAGATCCAGGAGATCAAGAGGTCCTGGGTTCCCAAGTCGGACGACAAGAACAAGGAGAACAAAGAGAACGACAAGAACAAGGACAAGGACAAGAAGGGTAAGAAAGGGGGAAAGAAGAAGAGTGTCAACGAGGTTGATGCGGAGGAGAGTACCCCTGCTACCACAACCGACGCCCCTTAGCGGACCCCCTGCAGCCAAGGGCCCCAGCTAGGGCGGTCGCGGGATGGTGTCGTGGGAAGCCCCACACCATCCCAGTCAGGACAATGAGCACAAAGGGATTGCCGCGGGCGGAAGGCCCGGTCCGGCACCCAAAACGAAAGACAGTCGCAGTGGCAGGGTGAGGGCAAGTGAAGGCACGAACCCTTGCACCCGTCCATCCTTCGCGACCAAGAATGTATTTGATGTGCTTCAAGATCTATCCGAGAGTATCGGAGGATCACCCGGACCGCAGCTGGATGCTGCAGATGGGCAGCCTGAGCCCATTGTCCACCACCTGCACCAGTCGCTTATTGAGCTTCTGGAACGGCCGTAGATTCTGAGCTTGCACGCCGTGCGCCGTGTGGGGCGTGAGCGGCAGTTGCACCTTAAGGTCCGTGCCTTATGCGGGGAAGTGGAGAAGGTCTTCGACGTGTTGGTCGACACGGGAGCTCAGGTCAGCTTGGTCAAGGCTGGCCTACTTCCGCCAGAGTGCTTGACCGACAGTCGGAAGCCTGTCAGGCTGAAGGTGGCGAGCGGCCAGTACATGGTGGGAGGCACGAAGGAAGCGGCCATTGGGCTGCCGTTCGTGAACCACCGTGAGCTGAGCCGCCCGGACCTCGGCAAGGAAATCCTCCTGCAAGGTCGCTTTTATGAGGCCGAGATGGACTGGGACATGATCGTGGGGTACGACTTCATGATGGAGACGGACTCTGGCGTTCTCCCGGCCCAGGCCTCCATGACCCTGTACCAGGATGACCAGCTCTCGTGGCTTTCGTCACCTGAGCACCATGTGGAGTGCCAATGGATCCACCCGGAACGCAATCAGCTCGAAGTAGCCGCGCTGGGCACTGAGCCAACTGGGCCAGCAAACCAGGAGTACGGCATAATGCCGGAAGTGGCGAGCCGAGTGGTTGCGGACCTGGGAGCTTGGGATCTGGCCCTGGATGCGTTCTCTTCAGGAACCTCCGCCCATCTTCGGGTTTGTGAGAAGTACTGGAGCGCCCAGGACTCCGCGTGGAAGAAGCACTGGGGTCCGCATCAGGGTTTGATGTGGATCCATTGCCCCCGATGGGACATTCCAAGGGCGGTAGCAAAGATTCGCAAGGACCGCTCCAAGGCAGTGCTGGTTGTTCCTATGGGATGCACCGAGGAGGAAAGCACCCGAGATTGGGTGGTCTCATTGACCAACATGACCTTAAACAAGGTCGTCCTACCGGCTGGAGAGAGTGTCTATCAGGACGCTACGGGACAGCCCATGCCACCCCAGAGATGGCCAACGGAATTCCACTATGTGGATGGGGGCCTTGAACAGGCCGACACCACAGACTTCGTGTGTGTCAACCGCATCATAGCGGAGCCATGGCGGCAATGCTTTGCGGTTTCCCCTGTTGACATCGGAGAATCGGAGGACCTCCTCACTGAAGAGGAGTTGGATCTGGTTCAGGGGTATATGGATCAGCCCTTTCACGACTGGGGAAACCAGCGTGAGGGCAAGGGCCAGGACAAAGCCTGGTGGGAAGTGGATTCCATCGTCTCCGGTTCCTATGATGGGAATACCTTCGTAAAGAGGCTGCTGGACCAAATGTCCAGCCAGGACGAGCCAATCGGCGGTAACCCGGCCACCCACGGCGACCTGTTCCGAGGCAAGACCAGAGATGGCCCTTTGGGCCACCTGGGAAGACCACCTGAGCGATCCTGTGGAGGTACCCCGCAAGTAAGCTCAGTGGTTCAGGTGCCCGGAAAGGCCAAGGCCGAGTCCGATGATTGCCCCAAGATCCAGGCATTGAGGGCCAGGCTGAAGCAGAAGTATGGTGATGCCTTCTTCAGCAGAAAGCCTGTGTTCCCCCCACCGGTGCGTGGACCGTATGGTGGGGCCAAGATACGACTGAAGCCGGACCCCCAAGTGTACAGGCACCGGGAGTTTGCCCTGAGGGGCGAGAGGAAGGAGGCCATGGAGAAGATCCTCCGTGAGTTGATCGAGAGGGGCTGGCTTGAGCCGTGCCACTCCGAGTGGGCCTCCCCCTGCTTCGTCGTCCCCAAGAAGGTGGCCGGAGAGTGGCGGCTCGTGGTCGACTACCGCGGCCTAAACGCCCAAAGGCAGCATGACAGCTATACGCTGCCACTCATTGAGGACATGCTGCAAAAACAACACCGGCAGAGGATCTTCACGGTGATTGACCTGAAACATGGTTATCATCAGATGCCTCTCGCCGAGGAGTCCCGTGCTTGCACAGCAATGAGCACACCACTTGGACCCCTCCAGTGGAAGGTGATGCCCATGGGCGTTACCAACGGCAATGCGGCTTTTCAGCGGATGCTGGAGAACCTGCTTGAGCCAGTGCGTGACCGTGCGAACCCCTTTGTGGACGACGTGATCATCGCGTCCGGGGACCCCAGTATGAGCTATGAGGAGCTCCTGGAGGCACATGAGAGGGACGTCACCAGAGTGCTGGACCTTCTGGTTCGGCACAAACTCACGGGCAGCAGTGACAAGGCCACCATTGCGGTAAGCGAGGTGGTCTTCGCTGGCCACGTAGTTGGGAACGGGCAGCGGAAGCCCATACCTGGCAAGGTGACTGCGATGGAGCACAGGGAAAAGCCCAAAACGGTCTCTGAGCTACGGGCGTACTTGGGGTTCTGCAACTACTACTCGGGGTATATCAAGATGTATGCCGAGTATGCAGCCCCCATGACGACCATGCTCAAGGGCAATTGAGGCGAGACCAAGAAGGGGTCCAAGAAGGCTCTGGTCTGGAATGACGAGTCAGACCGTGCCTTTGAGGGGATGAAGCAGGCGCTGCTATCCGCAGTGGGTCTGCACCTCGTAGATCCTGACCGAGGGTTCGTCCTGCGCACTGACGCTTCCGACTACGCCGTTGGCGCTGTGTTGGAACAAGTGCTTGGCGATGGGAGGCACGTGCCAGTGGCCTTCTGGAGCCGAGTCCTGGCGGAAGGCCAGAGACGGATGTGGACACCCCGAGCTAAGGAGGCGTACGCCATCGTCATGGCTCTCAGGAAATGGGCTGGGTACATAGCCCTCTATCCCGTCACCGTCTGCACCGACCATCAGAGTCTGCAGTCGTGGCGTAAAGAGCACGTGGACACCCCCTCCGGTCCCGCCTCCCGACGGGCAAGATGGCATGAGACCTTGGCTAAGCTCGACCTCACGGTTGTGTATGTTCCTGGCAAGGACAACACTGTGGCGGACTGTCTCAGTAGGTGGGCCTACCCCGCCAGCAAGGGCATGACGGATGTCTCCGCCCATGGCGATGAGGCTGAGACCGCTGAGGCCAAGAGGATCATAGAAATGGAGCGCCTGATGGAGGAGGAGGGTGTTAAATGCTTCGTCGTCATGGCTGCGGATGCCCCCCTCGGAACGAGGATGGGCAGAGCGGTCAGAGTACTCGCCCCTGAGGGAGCTGAGTCCGACAAGCACCTCTTCCCCGAATCTTGCCTCCAGGACGACTGGACCGACAGCTACGCCACATCTGAGGCCTTTGAGGCCGAATATAGGGCTGTGACCAACCCTAATGACGGGCAGAAGTGGCCAAAGGGGCTGACTGAGGAGGATGGCAAGCTCTACCGGAATGGTAAGCTACTGGTCCCAGAGTCCCGAGTGCTCGAGCTGTGCGAGGCTTGGCACCACCACATGATGCACCCAGGGGTCAAGAAGCAAGCCCTGGACATGCAGCGCCGGTTTAAGATCGACCAGATCGGTCTCTACAACACCATCAAGAAGGTCAGGAAGGGTTGCTCAGTCTGTCAGGCCTGCAATCCCGATAACCGGAACGTCAAGGGGAAAGCCCAATGGACTCCGGTGCCTGACCAAACCATTGAGAGCGTGGCCATGAACGTCTTCTCCATGCCCGAAGTTCACATAGGCAAGGAGACCTTTGACTGTGTGGTCCTTTGTGTGGACCGCCACAGCGGCTACGTAGTAGCCGTTCCGGCACGCAAAAGGTGTAGGGGGTTGCATGCCAAGGAAGTGGCAGTCATGATGATTCGTCATTGGCTGACCGTCTTTGACATCCCCCGCACCATTTGCAGTGACCGAGGGCCCCAGTTTACTGGTGGCTGGTTCAAGGCCATGTGTTCCCTCATGGAAATACGTCATGCCAATAGCGTCGCCTATCTCAGCCGGTCCAACGGCCGGGCTGAAGTGGCTGGAAGGCAGCTGTTCGAGAAGCTACGCAAGATTCACATCACCAATCCACTTTGGAGCTGGTTTGAGGAGATGTGGCCCGCTCTGAAGGCCCATCATGACACCCCCACTCCGGGTGGATTGTCCCCTCACCAGATTATGTTCCGCAGGGATCCCATGGGTCGGGGACTTCCCTTGTCTGGTGATGGTATGGCCATGGACGCCAAGCAATCCTTTGCGCGGCAAGAGGCAACGGCGCGGGACATCCGCCGGCAGCTCGGGAAGGAGCATGCTGAGCGTCAGAAGTCCGCCCCGAGCTCGACAGCGCAAAAGTTCAGGGTGGGAGACCCGGTGTGGGTGATCAGACCCCGCCCTATGGGCACCCATCGCACCAAAACCTGGTTCACACCCGGAGAGGTGGTCCGCAGGATTGGTGAGGACACCTACCGCATCAAGGTGGGTCACGGACAGTTTCGGGAGCGCCAGGAGAGTCAACTCCGTGTGCGGGAACCCGACCTCCGTGGCCAACATTTGTCCCTGGACTACGCCGCACATGAGGCTGATTCGGACGACAATTATGCTGAGCAGGACGACTATACCGTTGAGAAGATCCTGGCCCAGCGTCCGAACGCCTCGGCACCCGGAGGCCTGGAGTTCAAGGTTCGTTGGCGAGGCTATGGGCCGTCCCACGACACCTGGGAACCCGTCTCCTCGTTCGTGCCGCGGATTAACACCCCCTTCATGGACTACATCCGCAAGCACAAGACCGAGATCCATGTCTCGGACTTGGCAGCACTCACCCGGGCGATTGCAGCCAGGGGCGCGTGATCACCGCCCTGAGCTCTCCCCTGATGCAGTTTGAGCACTTGTTTGGTCGACGGATCGTCCCTCACTTGCTTGCTCTCTTTCACCTTCCGGTGACCTGCCATCAGAGTGGCCATATACCCCCCCCTGTTGAATCCAGAGGAGGATGGCCCCTCTCTTCCACTCCTATTCGTCACTCCCCGCCTGCTGAATCCTTGGGAAACCAGGCAGGGCGACTGACCTTGACATTTCCTGAGCTCTTAGGGCCTTGAAGCCTGTAAGACGTTGCGCAACGGATGCCGCTGTCATCGGCATTGCGATCTTTGGGTGTGTGGTCTGGTCCCATGGCACTTGCAGGATCCAGAGCAGTCTACGTGTGTCTGCAGAGTATATATGGCCTGAACTCAGGCGTCTTTCTGTCCACCCTCCTGCATATTCCTTATCCTGACCAGGGCGTGGTTTGGCGCTCTATCCAGAGTGTGTTTACACGCCTATTTACCTGTTTATTGCTTATTTTTCTGTTCTCCGGGATATGTGCATCTGTATGTTAAGTGTTATCAGCCCATCACCGAGATATGGACTGTTTTTCCCCCCGAAGGGACACGAATCGGAATACGAAGGCGCCCTGAGTCGCCGTGCACATGCTCTTACATAAGGTCGAGCCTGGACCAGTACCTAAGTACAGATTCTTCTGTTTTTAACACACAGTACAGATTCTTCTGTTTGAGTGCCCGTGGTACCGTGTGCCCTAGTGGCTGTGATGTGCTGAGATCCTGATGGCACCAGGCGGGAAGCCCAGTTGCCTGACTACACTCCCAGCGGTCCGCCACTGTCAGTCCCAGTGTGAGCCTACCGACTCGCAGACGCACTTGCAGTCGGGTGGCGACCTCCGGTGTCCTGACCTCCGTCAGTCTGCCTGGGAAACTGGTGGTATGAGGAGTCGACGCCTCCGCCCAGACTGCATGGGGACTCCCCCATGCATGGCCTTTGTGGTAATGGGGCGAGGGAAAACACGTCCTTGATGCCCGATCCCTTGTGGAGGAGCTCGTTCGGCTTTACCACTCTGGACTCGCGTCGTGGATATGGACATGGTGCGCCCAAGGAAGGACCCGTGGGGACTCTCCCCAAGACTGCGGCCTTGGGAAGCCCGGGGTAGCCTGATGGATTCTTGTGGTCGCTTTCGACCTGTGGGACCACCTCGGTCGTCGTGTGACGCCTATGTTGGCCGTGTATGCCACTGCCACTGTGGTGGTGACCGTTGCAGCCGGCACCCGGTGCGCCTGGTATGGGTTAACGGGTCCTTTGGATGCCGAACAATCGCCGCCAGGACCCGGGACTTGATACTTGATACTATACTTGCGGTTACTAACAACTACTGCACCGTACCTGTCTTACTGTGGGATTGTAATGGGCAACCTGAACCCGCAAATTGGCCTGAAGTGAGGATGTGACACCCCCCCCCCCCCTTCAGGGGATGGTCCTGGGTACCCGCTGCCGTGCTTGGGTGTTATCGAGCCCCCCCCCAGGGTTTGCTCTAAGGAGGGGGGTGAAGCGGTACCCAGAACCTATGGCCCATGGCCCGGAGGCCTGTGAGCCCTCACACCCGTGTGGAAGCCATTGACACCCGCTGTCAGCGGGATATCCCTGTTCTCTAATCCGCGAAATCTGGAATCCGATTTCTAACCAATAAATCGATGTAGAATTACCATAATTTTATTGTCTTGGGCGACTTTCAGTCGGAAATCGGTGAAATACCCGATTTCTACCGCAATTTCTAATTGTCGTGAAATCGCCGCCTGTTGTCGCCTGTTCGCGCGCTTTCGTTGCTTCTTCGTGGCGAGTTTTGTGAGGGATTTTTCTCGAGTACCTTTGAGGTTCTAAGAAAACTTAAGGGCTGGATCTAGAGGATTTTTCTTGTCCTTTCATCTGGTGTGTTCACCAGAATTTTTCGCCGTTGCGTCTGAGAGAAAATCAGCGCGCAAGCTTTTCCGTCTATCGCTGGAACTCATGGTTCTCAAGGACCATGAGTTCGGGCGGAACCCTACATTCCCCCCCTATGCCTTTCATCCATGCCCCTTTCACGTGGGCATATCACTTTGTATAGGGAAGCGGGCAATAGGGATGTTTTAGGCAGCCTATGGGTTTCGCAAACCCAAGTCGTTTGCGTGCGCAAACGCTAACTTTGTGGCCTTGTGAGCATGAACGTTAAGAACCGAACACAATGCTCACAAGACCAAAGGCCCTAGGCCATTTTCGTTTTCCGAGCCAACTCAACGATGGATCCACGCAATTCAATGCCTACCAAAACTCATTTTTTGAAAAAGGGCAAATTTTGGTCGAAAATTAGGCCAAAATGGCCAATCCCCCGAGGCTCGTACTCAAAGCCTATGGGGAGCTGAGCCTTGAACCAAGGCACTATGTAAAGTAGAGACCACGAAGGACATCGTGGATGGCTGGGTTGATTTTTACAACCTTATCTTCTATTTTATATAATGTCGCCTTGTGAGCACGCGTGCCATACTGCCTCTTTGCACACGCGCTCATATGCAAGCACTAATGACACGAGTGGGTGGAGACAATCTAACCATAGTGGGCATATTTGAAGGCACCTACTATGGGCCTACTCCAAGAATGTTTACTCATATTTTTGCTCCTCAAGGTCCCAAAGATATGTTCATGCCAATATCGCCGATATATGCACTTTTTCCCATCAATAGTGTGCTTCAAGGATTGAGGTGTTAAAAATGTTTCCATTATGCTTTGAACCTCAACCCTTGTTGCAAAATGGAAGCAAAGCTTCGGTTTGCATCCATGCAAAAGCCCGAGGCTCCTTTCTATTGTGATACGGAGATACGATTTTTCGAGTGACCACTTTTGGGTGAATTTTGGCCGTTTTGCCCAGAATGGCCACAAACCCCTTCTCCCCCTGATTTTACCCCCGAGGTTGCGTGCGCCACTTGACCAAGGGTAAGGGCGATTCGGAGAGGGCACATAAGCCCGCATTGAATTGGGTCTTTCCCCATGTGGCCTCTCCTCTCGAAGGGAGAGTTGTGAGTCACCCAATTTGGGGTACGTTGCCATTCTGCCCCATTTGTGTGTCACTTTCCCTCCAATGGGGAAAATAGCTAGAGGCGACCATGAGGGTTGGCAAGTGGCATATATTAGGACCCAAGTCCCATGTGTCTATAGCACTTTTGGTTGGAAGGATCTTCGCTTCGTTTCAACCTTTTCACAGGATTTTTGGTTCTTGTGTTTTAGGTCCCCCCCAAAAGGACTATTTTTTCGCAGTGCCGTGGAGAGGCAGTTTTGGGCGCATTTTGACCATGCAACTTGAGCCGCCTAAGCCTGTGCCCTCAGCCATAGGCGGGGTGGTTATGGGTGTGGATGTTGCAGCGGCTGGGAGAAAGAGTTTCTGATATCCCTTGCTTGTTGTTGATATTGAAAACCTTGATTGCTTTTCAAAAGATGTTTCCCCAAAACTGCAAAAAGGTAAAGTCCACGAACAAGGAACACCACAAACAGGATCAAAGTCAGAATTGAGATAGTATTCTTCAAAATCAAAGCATTGTAAGCAAAGAGGGGCTGCATGTAGACAAATGAGTAATCAAATATGCAACTCAAATGGTTTTATAAACAAAGCAAATGATTTTATGTGAAAACTGGCATGACTCAGGCCTCCAAGATAGCACCAAGCACTTCATGTGCACTCTTTTGGATTAAATGGAGTTGGTTAGGAATCTGGGGCATATGACGTGGCCAGACACAGGAAATGACTTGGCCAAGCAACTGAATTCAGAAACAGTTACAATCTGGAACCACAATAAGTAGTAGAAACTTTTGAGTATAGGGGTTCTGAGGTGGGAGACCACTAGGCTTAACCTACAAGGCCCAAGGCATGAAGTGCCTACTTTATTTCGGTATAACCTCCATGAGGGATGATACCTCCGCTCCTTTGAGTGGTAGGGGTGGACTTCATGGGGGAGCTAGGGTTTTAACCCTAGTTGCCGAGAAAGTGTACTTAAAGCTTCATAAGAGAAACAAAAATGTTTAAGTGTTAGTCTCAGCACTTCCTTAGGCAAAAAAGAGGGGGCTGTAGCCTGGATCAAGTACCCCAAGAAAGACATGGTAGTGACTTTAGCCTGGATCAAGTACCCCAAGAAAGACATGGTAGTGACTTTTTCTTACTCCCCCCTGGAGTACTAGTTGGCTAAGCTAGTAGGACCAAGGAATAAGGCTCAAATTACCCTGAAAATACCTCAGAAAATGGTGTAAACCTTCACAAAACCTCCTCATCAATTCATTGAAGCTGTTCACACTGCTGGTACCCTTTAGAAACTGCGTGTTGTACCGTGAATGATGTCCCTTCGAAGGGGCATTCCTCAAAAGTAGCTGGCGTGGGCGTAAACTTTTGGAAAAACAGTTTGGGGGCAGTGGGGTTTGAACCCATGACCTCCTCCATAGAGTCTGCATTGCTACCCACTAGGGTATGATCGAACGCTCTAATGCGGACGGTCATCGCTGTATAAACAACGTATTTCAGTAATCGTCCTGACCAACGGCCAGGGCGGAGCAATACTCCTGATGGAGCCCACAAAACTCCAGGAGCTGAAAAAAATAGAAATGAGGACCAACAGGGAGTGAATCCTGTGGTTTAGCGAAAGGTGTAGCGATTTAACAAGTCAAATCGCTAAAAATTGACGAAATCACGCGAGAAATTGTCATTTTTACACCAAACCTCAAAGTCGCAGACAAGCGCAACGGAAGCGGACTTCAAAAAACAAGGTTGCGCAAGCGTAAACAGCTTTTGAAAAAGAAGGTATGAGCCGCAGTTTTTGAAGTTCTAAAGGAAGTTTTTGCACAGTTGCATCAAAATTTTTATAAACTTTAGGGAAAAGTATTCAAACTCAACCCACACCACAGAGCAGGTGGATAACCCACCTCTCAGGTATGCCAGTGTCATCTCACACGCATGCATTGCGTTTGTGTTGGTTGCTTCGTTAAAACGTCAGGGTTGTCAACGCTGTGTTAGTTCCGGGTTCGGGTGCTCCTCTCTCTTGCTCTGCACAGGTCAAAACAGGAATGAAAGGTATGCAATGCGAATGGAGTGCGCAGCGCGCACGTAGGGTTACAATATGCGCTCTGCTCGCGATGCATGTGCCTAATCGAGGCATTCACACGCTGTGGCGCTTTCCCTGTGCATGCACCCACCTTGCCTTCTATTCACAGGTCCAAAGGAGAAGTGTGTGCTCGCGTTTGCGTCGTTTGTGCATTAAAGTAGGGTTGTCTAAGACGCTTAGGCTTGTTTTGCGTTCGCTTCACTTCGGCATTCACACCATGCATGGTGAGTAAGGTAGGTAAGCCCAGGAGGAGCTCACCTCCTGGTTGAGTTAGTGTGGTTATGGTCTCGCCTCCCTTCCCTGCATGCGTGCACACGATGCATTAAAGGGATTCGACAGTAGGCCACGCGCTGTGCACGCGGTATGAACCCTTGCCAGGTTACTCAGGGCTTCGCCCTACGTTCCATAAGGGAACGGGCGAAGTCCTTAAGCTTGCTTGCTTGCAACTGGGTACAGGAACAGTGTATTATAGGGCACACTAAGAAGCGTATAATACGTGGAGTGTATCCTGGTTCCTCCGTCTTGAACCCAGTCCATTGGCCTCTGTTGTACAGGTGGGAGAGGTTCAGGGTGATTGGTGCAGTCCCTTTTAGCAGCGCTAAAACATGCTGCGCAGATCGGACAATCAATTGACTGCGCCTCAGCCAGGAGTGGCGAGGGCAGTTCGACTCCATCGACATCCGCGCTGTGCACGCCACCTGTACGCCCTTCCCCTCCAAGCCCCAGCAGGGAAACGTGTTGTGACGTCCCTGTTAGGCCACAGTTGCTTAGCAGCGCTGTGTTCTCTTGTCTTCTTCACAGGAGGGTCATTAGGACCCACGACTTTATCTTCAACACCACCCAGTAGAGCGTGCCTGTAGGAGTGGTAGTCGTGCGTGGGGGCTTGAGCCAGTTGCAGTAGCGCTCGCCCACCAGGATGGTGCCACTGTAGGGTGTGTAGGACCTGTAGTGCGTGTGTCACAGTCCCACCTGTTTTCTGCAATTTTAGCAGGGTTGGTGGGCTGTGGCAGTGGTTAGGTCAGCGTTTTGGCCACTTAGCAAAATGGCGTTTTCATGCCTTCATAGCTTTTGGCCACCCCTCCCTTTAGTAGTCAGGTAGGTAGGAAAAACAATACCTGGATTAGTACGCTGGGTATTCCCCCAAGGTTTTGCGCCAGCACAGAAATTGGGCGCATAGGGGAGCGGAGACCCGGGGCGTACCCCGTGGCATCAATAAGACAGCCCTCCAGGTTTAGCAAGCGTGCAGACTTGGGTATAATTAGGGCACCACTTCTGCAACTTGCTCTTAGGACCTCAGGCATAGCACACTCACACATACCCAGGCAGACATGTATAGCCACCAGGTTAGGAAGGGTAGAACCCCATGGGTCTGGACCAGTTAGGGGTCCTAACTGTGGGCACGCTTGTCCGCAAGGAGGGTGAACACACCTTGCTTGTCGTTCCCCCCTGGTCATTATAATAGCTAGCCACCGTTCCTCGTTGGCTCCCCAAGGTCATAACATCAGGGCAGGTCCCATGGCACACATGGTCAACAAGGCAAACACTCGCTGGTTGGCTGCAAACCTGATAAGCGGCCATCTGGCTCACGCTGGTAACCATAGGCATGGGACTGCAGGGCACAGACAGGGTCAGCGCAGTGCTCAGTAAGCAGTAGTCTGTGAAAAACCAACGGCCTTCGGCCAGGGAGTGGTTGTCACGGGGGGCTAACGGTCCTTTCCTGCGATGCAATGCGGGGCAACTGTGACAACTGCTCTTACACCCATACACAGGCACGTCTGCACAAGAGTGCTCGCTGCACCTGTAAGGTTAGAACACAGTCAGTAGATTGACACAGGGAAATTAGTTTCGCTTTTTACGCTGCGACATAGTCTCAGCACGGGTTAGTGGCTGCCCCTCGTTGTTCTCAACGAGGTAGGAGCGGAAAATAGGGTTGATACTCCCGTCTGGTTGTATGAAGGCTGACATAGGTTCCCAGGTTGCCTCAGATAACCCATAGCCATCCCACAGGGTTAGGAATTTCCAGCCCTGTTTGTACTCGTGGCGAGCAATACCTGCAACCACGTAGTAACCATCGACTGCCATCTCTTCGGCGGTCATCTCTTCGAGTTGGTCTGCCTCCTCTGGACTGGCAGCGTTCTCTAGGTCTATACGCTCGACCTCACTGTCGCTGAGGCGCCACTCATCCCAGGACAAATCGTCAGGGGAGTGATAGTGCCTCAACTGTTTAGGTGCACACAGCAGTTCACCACCTAGACGTGGACTGCACCTGACATGGATCCTGGATCCATCTATCCTGATGATACGATAGGGTCCAAAATAAGGGTCCTGTAGGCAGTTACGTGGCCAGGAGGGTAGACGTGAATGGTGAACCAAAACAAGGTCACCAATCTTGAAGCTGGCAGGTCGCCGTAGGCGGTTCCGTCGGCTCAGTTCACGGTCTCGAATGTGTCTTAGGTTAGTCCCAGCCTGGTTAGCCAGAGATTGCTTGTGTTCCAGCCAATCTCCCACAGGGCTCTTGAAGTCCTCAGGAAAGGGGGTTTTGAAGAACCATGCAGGTCGTCCTCCATGGAATAGTTCGTGGGGGGTGAAACCCGTAGAAGAGCTCCTGTGAGTTCTTGGTCAGCACTGCCCAGGGCACTAGGCGTACCCAGTCCTTGGTACGCTCCTGTTTCATCAGGATTCTTAAGTTTTGCTCCACCACACGGTTCTGTCTCTCACAGAGAGGGTTAGACGTGTGGGTATAGGGCACACCTGTGGTTACCTCTACGTTGAGGGCATTTAGCACTCGTTTGTACCACCCAGTGTCACTGCGGATGCGTACATCCTCATCAGAGTGCACCTGCTTAGGTGCTCCATAAGGTTCGAACCGTTGTTCGACCAACAGTTTCACAGTCTGCTCACCTGTGATTTTCTTATTGCAAGGGAACACACGGGTGAAGCGAGATAGGCCACAGGTGACCACTAGGCAACTATCATAGCCGCCGAAGCGTGGTAGGCCCTGGATGAAATCCACGTAGAGAAGAGAGTTAGCACAATAGGGTATGGGTAGGCTGGAGATCAGGCCCCTCTCCCTACTGTCGCTCTGCTTGCTGGCATGACAGCCACAAGCATCCACAATGGTCTGCATACGCGACCTCAGTTCAGTCAGGGTTAGACTAGAGTAGAAACACTCACGGAAGAAGTCCACTGAGCGATTAGCGCCAGTGTGACCAGAACTGAGATGGGACCACTGTAGGCACCCATCCAGTCGTGCCTCAGGCACCACAATTCGGTCCTCGTAGAAGAGGTACTGATCGTTTTTATACCACTGGTGCCCGTCGATGACACGGGGTTCGAGACGAGTTCTGAGGGTTTGGAGTATTTCCTTATACTCTGACTGATAGTCGGTTAGACTCCAACCCTCCAGGATACCAGCAGTGCGCATGGACAGGTCCAGCTGGACATCCATACGCTGGAACGCCTCTTTGGCCAACGCTTCAGAGCTCTCACCTAGGAGGGCGTCGAAGTTATTACGCGAGATGTAGTCAGCCATCTGGTTCTTCATACCTGGTATATGATGGACGGTCAACCTGAACTGACTCAGGTATGTCAACCATCGTTTTAGTTTCGCTTTTTCAGGAGGCGGGCCCTTCTGAAATGTCTTCACGGGCTCTTGGTCACAGAGCCATACAACAGCGTTAGTACCTAGAAGACGGGATTGGGAAGAGAGCACGAGCATCCCAGCCAGGAGTTCCTGGTCGTAGGTACTGTAGTTGGATCGTGCTTCATTGCACTTCAAGTTCCAGTGCCCCAGAGGCACCAGACGCCATTCATTGGCGGGATAGTCATGCTTCAGGGTTCCATCGCGGTTCAGACCTGAAGTGTGAAACTGGCAGTGCGACAACTCATTGGGGTTAAGCTCCTGCCACTGGTATAGGGTACCATGCCCCCATACGTCACACGCATCCGTGACGAGTATTATCTCGCCCTTAGGGAGGGGCACCCCCAGGCAGTTGTTGGAAGATATTTTCCTCTTCAACTCCTGGAAACAGGCCTCCTCCTTGTCGGTCCACCGCCAAGGGTTGGTCTTCTTTATAAGGTCAGTCAGGGGGGCTGATGAATACGTAAAATTGTGGATATGGCGTCGGTAAAAATAGCAGGTGCCAATAAAACTCCGCACATCGTGTAGACCCTTCTTAGGGTCGTCACGTATCTGCATGTCCTGTAGGGGCTGCATCTTAGACGCGGCTGGTTTCCACCAGCCATACCCCACGTCAAACCCTAGGTACTCCATCTCCTCTCGCATAAACTCACACTTCTCGAGTTTGATGCGGAGATGGTTTTCCTGACAGACGGTGAAAAATTCTTGCAGGAGGAGGATATGATCCTCTTGGGTATTAGTACCCAGGCTCACGTCGTCGATGTGGGCCTCCATCTCAGCCCGGCGGGAAACTACTTCGTGCACAAGGGGTCTGCGTCTCAGGATATATAGCATTTTGTTCATCAGCTCCTGAAAGAGAGCAGCGGCATTCGCGACACCAAAGGGCATGACCTTCCAGCGGAAGACACGGCCCTTAGGGGTTACAAAGGCGAGCAGTTCCTGGGCTGCTTGCGTTAGGTCTACTTGCCAGAAGCCACTGCGCTTAGCCATCTTGGTCTTGAATCGACACTTAGCGATTCTCTCCAGGGTGTTCTCCATGTTGGGGATACTCCCTGAGTGGTTCTGGGTCTTTTTATTGACCTCCCCATAGTCAACGACCAAGCGCATAGCAGTGGACCCAGGTTTAGCAACCAGAAAACAAGGGCTACAATGGCGGGGGTAGTCCCCGTGCTTATACTCCTCGACTAGGCCAGCATCTATACACTCTTGGATCTGGCATTCGATCTCGTCGATTTGGTTTTGTGGGGCGGGGTATGGTTGCCGCTTCACTACCGACCCTTCAAACTCTGGTTTGAGTTTGAGGTCCATCTGGACCAGTTTCTTACAAGACAGGGGTGGGGGCAACGCTCCAAAAACCTCCTGGTACTTGTGGATGAGCTTAGTGAGACGGCAGTCAAGATTCATGCTCTCCACTTTCTCGGAAAAATCCTCCTCAGCGCGGAGGTTACTCTTCCCTTTATCCTGCCTTTTTATACGCCCCACCGTTTCGGGGGGCAACTCATCCTCCCAGTCCTGGCGTTCCTGGGCATAGTGGAGGGAGTATACCAGAGGGGTCTCAGGATCGGGGAGAGTCATCTCTTCATCATCCTCCTCGGACCAAATAGAGGTTTTCGAGGTTCTCTTGAGGAGGTCCAGGCGGGTCCGTCGCTCGATACCCTCAGCCTTAGCCCACAGGACCTGCTGTAGTTCCTGCACGTCATACCCAGAGACGGGCATGTTATTGGGTGAGGGTTTAGCGCCAGGTACCTGACCTGAGGGGCCATCAGTGGCCCTCATGGAGAACACGGCGTGATCATTAGACCCGGCAGGGGCGGACTCGCCAAGATCCACCTCTTCCATGAGCAACTGCGCTAGGAAAGCGCTATGCTTCAGTGTCACAACCTCCGGGTCGACCGGGGGTATTACACTGGCGATATCGCTCAGGCGGTTGTCAGCATCAGCCAGCGGAGTAGAGACTGCTGGTGTCTCTGGCTCATCGGGGCACTCACCACTCGTAGTGGTAACCGAAGAGTACTCAGATCTCTTCTTGAGATCATGGAGGGTAAGGCCCTTGTTTTCGGCCATCAACTCCTTGAGTACAACCTGATCAAGGTCACTCACGGGCACGGGGTTTAGAGCACCATCTACGATGGATAGGAAACTGCCCCATTCAGGGGCGGGCATGGTCTCCTGAGAGTCCTCAGGGACGTAGAGGGGACCGTTGGGCAGTTCAGTCCTTCCCACAGTCATACGGTCCGAGAGGCGCCTCCAATAGGCGTGCTCACCTGTGGTACCCCAGTCGGGGGTGCACAGGACCACTCTCGCTCCTTCGAGGGCGATTTTGGTAATCACCTTGGCAAGCTGGGAGAAAGGGGGGTTTGCGTAGCACAACCCCATTGATTTCCAGTAAAAGCGGTACGCATTGTTTAGGTTCCGCGAGCAGTAGAGCTGCATCAGATGCTGCTCTTTACTCGCGAACAGTTCTACCTGAATTTCATTCAGGTCCAGCTGCAGGGCGGCCAGTCCATTTTCCAACACTGGCCGCACCAACTGATAGTTCTCAGTTCTGTAAGACCGGTTCACGTAAGGTAGACCGGATTCTTTTAGACCTGACAGCTCCAGAGGGACAGAGTATAGGCCACTGCCAAAAGCGCAGTGAAGGGCGTAGGGACATTGCAAGGACAGCAACTTCACCTGGGGGTTGAAGCGCAGAAAATCAGTGCCAATGACAATGTCAAAGGCGTCGGTGTCAAGCACTTTGCAGTGCTGCGTCACCTCCTCATCGCCTAGACATACAGTCACATCAACCCCCACCAGGGAATGGATGGACCGACCATCCCCTACCCTTATGGCCACTGTCTTGGTTTTCCGGATCTTGGCTTGTTTTAGCAATCTGCGGGCCACGATTGAGAGCGTGGTGCCCGTGTCCAAGACCGCCTTGTAAACCTGATCATCTATTTTGACGGTGATCCAGAAAACCAAATCTTCTTCCTCGGAGCCGCCCCCCTATTCCCCTTCAGGGAATTTCACTTCAAAGCCCGCCGCCTGCAGGCACTTAGAGTGCCAGTTGAGGCGGCGCTTCTTGGCGTTCTCGTTTCCCTTGTCAGCGCCACCGGCGCTCGCGGTAGAGGGTGCGGTTCGCTTCTCCCCAGGCTGCTCACCCTTGGGGGTGGGGCCTGGTTTTCCCCCTGTGGGGAGTGTGGAGTTCCTTCGCCCTCCTCCAGGGTTACCTCCACCGGGAGTTCCCCCAGGGGTACTGCCTCCCCCCTTACCGGCGTTCTTACGCCGTTCTTCCTCGGCCTTCTTTAGCTTCTCGGACTCGCGGCGTTTTATGTGGCACTCATCTTCATGGTGCCTCCTCTTGCCGCAGTAGCCACACGTGATAGTGCAGCGGAAGTGGTCCTGGTGTTGGACCTCCTGACCATGCTTGGTCTTCTGCGTCCGCCGCAACTGGAGCATACAAGAGCTGCGTCCATCGCAGTCAGGGGCGTGACATGGTCCCCCCTTGTCGTCCGTAGGCTTGCAATAAAAAAGATTGGGGGCTCCCTTGCCTTGAGCGGGGGGGGTCTCCGTCATATGCCTCAGTGGCCCTCCCTTACCCTTCCCAGGGTTAGAGTGGGGTTGTGGGGACTTCCCTCCCTGAGGCTTTTCAGCAGGGGCCTCCCTCCGCAGATGTTTGCGCAGGTATTTATCCATGTGAGAGTCGTTTTCTCTCTCCATGGCGAGTTCGATCAGAAGATCGACCAACTCATCGTAAGAATAAGTCCTGGATTTCCTCTCGGACGTCTCGTTACGATTCTCCCAAGTCTTGGGAGGAATTTTACCCACGAGCCACAGATGAGGCTCGGTAGGCCCGTATGAGGAGGGGTTCATCCTCCCCATTAGCTCCTCAAGCTGCACCACGAACTCAGAAATACGGGCAGCTGTGGGGAACTCAGGAAGTGGGGGTAGTTCCTCTATCTCCGTACGGACCCTCAGGTCCGTTTCCTAGACTGGGTACATTTGCTCCAGTCTTTTAAGGAAGTCTCCCCAACTGGAGCTCTTCCTGATGGCAGTTTTCACCTGCCGCTGAAGGAACGTTTTCTTGCACGACTTCTTGATGAGCGTGCACTTGGTCCGGACATCAGCATGTTGCTGTCCGGTGAGGAGTAGAAACTCCGAAAACTCTTCAGCCCATTCGGGCAAGTTTTTAGGATCGAACTCAGGGAGCTCGATCTGAAGGTTCGCTATGGCGATGCCCTTCGTTCCCCGACCTGGTACACCAGTGTCACCTTTTCCACCTAAGGGGGGTGAGGGGTAGACAGTGGCAAGTGGTGCCAGTGCAGCCAGCCCATAGTCCTCCATCTCAGCCTCAGTAGAATCCCCAATAGTGCATACAGGAACAGTCCTCACACGAGGGTGGAAAGGGCTTGGACAAGTGTCCAAGGGGGTGCTGCAGATCCCTCTGCAGCTTTTCACGCCCCGGGTCAGGAGTTCAACACCCGGGGACATGGTCGAGGGGGGCTTCTTCAGTTCAGACAGCCCCAGTCTAGCCTTGAGTGCTGCAGACAGTGCACTCGAATCAGGATCTTCATCCCCAGCCCCCAGAACCCGGGAAAGGAGTTCCATGGTCTCATCCAGACCGAGTTTAGGGGCAGCCATACGTGAAGGTAAACCTCTTTCGACGCGCACGGGCTCGGGGCACACCCCACGAGGCGAAAGTGGTCTTGGCCTCGAAGGTGACGACGGGGTAGGCTCTCTAGATATCCAGTCCGCCTCCCATTCCGAGCAGTCATTGGACGTCGTGGCGGATATTTCCCCATAAGGTGCTTCGAACCCCTCACCCCACGTGGTGCCGAACATGGGATACGCCTTCATCGGTTCTTTCTCCTTCTCCTTCTGTCCCGCTTTTCTCCAGGCTTTCACTTTGGCGGTCGCGACATTCTCCATCGCGGCCTGGGCTTCAGCATCAGGGGCATCCTCAGAAGGAGGTAAGGAAGATACGACAACGAGGGCAGCCGCCATCGGATCCCTCCCTTCGAGGCTTCTGAGGCGTTCCTGGGTTAACACAGGCGCCTCAGGGGCTTCTCTCATTTATTTTTCGTCCGCCCCTCTTGCTTGGTGCTCTCCGCGCCAGCCAGTAGTGTCCACAACGACTGTATCATCTCTTCCGCTCAGGGACATAGCTCTGGAAGGTCCTGCTACAGGCCCCGCCGTTGCCTGGGACCTGTTTGGCAGGGTCTTGGTGTAACGGCAGCAGTGACAGCACTCAATTATACACTGATGTGATCAGAATTTCAATGATTCTCAGATGTACATTAGTGCAGTAAATTTTCCGCTTCATTTCATGTTTTCCGTTCCCCGCCAGATGTCGCCTGTGAGCGCGCGTCGAGTCGCATTTGTCTTTCGTGATTTCCCAAACGGATTTATTTAAATTATTTCGAATGATTTCACGTTGTGTCATTATGTGCGATGAATGCGCATTGAGATTCTATGTCTGCTCCATTTTTGTAGACCGGGTTTTCGTACTCTTCATATTCCACCATGGAGTTCAAAGGTTTGAGGTTTGAGGTTTGATTTTGCGGGTACTAGACGCCTTTCGGCCCCGGGGGGCCACCTGGTCAGGCCAGGTGATATCCTCCCCACCGGGTCCTAGTGGGGGGCCCTCCAAAACACACCTCCTGCCTGGTGGCGGAGTCCCCCGGGATCACAGAGCTCGGAGCCCCGTCCTTCCCCGGCTTCGGTGTTTCGCCACTCCCCGGTCAGTGCATCAATTTGCAGCCGTGGCTGCGGGCGCTTACCCACTGCGTCGCCCCCCTAATGCGTGGTCGCCTGGGGCGCCGGCGCCGCCGGGCCCGTGCTACTGGCTTGTCGCCAGTGGGACCCCCTTGGGCTGGCGCGGAGGCTGCCTAGCCTAGGGGTTGGGGCGTGGCGCTGTGCGCCACTACTGCCTTGGCGGGTGCAGTGCCCCGTCTGTGTGTGCGCGGCGCTCGCGGCCGGTTCGGGGGGTTCGGGCCGGTACCTGGTGTTGTGTCTCTCTCGTTTCCCCCTCCCCGCCCCGCGTGTTCCGCGCTGCGTGTGGCGGGCCGTCCCGTCCAGTTGTCCCTTACCCTCGCTTGCTGGTACGCCATTCCACGTGGTCTGTGCGTTCCGCGCGCTCGGTCGAGTTGCCCTTCTGGTAGTCCCCGCGTGTCCCTTTCGTGTGTGTGCGCTCGCGCTCTCGCGGTGTCCGCTCCCCCCCCCCCTGGGTGGTGTGGCGTGCGCACCTCGCGTGGTCCCGGCACTGGGTGCTGGTAGGGCCGTTCCACGTGGTCCGTGCCCCTCCGCGTGTCCTGTTCCGGTCCCTTGCCCCGTCTGGCGTGCTTGGGGGGGGGCGGTCCGGTCCCGGTTCCCCCCTACTTGGCTTGGGGTTGTGGGGGTGGCGGCAGGGCGTCCCCGGGGGGGTGCCTTCTACCGTTGTGAGGGGCGTCTGGGGTCATGCGCTCCCCCTCCCCCGACTGCCCGCCCACTGGGTGGGCTGCCGGGGCCCGCGATCCACGTGTTGTAGGCACGGGCGTGCGGGTGTGGGGGCCCTGCTCTGTCCCCTCGGCCGGCACGCCCTGTGGGGGCTGCGCGCCGCGGGGCGGGTCCGTGGCGTTCATGTGCTGGGGGGCGGGCAGGGGGGGGGGGGGCGTGCGCCGTACCCCCCAGTTGTGCGGCCGGGGGGGGGCCTGTAGGGCGGGGGGTCGCTCTGCCTCATTCCGTCCCTCTGCCTTCCCTGGGCAGGCAACAAAGCGGGTGTCACTGGCGTTGCGCTGTCCATGGGGGGCGTGGCCCCCCATACCACTCCGGTTCGTGCTCACCAGGCTTCTCTGGGTACGATCTGTGCGGCGTCCTGGCGCGTAGGCGCGGGCTCGCTTGTTCTTCGCGGCCCCCATGGGGGCCGGCGGCTGGGGTGGGGGGGCGGGTCGCGCTCCGGCTCCTCTCGCGGGCGGGGGGGGACCATCCCCCCTGCCTCGGGGGGTGGGGGCCGGGGCCCCAGCGGCCCGCGGGCCAGTGGGGGGGCGGGGGGGGGGGGTGTCGCGCCGCGGCCTCCCTGCTCCCCTGCTGCGCGGCGGCCTGCGGTACTCAATCCTGGCCCCCTTCGTGTCGCCGGCGCGCTCCCTTCCGGCGTGTGCATGCGGTCGGGGCCGAAGTGCTGCCCCGGGGTGGGGGGGGTGAGAGGCGGTCCGCGGACCGCTCTCCCGGGGGCCCTTGCAGACCTGTACCCCCCCCCTGCCCTCCCTGAGTGGGCTGTGGTCACGGGAGGGTCATGTGGGGCGCGTCCTCCATACTGTTCCGTTGCGCGCGTTGCCCCGGCACGCCAGTGTGGGCTCGCGGGAGCAGGTCCAGCGGCCGCTCCCCCCACCGCGTCGCCCCCCCGGCTCCGGGGGGGCGGAGGGCCGCGCCCGTGGCTCCCCAGCTGGGGGGGGTGCGGGGGGGGGGGGGTGTGGGGGGCCCTCTGGTCCCCTGGCGATGCCTCCTGACGGCCGGGGGGGGGGGCGGCATGGCAGTCCTGGCCCCGGGGGCCAGCCATCGGCTGGGGGGTCGCGCCCTTCCCCCGCCCCCCTCTACCTAGAGTCGGATCCTCGTGCAGGCCCTCGCTGGGGCCCCTCATCCCCCCGGCCGTTGTCGCGCGGCGCTGGCAGGCCGGGGGCGGCTGTGAGGGTTAGCGGTCAGTGGTTAGCGGGCTGAGGGGCAGCAGGCTCCCTCCCGCGCTCGTTGTCTCCGTACTCCCTCCCGCGGGAGGTGGCACGGTCTCATGCGTCGTGCCGTACCATGGGGGGGGCGTAGGTCGGGGGGCCCGGCTCCTCCCCCCACTCTCGCGCATCCGCCGTCTGGGCCATCACCTGCGCCGCCGCTTGTGTGCTGTCCATGGGGGGCGTGGCCCCCCATACCACTCCGGTTCGTGCCCACCCGGCTTCTCTGGGTACGATCTGTGCGGCGTCCCGGTGCGCAGGCCTGGGCCCGCTTGTTCTTCGCGGCCCCCATGTGAGCCGGCGGCTGGGGCGGGGGGGCGGGTCACACTCCGGCTCCCCTCTCGGGCGGGGGGGGCCCATCCCCCCTGCCTCGGGGGGTGGGGGCCGGGGCCCCAGCGGCCCGCGGGCTGGTGGCAGGGCGGGGGGGGGGGGCTGTCGCGCCGCGGCCTCCCTGTTCTCGCTCCGGGCGGCGGCCTGCGGTACTCCTTTCCGGCCCTCTCCGTGTCGCGGGCGCGCTCCCTTCCGGCGCGCGCGTGCGGTCGGGGCTGAAGTGCCGCCCCGGGGTGGGGGGGGGTGAGGGGCGGCCCGTGGACCGCTCCCCCGGGGGCCCCAGCTGACCTGAACCCCCCCTCTGTCACCTCGGAGTGGGCTGTGGTTACGGGAGGGTCATGTGGGGCGCGGCCTCCTTCCTGTTCCGTTGTGCGCGTTGCTCCTGCACGCCAGTGTGGGTTCGCGGGAGCAGGTCCAGCCGCCGTTGCCCTTACCGCGTCGCCGTTCCTCCTGAGCGGGGGGGCGCCCCCCCGGCCCTGGGGGGGCGGAGGGCCGCGCCTGTGGCTCCCCAGCTGAGGTGGGTGCGGGGGGGGGGGGCGTGGGGGGGCCGCCCCCCCGCCCGCTCTCGGGCCTGTGTGGGAGGGGGGGGGGGGGAGTGGGGGGGGGCCTTTGGTCCCCTGGTGATGCCCCCTGTCGGCCGTGGGGGGGGGGGCGGCATGGCAGTCCTGGCCCCGGGGGCCAGCCATCGGCTGGGGGGTCGCGCCCTTCCCCCGCCCCCCTCTACCGAGAGCCGGATTCTCGCGCAGGCCCTCGCTGGGGCACTCATCCCCCGGCCGTTGTCGCGCGGCGCCGGCCGGCCGGGGGTGGCCGTGAGGGTTAGCGGTCAGTGGTTAGCGGGCTGCGGGGCAGCAGGTTCCCCCCCGCGCTCGTTGTCTCCGCACTCCCTCCCGCGGGAGGTGGCGCGCCCTCTTGCGTCGTGCCGTACCGTGGGGGGGGCGTGGGCCGGGGGGCCCAGCCCCCCCCCTCAACTCTCCCGTACCCGCCGTCTGGGCCTTCACCTGCGCCGACGCTTGTGTGGGGGCTGGGGCTGCGGCGGCGGCGGGTTATGCCGGCGGTAGCGCCAGTGGGCGAGGGCGCTGCGCAAAGCCCGGGGGAGCCAGTTGTTGGCGTCCGCATCCGTGATGCGGAGCACCGCTCCACCTTCCAGGAAGGCCGGCCACGTCGGCTCCCTGTCGGGCCACACCGCCCGGATCACTGACCTGAGGACCCTCTCATGGTCCTCTGGGGCTGCCCATCCCCCCGGGGGTACCTCTCGGTTTCCTCCGTCCCTCCGGAGGAGCACGGCATCGAAGGGCCGGTTCCTCGACCTCCTGGAGGTCCCCTGGTTGGCCCAGCACAACCACCCGTACACCTCCCCCACCAGGGGGAGGGTCTCCTCCCCCAGAGGGTCCGGGACCGCGCCCCAGTCCCGGTCCCATGGCCGGCCCTCCTCTGCCCCCCGTGCCGGCCCCCCTCGCTGCCCCTGCGCCTGCGGCGCCGATGCCGCGCCCCGTCCCTCCTCCGCCGAGGCCATCCGCGCCGGCTCCGCCCTCGGCGCGGGGGGGGCTTGATGGTGCTGGTGTCGTGGGGGTTGGGGGGGGATGAGCTCGCCGGCGTCAGGGTCGATGTTGTAGAGGTGGTGGTGGTGGTGGTGGTGGTGGTGGTGGGTGTGGTGTGCCGGCATCTGTTGGATGCTGGGGGGGATGCACCTCACCGGCTGCACGTCCGGCTGCGGGGGCGCCCCGCCCTCTGCCCCCCTCCCTTCGCCCCGTCCTCCCCCCTGGGCTCCCATGCCCCGTCCCGCCTGTCCCTTGGGGCCCGCGGCGCCCTTGCCCTTGCCCTTGGGCCCCTTTCCAGCCCCCTGCCCGTGTCGCGGGTCCCGCCTCCCGTCCCCCACGCCCTGGCCCGCTCGCTCTCCCACCTCCCCTCGCCCTGCCCCCTGCACCTGGGCTCCCTGCCCGCGCCCCTGCGCGCCCTTCCCGTGCCCTGGCCCCTTCCCTAACCCCTGCCCCGTGTCGCGCCGTCCGCTCTGCTCCCCCCCGCTGCTGCGCCCTTCCTGGACCACTCGCCGGGCGTCCCGCTGCCTTTGCAGCTGCGGCAGCGTGACGCCCGGCGGCGAGCGCTCGCGCGTCGGGGGGCGGACGTGCCGCTCCCGCCCCGGGGGGAAGGGCTTGGGGGGGAACGGCTTGGGGGGCCTGGTGTGGGTGTGGGTGGGGTTGGCGTGGGCGCGGTACTTCGCGCTCTCCCTGTCCACTGCTGCTGCTGCGGCGGCCGCCGGCGAGGCGTCCGCGGCCCGTGCGGGGTTCTTCCCCCGCTTGCGCGGCGTGCTGGGGGCCGCGGTGTGGCCGGCCGAGGCGGTGTCGCGGCCCGCCGGGGTCGCGGCCGCAGCCCTTCGCGCGCCCTCCTCGCTCTCCTTTGCCGCCGTGGCGGCCGCCGACGAGGCGCCCGTGGCCGCGGTCGCAACCCCTCGCACGCCCTCCTCGTTCTCCTCTACTGCCGCGGCGGCCGCCGGCGGGGCGCCCGCGGCCCGTGCGGGGTCCGTCCCCCGCGTTCGCGGCGCGCTGGAGGTCGCGGCGCGGCCGGCCGAGGTGGTGTCGCGGCCCGCCGGGGTCGCGGCCGCAGCCCCCCGCGCGCCCTCCCCGCTCTCCTTCGCTGCCGTGGCGGCCGCCGACGAGGCGCGCGTGGCCCGCGCGGTCGTGTAAGTGCGGCTAACCCCCATCTGCTCAGATTTTCACAGATCTGCCCCAGATTGGCTACATTTTGGTCATTTTCTCTGCTTCGGCGGAATCGCCGCCCCGCAGCTCAGTCTCAGGATCAGACCTATACATTTCTGATGTGCCGGATCTGATTCCGCGGTCCATTCATCGTAAATCCGCCGCGTTACGATCATTTACCCGGAATCGCCATTTGCCGCTGACGCGCGTGCGCGAGCCAGATCGGCCAAATATTTTTTCACAATCGGATTTGTATAAATCTTTTCAGATAGATATGGACACTCAGATGTACTTAGGAATATCCGCATCAATTTTCTTCATAGACTGGGATTTTTTGCCGGATAACAATCAGCATGGATCTTGCCTCCGTTGTCGCCGCTCTTGCCTCCGTTGGTGTCCGTGTATCCGGTTCTGCCCCCAACAGCAGCGCTCAGGTCGACTCCTCGCGTGCCTGCCCCCCCGGTCTTGCCAGCCCTGAGCCCTCCGGCACCATCCACGACCTAGGGCAGCACTTTCATGGTAGCAGAGGCTACCTGAATGTTGCTTCAGTGGCATCCTATCCACAGCCCGCTCCCCAGTACGGCCCCGTAGACCCCGCCGCTCCTGGAGAAGTAACGATTACGATACCATGGTGCTGTTCGAACGAGGCCTTGAGAGGAATGCCTTGCGCAAGTCCAAGCTGCCCAAGAAGGGCGCACATCAGCAGCTGTGGGGACCCAGATTACCATCATCCCAGTCGAAACTGGCCATCGAGCAGCTGGAATCCACCGGCCTACGACGATGGCAATGCTCCGGTGGACCTTACGGAGCTGGCAGGTACCAACATTCCTTACGGAGGTCCAACATTTGAGACCCTGGACGCCGATCTGAACGACATTGAGATGGGCGGTCCAGGTGAGGTACCTAGCTATAATCGACCAGCCTCTTGGGCACACTGGGGCGACCATTTGTCCCCAGAAGTGACCTGTAACCTTGAGGCCCTTGAGGCCCTTTGTTACTTAGCCTCGTCTAAGCTGATCGAACAAGAAAGAATCGCCTCTGATTTTTCATCGGAATATTTTTTCCTCCTTCAGAACGAAATTAATACTAGGATGTGGTGGCGTTCTCAAGAAGATGACTCTTTTGCCATTTTTTTGCAGATCTGGGAGGCAAGCCCCTTCCCGAAGGAGAAGGTCCGGGCACCTGTTCCCGGGCCCTCCGCCCCTCATCCCCCTGTTTCCATCCGCGACGATCTAGCCGCCGCGGTTGAGGAGGGAATTTTAGAGGCGGCCAGGCAGGCAAGCCTGGAAATCAGGGCTGAAGGAGCTCCCCAAGTGGACTCCTGGCTGCGGACCACCGAGATCAGCGGTCCGACAGCCTGCTCAGGCCCTTCAGGACACGGCATGTACTGTCCTGCCGACTGCTCCTGCAGATTCCAGCGAGATGCTGAGCTCCAACAGCTCAAAGATCAAATGCACCTCATCATTCAAACGCTGGGAATAAAAAATCTTTTCAAGACGCACATGCGGTCTGAGGGCGCCTCATCGGTGGGACAAGCAACAGAGCCATCGGAGGAGGCGACAGAAATTTTTTCAATTGCTCCTTCGGTGGACTCCAGGACCACCGATGCAAGGATCAGCAGGACCAAGCTAAAGGAAAGGGTTAAAATCTCTTGTTCTGAGAGTAGGACGGCGAAGGCTAGGACTGAGGCTCAGAATGCCAAGCGAACTGCCTCCCGTACTGCCCCTCCTGCTGCTGATTCCAATACCTTAGCCCAGCTGTTGCTCGCCGAGACCCTCGCCGGAGCTGGTGTGGCGAATGATGCCGCCAAGGTGTCTGCCATTACGGCCGGTGTTGGGCTGGATTCGCTTCTTAACCCTACTTCCTTGCGACTTCGTCAGGTTGCCAAGCAACCGAAGTATAATGGGAACCCCCGACGTTGGCCTCAGTTCCAACGGGAATTTAAACTGTGGGTTAAGACTCAAAAACTCCAAGATGATCAGTTCCTGATGGCCCTCTTGGATTGCCTTGAGGGAGCGCCGGCCAACACTTGGCTCAGGACTTGGAGTGATCGCGAGGATACAAGTTCCCCCCTTACCTTTGATGAGGTGTGGGAACAGTTGGAGGTACGTGGATCCCGGCTGCCAGAGGACCACTACCACCAGATGTTGAAGAATTTTCCTTCATTCTCGCGATTAATCTTGCACGAAGTGCAAGACAAGAAACAGCGCTTCTGGAATTTAGTGGAAGAAGCTGAACATTCAGGCGAAAAACTTTCTAGTGCCGAGCTGAAAAGTCTGATTTTTGACAAGATCCCCTCAGAAACTGCCGCTACCCTTCGGAACAAACAGTCCGAAGAAAAGGTCAAGACCTGGTGGGCGGAGGTGGAAGGCTTCGATGCCTCTGCCAACAAGTTTTCCGTCAGGGAGGCACTTCAAAAGTGCTCCCCCACGTCCTTCTCCAAGGTGAAATTCACTGAGGAGACGGGGAAAATAAAGTTTCATGAGCACGAGGATCGGGACTTGTTTGTCCAAGTCCTCAACAGGGGAGTCAGCTTCCATGGCCATCGCCTGAAGGCCAAAAACTGGGTGTTTTCGTACACCCCGAAGGAACTCTGGGAGGAGGTTGAGCGGCTCGCCGACGCCGCCAATCAGAATTTCCATGAGGGTCTTGGGGGAAACAAGAATACCCAGCAAAACACCCAAAATGGGGCCCAAAAGGGCAACAAAAAGGTGAATGACACCCGGAATGTTCAGCAGCACTGTAGCATCTGCCTTCTTTTAGGTTCTACGAACCGAGCTAAGACGCATTCTACTGATAATCACCGATGGTCTCCTTACGATCACAAGGTGATTGGTGAAAATATCAGTAATTCGCAGAATTCAGACAGGAATGACAGACAGGTGCACGGTGGGAAGGCTGGAAAAGGGAATCCGACCCCCTCCGGTGGAAACAAAAATCCTGGAGGCCCTGGCGGGTCCCAAGGCACAGGAAATCGGACTCCATCCGGCTCCGGTGGGCAGCCGAACGGCCAGAAAAATCCCAATAGCAACGCCGGAGGCGGAAATCGAAATCCAGGCCAAACCCCTCCATCCGGTGCAAACAAGGGAAATGCTCTAGGATTCCAGGGTAAAGGTAAGGGAAATCCTTCGGGAACCCCTTCCTCTGGTAAGGGCAGAGGGCGTGGCGAGGGTGGAGGTCCATTATCCGGCGGCCGTGGCCGTGGACGTGGAAAGGGCAACCATCGTGTGGATCAGGTCTCAGGTGCAGATCAGGTGTCCGATGCGGACCGAGATTACGTTGAAAATGCCTTGAATCTAGCAGATGATCCGCTCCAAGATGAGTGGGTCGACGAATCAGGGTGTGTCCATAATGTTAACGCAGCCACTGGAGGTCAGAACGCCTAGGGGAGCCACGAAAATCGCCCCTCCCCAGGCGATTTCAGGCATGATCCCCAGATTCCTTCTCGACCACTACTGGATGTAGGGTCGCTTGTCTCCTCTCCCCTGGATCCGGCAGTGGATCCTTCTGTTGTAGTGGACGAGGTTGGTGTACAGTCCAAGCACAGGGCCCGTCAGTTTGTCACAAAGCTGTGGGTCTCTGATTGCAAGGGCAATTTCCACCTCGCCACTTGTTTGTGTGACAATGGATCGGAGGTAAATCTCCAATCCAATTCCTTTTTGCCTGACGACTGCGTGTTTGATTCGCCTCATCCTGTTACCCTCGAGGGAGTTTCTGGACATTCTCTCACAGGTGGGCAACGCGGTTGTTATATATCAACTCATTTGGTCGCTCAAGACCTTTGGGAAGATGGCAATGTGGAGGAAGTTATCCTTAAGGATGACTACTTCTATCGTGCCGACATAAAGTATGACCTTTACTTGGGCCATCCTTGGCTTCGCAAGAACAGGGTGGCGCCCGTAGGTCATCGGCGTTGTTTTTTGCTGGAGTCAGGTCCCTTGGAGCGTCCTGAATTTCGTTTTTTGCACGCAGGGTTTAAAAGTGCAGAAGAATTTTTGAAGCAAAAGGTTACACCAAAGTTTGGCGAAGATGTCACCATTGCAGAGGTGAATGGGAGTGCCAATTACTCCCGAGAGTTAGAATGTCTTCGTAGGGACTCCCAGCCACGACGCCCTTCGCGCTGGCACTCTTCATCCTACAGAGTTGTCGACAAATGGCGCGATACAATTTGTGAATATTTTTATGAACACCATTCCTTTTGGCCACAGTATGATGCCTTTGCTAACCGCGAGAACAAGCGCTTTGACAAGCACTTTCGCGACGCTTGGACCCATAAATGGGACAAGAAGTTATGGATTAATCCTCCGTTTCACTTAATCCAGCAGGTCATCCACAAAATCAAGCAAGATAAAACCCAGGCGATTTTAGTTGTGCCCTTGTGGGACGACAAGCCTTGGTTTCAGGAATTGCAAGACATTTGTGTAGATTACATCGAACTTCCCAGGAAGATTAAGCTGTATGCCAGGGACGACACAGGTCCCCTGCCACAGCGGCCCTGGAGTTCGCTTGCATTCCTGGTGGATGGAAAGCTTTCTGACTCTGATTCTGCTGATTCTAGTACTGATTCCTGTGTTGGGTCTGAATCTGAGGTTGAGCGTGGTACTGATGATGAATGTTGTTTTTCTGATTTTTGTCCGTCAGATGCCCATTGTGATCCAACGTCAAATGGATCCGCCTCGTCTCCCTCTTCCCCAATACGATCTACATCCAAAAGAATCTACGGCGCACGGACGACAAAAAAATTTTCTTCGCGCCGCAAATTCAGAGTTTTTTATGAAAAACCCCGTGTGGAAGCTTTCATAGATCCTTTCGAGGAGCTGGATCACGAAGAGAATCTCTGGAATGTCGACACTCGACCCACCTATCTTCAAGAGGCAGTTGATACGGACCTTTTTAGAGACATCCGTAAGAAGATTCTTCCTGCCAAGGCCGAAGAAATCGCCAAAGTTTTTTCGACAGTAATTCCTGGCGATCAGGTGGACACTGAGTTGTGTTCCAAGAAAAGAGATAAGATTTTTGAGGAACGGAAGGACACAACCCTTTCGGGGAAGTTGATCAAAAACCCTCCTGTCCGTGGGCAGTTCGGTGAAGCCTTCATCGAGCTTCGTGAAGGGTACAAGGCGAAGAAACAGCGTCCTTATGAGACCCATGGACAGAAACATGAGATACTCAGAAAAATAATCGAGAGAAATCTCAGGGAATTTGGTTGGCTTGAGGGTTGTATGACCAGCGAGTGGTGCTGTGCACCCTTCACAGTCCCGAAGCCGCCGCCTGCAGACCAGAACACTATTGATGGTTGGCGAATGGTTGTTGATTTTCGCAACCTCAACGCCGAAACCAAGGCGGATTCACACCCCCTGCCCCTCATTGAGGAGGAAATCGCCAAGAGGGCAAGAGGTCGTTTGTTTTCTGTGCTGGATCTCCGTCACGGCTTTCACCAAATGCCGTTGAGGAAGGACAGCCGACCTCTCACCTGTATGTGCACGCCATGTGGCCCAGTCCAGTGGACGGTCATGCCCATGGGCCTGAAGAACGCCCCTTCGTTTTTTCAAAGAATGATGGAGGATGTGCTTTTTACAGCTCATCCTGAGCTTCGTGCCTTCGTGAGTGTGTACATAGATGACATAATCATCGCGACAGAGGGGGAGGGACTGACCGAAGCCGAGCTGGTGGCCCTACATGAAAAGCAGCTGAACCAGGCTTTGGACATTCTTGGTGCCAATCAGCTGATTTGTGGGCCAAAGAAGGGAAAACTATTTTTAAAATCAGTCGAATTTTGTGGTTCTCTCCTTGAGAATGGCACCCGACGACCCAGTCCAGGGAAGCTCGTCGCTATTCAGAAGTGGAAGCGCCCTGAGACGATCACGGAATTGAGAGGATTCCTGGGTTGTTGCAATTTTTACCACACTTTTGTGCCGAATTATGCCAAATTTGCTGCCCCCCTCACTGAACTATTGAAGGTAGGGAGAGATGCGGGCAAGGCAGGTTCAGAGGTTCGTGTCAAGTGGACTGACGAGTGCGAGGAGGCCTTCCATCACTTGAAGGCGGCCCTCTGCGAAGTCGCCACGTTGCATGTGCCGAAATTCGACCGACCCTTCTACATAAGAACCGACGCTTCTAGGTACGCGATCGGAGCTGTCCTTGAACAGGTTGATGAAGCCACAGGTGATCATTACCCTCTTGCATTTTGTTCTCGGAAGCTAGCTCCACGCCAGATGCAATGGTCACCGGGTGAGCAAGAGACTTATGCCATAATCTGCGCTCTGAAGAAGTACCAATCGTGGGTTGGCACCAATCGAGTCGAGGTCCTAACGGATCATCGATCTCTGGAGTATTGGGCCACCGAACACATTGATACTGTCGCAAGCCCAGCTGGTCGACGGGCCAGATGGCACGAATTTCTCAGTCTGTTTGACCTCCATGTGTCGTATTTGCCTGGAAAACACAACACGGTAGCGGATGCTCTGAGCCGATGGGCTTACCCCGCTTCAGAGGGGCTGCAAAGTACCAACATCCATGGTACGGAGCAGGACCGCCACGTCGTAATCGAGTGGGATCAAGAGGAAAAAAAGCTCATTCGACGTGAATGCATGCAATGCTCTGTTAAACAGCATGCATTACCGTGTCATGACATCACGCCCTTCTCAGATCCGGCGCATGCTCATGAAATCATCACCAAATCACTGAAAGTCGTGAAGAAAGTCACCGATCCCTCCTCAGGGAGTGTGAAACGGTTCGAGTATACCCAACCTGTAAGTGGATTTCGGTTGATCCAGGGCATTAAGCGTCGAGATCCGGCCAAAACTCCACCCCTGCCGAAAGATTCCCTGATCATCCGTGACTGGACGAACGATTATCTGCATGATTCCATGTTTAAAGAGGTCTTTGAGAATCTCAAATCCAAAGATGCTCACAAGGATGGAATTTATGCTGAATATTCGTTGGATGGGGGGAAGCTGTGGATGGAGGGTAAATTGTGCGTACCAGACGCCCTGGCCCCCCGAGTGTTAAACTGGTGGCACAAATGGGAGTCCCCCCACGCACATGGCCGTAGATTATGGTCGATGATTAAACATAGGTTGTTCGGCTCGAGGCTATATACTCATTGTATGAAAGTAGCCGCCGGATGTGCCCAATGTGCTGTCTCGACGCCCCCCAGCGCGAAGAAGCACGGCCATCTGAGGCCGCACCCTATTCCGGAGCGCCTCTTTAACAGAGTCACCAGCGATTTTTTCCATCTTGGTGAACTCGACGACGAAGAGTGCCATTGGGCCAACAAAAAGGTCAATGGAGTGCTCCTTATACAATGCCGTCATTCTGGCTACATTCAGGTGTTGCCTTGCAACGTCGAGTCAATGACTGGCAAAGCTGCCGCCAAATGGTGCGCGCAGACCTGGATGGGAGGTTGGGACGTCCCATCCGAGGTGGTTACGGACTCAGGCAAAGAGTACACCTCCGAATGGTGGAAGGAATTATGTGCTCGCCTTGGAATCCACCACCTGAGGTGTGAAATCCACTCACATCGAGCGCTGCCTGGCGAAAGAGCCGGCCGCTCCATTATAAATATGCTTCGTAAGGAGCTCGCCAGTGAGAAAGACTTCCATTGGCTTGAAGTTCTCTTCGCATTGCTTCGCCGGTACCACAACACGCCGTTGTACCATGGCCTTTCTCCAAATGAAATTGTCTTTGGACGAAAGAAGTGTTGGTGGAACATGCCGTTGAATAATCCCCGCCCTTGTAAAGATGCTTCGTTGTTTTTGGACGAAATTCAACGCGCAGAAAAAACTGTCTTGAAATTAATCGATAAGCATCAAGCTGACTGGCTTTGGGTCCAGAATCAAGGCCGAAAAAACCCCCACAATTTTGAAGTCGATGATCGAGTTTGGCTTCGAAAATCCGAAACCACCCTGGACGGAGATGATAAGCTTCTTCCCTTGTGGGAGGGGCCATTCGCTGTTACAGCGCGTCTAGGTGAGAACAGGTGGAGGATTCGTGTGGATGTCAGCAGGGAAATTGAAGTTTCGGGCGATCGCCTCAAGAGAGAGATCCCCTCCCCCAAGGATCGGGTTAAACCCCTTTTTTGGACTTCGAAATTTTTTTCCGATCGGGTCATCGAAGGGGGGAAGTACGAACTCAAGAGGATTTTAGAGGCAAGACGTGACGAAAAGGGCGAATGGGAATTTCTATGTGAGTGGAGGGGCTTTGATTCCAGTCACAACAACTGGGAACCAGCCCATTCGTTTGTCCATGGGTACACCAAGGGGTTCATGGACTTCCTCAAGAAGCACCCCGAAATTGGCGTACTCCTGACAGACTGTCTGTCGAAACCCGACAGACAGGTGGAGAGCGACGGAAAAAGACCTGTGGTGAATCGAGATCCAGCCTTTAACGGCCCTCAGCAGCCACCTTCCAGGGCTGATCTGTCGATCCCCCCTCCTGCGGTCAGGCCAGCCCAGGAGCCAAATGAGGACCAAGCTTTGAGTTCGGCCGCTGATTTACAGCGCCCAAGCCGTACGAGGGCCCCACCAGACAGGTTGGTGGTCACATGTATTCGTGCTTGGCCGAATTGAGGGAGACCCGTCGTGACTTGAGTCGCCGACGCCATAATCTGGGTAACAGTCGTCTAGTCCAGGGCGTCATGGCACTCGTCGCTAGGGCTCAAGGGTGTAGGTTCGAAACCCTTGCATGTCCAACTCCTACAAAAGCTCCAGCCTCGCCCCGTCGACCACTTATTCCAATGTGAGTGTTCTGACGACTTGAAAAAACCACATTCTGCTCAATCCACTGTTCATTCTTCCTGATTACGACATGATGTGGAGAACTGCGAATGTTTGATAATTTGACGTCAATCAACTTTTCTTTGGTCTCCGTTCGGCAGACAAGGCGTAGATACGCTGCCGAAAGCCACGGAGTGTGCTGCCGTGTCCAGAAAAAACCAAACTCAGGCTTAATTCAGGCAGATCCGGGGTAATCTTGTCTCTGTTGGTCTGTGCATCTTTGGAATTTGGCTACTCGTGCAGATGGAAGCAAATGTACATAGTAAAAACGCTGGCCAGCGACATTCACACACACAGCACACAGCGACATTCACCCCTACAGGCACCCCCTGTAGTACTGGCGGCACTAGATGCAACGCCAGGAACTCAGATCTTACCTTCATTTGCCGTGATGCTGAAGCCAAAGTCCAGATTAAGATCCAGATTCCTTCAATTTACCTTGAATTCCTCAGGTTTATCCATCATTCTGCGCAACAGTGCAACAAAACCCCGACGTCAATTGTTCAGACAACCTTCATACAGAGCTCTAGGGACTTCTAACAGCAACCTCTCGGACCTCAGAGCTTCCGTAAGCTTCGGTGTATTTTTGGCACACGCCAATGTGAGCTCAATCCGACCTGAAACTGTCGAAAATGGTGAATCCAAGTGTCTTGTGGGACTCAATCGAAAGATGGGCCTTGTCCAAGTCGATTGACACCGCTGCCACTGTAAATAAAGGACTATTCGGTGTCTCTCAGTTATATACTGTCAGTAAAGCGCCTTCAGCGAACCTTCGGCGCGTTACATGCCAAGGATCCAGGGCCATCATGTCCCATCATGATGCATCATCACATGATCCACATTTTCATGGAATCTGTTGGATGCTCGCGAACCAACGTGTCGGAAAGCACAATTCAGCTGAATAAACGACAATATATATTAACTCTAGTCTAAACGAAGGTGTTAGTAGTTTCAGTTCTAGACATTCCGCTTCATTTCACCTTCATCTTAGGAAAATGAGCAAATTCCCTCATTTTAGGACATTTTAGGTTGATTTCCTTGGCATCTCCTCTCATTCCTCGAAGATCTGTTTACGGCTTTGCCTAACTTCGTTGACGCTGATGTTTTTCTGTTCACTTAGGGCCTGTAGACTACATTTGTATTTGTTTTCTCTCTCTGTGATTGTTTCATCTCCTTCATCTCTGCTCAAATTGATTCTCAATCTTGCTGAATCTTGTGATCATCCACCAGATGCGCCAAATCTGACGCACATGTTGCACTTTTCAGAACGAGAAAAGCGGGAGTAACACGATGTAGAGTACGTGGAGGACACCGTAGCGTGCCCGCGACAGCTAAACTGTGCCAAAGCGCCGAGATGTCAATCCATTTCTTGATTCTCGCACTCAATCCACCAATAATCAACCTCATTCTCAACCAGGGCATGGTTTGGTATCGATTCTCGATACGTTTACATGCTTTTTAGCCCTTAACCTAATGTTTTACTGCACGGAGGACTGTTTGTCACTCCTCATTCTGTCTCATTTCAGGTTCATCCATCCTGATTCAGTGCCAAATCAGCCCAAATCAGGTCAGATCAAGCAGATTTCGCCCCATCGAGGCTACATTTCTATTTTTTTCTGGGACTTACCCGCACTACGTTCTTCGTTGACGTAGGGACACACCCCAGTGTGTTTTTGGAGGGGGAGTGTAAGTGCGGCTAACCCCCATCTGCTCAGATTTTCACAGATCTGCCCCAGATTGGCTACATTTTGGTCATTTTCTCTGCTTCGGCGGAATCGCCGCCCCGCAGCTCAGTCTCAGGATCAGACCTAAATATTTCTGATGTGCCGGATCTGATTCCGCGGTCCATTCATCGTAAATCCGCCGCGTTCCGATCATTTACCCGGAATCGCCATTTGCCGCTGACGCGCGTGCGCGAGCCAGATCGGCCAAATATTTTTTCACAATCGGATTTATATAAATCTTTTCAGATAGATATGGACACTCAGATGTACTTAGGAATATCCGCATCAATTTTCTTCATAGACTGGGATTTTTTGCCGGATAACAATCAGCATGGATCTTGCCTCCGTTGTCGCCGCTCTTGCCTCCGTTGGTGTCCGTGTATCCGGTTCTGCCCCCAACAGTAGCGCTCAGGTCGACTCCTCGCGTGCCTGCCCCCCCGGTCTTGCCGGCCCTGAGCCCTCCGGCACCATCCACGACCTAGGGCAGCACTTTCAGGTCGCAACCTCTCGCGCGCCCTTCTTGCTCTCCTCTGCGGCTGCGGCAGCCCTCGGCGATGCGCCCGGTTCCTGCGCCGGGGCTGCCCCCCGTGTTGGCGGCGTGCCGGGGGCCGCGGTCGGGGCCGCGGCGTGGCTCGCTGCGGTCTCCGCCTCCTGCGTGTCTGGGCGGGGCGGGGCGGCGGGGCTGGCTGCTTGGGCGGCGGGGGCGGTCGCCTCGGCTGGCCCAGGCTCCCGGGCCGGCGGCGGCGGCCCGACCAGCACCGCCGCCTCCGCCAGCCTCCGCTCCTCGCGCTCCGCGAGGGTCTTCCCCGTCCACTCCGGGGAGGAGACGGGGGAGCGGGAGCGGGACCGGCGGTGGTGGCGGTCGTCCCGCTGGGGGGACCCATCGGAGTCTGCCATCACTGTTACCCTGGTAGGCATGTGTGGTGGCAGGCGCGCCCTTCCCACTACCTCCTGGTGCATCAGTGCCGTGCCGTGGCCAGTGCCGTGTGGTGTCCTGCGGGGGGGAGGGGGGGAGGGGGTGGGGGGCCGGCTGTGGCGTCAGCCCCGCACGGCCGGGGGCCTGCGGCCATCCACCGGCATTGGGAGGGGAGGCGG
The DNA here is from genome assembly GCA_964036045.1 of Eutreptiella sp. 'Long Island Sound 2002'. Taxonomy (NCBI): domain Eukaryota; phylum Euglenozoa; class Euglenophyceae; order Eutreptiales; family Eutreptiaceae; genus Eutreptiella; species Eutreptiella sp. 'Long Island Sound 2002'. The sequence continues at coordinate 48,292,519 of OZ038392.1, forward strand.
GGGAGCCACGCGGCCCACGGGTCGCGCCACAGCTCCCAGTCTGGGGCGGGGCCCAGGGCCCTGGGCCCCCGGGGGTCGTCGAGCGGTGTCGGGGGCAGCCGCACCAGGTGGACCCCCGTAACGGCGGTGACCTCCTGTGTGCGGAGGAAGGTGTGTACTCCGTCCCGCGCCGCGGGCGCCGGGAGGGGGGGGCGGGCCACGGGTGTTGTCCCATAGAGGTGGGTGGGGGTGATCCCCAGGATCCGCCCCGGGTCCCCGCGGGTCGCGACGACGAGGAGGAGGAGGGGGGTGCCAGGGCACTCCTGCCAGAGGACCTGCCCCCTGTGGTGGGCACCCCTGGTCCTGGAGAGGGGGGGGGACAGGTCTGGGTTAGCCCAGCCGCGGGGGGCGTGCGTCGCCGGCGGGAGGGCGGGGCACCAAGTGGGCTCCCTGGGGAACGCCTCGTAGACAACGGCGTACGGGGGGGTAGGCCCGGTGCCGTCGTACACCGGGTTGGTCGGCCGGGGGCGGGCGGACGCCTCGTCCGCGCCTTCCCCGAACACGGTGACCTCGCCCACCTCCAGGTCCTCGTCCGGCGGGTGTAGAAGGTGGAGCGCCGCATCCAGCTCGGAAACTCCTCCCGGGTACGTGGCCCGCGCCTGGTTCAGGTACGGGGCCGCGTCCCCAGGGTAGCGCGTCCTGAGGGCGTGCAGCAGGGCAGGGGCGCTACTGCGGAGGGACATGGCAGACCCCGCTCCCGGCAGCCGCAGGGTGTCCCCCATGGACAGGGGCCGGCCCGACCGATTGGACTCGCGCCACTCCATCCAGTGCCCGTAGAGGGCCGCCTCCGGGCTGATGAGCCCCGGCCGGATGGCGTTCACGATCCGGTGCATTGCCGGGAGCAGCGTAGGGGCCCCCGCTCCGTGCAAGGCGCGGACGGCCGGGAGGGCGGTCTCGTTGAGGAAAGCCCTCGCACTGCCCTCCAGGTCACACCGTGCGGCAGCGTGCGCTTCGTGTGCCTCCGCCACCGCGTCCGCCACCAGGCCCCGGACGGCCGCCTCCTGCGCTCTGCGGCGGGCCCTGGTGTGCCCCAGCCCATCCCCCTGTCGGCGTGGCATGGTGCTGCGGGCTCTGCAAAGGGCGGCGGCGGGTGGGGGTTAGGGGGCGAACACATGCGACAGGTGCGCAACGGATGTGGGGCTCCGCAGGTGCACGTGGATCCACAGAAGGGCAGCGCCCGCGGGGCCCGCTTGTTCGTGCGAGGGGGTGTGTGCCCCCTCGATGCGCCGGCGCAAGGCCTCCTCCTCTGTGCGCCTGCGCGGGCCTGCGGGAGGTTAGGGCCAGGGGCACGCGGCTACCTGGGTGCACCGCGCGCACCTGTTGGCGCCTGTCGACGCTGCGGAGGACACCGTGTCACATTCTCCGCAGAGTCGGCAGGTGTGTGGGAGGTGGGAGGGCGGCGACCAAGGGTCGAGATGGCGGAGCCAGAGGTCGTCCCTCCTCTGTCGGAGGGGGTCCCAGATCTCCAGCAGGCGGGCGTGGACGCGGCGCCAGTAGTCCTTGCCAAGCGTCTTCCGCTGGACCTCCTGCCACGTGTCGTCGGGGAGGATCCCGTGGTCGTGGAAGGCGGCGATGATGTCCTCCCACGCCGGGCGGGGGTGCCCCTGGGGGGGGCTCGCCATGTACACGTGGCGCCCGGTGAGGTGGGGCGTCAGCGCATCCCATTGGCACCCGTTCGCGGTGTCTCTGTGGATGAGGGCCAGCAGGGTGCCGTCCGCGACTGGCTCCCACCCCACTCGCAGCCCTTCGCTGCCGTCTAGCTCCTGGCGCAGCGCGGCTGCAATGCCGGTGGGGAGCATGAGGAGCAAGGGCCCCTGGGTGTCGCCCAGCCGGGACAGGGCGTCGTCGTATACCGGCCCCCCAGCTTTGAAGTGCGCCACGGTGAGTTGGGTGGCCCTGTCCTCTGGGGAGTGCCACCGGACGGTGGCCGCAGCGTGTCCCCACGTGCGTATCTCCGTAGCCCGGAGCACGTTGGCGGCGTGAAGGACGATGCGGGGCGGGACGGGTGTCCTGACGAGTGAGGACACGTCCCCAGTCCATCCCGTTTGTGGCCCCGGGGCCGCCTGCAGCCATTCCCCCGTCGCCGCGTCCCACAGGTGGTCTGGCCCCGCCCCGCGGATCATGGTGGGTCTCGGCCGGGTGTCCGGCCCCCACCAACGGAGCTCTTCGGCCCATTCGGGCAAGTTTTTAGGATCGAACTCAGGGAGCTCGATCTGAAGGTTCGCTATGGCGATGCCCTTCGTTCCCCGACCTGGTACACCAGTGTCACCTTTTCCACCTAAGGGGGGTGAGGGGTAGACAGTGGCGAGTGGTGCCAGTGCAGCCAGCCCATAGTCCTCCATCTCAGCCTCAGTAGAATCCCCAATAGTGCATACAGGAACAGTCCTCACACGAGGGTGGAAAGGGCTTGGACAAGTGTCCAAGGGGGTGCTGCAGATCCCTCTGCAGCTTTTCACGCCCCGGGTCAGGAGTTCAACACCCGGGGACATGGTCGAGGGGGGCTTCTTCAGTTCAGACAGCCCCAGTTTAGCCTTGAGTGCTGCAGACAGTGCACTCAAATCAAGATCTTCATCCCCAGCCCCCAGAACCCGGGAAAGGAGTTCCATGGTCTCATCCAGACCCAGTTTAGGGGCAGCCATACGTGAAGGTAAACCTCTTTCCACGCGCACGGGCTCGGGGCACACCCCACGAGGCGAAAGTGGTCTTGGCCTCGAAGGTGACGACGGGGTAGGCTCTCTAGATATCCAGTCCGCCTCCCATTCCGAGCAGTCATTGGACGTCGTGGCGGATATTTCCCCATAAGGTGCTTCGAACCCCTCACCCCACGTGGTGCCGAACATGGGATACGCCTTCATCGGTTCTTTCTCCTTCTCCTTCTGTCCCGCTTTTCTCCAGGCTTTCACTTTGGCGGTCGCGACATTCTTCATCGCGGCCTGGGCTTCAGCATCAGGGGCATCCTCAGAAGGAGGTAAGGAAGATACGACAACGAAGGCAGCCGCCATCGGATCCCTCCCTTCGAGGCTTCTGAGGCGTTCCTGGGTTAACACAGGCGCCTCAGGGGCTTCTCTCATTTATTTTTCGTCCGCCCCTCTTGCTTGGTGCTCTCCGCGCCAGCCAGTAGTGTCCACAACGACTGTATCATCTCTTCCGCTCAGGGACATAGCTCTGGAAGGTCCTGCTACAGGCCCCGCCGTTGCCTGGGACCTGTTTGGCAGGGTCTTGGTGTAACGGCAGCAGTGACAGCACTCAATTATACACTGATGTGATCAGAATTTCAATGATTCTCAGATGTACATTAGTGCAGTAAATTTTCCGCTTCATTTCATGTTTTCCGCTCGCCGCCAGATGTCGCCTGTGAGCGCGCGTCGAGTCGCATTTATCTTTTGTGATTTCCCAATCGGATTTATTTAAATTATTTCGAATGATTTCACGTTGTGTCATTATGTGCGATGAATGCGCATTGAGATTCTATGTCTGCTCCATTTTTGTAGACCGGGTTTTCGTACTCTTCATATTCCACCATGGAGTTCAAAGGACTTACAAGTGCTTCGCATATGTCGCTCCCAGAGGCTGGATATGGGTCTGAAGAGGGTTCTGTGGGTTCGGAGATATCAGGGGCAGTGTCGGGCGTTACCACCCCTGGGGCATCATGGCTACAGGCTTCGCAGTTACAACAAAGATCAACCACTATGCAGCGGTTACATGGTAGCAGAGGAAATCATGACTCTGCTTCTGGAATCTCCACGGACACCCTTAGATCATCGGACTTTAGCGGGGCAATTACTCCTTCTGGGTCACTGCGTGTTCCCCCTGAGGTTACATTCGTGGCATCTCCCCAGCGAACCGAAGATCATCCTTCTGAGTGTCATTACTGTGGCCATAGGCATTGGCCTGGAGTTCATACTTGTGCTGATTGTTGTGTGAACGCCCCACCCAACCTTAAACCCGGTCGAGAATCTCCCTCCTCCAGTGAATCTGGTGCCTCCTCTCACGCTCTACCTGATCTTGAAGACAGCAGCAGCGAAGGAGAGCAGTCTGGTACTGGAATTAGTGGTGATCACTGGGAAAACCACTTCCAGCAGATCTGGAATGAGGAATTCCTGCACCGCCAGAATTGGCTGTTGGCGGAGGCGAGCTACCGTGGCCGCCTGAGGGACTGGTTCAGGGCGTCGTGCCAGTTCATCAGGGACAGCGGCCGGTTGCCATTGGACGCCCAACTGCAGGAGCAAGAGGATTGGGAAGAGCTGCTGGACCAGTTCGACCACCAGGCAGCCCTGATGGTGCAGATGGCCATCATCGCCGAGGAGAGATGCCAGAATGTGCGTCAGCACGCTGGTCCGTCGGGCGCCTGGGGTCCAAACGACGGAGAGGTCGACGAGATGAGGTGTGATTCGACACATTCTCACCTCTCCAGGGAGCAACTGTCCAAACTCCCCAGCTCTGCCTCCAGTGTTGACACTTGGGTCGACGAGGTAAGAAGCAAGGGGGAAGGGACAAGATGCCCGTCCTGTTGTGAATGTGCCAAGGACTGCTCCTGTCGACGCCAGATTTCGTCGCTGGAAGACAGGGTGAAGGAGCTGAAGAACGCCGCCAAGGAGAAAAAGAGGGATGATGACAGCAAGTGGAAGGAGATGGAGCAGAAGCTGGAGAAGCTTACAGATCTGGTACAAGATCTGAGCACTACTGGGCTCACTGGACCAGCGCCTACAATGGCAAGCCACCCAGCACCTACCTCCTCAGCTGCACCTGCATCCACGCCTTACGGCGTTCCACATTCTCCAGCACCCCCAGCTTTTACTGGCCACCATCCTGCTTTTACTGGAAATTCTGGTATCCCCCCTACTGGATTTGGAAGTCCTATTGGGTTGAATCTGGGTACCGAAGGAGGAGAATCTTCGTCGGAGAGGTCTGTACTGTCTGTTGGTACTGTCGGAGATATTGATGGAGAAGCAAGGACCACCGTGAAGGAGAGATCAATGGCCTTGAAGAAGAAGGACCGGCAGCAGAAAGAAAACGAAGCAAAAATCAAAGAAAAGCAGAAGAAATTGAAGGAGATGAGGCTGCATCAAGCTCAACCGACGCCGTTCGTGCAGCCTACTGTGGACCAGGCGTTGCTGGCGGCCGCAATTGCGCAGGGACACAGGCAATGGGAGGCGCCGCAGTCAACCCAGTGTTCGTCAATCCGGTTGGCACAGCCACAAATTTCAACCTGAACCACTGGCTGAATCCGTTGCACATGAGGCTTCGAGGGTCAGTAATGAAGCAGCCGAACTTCTCAGGGCACCCAAATTACTGGGCGTCCTTCGAGAGGCAGTTCATGGTGTGGCTGCAGACGGAGAAACTGGACAAGGAACTCTGGATCCTTGGGTTGATGCACTGTTTGACTGGCAAACTCAGGGAAAGTACATACAATCTTTATGTGGAAAGGCAGAATCAAGGAGATCCCCTGACTTATGAAGAGCTGTATCGAAGTCTCAAGAAGAAAGGCTCTCGACTTCCTGAAGATCATTATAGGAACCGTTTCGAGAACTTCAGGGCGATTAAGAAATCGTTTCTGGAAGAAATTCAAATTGCAAGGCAAGATTGGGAGTTTTTGGTGCAAGAGGCGGAGAACTCTGGAGAAAGACTTTCTGAAGGCGAGATGAAGAAGATCCTCCTGAGCAAGCTCACGCCAGAGACCAAGCAGAAGATCAGGGACTCTCAGGCGGACCAAAAAGTCCTGGGCAACTGGGTTGAAGTCCGAGGATTGCCGAACACTATGGGAAAAATGGCAGTTCGTGAGTTGCTACACTCTATCAGTGCTACTGGATTGAAAGACATCACTATTCGTGAGGGCAGATGGAGAGTTGGTTTCCACGATTCTGAACAGTCGGAGTTTTTCTGCAGCATGGTAGATGGAAAAGTGAAGTATAAGGGAACAGTTTTGAAGATGCGACCGTGGATCTTCTCGTATGGAGTCGAACAGATCTCGGACCAACTTGAAAAGTATGCAAACTTAGAACGCCAGAAGTCCCAGGATGCACATGGCTTCGGAGGCAAGGTCAACGCCGTTGGTGAGAAGGGATGCTCTGTGTGCATTGCCCTTGGAAAAGAAGGTCGAGCGGCGACTCACACGACCGCAGATCACAGGTGGACGCCCTCAGATCTCAAGACAATTCAGTCCAAAATGGATGGAAAGGGAAATTCTCCCAAAAGTCCCCAGCAGGATGGAGCACGAGATGCTGACCAGCATGGAAGGGGAAAGGGTAAAGGGCAGTCCAAAGGAAAGAACAGAGACTGGACACCAAAAGATTACTCGCAGCAAGGCGGAGATCGAAGTGGCTCAAGATGGACCGATGCTGGTGGAAAATCTGGTGGAAAATCTGGTGAAAAAGGTGGCAAAGGCCAAGGAAAGTCCGGGAATCAAGATGATTCCAAGGTGAATGGCAACCCCCTGTACGCGGAGACGCCAGCGAACAAGACCTTCGGCAACAACAAGGATACTGGAGGTCAAGGCAAGGGCAGATCCAACGAATCCAACCCCAATTCCAACATCTCCAACAATAAAGGCCAAGGAGGTAAGAAAGGTGGTGGTGAAAAGTCATTTGGTGGTCGTGCACGTGGAAAAGGAGTCAATGCCGTCGAAGCAGGAGAAGAATGGGTTGACGAAGGACAAGTACAGGACGTACAGCCCAACGAAGAAGAAGAATGGCAATAGGGAAGCCAACTTGACCCAAATCCCAACACTGGGGTTGAGTGGCAGGAGACAAAACCCATCAGGGTAGTTGGGGCGGTGGATGGATGCTGCTGGGACCGGCTGGCGCGCTCCTTCGGCCTCCTTTACCCTGCCTGGGTCCTCAGCGCTGTCCGGCGAGGCAAGCAGCGCCAGTTTGTCTGCTGGATCCAGGTCAGGACAACAGATGGTAAGGTTAAACTTGCCAGATGTCTGATTGACAATGGTTCAGAAGTCAATCTGGTGAGGAAAGGCTTTCTGCAGGAGGATGAGGCGAAGATGTCCTCGACCCCTGTCCAGCTGGAGGGAGTCAGCGGACATCGCCTTGACGGTGGCGACAGAGAAGCAGAATTGGCGGTCAGATTGGTGAAACAATCTGTCTGGAGCGTGGAAGAGACGGTCACGGAGGAGTGGTTTTCTGGAAAATTCTATGAAGCCAGTATAAAGTATGATTTTTTCTTGGGTCAACCTTGGCTTCACGCACACCGTGTGTCGCCCATGGGACACAGGACATGCTTCCTCCAAGATCCGTCGACCAGCGACCCGTCTGACCTGTATTATCTGCACCCATATACCAAGAGTATCCACCAATTCAAGGAGCGAAATAAGCTGCATATTCAGCAAGATGGGCAGGAATGGACAGGGAATCAAGAAGAATTCTACGAAGGAAAGGTGGAATCATTGAACTGCAAGAAGTGGAAGTCAGTTTGCTATCGTGTAGTCGACAAATGGCGGGACATTCTGGTGGAATATTTCGAGAAGAACCACAATTTTCGTCCTCAAGTTGATGCCTTTGCAAACAAAAAGAATAAAAGATTTCCGAAGTTCTACGACGATGCCTGGAGTGAGGACTGGTCTGAACCTTTGTGGATCAATCCGCCCTTCGACGTATTCCCTCGTGTGGTGCAGAAGCTGAAGCAATCCGGCGCAAAGGCGATTGTAATTGTCCCCAATTGGCCACGACAAGAGTGGTTCAAGGACATTATGGACATTTCAATCGACATTGTCGAGCTACCTCACAAGGGAGTGAAGCTGTATTGCGAAGACAATGGCAAGCCTTTGCCACAGCGTTCGTGGAGCACGTTGGCGTGCTTAGTTGACGGGAATCTGGGAGATTATTGGCAAGATGACAGTGAAATGGGAACAGAAGAGGTCATCTAAAATTCCTCAAGAATCGACGAAATTGAGGTGGATGAAGACGATCGAGAGCGGAATCCCGACGTATCGTCGCGGAAGGAGGGAAGGACAATCGGCGTCCCTCAAGAGAACGCCTCCATCCATTACAATTCGTCCCCATCAGACAAGAATCAAGCCAAAAATGTCAAGATTTCAAGCAAGAATGATGACAAATCTCCAAGAATCTCGCCTGAATTGACAGGAATGAAGCTGAATCCGTCCGACCATCCCTTCAAGACATTCGTGGACCCCTTTCAGTGGTGGGATCCCACGGAGGAGCGAGCTCAGGTGAGCTTCATCCGCCAACAATGCGACGAAGAACTTTGGACTGAAGTGGCCAAAAATATGAGACCACGACCAACAATTCGCAAATTTGTGGACATAATGTCGGTGATTAAATGTGGGAATCAGGTCGACGGAGACAAGATATCTGCAAGAAGGCACGCAGTGTTCGAAGATTATCAAGATGACGTGCTGAGTGGGAAGTTGTGGAAAAACCCCCCAATTCGATGTGAAAATGGGGAAGCCAAGACTGACATAATCGAAGGCTCAAAGGTGCACAAACAACGTCCATTCTATCTACACGGCACCAAAGCAGATGCCCTGCGAAAGATTATTGAGCGCAATCTCTATGAGTTCGGTTGGTTGGAGGGCTGCATGAGTTCTGAGTGGTGTTCAGCACCATTTACTGTGCCAAAACCCCCACCTGCTGACCAATCCAGCATAGATGCTTGGCGTCTAGTGGTGGATTACAGAGCCCTGAATGCCGCCACGGTACCAGACGCGCATCCTCTTCCTTTGATCGAGAAGGAGATCGCCGCGAGAGCCAAAGGCAAGCTCTTTACTGTGTTCGATTTGCGCCATGGCTTTCACCAAATGCCACTTCGAAAGGAGGATAGGCATTTGACGGCAATGTGCACGCCCTGTGGCACTGTCCAGTGGACTGTACTGCCGATGGGTCTGAAGAATGCGCCGTCGATGTTCCAGAAGATGATGGAGACTATTTTATTTCAGAAACACAAGTCTCTGGATTTACAAGAATTCTGCAGCATCTACATTGACGACCTGCTGATTGCCACGCCGTTGGGAAAAAACTTTGATGAGTGCCTGAAGTTGCACGAAGAACAAGTTCGACAAGTTCTCGAAGTCCTTCGACAAGAGAAGCTCGTGTGTGGACCCAAGAAGGGCAAAATGTTCCTCCAGAGTGTGGAATTTTGTGGCTCTGTCTTGGAAGATGGGACAAGAAGACCAGCTCCAGGAAAAATGGCTGCCCTGCAGCTCTGGGAAAGGCCTAAAACCATCACGCAGCTTCGTGCCTTTTTAGGCTGCTGCAATTACTACCACGAGTTCCTTCCTCTCTACGCCAAGTTCTCTGGTCCATTGACAGAGTTACTCAAGGTTGGCAAAATAGAAGGAAAGAAAGGATCTTAAGTCAAGCTCAAGTGGACGCCAGAATGTGAAGAAGCCTTTACTGGTCTCAAGGAAGCACTGGCAAATGTGGTTACATTAAAGACTCCGTGGTTGGATGGAAGACCTTTTTATATTCTTACAGACGCCAGTCGTTACGCCATTGGTGCTACGATCGAACAAGTCGATGACGAAGGTCACCATCATCCTCTGGCTTTCTGGTCTCGCAAGCTTACAACAAGACAGCGAAATTGGAGTCCAAGGGAACAAGAAGCCTACGCAATCCTTTGTGCCTTACGGCGTTATGAAGGTTGGATCTTGGGCCATCGCGTTGAGGTACTGACTGACCACAAGTCACTGGAGAGCTGGAGGACAGAACATGTGGATACCCCTGGTGGACCAGCTGGGAGGAGAGGCCGTGGGCATGAAACTCTCAGCAGATTTGACCTCCATGTGACTTACATTCCGGGTCGCTACAATACAGTGGCGGACGCCCTGAGTCGCTGGGCCTACCCAGCCTCAGAGGCTTACTCTGAAGTGAGTTTTCATGGGACAGCGACGGATAAAGCTGAAGTGATCGAGTTCGCCAAGGAGAAACAAGCACTGATCAAGAAACATTGTCTCCAATGTTCGATTAAAAATCGGATGAAGGTGGATTTGGTCAGATGCAAGGAGATTACCAAGGCAGATCAGACTGCAGGAGTTAACTCTGACTCTGAGTCGTCGCTGCCACTCCTGAATGTGTTTCCTACGACGAGATCCAAAGCGAAATGCACGCTCCCTCCACAACAAAAGGACAAGGAAACTTCCTTCCTCTATGTGGATTGGACGAAGATGTACAAGGAGGACAGGTTCTTTGGGTCTGTATACCACAAGTTGAAAGGGGACAAGCCTTACGACTCTGAAGAGACGTCTGATTTCAAAATCCAAGGCGACAAGTTATTTTGGCAAGGACGGACTTGTGTTCCTGATTGTCTGATTGACCAATATGTCAAACATTGGCATAGGAATGAGACAGCCCACACACATTCTCGTCTTCTGGAGCGGGAGCTACGACACAGAGTGTATACACGGGACCTCAAGAGTGCCTGTGAACGAGTTGCCAAAGGATGCAAGCAATGTCAGGCGACCATCCCCAAGAATCATAAGGCAGAAGGATTACTGAAGGGATTACCAATTCCTGAGAGGCTGTTCGACAAGGTGACGGCGGATGTCTTCGAGTTGGGACAAATCCAAGAGGAATGTCTCTACACGAGGAAGCCTGTCGATGGGGTTTTGTTAATTCAAGACCGCCACAGTGGCTATATCCAGGTCCTCCCTTGCAACACGAAGCATCTCACCTCTGAAATGGCTGCCAAGTGGACTGCAAGTCAGTGGATGAGTAACTGGGATGTTCCCAGTGAAATTCTGACGGACAGTGGGAAGGAGTTTATTGGGACCTGGCGGGAGAACATGTGTGCTCTATTGGGAGTTCATCATCTTCGTGCCCGAGTCTACGACCATCGAGCTCTCCCTGCTGAACGCGCTGGAAGAATTCTTATCAACATTCTGAGAAAATTCCTGGCGACTGAAAAAGACTACAATTGGTTGGAGACAATTTACTGTGTCTTGAGAAGATACCATCGTACCAAGAATTACACTGGATTAAGTCCGAATGAGCTTGTTTTTGGTCGTGAGAAGATGGGTCCAGGACCAGTGATGTATCATCCAAGGCAGTGCTACGAGGCCTCACAATGGTTTGAGAGGATCAAGGACTTGGAGTCTAAGTGGATCCAAGCCAAAGTGGAGAATCAAGCAGATTGGTTGAATTTCAAAAATAAGTCAAGAACGCAAGGAAAGCCCTTCGAGAAAGGCCAGCAAGTTTGGCTTCGTAAGTCAGACGAGACCCTGAAGGACGACAACAAATTGTTACCTTTGTGGGATGGCCCATTCCAAGTCAGTGGTCAACTAAGTGAGACTACATTCAACATTGAAATTGAGCCAGGCAGGCATCAAGAAGTACATCGAGACCGTTTGAAGTTCGAAGTACCCTGCCCCAAAGGAAGGTTCAAGCCTCTCTATTGGACTTCGAAGTACCTGAGCGACACTAAGATGGTCACAAGCAGTTTTGAGTTGGAGAAGATTCTTGCTTACAAGAAAAATGCTCGAAACAAGTGGTACTTTCTGTGCAGATGGAAAGGATTCGGTCCAGAGGAAGACAAATGGGAGCCAGCTTCAAGTTTTATCCATGGGTATACGGACACTTTCATCAAGTTCCTGAAGAAACACCCTGAGATTGACCTTGAGCTCTCGCTGATCAAGGATTGTGTCACCAAGGAGGACTTACAAGCTCAAGAAGAAGCTCCAATCGTGGCAGAATCCATTCGAGACAAGATCTGATCGCCGAAACTCACCAAAGGGTTTACGGTTTACATATACCCTTGGCATGGGGACAAAACAGTCCTGACGCATCGTCTATGTGGTTCGATGAACAGATGATGGAACATTCTGGGGTCATCCTGGTCATTCCATCCATCATTCCCATCATGGTCATCATGTGAATCATGTGCTTCATTTTAGATGATTCCAATCCGAAGATCCGAAAGGCCATTATCCTCAACCACGACGACACTCTCGTGTTTAGCTGTCGACTGGACCCCTCTACTCGCCTTGGGAAGGACTCGTTCGAGTTCGTGCTCATTACAGAGATTCTGGCACATGACTGAGTCTGATCCATTTAATGTGTTTGACGGATCTGCTCAGAATGTCATTTCAATCAGCTCTTACATTGAGACTGTTGGTTTGTTCTTCAATCGACCACTGTCAAAGGGCTTATATAGACCAAGTGACAACGATGGTGTTCTTACTTGTGTCGACTCGCTGTTCATCTGTGGATTGTGTTGGAATCCCCCTCTGAATCAGCTCAACTTTGGCAAATTCCTGGTACCAAGCACTGGATGCTTATACATGCTGGGACTATAATGAGTCAATTTACCCTTCTGGCTCATACTGGATGAAACATGAAGCCCTGGAGGCGATACTGACAGTGTGATGTACACGCACTGGGTTTTCTTGGCTATCATTACTTTAAATGATTGGATTTCCATCATGGGGATCATCATCATCATGAGGATTTGACCTGGATTGGCCATGAATGAGAACTGGATTTCCGTTCAACACTACACACAGTGTCTATCGACTATGAATTGGACCTATACTGACTTGCTGTGAACTTCGCCGCCCTCAATCTGTGTGCGATTCACTGATTTTGGTCTCAATTCAGGCACATTTTGTACCATAATCTGGCATCTGGTCTCATGCTTGCAAATGACACCCACCAGTTTCACATATCTTGGACTCCATGAAGGGATACCCTATTTTTTTGACGCTCGACGACATGGCGACGCTCGTTTTCTGTTTTCTGGCAGTGGGATGTCAGATCCTGATTTCATCATGAATCATGGATCATGAATCATCATGTACATTCTTCACTCAGACTTTCAATTTTCGAATTTTCGAGCTTGAACGAAGCTTTTTCTGTGTGCCCTAAGGTACCTATGTGTTTCATTCAAGTCGATGGCCATCGCGAAGCACAGATCTCAGCACAATTTTGCTCAATTCAGCTCAATTTCACACATTTTGCCTTAGATTAGTCGGTTTTTGGTCACCTTCGCCGTTTTGTTCACTTCACTTGACCCAGCCTGACATACTGGCGTATGTTTTCAGAGGGGGAGTGTAACGGCAGCAGTGACAGCACTCAAGTATACACTGATGTGATCAGAATTTCAATGATTCCCAGATGTACATTAGTGCAGTAAATTTTCCGCTTCATTTCATGTTTTCCGTTCGCCGCCAGATGTCGCCTGTGAGCGCGCGTCGAGTCGCATTTATCTTTTGTGATTTCCCAATCGGATTTATTTAAATTATTTCGAATGATTTCACGTTGTGTCATTATGTGCGATGAATGCGCATTGAGATTCTATGTCTGCTCCATTTTTGTAGACCGGGTTTTCGTACTCTTCATATTCCACCATGGAGTTCAAAGGACTTACAAGTGCTTCGCATATGTCGCTCCCAGAGGCTGGATATGGGTCTGAAGAGGGTTATTTGGGTTCGGAGATATCAGGGGCAGTGTCGGGCGTTACGACCCCTGGGGCATCAAGGCTACAGGCTTCGCGGTTACAACAAAGATTAACCACTATGCAGCGGTTACACTTGGCGCTCAGTGTAACTGATGGACGTGACATTGCTCAATACACTGTGGATTTCTTGTGGTTTAGCTTGGCGAGGGTGTTGCACTCTGCTACCCGAAAGAGTTTCTGATATCCCTTGCTTGTTGTTGATATTGAAAACCTTGATTGCTTTTCAAAAGATGTTTCCCCAAAACTGTAAAAAAGGTAAAGTCCACGAACAAGGGACACCACAAAGAGGATCAAAGTCAGAATTGAGATAGTATTCTTCCAAATCAAAGCATTGTAAGCAAAGAGGGGCTGCACATAGACAAATGAGGAATCAAATATGCAACTCAAATGGTTTTATAAACAAAACAAATGATTTTATGTGAAAACTGGCATGACTCAGGCCTCCAAGATAGCACCAAGCACTTCATGTGCACTCTTTTGGATTGAATGGAGTTGGTTAGCAATCTGGGGCATATGACTTGGCCAGACACAGGAAATGACTTGGCCAAGCAACTGAATTCAGAAACAGTTACAATCTGGAACCACAATAAGTAGTAGAAACTTTTGAGTATAGGGGTTCTGAGGTGGGAGACCACTAGGCTTAACCTACAAGGCCCAAGGCATGAAGTGCCTACTTTATTTCGGTATCACCTCCATGAGGGATAGTAAGAAAAAGTGCTTTTCCATTGCTTTGAGGCATACTCTAGTTGTATTAGAGATGCACTGAGCATCCATGCATTTTAATCTTAGTATTGGTCCAACCAAAACTGGTGATAACACATTTTGACCTATGGAACCAAACACCCAATCAGGATATGGAGACGACCCCTTAATCCCCTTTCAATGTGAAGCTATTCATCTTTTCCTGAGTTGACTGAGCACTGACATACCTAAAGTAGAGCCTATGGATTTATCTATGTTTTTCCATGAATTCTTAGCTATCCTAGTGGTTTGTACCCTAGGGGGCTGGGCACCTCTTTTTAAGAGGTCCTGGGTTCAATTCCTGGTCAGCCTAGCTAAGTAGGAAGATCCCATGTGACATGGCAGTGACCTCATCGCCACATACCATGCCACCTCAGCACATATGGGACCCAAAACAAAGAGTGCACATCTCCTGAGATGGCACTATGGAGAGAGAGTGACCATGGGGCAGTTTTCTAACTCTTTTCCAAAAACATTACAGCTATCTTTGTGAATATGCATTCATTTGTGACCTGAGTTGCAGTTTCTGTGAATATCCAGTCATCTTTCACTGTTTACACTGCAGCCCTTCATGCTTTGATCCTGAATCCTCTTCTCTTTGCATACTATTGGCTTGGGCTATCCTGGAGTGACTTGGAGTGGCTGTATTTCATCAAAACAAAAGCTTTTCATCTCCAAAAACAAGCAGCAGGAATCCCTACACCAACAGCAAGCAGCAGGAGAGGCAAAACACAGTGCTGAGAACACTATAAACTTTTCTGGTAGCAGAGGCAGCCTGTCTCTGTGCACCGGCAGCGAACCCGCGCCGTACAACCAGTGCTCCGAGTACAGGCAAACATAAGCAGAAGGGCGGATTAAGATGGATCCAGGAAAGGAGGACGCTGATGTGAAGACAGCGCCAGCGCCTGAGGCACCGGCAAGGCCGGCACCTGGCGCTGTACCTTCGGCGGAGCCCTTACATGGGCCAGTGGATGCAGCTGAGGATTCTCTGGATGGACTCCAGACGGCCTTCGGGGCCCTGACCGTCGAAGAGGTGGTGGCGCAGCCTGCAAAGAGGAAGAGAGAGAGCGAGAAGGATGCTGGAGACGGAGCAGACGAAGGAGAGGAGCAAGGGCAAGACCCGACGGATGTCCCTACCTTCGAAGGCGCACCAAGCGCTTCTGGCCTCCATGCATCACCCTCTCCCATAACCACCACACTCCCAGCCGCCGCAACATCCAATTCCACAACCAACCCGCCTATGGCAGAGGGCACAGGCTTTACTGGCATGCCTCCCTACCCCGCCTATGGTATGGGCCCACCTACCACTGCGCTCCATGAGGCAACTACTGCCAGTGAGCCGGTGGCTTCCAGCTCTGCGCCGCGATGGTATGCGGCTGACTATCCCCATCCACTCCACGCCACTGGAACCTACATGGATGTTCCTGGGTATGCTCCTGGGTATGCACCTGGGTATGCACCCTTGAGTGGGTTGAGGAGAGGACCAGAGTCTCTGGGAGGCAGGAGTAGAGGATCGGGAAGATCCTCCAACAGGTCCCTGACGCGGTCGGAGATCAACGAGGTGCTCCGAGGAGCCAGTTCAAAAATCGTGGGCGACCTCACTCAAGAGATCCGTGAGAAGCTGGAGCCCCTGATGATCCCGTCCCATGCGTCACCTACGACGGTGGGAATGTCACCCCACGGAGTACAGGCTAACCACCTGGCGGCAGGGTTGACAAATACCCTGGGGAGCCTGAGGAGCCGACAGATGCCGACTCCTGCAGCAATACCGAGAAGTCCATTCGTCCCGAGAACGGCCCAGCCGCCCTACAGCCACGTGACGAACTCGACGAGGGCCGAGCTGGACCAGCTGGGGCTGACAGCCTTAAGGGCTATGGTGGACGTAGAGCCTTATGGCTCTAGTGATCTTGGCGGAGACCCCTCTGATGACGAGCCGCCGTCGATGGATTCTTCTTCGCCCTCAGATGACGAAGACCCTGAGGACCCCGAGGGTAAGAAGAAGAAGAAGAAGAAGAAGAAGACCCGACGCCCTGAAGGACGCCGAGCTCAGGAGGCGAAGGCTATTGCCACCTCCAAGATAGTGGTCAACCTGCCTGAGTTCACAGGCAAGGACCTCAGCGAGTTCGCTGAGAACTTTGGCCGGTTCCTACGACTGACCGGCCAAACCCACGCGAGTGGGCGAGTGAAGTGCGATCTGCTCCTGCAGTGCTGCAAGACCAAGTACCTGGAGAAGCAGGTCAGCCAGATCGTAACTAACTCCGCCACCTTTGCCGATGTGTTGGTTGCCCTGGAGAGGCAGTACCCAACCTACGAAACCGACCTCTCCATCAGGGCCGAGATCCAGAACCTGCCCGTGCTGCCCAACAACCCCAAACCTGGCAGGGTCTCCGAGCTGTTGGCTGACCTGGATCACTGGGCTGGACGACTGACGCCCAGTTCCTACAGCAGCGACGACCTGCTGTTCTGGTTGTGCGCCAAGCTCCCCCGAGAGCTATGGGACGAGTGCCGTTTGACGGCTGAGCGCAAGGCTAGATCCCTCCGCTACGAGGATCTATGCGTGCTGCTCCTGGAGATGGCGCTGGAGAAGGAGAGCGACCAGCACCTGAACAACTACCGTCCTGGTGGTGGAGGTTCTGGAGGCAAAGGGTACCAAGGGTCCCGACCTGGGCAGGGGACTACCCCCAAACACGCCCACGCCCGTCTAATGGAGAACGTGAAGGAGCTATTCTGGTGTGATGCCAGAGATGAGCAGGGCCACCTGCAGCACGCCTCTGACTGCGAGCAGCGAGACTGCTTTGTAGTCCAGGGGAAGCAGCAGGAAAAGATCACCGGCGCCAAAGTGAAGCTGCCGGATCATTACCGCTGCACCATCACGTGTGCATTCTGCGGTAAGCGGAAGCACTACGAGGATGAGTGCTACCATAAGCAACGCCTATCGGCGAAGCTTAAGGGGGAAGATCCTGGCAAAGGCTCAGGCAAAGGTGGAGGCAAGGCCAAAGGCAACGACTCCGGCAAGGGCAAGTCGAAAGGACGTGGTCAAGGTGGTCAAGACAAGGGTCAAGGTGGACGAGGAGAAGGCGCTGACCGCCAGCCCGACAACAAGAACAAGGACAAGAACGGAGGCAACCCCAACCCTAATCCAGGGGGGAACTCCGAGCCCTCTGGAGGGCAGACTGGTCCTACCACACGCTCACAGACGCAGGCCCAGCAAGAACAAGGAGCCAAGCGTGAGCATGAAGGTGGTGACGACGGCAACGCTAAGAAGAGGAGCCGTTTCATGAGGATGGCCCGCAAATTGCGGAACAAGGGGTTCGAGGTGACCTGTCCCGCGGAATTCTGACGGGGACGCTCTGGTGGCACCCAAGACCTGGTGTTTTGGGTACGTATCCGACTAGGGGGACGTGAATACCTGGGGGTACTGGATACTGGCGCCACCATATCGATAGTGGCCAACAAAATTTTACCTTTTGGGAGCCTGAAGAACACCATGACCACCGCCGCTATACGCATGGGGGATGGACATGTGGTGCACAGCTGCGGGGACTGTGAAGTGGAGGTACCTATGGGCTCCAGGACTATCGCCCATCGGTTCTATGTGATGGACACTGATGCCTTCGACTTTGTACTGGGTACTGACTTCTTCGTGCAGCACTCCCAGATACAATCCCTGACGCTGCAAGCGCCCTACCTCCTCTACGTGGACCACGGCAGTGGCAGAGAGTCTGTGCCACTGGAGCAGTCGGAACATACCTCGAGTTACCTGAGGCTATCGAAGGAGGAGCCCTCTAACATGATGGCGGCCTCCAAAACTGAGGACTATCAACTATTGGGGGAAGTCCTAGACCACGGTCTGAAGGAGTTGGGTTACTCTCGAGAAGACCTGAGTGTGGAGTTGTTCGCCAGCGACAAGCAACATGTACTGGACCTATACTGCAGCAAGGGGAAGAACTGCAGCTACAAATTTTACTGGCCCTCTTTCGGGATGGCCTACGGGAACCCCAGATTCAGTGAACTGGGGAAGGTGCTGACCAAGGTGGCCTTGGAACGTTCCCGTATGGTCCTGTGTTCCCCCGATTGGGGAGCCCATGGGGGCAACGAGTACTGGCGGAACCTCCTGGACAGGCTGACTATCAGCTCTGTTCGTTTGCCTGATGAGGCCATCTACGTGCCTCTGGGACGCAAGACGCCTATTGGCAAACCCGGATGGGGGAGTATGCTCAGCGTGGTGGACGGAGGTCTTACCACCATTCCCTGGGAAGATCTGGACCCGACTCTGGTCCAGGCTATACAACGAGAAAGCGATGGACTCGCCTTGGGTGACTTGAAGGATCGCCTACGACCTCAAGATGCTGTTGAAACTACACCCGGGGGAGATGAGTACATCGTGACTGACACCAACGCCCTTAACTCTCCCTGTCATGTACCTGTACCTGATGGAGTCTCTGAGTGTGGAGTATCTGAGCTACCTAGAAAAGTTTATAGTGTTTTCAGCACTGTGTTTTGCCTCTCCTGCTGCTTGCTGTTGGTTTAGGGTTTCCTGCTGCTTGTTTTTGGAGATGAAAAGCTTTGTTTTGATGAAATACAGCCACTCCAAGTCACTCCAGGATAGCCCAAGCCAATAGTATGCAAAGAGAAGAGGATTCAGGATCAAAGCATGAAGGGCTGCAGTGTAAACAGTGAAAGATGATTGGATATTCACAGAAACTGCAACTCAGGTTACAAATGAATGCATATTCACAAAGATAGCTGAAATGTTTTTGGAAAAGAGTTAGAAAACTGCCTCAGGATCACTCTCTCTCCATAGTGCCATCTTAGGAGATGTGCACTCTTTGTTTTGGGTCCCATATGTGCTGAGGTGGCATGGTATGTGGCGATGAGGTCACTGCCATGTCACATGGGATCTTCCTACTTAGCTAGGCTGACCAGGAATTGAACCCAGGACCTCTTAAAAAGAGGTGCCCAGCCCCCTAGGGTGCATACCACTAGGATAGCTAAGAATTCATGGAAAAACATAGATAAATTCATAGGCTCTACTTTAGGTATGTCAGTGCTCAGTCAACTCAGGAAAAGATGTTTTACTTCACATTGAAAGGGGATTAAGGGGTCCACTCCATATCCTGATTGGGTGTTTGGTTCCATAGGTCAAAATGTGTTATCACCAGTTTTGGTGGGACCAATACTAAGATTAAAATGCATGGATGCTCAGTGCATCTCTAATACAACTAGAGTATGCCTCCAAGCAATGGAAAAGCACTTTTTCTTACTCCCCCCTTGTGCTGTGGTGGCCACCACTGTCGCATGTTTAGGAAAAAGGGAATTTTTCTTGGCCTTTCCTTGGTTTCCACATCTACTTTAAAATACCTATAGTTTCCCTCACACTGAAAAATGGGCGCTCACCATGGCTGGCGTCCTTTTGCTGCTCTGATTGTATCATATCTTACAGAAGACTCAGCGCTCATGGCGCTGCCGGGGCTCCTGTGGCTTGGTTGGGTTAGATTGGGAGCATGCCAAACATGTGCATATGCATCCCTCCCTCCAAGACGCAGCGTCGACACAACCCAAACGCAAGACACATTATACACACTCGCATGGGTTCTCGTAAACCTGCTGGCGGCCTGTGACCTGTCTTAGGGCGAAGGGAGTCAAAAAAGAAATTAATTTGCCCCTTGGTGGGGTCTTGGTTCTGCTCAGTCTCTCCAGGCACCTGCGTTTCGGCCCGAACACGGCCTACTCAGCGAGGCTGCGCGTGGGTATCTGCAGAGGCAGGAATGGGAGAATTATGGACGAATCCACGCAAAAACGAAGCGACGACACCAAAATCCGTCAAATGACGGCGTAGAATTTTTCTGAAACGACACACCTGAGCAGAATCCAATTGTGCATCAGAAGCACATTTTTATAGAAATTATAGTCATCTCTGGATTTTTTAAATCCAGAAGTTCATACGCATAAAATGGCGGCGCGCAGAGGCGGCTCCTAGCGAAGCGCCGGAAAATGGAGAAATAATAGAATTATAAACGTATGTCTCACGTAGTCTTGAAAATGACGAGACACACATTAATAAATAAACATACAGATTCCACCCACACTAATAGAAGCTTCAAAAATACAAGAATTCGAAAATGAAAGAAAAGACTTCAATGAATCAGGTATAAACTACAGGTATGTTCGTCTCGTATGCCGCATACACATTGCTCGTCTCGTGTCTCCGTGAACGAGCCTTGTAGCAGCGCTAACAAAGATAGAACGCGATAGAGGGATTGATTAGAAAGATTGCAGATGATTAGCGGTCAGATCAGGGTGATTAGACATACACACAAGTGCATAGCAACGTTCTTCGCGTGCGCCCCTCACTTGCTCTCACCTTGCTTCACTTCCTAGCGGTAAGTAAGGTAGGTACGCCCAGGCGGGGCCACCCCCTGGTGGAGTCAAGATTGCGGCTGAGATGGGCAGGTTTGCCCAAGTGGGACGTGCATGCTCGTGCATTCACACACGGATTAAAGGGTAGGCCACGCGAAGTGCGCACGGTAAACCTTGTTTAGGCTACCCAGGGGCTCCTCGGTACGTTCTTTAAGAGAACCTGAGGAGTCCCTTAACGCTTGCTTGCTTGACAAGGGTAGCTGGACTTCCAGCGTGTTTGCGGACAGTGTATTATAGGTCACAATGAGAAGGGTATAATACCTGGAGTGTGGCTTGGTTCCTCCGCCGCAAACGCCCTTTCATTTGCCTTTGTTTTACAGGTGGGCAGGTAGGGTGATTGGTGCAGCAGCCTTTTTTTATGCCCTGCTAAACAAGGGCGCAGATCACACAAACAAGTAACTCCGCTCCGCCTGTGGCAGAGCAGGGAGTCCGACTTCATCGACATCTGCGCCTTGCACGCGAGAGCACTCCTTCCCTCCAAGCCCTAGCAGGGGAAACGCGTTGTGGCGTCCCCTGTTAGGCCACAGTTGCTTAGCAGCGCTGTGTTCTCTTGTCATTTCACAGGAGGGTCGCTAGGACCCATGAGACCTTCACCTTCGCAACGCCCAGTAGAGTGTGCGTGTAGGAGTGGTAGTCCTGAGTGGGGGCTAGAGCCAGTTGCCCAGTGCTCGCCCACCAGGATGGTGCCACTGTAGGGTGTGTAGGACCTGTAGGGGGTGTGTCACTGTCCCACCCGTTTTCTGCAATTTTAGCAGGGTTGGTGGGCTGTGGCAGTGGTTAGGTCAGTGTTTTGGCCACATAGCAAAACGGCGTTTTCATGCCTTCATAGCTTTTGGCCACCCCTCCCTGTAGTAGACAGATAGGTAGGGAAAACAATACCTGGATTAGCACGCTGGGTATTCCCCCAAGGTTTTGCGCCAGCACAGAAATTGGGCGCATAGGGGAGGGGAGACCCGGGGCGTACCCCGTGGCATCAATAAGCCAACCCTCCAGGTTTAGCAAGGGCGCAGACTTGGGTATAATTAGGACACCACTTCTGCGGCTTGCTCTCAGGACCTTAGGACTAGCACACTCACACATACGCTTTGGCAGGTAAGGGTAAGGTTCAGTCCCTAGCTTTAGTCTTGGAGGCAAGCGTCTCAGCGAGCCTCAGCAACTCACCAAGGTTGTTCTGGGACAAGTAGTCAACCAGAACTGAGTTTAGGCGTCCCTCCGGTAGAACAAATGCAGAGAAGGGCTCCCAGGTGGCCTCTTCGACTCCAAACCCTTCCCAGAGGGTGAGGAAGCGCCAACCCTGGCGATAGCGGTGGCGTAGGACAGACTTCACCAGGTAGAAGCCCTCCATCGCCATCTCCTCGGCGTTCATGTCGGGGAGTTCACCTTCAACTTCCATAGGGCTGGCAGCCCCTTGTAGGTCCAGAGCGGCGATTTCCTCGTCGTTCAACTCCCACTCCTCCCCACAGAGGTCTTCAGGATCATGGTAGCGCTTCAGGTGTTGAGCAGCGCACACCAGGGTCCCCCCTAGACGGGGAGAACACCGCACGGTGATACGGTGTCCATCCACGGATAGGATCTTGTACGGCCCGAAGTATGGGTCATCACTGGTAGAGCGGGGCCAGGCGGGTAGTCGACTGTGGTGCACCAGCACCCAGTCCCCCTCTTGGTAGGTGGCCGGTACACGGTGCTTGTTCTTCTTGTTCCACTGACGCTCCCTCACTCTCTGAAGCATAGCCTTGGCCTTGTCCACCTTCGCTTGTTGCTCTTGGACCCATTCACCCACAGAAGAATGGGTGTCCTCTGGATATGGGGCATGTAGGAACCATGCCGGGCGCCCCATGAATAGCTCATGTGGCGAGTAGCCAGTAGCTGAACTCTCTTGGGAGTTCATCATCAAGGATATGACGGGGAGTAGTCTCACCCAGTCTCTGGTGCGTTCAGTTTTGCACCATATCCTGACGTTCTCCTTCAGGACACGAATCTGTCGCTCACATAGGGGGTTGCTCGTGTGAGAGTAGGGAATCCCCGTAGACACCTGGACATTGATGGATCTCAGGACCCTCTTGTACCAGCCAGTATCTGAGCGTACTCGTACGTCCTCGTCGGAGTTGATCTCCTTGGGCGCCCCATAGACACAAAACCACTCCTCCAGGAGTATCTTGATAGTCTCCTCCCCGGTAATGTGCTTGGTACAGGGGAACACCCTGGTAAACCTGGTCAAACCACAGGTTACCACGAGGGCGAAGTCATAGCCCCCGAACTTCGGCATCTCCGTGTAGTCCACGTATAGCACACTGTTAGCACAGTGAGGGATGGGCAGGGTCGAGTAGAGACCTCTGTCCCTGATATCCCCTGGTTTACAGGACCTGCACGGGCACTTGTCCACGATAGGCTGGAGGGTTTTCCGCAGTTGGTCGTCAGTCCACGTAGTGTGGAACCACTGCTTGAACAGCCTCAGGGTACGGTCAGCACCCACATGACCACTGGACTCATGGGTCCACTTCAGCAGCGCTGGGACTCGGTCACTAGGCACCACGATGCGGTCCTCATGCCAGAGGTAGCTCTTGTCCCGCTTCCACTGGTCTTGGTTGACCAGGAGGGGTTCAAGGCGTTTCTCCAGGCGCCGGTAGATATCCCCAAACTCCTGTAGGTACTCCGATTGTTGGAGTCCATCCAGGGGGCGTATCATGGTCATGTTCAGGTCCAGATGTACGTCCATACGGCTGAACGCCTCCTTAGCCTTGGCCCTTCTGGAAACTGCGGACCGGTTCTTGGTCGCACAGCCAGACCACAGGGTTACTCCCCAATAGTCGTGCTTGCGAGGATAGCACCAGCATGCCCGCGAGCAATTCCTGCTCATAGGTGGAGTAGTTCCCCCTGGCCTGGTTCCACTTCCAGTTCCAGTGGCCCACAGGTACTAGGACCCACTTGTCGTCAGGGTAGCTGTGCTTGAGGGTTCCATCTCGGTTGAGACCTTCCGTCCCCCATTGGGAAATGGCCGAGTCAAACTCCTCCTTCTCTAGTGCTTGCCATTGAAACAACGTTCCACCACCGCCCACATTGCTGGCGTCGGTCACCAGGATAATCTCCCCTTGTGCTCTAGGCACGCCCAAGCACTTAGCGTTGGCTACCTTGACTTTGAGCTCGTCAAACGCTTGTTGCTCTTGTGGGCCCCAGCGCCAAGTAGTACTCTTCTTGATCAAGTCCGTCAGTACGGCGCTGGTATAGGTGAAGTTCTTGATGTGGCGGCGATAGAAGTTGCACGCCCCAATGAAACTGCGTACATCATGAAGTCCTTTCTTGGGGTCTTCGTGTCGTACCTTGGCATCCATCAGGGGTTTGGCCTTAGAGGCCGCTGGGGTCCACCACCCATAGCCAACGTCAAACCCCAAGTACTGCATGGTCTCCTGCATGAACTCACACTTCTCCAGGTTGAGTCGAGTGTGGTTCTCCTGGCAGACCGCAAAGAACTCACCCAAGAGGATTAGGTGATCCTCCTGGGTATTGGTACCGAGGCATACATCGTCGATGTGAGCCTCCATTTGGGCACCGCGGGATATGAGCTCCTGCACCTTAGGTCTCCTTCGTAGGATGGACAAGATCTTGTTCATCAGCTCTTGGAACAGAGCGGGTGCGTTAGCCACGCCAAATGGCATGACCTTCCACTTGAATACCCTCCCCTGAGGGGTGATGAAGGCCAGTAGTTCCTGCGCGCTGGGCGTCAGGTCTACTTGCAAGAATCCACTTCGCTTGTCCATCTTGGTCTTGTAGCGACAGGAGGCTATCTTCTCCAGGGTAGACTCCATATTGGGAATGGACCCGGAGTGGTTCAGCGTCTTCTTGTTCAGCGCTCCATAGTCCACTACCAGCCGTTTGGCTGTAGACCCAGGTTTAGCCACCAGGAAACAGGGGCTGCAGTGTAGGGGGTAGTCCCCGTCCTTGTACTCCAAGACTAGGCCAGCGTCGATACACTCCTGTATCTGTCGCTCAATCTCGTCGGCCTGCTCTTTAGGAGCTGGATAGGGTCTCCTCCGTATCTTGTGACCCACGAACTCGGGTTTCAGCTTGAGGTCCATCTGTACCAGCTTGTCACATGACGCTGGAGGGGGTAGTTCTCCGAACACCTCCAGATAGGTCCTTATCAGCTTCTGTACCCGCGGGTCCAATACCTTGATCTTGTCCTCCATGTCCTCGTCGGAGTGTAAGTTGCTTGCCCCTTGAATAGACGTCGGGAGGTGGTCCTCCACCGACTCTTCGCCCGCGGTAGCATCCTTCAGCCCTTGGTAGGCATACAGAAGGTCTTGCTCAACCATCTCCGGTGGACGATAGCAACATAGGCACGCTCGAGGGGGTTCACATACACATTCCTCCGAGAGGTCGTCCTCCTCTGGGGTCCTCACATGGGCGCCCCACACGCTCTTCATGAGCTTGAGATCTACCTCCCTTTGCCAGCAGCTTCACCTTGGCGCCGGTGATCTTCTCCTGCTGCTTCCCCTGGACGACGAAGCAGTCTCGCTGCTCGCAGTCAGAGGCGTGCTGCAGGTGGCCCTGCTCATCTCTGGCATCACACCAGAATAGCTCCTTCACGTTCTCCATTAGACGGGCGTGGGCGTGTTTGGGGGTAGTCCCCTGCCCAGGTTGGGACCCTTGGTACCCTTTGCCTCCAGAACCTCCACCACCAGGACGATAGTTGTTCAAATGCTGGTCGCTCTCCTTCTCCAGCGCCATCTCTAGGAGCAGCACGCATAGATCCTCGTAGCGGAGGGATCTAGCCTTGCGCTCAGCCGTCAAACGGCACTCGTCCCATAGCTCTCGGGGGAGCTTGGCGCACAACCAGAACAGCAGGTCGTCGCTGCTGTAGGAACCGGGCGTCAGTCGTCCAGCCCAGTGATCCAGGTCAGCCAACAGCTCGGAGACCCTGCCAGGTTTGGGGTTGTTGGGCAGCACGGGCAGGTTCTGGATCTCCGCCCTGATGGAGAGGTCGGTCTCGTAGGTCGGGTACTGCCTCTCCAGGGCAACCAACACATCGGCAAAGGTGGCGGAGTTAGTGACGATCTGCCTGACCTGCTTCTCCAGGTACTTGGTCTTGCAGCACTGCAGGAGCAGGTCGCACTTCACTCGCCCACTCGCGTGGGTTTGGCCGGTCAGTCGTAGGAACCGGCCAAAGTTCTCAGCGAACTCGCTGAGGTCCTTGCCTGTGAACTCAGGCAGGTTGACCAGTATCTTGGAGGTGGCAATAGCCTTCGCCTCCTGAGCTCGGCGTCCTTCAGGGCGTCGGGTCTTCTTCTTCTTCTTCTTCTTCTTCTTCTTACCCTTGGGGTCCTCGGGGTCCTCAGGGTCTTCGTCATCTGAGGGCGAAGAAGAATGCATCGACGGCGGCTCGTCATCGGAGGGGTCTCCGCCAAGGTCACTAGAGCCATAAGGCTCTACGTCCACCATAGCCCTTAAGGCTGTCAGCCCCAGCTGGTCCAGCTCGGCCCTCGTCGAGTTCGTCACGTGGCTGTAGGGCGGCTGGGCCGTTCTCGGGACAAATGGACTTCTCGGTACTGCTGCAGGAGTCGGCATCGGTCGGCTCCTCAGGCTCCCCAGGGTATTTGTCAACCCTGCCGCCAGGTGGTTAGCCTGTACTCGGTGGGGTGACATTCCCACCGTCGTAGATGACGCATGGGACGGGATCATCAGGGGCTCCAGTTTCTCCCTGATCTCTTGCGTGAGGTCGCCCACGATTTTCGAAGTGGCTCCTCGGAGCACCTCGTTGATCTCCGACCGCGTCAGGGACCTGTTGGAGGATCTTCCCGATCCTCTACTCCTGCCTCCCAGAGACTCTGGTCCTCTCCTCAACCCACTCAAGGGTGCATACCCAGGTGCATACCCAGGAGCATACCCAGGAACATCCATATAGGTTCCAGTGGCGTGGAGTGGATGGGGATAGTCAGCCGCATACCATCGCGGCGCAGAGCTGGAAGCCACCGGCTCACTGGCAGTAGTTGCCTCATGGAGCGCAGTGGTAGGTGGGCCCATACCATAGGCGGGGTAGGGAGGCATGCCAGTAAAGCCTGTGCCCTCTGCCATAGGCGGGTTGGTTGTGGAAGTGGATGTTGCTGCGGCTTGGAGTGTGGTGGTTATGGGAGAGGGTGATGCGTGGAGGCCAGAAGCGCTTGGTGCGCCTTCGAAGGTAGGGACATCCGTCGGGTCTTGCCCTTGCTCCTCTCCTTCGTCTGATCCTTCTCCAGCATCCTTCTCGCTCTCGTTCTCTCTCTTCCTCTTCACAGGCTGAGGCTGAGAGACCACTTCCTCGACCGACAGGGCCCCGAAGGCCGTCTGGAGGCCATCCAGGGAGTCCTCCGCCGTATCCACTGGCCCATGTAAGGGCTCCACCGAAGGTACAGCGCCAGGCGCCGGCTTTGCCGGTGGCTCAGGCGCTGGCGCTGTCTTCACGTCGGCGTCCACTCTTCCTGGGTCCATCTTAATCCGCCCTTCTGCTTATATTTGCCTGCTCGGAGCACTGGTTGTACGGCGCGGGGTCGCTGCCGGTGCACAGAGACAGGCTGCCTCTTGCTACCAGAAAAGTTTATAGTGTTCTCAGCACTGTGTTTTGCCTCTCCTGCTGCTTGCTGTTGGTTTAGGGTTTCCTGCTGCTTGTTTTTGGAGATGAAAAGCTTTGTTTTGATGAAATACAGCCACTCCAAGTCACTCCAGGATAGCCCAAGCCAATAGTATGCAAAGAGGGGAGGATTCAGGATCAAAGCATGAAGGGCTGCAGTGTAAACAGTGAAAGATGATTGGATATTCACAGAAACTGCAACTCAGGTTACAAATGAATGCATATTCACAAAGATAGCTGAAATGTTTTTGGAAAAGAGTTAGAAAACTGCCTCAGGATCACTCTCTCTCCATAGTGCCATCTTAGGAGATGTGCACTCTTTGTTTTGGGTCCCATATGTGCTGAGGTGGCATGGTATGTGGCGATGAGGTCACTGCCATGTCACATGGGATCTTCCTACTTAGCTAGGCTGACCAGGAATTGAACCCAGGACCTCTCAAAAAGAGGTGCCCAGCCCCCTAGGGTGCATACCACTAGGATAGCTAAGAATTCATGGAAAAACATAGATAAATTCATAGGCTCTACTTTAGGTATGTCAGTGCTCAGTCAACTCAGGAAAAGATGTTTTACTTCACATTGAAAGGGGATTAAGGGGCCCACTCCATATCCTGATTGGGTGTTTGGTTCCATAGGTCAAAATGTGTTACCACCAGTTTTGGTGGGACCAATACTAAGATTAAAATGTATGGATGCTCAGTGCATCTCTAATACAACTAGAGTATGCCTCCAAGCAATGGAAAAGCACTTTTTCTTACTTACCTAGCTCTACCCACTCAGACGACGAAACTGAGCACGACGCCTTCTTCGTGCAGACCGCGGTGGAGGAAGTGGAGAACGCCGAGTACGTCGCCCCATTAAAACCCCTACTCTCCATGAGGGTGGAAGACCCCGTGGATGAGGAGCTGGACCCTCCATCCAGGCTCAGGGAGTATGTGGATTCCAAGAGGAAGTTGGTGGCGAAAAAGCTATGCTACGCGAAGCCTACCCGCAGCTCATGGCCACTGAAGCAAGGACGTATGGGAGACCTATCCCAACTGAAGGAGGACCTCGAACAGAAGATCACCACCTGGCAAAGGGAGGTAGATCTCAAGCTCATGAAGAGCGTATGAGGTGCCAATGTGAGGACCCCAGAGGAGGACGACCTCTCGGAGGAATGTGTATGTGAACCCCCTCGAGCGTGCCTATGTTGCCATCGTCCACCGGAGATGGTTGAGCAAGACCTTCTGTATGCCTACCAAGGGCTGAAGGATGCTACCGCGGGCGAAGAGTCGGTGGAGGACCACCTCCCGACGTCTATTCAAGGGGCAAGCAACTTACACTCCGACGAGGACATGGAGGACAAGATCAAGGTATTGGACCCGCGGGTACAGAAGCTTATAAGGACCTATCTGGAGGTGTTCGGAGAACTACCCCCACCAGCCTCATGTGACAAGCTGGTACAGATGGACCTCAAGCTGAAACCCGAGTTCGTGGGTCACAAGATACGGAGGAGACCCTATCCAGCTCCTAAAGAGCAGGCCGACGAGATTAAGCGACAGATACAAGAATGTATCGACGCTGGCCTAGTCTTGGAGTACAAGGATGGGGACTACCCCCTACACTGCAGCCCCTGTTTCCTGGTGGCTAAACCTGGGTCTACAGCCAAACGGCTAGTAGTGGACTACGGAGAGCTGAACAAGAAGACGCTGAACCACTCAGGGTCCATTCCCAATATGGAGTCTACCCTGGAGAAGATAGCCTCCTGTCGCTACAAGACCAAGATGGACAAGCGAAGTGGATTCTGGCAAGTAGACCTGACGCCCAACGCGCAGGAACTACTGGCCTTCATCACCCCTCAGGGGAGGGTATTCAAGTGGAAGGTCATGCCATTTGGCGTGACTAACGCACCCGCTCTGTTCCAAGAGCTGATGAACAAGATCTTGTCCATCCTACGAAGGAGACCTAAGGTGCAGGAGCTCATATCCCGTGGTGCCCAGATGGAGGCTCACATCAACGATGTATGCCTCGGTACCAATACCCAGGAGGATCACCAAATCCTCTTGGGTGAGTTCTTTGCGGTCTGCCAGGAGAACCACACTCGACTCAAGCTGGAGAAGTGTGAGTTCATGCAGGAGACCATGCAGTACTTGGGGTTTGACGTTGGCTATGGGTGGTGGACCCCAGCGGCCTCTAAGGCCAAACCCCTGATGGATGCCAAGGTACGACACGAAGACCCCAAGAAAGGACTTCATGATGTACGCAGTTTCATTGGGGCGTGCAACTTCTATCGCCGCCACATCAAGAACTTCACCTATACCAGCGCCGTTCTGACGGACTTGATCAAGAAGAGTACTACTTGGCGCTGGGGCCCACAAGAGCAACAAGCGTTTGACGAGCTCAAAGACAAGGTAGCCAACGCTAAGTGCTTGGGCATGCCTAGGGCACAAGGGGAGATTATCCTGGTGACTGACGCCAGCAATGTGGGCGGTGGTGGAACGTTGTTCCAATGGCAAGCACTAGAGAAGGAGGAGTTCGACTCGGCCATTTCCCAATGGGGGACGGAAGGTCTCAACCGAGATGGAACCCTCAAGCACAGCTACCCTGACGACAAGTGGGTCCTAGTACCTCTGGGCCACTGGAACTGGAAGTGGAACCAGGCCAGGGGGAACTACTCCACCTATGAGCAGGAATTGCTCGCGGGTATTCTGCTGCTATCCTCACAAGCACGACTGTTGGGGAGTAACCCTGTGGTCTGGCTGTGCGACCAAGAACCGGTCCGCAGTTTCCAGAAGGGTCCCCCACCTGAGAAGGCCAAGCTACGACGCTGGTGGACCTACCTCAGTCAACTACGGCTGACGGTACACCATATCCAGGGAGTGAAGAACGAGTGTGCCGACTACATCAGCCGCAACAACTTCGACGCCCTGATTGGTGCCCGGTCTGAAGCGCTGGCTAAGGAGGCGTTCAGCCGTATGGACGTACACCTGGATCTGAACATGACCATGATACGCCCCCTGGATGGACTCCAACAATCGGAGTACCTACAGGAGTTTGGGGATATCTACCGGCGCCTGGAGAAACGCCTTGAACCCCTCCTGGTCAACCAAGACCAGTGGAAGCGGGACAAGAGCTACCTCTGGCACGAGGACCGCATCGTGGTGCCTAGTGACCGAGTCCCAGCGCTGCTGAAGTGGACCCATGAGTCCAGTGGTCATGTGGGTGCTGACCGTACCCTGAGGCTGTTCAAGCAGTGGTTCCACACTACGTGGACTGACGACCAACTGCGGAAGACACTCCAGCCTATCGTGGACAAGTGCCCGTGCAGGTCCTGTAAACCAGGGGATATCAGGGACAGAGGTCTCTACTCGACCCTGCCCATCCCTCACTGTGCTGACAGTGTTCTATACGTGGACTACACGGAGATGCCGAAGTTCGGGGGCTATGACTTCGCCCTCGTGGTAACCTGTGGGTTGACCAGGTTTACCAGGGTGTTCCCATGTACCAAGCACATTACCGGAGAGAGACTATCAAGATACTCCTGGAGGAGTGGTTTTGTGTCTATGGGGCGCCCAAGGAGATCAACTCCGATGAGGACGTACGAGTACGCTCAGATACTGGCTGGTACAAGAGGGTCCTGAGATCCCTCAATGTCCAGGTGTCTACGGGGATTCCCTACTCTCACACGAGCAAACCCCTATGTGAGCGACAGATTCGCGTCCTGAAGGAGAACGTCAGGATATGGTGCAAAACTGAACGCACCAGAGACTGGGTGAGACTAGTCCCCGTCATATCCTTGATGATGAACTCCCAAGAGAGTTCAGCTACTGGCTACTCGCCACATGAGCTATTCATGGGGCGCCCGGCATGGTTCCTACATGCCCCCTATCCAGAGGACACCCATTCTTCTGTGGGTGAATGGGTCCAAGAGCAACAAGCGAAGGTGGACAAGGCCAAGGCTATGCTTCAGAGAGTGAGGGAGCGTCAGTGGAACAAGAAGAACAAACACCGAGTACCGGCCACCTACCAAGAGGGGGACTGGGTGCTGGTGCACCACAGTCGACTACCCGCCTGGCCACGCTCTACCAGCGATGACCCATACTTCGGGCCGTACAAGATCCTATCCGTGGATGGTCACCGTATCACCGTGCGGTGTTCTCCCCGTCTAGGTGGGACCCTGGTGTGCGGTGCTCAACACCTGAAGCGCTACCATGATCCTGAAGACCTCTGTGGGGAGGAGTGGGAGCTGAACGACGAGGAAATCGCCGCTCTGGACCTACAAGGGGCTGCCAGCCCTATGGAAGTTGAAGGTGAACTCCCCGACATGAACGCCGAGGAGATGGCTAAGGAGGGCTTCTACCTGGTGAAGTCTGTCCTACGCCACCGCTATCGCCAGGGTTGGCGCTTCCTCACCCTCTGGGAAGGGTTTGGAGTCGAAGAGGCCACCTGGGAGCCCTTCTCTGCATTTGTTCTACCTGAGGGACGCCTAAACTCAGTTCTGGTTGACTACTTGTCCCAGAACAACCTTGGTGAGTTGCTGAGGCTCGCTGAGACGCTTGCCTCCAAGACTCAAGCTAGGGACTGAACCTTACCCTTACCTGCCAAAGCGTATGTGTGAGTGTGCTATTCCTAAGGTCCTGAGAGCAAGCCGCAGAAGTGGTGTCCTAATTATACCCAAGTCTGCGCCCTTGCTAAACCTGGAGGGTTGGCTTATTGATGCCACGGGGTACGCCCCGGGTCTCCCCTCCCCTATGCGCCCAATTTCTGTGCTGGCGCAAAACCTTGGGGGAATACCCAGCGTGCTAATCCAGGTATTGTTTTCCCTACCTATCTGTCTACTACAGGGAGGGGTGGCCAAAAGCTATGAAGGCATGAAAACGCCGTTTTGCTATGTGGCCAAAACACTGACCTAACCACTGCCACAGCCCACCAACCCTGCTAAAATTGCAGGAAACGGTTGGGACAGTGACACACGCACTACAGGTCCTACACACCCTACAGTGGCACCATCCTGGTGGGCGAGCACTGGGGCAACTGGCTCAAGCCCCCACGCAGGACTACCACTCCTACACGCACACTCTACTGGGCGTTGCGAAGGTGAAGGTCTCATGGGTCCTAGCGACCCACCTGTGAAATGACAAGAGAACACAGCGCTACTAAGCAACTGTGGCCTAACAGGGGACGCCACAACGCGTTTCCCCTGCAAGGGCTTGGAGGGAAGAGGTGCTCTCGCGTGCAAGGCGCAGATGTCGACGAAGTCGGACTCCCTGCTCTGCCACAGGCGGAGCGGAGTTACTTGTTTGTGTGATCTGCGCCCTTGTTTAGCAGGGCATAAAAAAAGGCTGCTGCAGCAATCACCCTACCTGCCCACCTGTAGACAAAGGCAAATGAAAGGGCGTTTGCGGCGGAGGAACCAAGCCACACTCCAGGTATTATACCCTTCTCAGTGTGACCTATAATACACTGTCCGCAAACACGCTGCAGAAGCAGCTACCCTTGTCAAGCAAGCAAGCGTTAAGGGACTCCTCAGGTTCTCTTAAAGAACGTACCGAGGAGCCCCTGGGTAGCCCAAACAAGGTTTACCGTGCGCACTTCGCGTGGCCTACCCTTTAATGCGTGTGTGCATGCACGAGTATGCGCGAAAGCGTTGGGCAAACCTGCCCATCAGAACCCAAATCACGACTCCACCAGGGGGTGGCCCCGCCTGGGCGTACCTACCTTACCTACCGCTGGGAAGTGAAGCAAGGTGAGAGCAGGTGAGGGGCGCACGCGAAGAACGTTGCAATGCACTTGTGTGTATGTCTAATCACCCTGATCTGACCGCTAATCATCTGCAATCTTTCTAATCAATCCCTCTATCGCGTTCTATCTTTGTTAGCGCTGCTACAAGGCTCGTTCACGGAGACACGAGACGAGCAATGTGTATGCGGCATACCAGAAGAGCATACCTGTAGTTTATACCTGATTCATTAAAGTCTTTTCAATTGATTTTCGAATTCTTGAATTTTTGAAGCTTCTATTAGTGTGGGTGGAATCTGTATGTTTATTTATTAATGTGTGTCTCGTCATTTTCAAGACTACGTGAGACATACGTTTATAATTCCATTATTTCTCCATTTTCCGGCGCTTCGCTAGGAGCCGCTCCTGCGCGCCGCCATTTTATGCGTATGAACTTCTGGATTTAAAAAATCCAGAGATGACTATACTTTCTATAAAAATGTGCTTCTGATGCACAATTGGATTCTGCTCAGGTGTGTCGTTTCAGAAAAATTCTACGCCGTCATTTGACGGATTTTGGTGTCCTCGCTTCGTTTTTGCGTGGATTCGTCCATGAATCTCCCATTCCTGCCTCTGCAGATACCCACGCGCAGCCTCGCTGAGTAGGCCGTGTTCGGGCCGAAACGCAGGTGCCTGGAGAGACTGAGCAGAACCAAGACCCCACCAAGGGGCAAATTAATTTCTTTTTCGACTCCCTTCGCCCTAAGACAGGTCACAGGTCGCCAGCAGGTTTACGAGAACCCATGCGAGTGTGTATAATGTGTCTTGCGTTTGGGTTGTGTCGACGCTGCGTCTTGGAGGGAGGGATGCATATGCACATGATTGGCATGCTCCCAATCTAACCCAACCAAGCCACAGGAGCCCCGGCAGCGCCATGAGCACTGAGTCTTCTGGAGGAAATGATACAATCAGAGCAGCAAAAGGACGCCAGCCATGGTGAGCGCCCATTTTTCAGTGTGAGGGAGACTGTAGGTATTTTAAAGTAGATGTGGAAACCAAGGAAAGGCCAAGAAAAATTCCCTTTTTCCTAAAATGCGACAGTGGTGGCCACCACAGCACAAGGGGGGAGTAAGAAAAAGTGCTTTTCCATTGCTTTGAGGCATGCTCTAGTTGTATTAGAGATGCACTGAGCATCCATGCATTTTAATCTTAGTATTGGTCCAACCAAAACTGGTGATAACACATTTTGACCTATGGAACCAAACACCCAATCAGGATATGGAGTGGACCCCTTAATCCCCTTTCAATGTGAAGCTATTCATCTTTTCCTGAGTTTTTTAAGACGTCACAAATTTTATCAGAGTTCTCACAGTGATTAGATAAGAGCAAGCTATGTACACAGATGCTGTGCATACTATCTACATGGCCTTTTCATACATGTGAGCTGCGCTGACCGGTGTTGGAGACCTTGTGTGGGTGTTGGTGTTGGTTTGGTGGAGGTGCATGAATGTTGGTGTGAGTGTAAGTTGCTGTTTTGGCTTTCATTAGGCCACTGGTTCACCAAGGTGGTCCCAGGAAAAATTTATCGAAGTGATAAGATAATAGACTAGTAAACTTGGAAGAAGATTGATAAAAAAGATCGAAAGAAAAATTATTGTGACGTTTTTGAGGTCGGTAGGTTAGATAACATACAAAGGATAAGTTTTAGAAATGCCAAAAATCAGAACTGGCAACACCTGCATAAGGTATATCTGAAAGTGTTGTGGCTGTGACCTTCCTGTTCACCGCATTTGGAAAAAAACTCCGACTTCTCACCCTAGGGGAAAATCAGTGCCGGATCCATACAATGCAGGCAACAAACAAGCAAGCAAAAGCAGGCAATGGTGACATTGCAGTGCAATTGATTGCAGTGCATAGAAGTCTTGTTGGGGCAGCCAATATCAGATATATATGAAAGGAAGATCTCTCACGAAAAGTCCAAAAAAAAATCTCGACTGTAGCAGTTGCGTACAGCGCAAATAAGACGGTCTGCATATATATCAAGCTGCCTGGGCAGCCATACATATAAGCCTTTAGAAGCACTGTCGAGCTCAGGTGTTATTGGGTAGTTTAATCAACCTTCTTTCGCAATACATCATTGTAATGAAGTTGTACTCAAAATCAAGGGATTCTTCGTCTATGATGTCCTGTCGAGAGGTATTGCTGTCGTGGAGTATTCGGCATCTTTGAGAATCGAACCATAGGGACTGCAATTGTTCTCCGTGTTGAGACACGATCGCTTGGAGACTGGCGATGTGGTAGTGAAGGTCGCATAGTGAGTCGAAGTCCCTGTCACGAGCATGCACGATAGTCTTGCGTTCTCTTCTCTCATGTTTCTTGCGAATTTCTCTGGCCTGATTTAAGGTAGTCCATATTTTTCGCTGTACTTCATTACTGGCCTTGTTGAAGAGTTCTTGGAGGTTCGACATGTCCTTGCCTTGTTGCTTGATAATAAAGTCCCTGTTGAATTCCTCATTCGACAGTTGTAGCTCAATCGATCTCTTGATGAATTCAAATGCTTCGTTGTCCTCTTGGTTACCGGATGGGTCTTGGTACGAAGTTGGAGTTGCTTCTCTGTCTTTGGCTTGACAAAAAGAGAACGGCTCGGCTTCGCTGTAGTCACCCCATTTGAGTTGGCGGTCGCAGGCTGCTGTTTTGGTACTGGAGATAGGGTTGTTGTACTCGGTTTCGCTGTAGTCCTTCCTTGTAGGCTGGCGGTCGTAGGCGACTGCTTTGGTACTCAGGGTAGAGCTGTTGAGCTCAATTTGCGCTGGCAACGTGGACCTTGAAACGTGCGGATTACATACCTTTGTTACGGGTTGCACGGCGTCAAGTCTTTCGAATTGCGACTTTCCGTTTGTGGTATTTTCGGATATTTTGTGTGCACGGACTTCGGCGTAGTTCTTCGTAGACTCGTTTTTCGGCAGAATTTGGCGCGCACGTTCTTGTAGTTCATTGTATTCATTAGAGGGCCGCTCGCAACTTCTGGCGTTCTCGTCGTATTCTTCTGTTTGCGTTTGAGCTTCGGTTTGAGCATTTTCGTGTCGAAACCAGCAGCGCTGTTGTAGATGAAAAAGGCAACTTGCACCATTCTTGCACGGTACGGAAGCACGGTAGGGAAAGCTTTGGACTGTGAAACGGCGCGTGGGTCTGTATGAGCGTAGAAAGCAGCGTAGAAGGTAAATTTCATGTACTGACAGAGGTTGTGGACCAGTCTTTTCGAACTGCGGCGATAAGGAACTTTGATCTTGCGCCAGATTTGATAGCTCTGCAGCTGGCGTTTGGCATCTGGTGCAGCTGGCAGCTGGCGCTAGAAGGCTCTGACCAGGCTCCAGATCGTTGCGGCAAATATTAACGGTCATGATGCGAAAAGAAAAATCGAAAAAAAATAGACACTCAGAAAGTGATCACCTGCGGTAGGTTTCCTTCAGTCGCTGCCCTATGAATGTATCTATGTTTTTCCATGAATTCTTAGCTATCCTAGTGGTATGCACCCTAGGGGGCTGGGCACCTCTTTTTGAGAGGTCCTGGGTTCAATTCCTGGTCAGCCTAGCTAAGTAGGAAGATCCCATGTGACATGGCAGTGACCTCATCGCCACATACCATGCCGCCCCAGCACATATGGGACCCAAAACAAAGAGTGCACATCTCCTGAGATGGCACTATGGAGAGAGAGTGACCATGGGGCAGTTTTCTAACTCTTTTCCAAAAACATTTCAGCTATCTTTGTGAATATGCATTCATTTGTGACCTGAGTTGCAGTTTCTGTGAATATCCAGTCATCTTTCACTGTTTACACTGCAGCCCTTCATGCTTTGATCCTGAATCCTCTTCTCTTTGCATACTATTGGCTTGGGCTATCCTGGAGTGACTTGGAGTGGCTGTATTTCATCAAAACAAAAGCTTTTCATCTCCAAAAACAAGCAGCAGGAATCCCTACACCAACAGCAAGCAGCAGGAGAGGCAAAACACAGTGCTGAAAACACTATAAACTTTTCGGTATAACCTCCATGAGGGATGATACCTCTGCTCCTTTGAGTGGTAGGGGTGGACTTCATGGGGGAGCTAGGGTTTTAACCCTAGTTGCCGAGAAAGTGTACTTAAAGCTTCATAAGAGAAACAAAAATGTTTAAGTGTTAGTCTCAGCACTTCCTTAGGCAAAAAAGGGGGGGCTGTAGCTTGGATCAAGTACCCGCAGAAAGACATGGTGGTGACTTTTTCTTACTCTGGGTCTGGAGTTGCGAGTGTGGTAGTTGTAGGAGAGGGTGATGCGTGGAGGCCGAAGGCGCTTGGTACGCCCTCGATGGTTGACTCGCTTGTCGGGTCGTGCCCATGGTCCACTCCTTCGTCTGCCATGCTTTCTCCTGCATCCTTCTCTCTCTCCCTCTTTCTCTTCACAGGATGGGTGTCAACCTCCTCGACTGAGAGGGCCCTGAAGGCCGAATGAAGTCCCTCCAGTGAGTCATCAACCACATCCACTGGCCCATGTAAGGGCACCGAAGGTATAGCGCTAGGTCCAGGTCCAGGCTCACCAGGCGCTGGCATTGCTGGGGCCTCAGGCGCCGTCTTCGCGTCGGGATGTGGAGCACAATCGCACACACCCTCCAACGTGTTGTTTGGGCCGGCAATCAACTTGCGCACGATGGACATCTCATCCGTATGCACACAAATTGGGGCACGTTCCAAAGGCTGGAAAGCAGCCTTTGGGCCCTCGATAGAAATGGAGTGAGAGACAGGTATGCAATCTCGGCGAGCCAGCGAGCGGCTGCGGTCTCTCCTTCTTTGTGTCCATATTCGCCCTTTTTGCTCAGGACAGTACTCGGCGCACGGGGTGTACGGCACGGGGTTGCTGCCGGTACGCAAAGACTGTTTGCCTCTTGCTACTAGAAAGTTTTATAGTGTTTTCAGCACTGTGCTTTTTGATGTGCCCCTCCTGCTGCTTGCTGCTGGTGTCAGCTTCCTGCTGCTTGTTTTTCATGATGAAAATATTTTGTTGTTGACATACAAACAATTCAGGATAACCCAAGCCACAGATGAGCAAGTAGAAGATAAACAGGATCAAAGCATGAAGGGCTGCAGTCACAAAGAGTTAGATAAAGAGAGCTATCAACAATAGACCACAGCAATTAACATTCAAAGCAACTCAGGATGAAATATTTTACATGTTTGAGAAAAACTGATTCGAAAGCTGCCCCAAGGGCTCACACTCTTCCATAGTGCCATCTTGAGATGTGCACTCTTTGTTTTTGGGTCCCATAGGCGCTGAGGTGGCATGGCTTGTGGCGCTAAGGTCACTGCCATGTCACATGGGATATTCCTACTTAGCTAGGCTGACTGGGAATTGAACCCGGGACCTCTCAAAAAGAGGTGCCCCAGCCTCCTAGGGTGCATACCACTAGGATAGCTAAGAATTCATGAGAAAACATAGATAAATTCATAGGCTCTGCCTTCAGTATATCAGTGCCTCATTCACTCAGGAAAAGATGTTTAAGTGCACATTGCTTGGGGGTTAGGGGGTCCACAAAACAATCTGATTTAGTGTTCGGTTCTATAGGTCAAAATGTGTTATCACCCATTTTGGTTAGGCCAATACTAAGATAAAAATGCAAGAGTGCTTAGAGCACCTCTAATACAACTAAAGTTTACCCTAAAGCATTGGAAAAGCACTTTTTCTTACTGCTTCAGATCTGGTACCAGCAGGCAGAGACCTCCGTAGTGACTTCTTTGTTAGCAGTTGCCAAAAGGATGAACCAGGCTTAGAACGTGTGCGCCCAGCAACAGATCAAAACTTTTCCCATTCGAGCATATGCTGCAATTTTGTCATGTGGTACCAAAACACCTTGTGTTAATGGAGCGAATGGGTCCTGAGCCAGAACATAAAAAGACTGTCCATGGGGAGCTATTGGAGCATACAACCCATGCGTTCATGGGTGCTTACAAAGGAAATGAAGTTTGTTAACAATCAAGCAGTGCAAGTAAGATAGATGGTTTACAAAAATTGGATATAAGCAGCAATCCATCAAATTCTGACAGCAACAATCAAAACAGAGTTAAAAACAATTGAGAAAAGGGTTGGACACTGCCCCTATGGGCACCCTCTCCGTGGCAGGGTCACTCTAAGATTTGCACCCTTTGTTTTTTGGTCTCATGGGTGCTGAGATGGCATGGCTTGTGGCGCTAAGGTCGCTGCCATATCACCAAGGCTCCTCCTACTTATCTAGGCTACTAGAGTTTGAACCCACAACTTCTCAAAAAGAGTTGACTGATCCCTTGGGGTGCATACCACTCGGATAAATAGGCATTCATGAGAAAATAGATACAAATGTATAGGCTCTGAACCGGGGCAGGGCATCAATAAATTGAGGATATCCCTTCAACATCGTGTGATAATCTCATCAAAGTTGGGGGCACTTGTCTTCTTAACATCCCTACAATAGTGTTGTGTTTTATAGTCCAAGATGCACTGTCCTCATTTTGGTACATACTAATGCCAAGATAAAAATATAGTGTGTCTGAGGATGTCTAAAATACAACTAAAGCTATTGTGTAGGCAGTGTGACCATGTGGCCCCGCCTTTTTGGCATCACAGAGTGAAAATGCATCAAAAGTTGATTAAAACTAGCCTTTGAAAAATCAAAAACGATTTCCGGCATAGGCGCCCTGAGTTATCAACTTCTCCGTTTGTGCCCTATTGACAATTCGTAGGTCATTTTGCTCAATCCACCCACCTTTCTTCGGTTATGGTGGATGAGGAAAATGAAAGATCAATACTGAAAACTGCCTAAAATGGAAGTAACACAAAAAAATGTGCCTATGTAGCAGCCTTTGCTTTAAAAAATTCAATTGTAAATCAAGTGTTGTACCTAGATCTTGTGGTCCATAATTAATTTTTCGTGGCGACAAGCCCATTGAAAAGCGCTCCAATGCAGGGCCCGATCGCTTTTGTCTGTGTTATCATGTAATTAGTTTCTGATCAAGATTTATTTGGCGTAGCATACGATGACCTTCCTGGTGTAATGACAAAGGCTATTTTAGCACTCGGATTGAATGACATTCTGTGATTACAATCTCTTCACGTATGAATATGAAACATGAGCACAGAATTGTGCTTTGGTGGACAAACCATTTGAATTTGATTTGAATCGGGAGCATGGTTTACATTAGGTCGTGCATCACATCTTTCTACATTGTGGACAAGCTATATGATTTTGATATGCCGTGGCGAATGATATGCACCTATTGATGTTCACCCTGAGCATGGTGATTATTGCTAACTTCATTCTCACGACGTCCGCCGTGCCCTTGTGACACTTGATGCTGCAAACGGAGTCACAACGGATGCTGTTTTCTCGTTGGCTACAAATTACAAATACAAATTATTGGAGCAAACATTTGCATTATTCGTGCTTAACATAAGCTGATTTCCCTCGTACTTGCCACTTCCCACTCTCATTTGCCATGTAGATAATGCAGACAAAGTAGCAACGCAATTGTTTTAAAATTTTTTCATGGTGCTTGGTACCATAAAAAAGAATGCTGCACACGACGAATTCATGCCAACCCACCCTTACCTTTCACAACGCTTTTATATGATGTCATGTATAGTGTCTTGATTCCACATGTCTACACATGTTCATTGCAATTTCATTGCCGTATGCACAAGTCTTTTTTTGGTTCCTGACCCGCACACAAATGGCTAATAACATCTGCCGCAGTGGCTGATCAATTGCTGCACCAATCTACCAATCTGAGTAACCATAACATACTGGCCCTAGTAATTCGTTTTTGCTATGATAATTTGTTTTTTGCTATGATAGAGCTTTAAAACACCAGACAAAAGTCAAAAACCAAATAAAATTTCAAAACGCCAAACAAAAGTAAACCCCAAATAAATAAATAAAACCAACTGACATCAACATCAAAGAAATTCCTCATTCCTGCCAAATAAAAATGCACATTCATTTGGAATACCGTGAAAAAGACAAAACAAAATACCAATGACATAACTTGCAGGCACACTTCTCGAAGGGACCACTTGTCGCTGCACAAAAAGCAGTCATCCTGATAAACAATATCACCCTGAATTTGTGTTTGCATTGTTGTCTTCGCACAGTTTGAGAGCTCACTACCTGGTATACCACCTGCCCTCTGCACCGGCCAGAACACGACACAGAGAGGCAAATGGGTAAGTGGGCTGGAGCAAATTGACATGGAACCTCTCGTCTCCTGAATGCCCAAAATAAGGGGTGGTGGAAAAAATCAAAAATATCCCACAGCTAAATCGTCGTTGGGTAGACCCATCATGGGATATGTAGCGATAAATGATGCATGGCAGGATGCACGCGAAACCTGAATGC
The DNA here is from genome assembly GCA_964036045.1 of Eutreptiella sp. 'Long Island Sound 2002'. Lineage (NCBI taxonomy): Eukaryota > Euglenozoa > Euglenophyceae > Eutreptiales > Eutreptiaceae > Eutreptiella > Eutreptiella sp. 'Long Island Sound 2002'. The sequence continues at coordinate 48,333,826 of OZ038392.1, forward strand.
ACCAACACAAATGCACACACGCATGCACACATCATGGTACAGGCACAACCACCAGTGTGTGTGTGTGTGTGTGTGTGTGTGTGTGCTGGCATGTAAGAGGCAATGCTCTCAACCGGGACACAGCAACCCCCCCACCAAAAAAAAAGAAAACAGACATACATTTGGACGTTGCCTCCAGCCTATCACAGAGCTGCCCACCAGGTGCAATTAGAAATGGAAGACACCTCACTACAGACATACACTTTTTCTACTTTTTCTACTTGTTCTCGCATACAGAACAGGCAAGCAAGCACACACACACACACACACACACACATACACACACACACAACACCACCACCAGTGAGGCGACCATATGATTCTCCCTTGACCTCCATCCCTGGATCATTGGCCCTGTGCACTTGTACACATCTGCTGTAAAGGGCCAACTACAGGTGACGCAAATGATCGTGCTGCGACCAAAAAAGATCACAGACCCAGAGAAGAACCAGAATTAGACTGACTGAAAAAAACAGCAGTTCTCTGCCTGTTTGAAATTACCAAACATTGTGCTTGCAAACGCACAACCACAACCATAACCATAACCACCACCTGGGTGCATACATAAAAAGAAGCTAGGGCCTAACCTTGGCCCTGATGGGTCATGGCTCACATCGCCAGGTAGGTATGTAGCAAATGGCAAAGGGTAGCCCACACTCTCCTGTCAGGGAACAAACAAACACTGAGGACTGACAACCCTTGCAGGGGTGGGAGCAAGCCAGTGAAAATACAACGATATTTGGTGCAGGTTTGGTGCCTGGATGCGCAATACACGCCCTGCCATGGATCCAGTAACGTGGACCACTTTTATATTCTTTTTTGTGGCTCAATGCTGTTAGCACACACACACACACACACGCACACACACACACACACACACACACACACACACACACACGTACCACGTGTGCTTAACCCACATAATCGTGTGGAGGCTATCACGTAACTTCGGAAAATTCAATATGACTCCCGTTTGGAGCAGGCGTTCTGCATGCCAATAAGCAGCAGCCCGTGCAACGGCAGAAAGTACACACTCATACACCCTAAAAGGGAGATCACCTTCAGGGCAAAAAGCACGGACTGCCCCAAGATCTGAACATGGCACTGTTCCATTCCGTTCTGAAGGGTCTTGTGGAAGGAACTCAGGCCAACGGGCAGCCTGCAGCAATGCCATGAGCCCCCCAATGCTGTGGTCAGAAACCAGAGCTTCAGACTCGACTCGTTCTGATGACACCGGCTGCAATGAGCTTCTCAATCTTGGCACGCATCCCTGGATCCTGAAGATGCCTGGACAGCAAAGAGCAAAGGCGTAACAATGTGGGGCAACCCGGGGGTAACCTCTACTGCAAAAAAAACAAAAGGGCAAAACCAACAAAAAACGCTGCTGTACTCCGTTGGTCAAGTCATTCTATCTGTGGCAACCCTGTATGCAAGGCGTCCTGGTGATCCCCTGAATACGTCCGCTAGAACCTGGAAATGTGCCACTCTTACAGAACACGCACACGCGCAGCTTGGCACGGATGCCCAGTGCAGTACCAAACCCGGCCTGTGATGTTGATATGTGTTTACGGTGTGCAAGGCTGCCCTTTAGGAACGAGACTAGACCCTTCGAAGCATAACACTTCCGCTGATGCGGACTCAACTCATTTGATCATTGGGTTTGGCTACAGAGTTTCAGATTTCTTTCTGATTTGCACGGACACATACTTCTGTGCAGCCTGAGGGTTTTCATTGAAATCCTTCAAGACCGCATGCAGTACTGGGTCTTGCATGAGAGCCTGGGGCAAGACGGGATCAGCTGGTGCAGCAGGGATAGTTGAAGGGGGGCGTAACGTCGGGGGGGGGGGGGGGGGCGGATGAAGACTTTCGATACAGAGGATGTCACAGGGCGTTCAGATCATGCATCCGCCATCATGCCAATGACAGGGTGGTGGCATACCCTTCGCGCATCGCATCTTCGTGCCACACAGAGGCCTATCGCCGCCCTAAAACTACGACTCGAACTGGCCACAAGAATACCTGGATCTCAGGGTCTGCCATTGCATGCCGAACTCGATCCTCATCCATTTCTGGAATACGAAGCAGAACCAGTGCACACACACCCAATGGGGCCTGTGTGATCCCAATCTGGTCAACCCAATGGGGCCGTCATCTCACAACAACACCAACATCACCATGGCCCTGGGCGGGTCAAGTGCCCTTTTGCCATAACTTGCGCATGTCTCGGCGCACAAAAATGTTTCCATTTTGATCAGCGGTCGGGTCATGTCGACTCAGCTTGAGGAAAAGAATGATGACCAATGGGGCTGAAACGGCCCTTCCAATAAGACGTCGCCCTGCTTTCGGCCAAAAGGCATGAAGGTAACACGTTGTATACACTCAAGCAACCAGAAGCGCCATTGGCAGGTCAGGGTGGGCATGTGTACAAACAGGGTACCTCCAGAACTGAACCAGTGACACGGCCACCACCACCAGGGCTGGGGCTGGCGAATGCTACACCACAGGGGTCTGTGACTCTGCGGCATTTGGTCCACAATCAAGGCATACAAGCCCAGAGGAAAGCCAGTCATGGCCACCCTGCGGCATACAGCAACGATACATCCCCTGGCAATGTGAGAAAACGAATCGTCAAAGCAGCAACAGCACCACCGCCGCCGCAACCCCAACCATTGCAAAACATCTCAAGACCGTTCGTTTAACTCAACAACAATACATTTTGCAGACAACCATCTGTTTGATCCAGGTGCTGTCCAAACACGGCCCTGTCTGACCGGCGTCTTTCTGAACACAGGTTGTGCCAGAAATCTTGGTTGCCAGAAATCATTGTGTCCACGTGAGCCCCCCCCTCGCGTTTCTGAATTCCGGAATGCAGAGTGTGGATGCACGATACCTCCACTGCTCTGGGTGGCATTGATCTGGTGCAGTGTGCGGTCAATTCCAGACCTGAGATCTGTAAACACCAGGAGGACAGCAAGCAGAAAAAAACTGCAGACGACACCGTAGGAGCACAACCACACAAAGATGTGCCCCACAATCGGTTCGGATAGTTGCAACTTGCACTACTGCTGTTGATCCACTGATTTTACAAGGGGATAGACATCCGATGTCATATCATTGGGGTATGCTACGCAAATACCCACATTGGGGGAAATGTGGCTCTCACGCCTGCGCTAATTCAAACAATCCCCTTCAAGGCGATTCTATTGACCTCGGCTGCACACGAAGCCCCACACTACAATCCTTGACTGGTGTGTTGGAGTAAAACTTACTACGGATTGGCTTCACTGCATACCGAAATGGTAGTAACGTAGTTACATGACGCATAGGAACCTATGTGTATGAGAGTCCTCCCTCACACATAATTAGACTGAGGATCTGCGTATCTGTTGGCGCTCGCACAGCAGAAAATACCAGCATTTTCAGGGTCAAACTCCAGAGCCTTCTGGTACCACTCCAATGCCTTGTGGTACTCCTTCATCCAGTAATGGCAGTCTGCTCGCCTTTTCATGCCCTTAACTGAGCAAGAGAGGAGACACACGCAGAGCCAGCATTCACACCTGCATGTACATCGCCTTTGAATTTGACAAGAATCCGGCTGATGTACGGCAACCACTTGCACTCTTCCCTTGACAGCCCCATCATGTGCTTGAACGCAAAGCCAAAAGCCAAAGGGAGGGGGGGGGGGGGGGGTGCTTTCGCACACCACAGGCTGGGAATAATTCTCTTACAACCCCCAAATACCAAATGCCAAACCCACAACAAGAAGGAAAAAAGACGCAATAGCCATTTGGGATACTTGTCCACAAAAATGGTACCCAAGGGGGGGCTGCACATTGATCTGCTGGCGCCATCACACTCTATAAAGGAGAGAATGCACCCCCGGCTCAATGTGCAAAGCGTGGCACATCCATTCCACTGCCTGGGTTATTCCAAAGGCGCACAGGCGCTATAGGAGAGCGCCTCCCAAAGATGTGCATCTTGTCGAATCTTGTCAATGCAAGGAGGGCCCAATTGATGATATCAGGGGTGCCAAGCTGCAAATTACAAATGCCCCAGCCACTCTCTCCCACTGCAATGGGCTCGCAAACATTTCATCTTGCATTCTGGAGTACGATCACAAAAATTACAGTCAGACTAGGTCACCATGCTGAGAAAAGGCCGTGCTAGCGCAAGGGCGGTTCGGCACAGGTCACACTGTGCACCTGCAGATCACAATCAGTAGGTCGTAAAAACTCTTGGTTAGGGTTAGGGCTGGGGTTAGGGTACACATCACATTTGAGAAAAAGGGATTTCACTGTTCTGCAGCCCGACATATTTCAGAGAGATCAAGTGCACTGCACCTCTCCCCCAACCCTTTCCAAAACGCCATCCACAAACCCAAGCCCAGCCAAAATTGCGGTCGCAACGCCACTATGCCTAACCACACTGCAACTCCATCTCCAACCCTATCCATGTGCAATGTGGCCAGATGCGCCCGAACGCACCAAACGTAGGGTCAATTTCCAATGCGCTTTCACAATCCTTCAAAGCGTGGGTGTACTCCCCCATCTTCATGTAGCACGCGGCGCGGTTGCTGTAGAATGTATGATCCTTCGGATTTCTCTTGATGGCCTCTGCACGACATAAGGCGGGGAGATATGGAAGGCAGCAAGGTTATGTTTGGTTGGGACGGGTCTCTTATGGCAGTCAAAGATGTCCATGGTTGCTGACTGTTACATTCTGCTCAAGAGTTGGCTCAAATACAAAGGTCTGACCCACAAGCACCCAACAGCACCCCTCCACAGCCCCACCATTGCATCAATGCACTCAGGTGCCTCCCGAATTCGACATAAAAAAAAGGGATTGGGGCGCAAGGGGGGGAGGGGTTGGAGCGTAACAGAAAGCAGGGAGTGACAAGGGTTGGACGGCAACCGACGGCGGTTGGACTGCGGTAGAGGGGTTGTTTCGGGCGCTCCTAAATGCCCAAAAAAATAAGACGGGGTGACAAAGAAGCGCCCTGGATGCACTGCTGCCACAGCAATAATACTCAGCCCCCTCCCCTGCCCCGCAGTCTCAGCTCTGTCATGGTGTACGGCAGCTCTCAGGAACACACCATCGTATTCCTTGATGGCCTCAGGATACTTGTTGTTCTTAAACAGTTCATTGCCTCTTTCTTTGGCCTCCTTCGCCTTATCGTCATCCAAATATGCCTCGATGTCACGCTGCTTTTTGAGCTTCTCCACCTGCAGACATAGATGCCCAGTCAGGGCCCACATTTTCCAGTCTTCCACATAAACGAAACTTCCAATGACCCACCCACCTTTTGTCACAACATTTTGGCCCCTGAGGGGAGGGCCACAGGGGAAAGGAGGGGGGGGGGGGGTTTGGCATGACGCCATGGTGTGATGCCAAATGAGGGGGGGGGGGGGGGGTTGGCGCATACAGTCATTCTTGGCATCACTTTGCACCCTTTGCAGTGCAAAGGAAAATGTGGGCACCCTTTCCATAGTCAATCCCGCAATCATTCACATACCACGAGAGGCTTTAATTAAAGAGGTTTTTTTTCGGGTGACCAAAGTTAAAGGGGTAAAAAATTGGTATTGCTCCTTAGAAATGAAGGAAAATTTTAGTATGATGCCCCTTGCTGCTGCTTCCTAGTGGATGTTCATTGTGGAAAATTTGCAGACACCAGGGTTTGAGCCACGGAGCCTTGGGATTAGAAGGTAGTGCAACTACCAACTAAGCTATATCAGGATCTGCTGGAATTTCAACGTCAGAGAGTGGATGGCATAGTAAAAAAAAAAAAGGGTGAGCGTCCTTATGGCACCCCCTGACACAATATGGCACAAAGAATCCTTAAAATTGAAGGAAATATTTGGTACGAGGGAGGGCCTCGAAATTTGTCCACATCAACTTTTTCCGGGCCCAATTAAAGCCCCTGTTGGTATGTGACTGAAATACCCCCTCCTCGTGCTTGTGCAAGCATGGCCCGGTTTAAAGGTTGTGATACCGTTTCCTCACCTCACAGGCATGCACTCAAAAATCGGTAGACAAAGGCATTGGGGGTCGGCGAGGGTATCAGTGAGTTCTGAAGACAACCATGGTCACACGCATGTATTAAACTATTGTTTACTGCGTAAACAAAGGTTCCAGAAAACAATCACAACAATGGGTCACAGTGTTTGGGCAAAGCTGTGCTAATGCGCGGACTTGAGGGGGTGCCTGTAGCCTGAGGTATGGGATGTGAATGGGCCCAAAAGGGGGGGGGGGGTATGTGGCGTTTACTCATACATGTGCGCCTGCCTGGTTTTGATCTAACAATTTCTGGAAACGTGATCTCTCAGTGTGGCTGGAGGCTTCCCAAGGGACTGGTGCACACACCCGAACTGTGAAGAAATCAACTTTTGCCAGCAACCCCTGACGACCCCTCGGGACCCTTGGGCCAGGATTGGGTCATCATTTGGTGACAAGGGGAATAACTGTAAACCCATGGGGAAATAGGCCCACCTATTGGTGCCCATTGGTGCCCTGTTGGTGTCGTTGGTGCCCTTTGGCCTTTAAAAGGGCCATTTTGGGCTGTTTTGGATTGAGGTAAGCCTTGTGCCAAGATGCAAAACATACTCTTCACCTCTACAAGAAGAGCATGGAATATGCTGCAAATGAAGAATTTGATCATTATGGGTGGTTGCAATATCAGTTTGGGAAATTGTTATTTTTGAGCTGTTGGGGATACAAACAGCATCAAGGCATCATGGCGAAATCCTCACCAGTGGGGGGGTCCCATCTCCGGTACCCAGGGGGCAGCAATTGATTAGGGGTCCAGAGAGAGGAAAGAAATTCATTGGGACCTGGGTCTGGATCGACACAGAGCGGCCGCAATGGGCCAACCAAGTTTTGGCCCCATGAACCCCCCCAAACAACAACAAACCCAGCCTACCCTGAAAACAGCACTCTGCCAGGGGGGAGGGGGGGGGCTAAGGGAGAAAATCGAAAAATTCATCAGCGGTTAACTTTATCTCCCGAAAATGATGATTTTACGAGGCGTTAAACATCTCATTTAATACACTGGGGTATGCTATGTGAATGCCCAACCCCTGAAATGGGGAAAATGGCGTTTTCGGCTGCACTGGATGAAAACCACTTCTCTTCGGGGTGATGTTTTTGGTGTTTTGGGGTTATTTCTGAAATCCCCATTTTGAATGTGCACAAAGGGGTAGGACACAAGGAGGTAAAAACCCTTCACCGTTCGCCAGTATCAAAACAAAATAGAGTATCCCGGCTATCTTGGGGAAAGAGTGCACAAATGCCCTATCGAAAGAACTGCTCATCCCCAGTGGCGTCGGTTGAGCAGTGACCCTACACATTACAATACCCTGTGCTGTTGGCAGTCTATCTAAAATATTGGGCACCAAGCAAAGGCCTAGGTTACAAATCTCAACCAGGATGTGTTGGAAAGGGAAAGAACCTTGAAATGGTGTCAGGAGCAGGGAGGGGAGGGTGCAGTTTGGAAACGAAGAGAGCGGCTGGGTTGCAGTCTCTACCAACCTCGGCGAAAACCAGAGCAGTTCAGAACATCCACAATGTTCCAATAATGCTTCGCCCCCAAGACAGAACTTCAGTCAGTGGGGCTGCTGCCAGTATGGAATTGCTCTTCGTCCACTTTTACTGTGGTGCCTATGACTCACAGAGCACCACAAAGATAGCAATGGACGTTCTTCACCCCACTTCACCCAACTTCACTGCAACTGAAATCCCATTTTAAACTAGCTGTTTGGTACTGCAACAGGACTACTTGTTCTAGTGCTGCTGGGGTGCTGGCGATAGCACTGCTGCGGCTCCACCTTTCTGGCCTTGCACATGAACCTGGGCCCTGCTTCTGGCCCCTCGAAACTGCAGACCCTTTCAACCCTAACTTGCACCCGGAGCGTGGTACCCTTCACCCACTCCATGGAACCACCCAGTCCACCATCATCGTAGGCGTCGTGGTTGTCGCCGTGGTCGTCGTTGTCATCATTATCATCATCATCATCATCATCATCATCATCATCATCATCATCATCCACCCAAAATAACCCGGTCCCCTGCATACAATTTACCTGCATCCGCTTCCTCCACGGTACCATTGACCCGCTTCATTCCTTGTACCCACTGGCACAATTATTATGCTCACAACATCAGAAAAAGAAAGAAAGCATCGAAAACACAGCTTGTGGCAAAAGAAATGTTGTCACAAATGTTCCATACAGCTTTGCCTCCCAGACAAGACTTCAGTCAGGAAGTTTGCTGCCAATATGGAGTCGCTCTTCGTCCATTTTTACTGAGATTCCTGGTGGCTTACAGAGAATCCCAAAGATAGCAATGGACGTGGGCATCTGAGCCTCTGCAATACAATGATGAAACAGTGCACACCATCACAAGCACTGTCGCCCCTCCTCTTTTATACATCCGTTTGAAAATCATGATGCTGATACTGCTGCTGCTACTGTATGCCAAAGCTACTGTTCTACTTACTGTAACGGTAGTGCAGGCATGGCATGGCAGATGCAAGCAATCATCAGCTGTGGAGGGGGAAGCCACCGCATGGAGTTTGGTGAGGGTGTCTGCCACTCGATGCTCTACCAATGAAGACTTGTAGGATTGGATGGAGAGCTCCAAGTCTCCCTTTTTCTGGTAGGCTGCCCCCTTGCGAGCAAATGCCCTGAGAGCCAAACAGGTGAATGCTTGCACAGCCCTGAATGCAACAAAATGCAAGGAGACCCCGAAAATAGCCCCCCCAAAACTGCAAAAATCACTCGTTCTTCTCCAACACGACCAAAATCCCAAAACCAGGAAACTCCAAATTACAAAGCCTGCAACCACCGTCATAGAGACTCCTACACGTGTTCTCATTGCATTGCGACACTCTCAAATGACCATCACAAAGGCATTCCGCACCCCGACCTAACGCGTGGTGCACCCAGCACTACCAACCAGCACACTTATGGAGCCGTTACAGCAACCCCCCTCCCCCTCACCCCCACCACACCCCCGGCCAACGAAATTCAGGCCTAGAGACCATGGGTATACTGTCACAACATCCCCAATTCCACTTCACTAGGGGGGTCGGCTGGTCAGAACAAAGACTGCGAGAAACATAAGCACCCATCCCACATTGCCTAGGCAAACCGCATAGCCCACAACCCGAGAATGTTCTTGCCTTTGGCAAATCTCTCCCTTACAGATCATTGCCCGTGACAACGCATCAGGAACTGGCCTGAAAGCGTTGCCAAAATGTACACAAAATGGCTCAGAAAGCATCCAAATAGCCCTTTCATAGCCCCATGGACACCAATTGGTGGACCTAATCCGTGCTACATGGGTCCCCATGGGTTTATATATCCTTCTTTTGTCACCAAACCCAACCCACCCAACAGCTATTGAGTTGGATGTCACCAAAAAGGCATATTTTTCAGCTGAACCACGCAAACCTGAGACTGGGTAAGTCTTCACCAGTTGGGTCAAAATGGGGACAAAGACCGCACCATTGGTTGGGGGGTCCATATAAAGGAAAAAATTCAATGGGATCTGGGTCTGGATCCACACATAGTGGCCGCAATGGGCCAAATAAGTTTTGCATCAATGGCATCAGCACTCATCCCACTCTGCCTCACCAAGCCCCGTGGAGTTTGGAACTGAAAATACTTTTTCGGCTCAAAATTGAAGGAAAAAAAGAAGAAACAAATGATTCACAATTTTTAACCTCAAAAAGGGGGGGGCTTTTTTTTCACCCCTCCCCCCCAAAAAAAATTGGGCTTCCGGTGTGGGGGGCTGGGGGTCCACGGGGGGTTTCAATCAAAGTCTCATTTGGGGATATATTTGTTGGACAAGGTTAGAAATTTACAAGAGGTTGAACCACCAATTCAACCAATTTGGGGTATGGTACATGAATAGGCCCCCAAAGGGCCCAAACGGCGGGCATATGGTGTTTTCCCAATAATGTGGGCCTGTGCGGTTTTGATTAAACAACCTTTTGAAGGTGATTTTTCTGGCTCAAAATAAAAAAATTCCACCAAACTCATGTTTTCTCAGTCAAGAAATGGGGGACCCACCCCCCTCCCAGTAGCCCCCCACACTCCGTGTGCTAGCCATATTTGGGAAATACCAGCGATACTTCGGCCCCAAAATGGGGATTCCCTATTTTGAAGGTGCCATTGAAGGGGGAACTCGCCCCCCCAAAAGAGCCATTATAACCGAACCAATATACCATCACAATCATCCAGGTGCCACCGCTGGGCTGATCTAACAATATCTGGCAATGTGATTTGTCCTTTTGTGAATTCTGGCACCTTTGGCTTTCCCTTATGGTGCCACTGGGGGACGAACTACCAGCTTGGAGCCAGGGGGCAAGAGGGGGGGCATAAAGGTGGTGCCGGTTGGCCAGGGATGGGCTGCACCCCCCCCCCCCACTCCGGGAGTCAGGCTCAGGCTGGGGCAACAAGCATGAGTGATGGCGGGGCTGGAGGATTGCTCAAATCCCTCTGGTGCACTTTCGCTCAAGATCTTACCCCTGGGTCATGGTCACCCCCTGAGTCAGGGGTCATGAGCAGACTCTGACGCAGAAAACATGGGCACACCCTCACTAATGGGCCATATGGGTCATTGCACCACATACTACCCCTGCAATGGCCGAAATTGCACAACTACTCTATAAAGCTGCCACAGTCGCAGCAACCAGACAGTGCTGGGTGTGACCCAACACATCATCTAGGCTCTGCCAGCCCATGTGCACCTCGGTAATCAAGGCCCTCGCTCTGGCCTGAGGCCCATCCAGGTATTCTTTTAGAGGAGGGGGAGGAGGTCTGGGGGCCAAGGGTTCACATCCGAAAAAAAGCCCCAAAAATTGTGTCCACTGTGAAATTTGATTTGTCCTGCAAGGATTCTGATGCCTTGGGGGGGATTGGACCGCCAGGGGATTGTATCCTGCCCCCCCCCCCCTTGGGGTGATGAAAACATACAAATGGTGGTCAAACTGAGAGATTCAACCGATGGCAACAAACTGATTGTTGTACATGCCCTGCTGCTGGGCTTCCAGATCAAATCATATTGCTTGGACACTCCTCCTGCATAGGGTGCTCCTGGCAAAGGGGGGGGGGGGGGGCTCTGGCCCCATCCCTTCAGGCAGGCAGAAAATCTGTCTGTTGGCACACTTGGCAGTGACTTTCCCATCGGTGCGGTGTTCGAGGGCTTTGTCAATGACCTCGTCACATTGGGCGATGCACTTGTCGTAATCCCCTTGCTCGAAATACACAGCTGCAGAGAAAAGCCGCTGCAGTTACATGCAGTTCAGGGCTATCAGCAACAAGGACATTGTTGATTTGTGTTGAATCATGCACCAAAACAGTTGGCACCAACACCATCGATGGGAGGATGAGGACAAGGAGGACCTCATGGACATTATGACGGACAAGTAGCCCGTTCGTTAAGACGATCCCCATTAAGGAGACCACATGTCATACTATCAGCACCATTTAGTAGTGTTGCTTACTGCCCGGTTCCTGTCAGTTTGACCGGATCTGGCGAGAGGTTGGCTTTTTGCTTGTGTACGGCGTTGTATACGAACGTGCGATGGACACGCGTATTGATACACCTCCGGGTTGCGTTGCATCGCGCACCATCTGCATCCTTTGTTCCTGACTTCTTCGCGCCATCATCTGCAGGGGTATTTCGAGGTGCAAAATATTTTGTGACCGTCAGTCCTATATGGGGTGTGGGTAATAGCACATGATGAGTTCAGTCAAAGAGTGCTTTATTGCGGGGTGTCTATTAAAGGCTGCCATGTAGTTCTGGCGGTGTCCAGTGCCATATCTTCTGTGTGACCTGTAGGGGCGTGTGGGGGGATGCAGGGTTGCAAGGAGGGAAAAAGGGATAGCGCAGGTTTTGTGGGTGGACGCGTAACACTTGCCCTGATGCTCATGATTGCAGCCTGCTGCACCCATCGGGCCAACTCCCCTGCCAGTGCTGGCAGAGGATTCGCATTCAGTTGTCCCAGACTGCGAAATGAAAACGGTGCTCGGTAAAAAGATGTGTGAATCCCAACACATCGGAGGCGACTTATACATAAAAATGCAAGCATCTTTGATGCACTCCTCACACATCAGCTTGGTAAGGGGTGTCAAACCAACCTGCTTTGTTGATGCGGTAGATGGCGTGTGTTGGCAGGATTTCTAGAGCTGCATCGTAGCATGTAAGGGCCTGCAAAACACGAAAGAGAAGACGTGGAGGGCAATTGGCCTCAAACCACTGTGGACCACCTCCAACCACCCACGGTTACCCTCCCAAACGTGTCGATTACCATCCAACAACCAGTGGTTGTGGCTCAGTCGCCCTGGCTGACCTCCAACTCTGGAGACCACAAGGGGAGGATTTTAGATGCCAGAAACCAACTGCCAAGGATTAATGAGGTGTTCCCAAGAGAGTGGCATATGTGCTCTGGGCCACCAGGGGTGCTCGGACTTTTGCTTTCGGGGATGGGGGGGGGGGTCTGGCACAAGGTCTTGGTGGTTGGCTCTGTTAGCCTGTGGCGGCGCCTATTGGCCTCTCGCCTTTGGACCTTGTGCTATGACAAGCAGGCATCCGTACTACTGCGGGCCTCCGCACTGCCGCGGGCATCCACCTTCCTGGGTGGGAATCCAGAATGCAACCTCTGCCCATGGCGTCCTCCCCTGACGGCCTGATCAGTGCCCGGTATGCGGTCATCACGAAGACCCCAGGCTGGGAGGTGCTCACCACAACCAGCAACGTGAATGTCACACAAGGCCATGGGTGCTAGCTCACCAATGTGTGACTTGCTGGTAGTGCGTTGCAGTAATATCTTCTGCGCTCTGCGCCATTCATGGCGAGGGGGGGGGGGAGGGGGCATTGGAGCGCCCTTGCTGGACCAGCCCCCCCAAAAAAGCTCCTGTGGAAGGACCCTCCAAACCAACCTAGGAACATTCCAGGTTTCAATGAAGGAAGGAGGGGGGGAGGGGGGGGCTGTCCCAGAGGGCAGAATGGGGGGGGCTGGGAAGAGGAGAGGGGCGCTTACTTCGGGTAAGACTACACCTAGGTCAAACCCAACCCTAATCCATGCCTAACTCTAAACCTTACTGGTTCCACCATGGTGACCCAAACCCTAATCCTGGGCGGGGGCGGGGGGGGGGGGGGGGGATGAGTCACCAAACGTTCCAAACTAATGGTTCCCAGTGTCTGGGGACTTTGTTGTGCCAGAAACTACCTGCATTGTTGACCATGCCCACAGTGCCAGGTGTTCCTTTTGGTTGTACATGTGCTACCGAAGGACAGCTTTTTTGCACACAAAATGCAGCAATTTTTGGAAGAAAAGACCCAGATTCTGACTTTTCCCTAACATCTGTATGCTCTGATGAGATCTCCAGCCCTGGCTCAAGCTCTGGGCCTGGTGCCAGCTTGTCCCCCAGCTCAAGCTTCAAGTGATGTACACAACCCTCACACATCTCTCTTTGCCCTTCGCATTTGTCAATATTTGCATGGCAGCAACAAATTTTCAGCAGACATGGCACAGTATGTTTGCTGTATGTTTCCGTCCCCATGTTCTGGCGTCCATGTGGAATGTGTGTGCAAGGCTGGAGGATGTGGGTATGTTACTTCAATCTGCCCCTGTACCATTAGCCATTAGCCCAAGGGGGGTGGTTGTGGGGACACCCCCCCCTCTGATGTCCCCTCCCCCACCATCTAGGTCCCCATATCAAGTCTTGATTAATGTTAGGGCTAGGGTTAGTTGAGGGTTAGAGTTTGATCTAGCCCGACCCTAACACCAACTTGAAACCTCTGCCGCCCCCCTCCCCCCTCTTGCCCCTGGGCATCAAGCAGTAGGTATGCAATTGCGGTTGGTTCAACCCTGGCTCAGATCCCCAAGGTTTCTTGCAGTATGCTCCTGCCAAAAACAGCACCAATCCTGGGAAGGTGAGGTGTGCCACTGCACAAAACCGAGGACTTTACCCAACATGACCTCCGCCCGCTGACAAGCCACCGTCAGCCATAACCACGCCACCAACAGCTGGAAAAACCCCCAGCTGTGGCTCCAGATGCACCTGTGCCGCAGGTCCAGAAACTTGCCCAAAAATATAGGAGGCTGCGCGCACAGGGGGGGGCGGGGTCTACTTGATGAAATATTGACACAGTTTCCAGAAATTGGTTCCTTGCGGAAACATTTGTCTTGTACCCCAGGGTATGTGATGCCTGTTTTAAATGTATGTTTTAAGGGCCTTTGTGAAAACACGTGGGCACACGTTTCCTCACACTGATGAGCGACATGCCGCATACCTGCTCGAATTCCTTGGCTTTGTAATGTTTGTTGCCCTCCTCCTACGAAATATCCAGCACAGAAAATAGTGAAATGGCCAGAGTGGTGGAGGCAAACCAGATAGATAGATAATAGATAGATAGATACCGATGGAGCAGGACAGCCAGTGAATAACCAGGCGGAGTTCACTGGTTTCTTCCATTTTCACGTGCGTCGGAAGTGCAACACCATGAAAGCACACAAAACACGTCATAGGGGAATGCCCTGCAGAGACTCACCATGCATCCAGCTTGGAGGACCAGGAGCAGGTCTGGACCATCAGGTCGAAAAAAATGGACAGACCACAATCCTGGCGACATGCAATCCACATATCTTTCCACATGTCAGACACCTTTGCTCATTTGGCTGAACCCTGCAACACAAACCAAAGCCCCAGGACAGCCAGTCCAGGGTCGTGTGTCATGTGCAGTGGATGGCAGTGCGGAGACAGGGACTGCACAATACAAGAGGCCAGGAGGATGATAAGACCTGGAATCCAAGACACCCCCGGCTGGGGGGGGGGGGGGTGATGGGTGAGAGCCAACAAACTGTCTGTGCAATCCGCGTTACTTTCAAGGCAGGACACTATTCTGGTGCCCTTTTTATCCAAAAATGTCATCGAGTGATGTGGATAGTGATTCACAAAGAGGATCAAAACTTTTTCATACACTGTCCTGTCGGGGACCGCAGTTACGGCACTGATGTAGTTGGTGGGAGCAGCATGACATACAACAACAATGACAGCAGCAGCAGCAGCAGCAGCAGCAGCAGCAGCAGCAATGCCGACAACTCCTCCTACAACAGCACCAACAACAAAATCACCACAACAACAATAACAACAATCACTCCAACAACAGCTGCTGCAACAAGAACAACGCCAACGATATCCAGACACCGCGAAATGACTTCTGCAACTCTACATCTGCTGAAACACCTTTGGCCGTGTATGACTATCATGTAGACGTATCATGCGAACCGTAAATCACGAATGGGGAACTCACTGTGGTCCAAAAATTGTAGGTCAAGTGTCCGAGGGGCGTCTCTGACCCAACCTCAGAAACAAATGGAGATGCCTGGACCATCAACCGAGCATGCTTCCTGAGCCCGTTCTTGCGCCCCACCCCCATGTATACATAACACATGACGTCGAGACATTGCCAGCCCTTTCAATGCGGTTGCTTCCTTTGTGTGTGTGGAAAGAGGCACAAAAGACAACCTTCTTGGCGTCCGCCTTTGCCAACAAATCCGCCTTCTCTTGTTCCTCTGGGGTCAGTTGCTTTGCGGGTGCCTCCTTCTTAGGGGCAGGTTTGGGCTGCTGTGCAGAGAAAACAAAGCAGGCAACAACAAAAGCCAGCAGGGCCTTGGCTTAGCCTAGCCACTCCAGAAGCACACATTCCGAAAAGCGGGGTCAAATAGATGAGTCGTGCCAATACGAGCCCCTGCGCTTGCCCTAAACCTTGCCCACCGAGGGCATGGCCCAATCTCTGCTCTACATCTGCATCTACACCTACATCTACATTTGCATCGACCTTTGGCCTTGCCACGGCCCTTCCCCATCACAACCATGATCCTGACCAACACCCCACCCCGATGGCCCACCGTGCCCGGGCCCACGCCTTCATGATCCTTCTAGCCATCCTGTGGCATAAATGGGATTGGAACTGCCCAAACGTGCATGCAAAACGGCGCAATAAAACAGCTTCAATACTGGACGGTTTGTTTCTTGTAACTGAACCTTTGCACATTCTACGACACAACACCTTGAGTATTCGAGACTCTTCTGCTCAGAAATCGATGGTGCCCTAAGTGTTCGTGCATGATGCCCACACATCATACCCATACAGGGCGATCCTTATTTGAAAGGAGGGGGGGGGGGGGGGCGAGGACGATGTGTGATTGATGCCACACAAGCAACACTGCCGCTACCGTTGCGTAAATGCCAACTGCCATTGGTTATACGTTTACTGGCCCTATGCAAGCCACCACCGCTGCTGATTACAACAACCCATCATCGGTTGTAGATTAATAACCATCACCAGCTGTCGTTGCCCACCAATTGGCGTTGATTCATCACCAACTGCCACTGGGCGTGCTTCAACCGCCTTAATCAACCACATTGGTCTTTTAAGCACCACCGTGCACCGATGAGACCCCTGATTTCCTACCGCAGCGCAGGCGCTGCAGGGGTTGATTTTCTGCGTTCCCCCTGTCTAAGAACTGCAGAAAAATGACAGACTAAAGAAACGTGCCACTGTGGCGGTCTTTCCAACGCATCCAAAAAGGCTGTACTATGACGTTGTGGCGACTTTTTACGGAGCCGCATTTTCTCGGAGTGCCATCACCAGCTGCTAGGTTGAAGCTGGAAATGCATTTAAACCAGATCAACTTGACGAATCGAAAGAATCGGTATTAATGGCACATGCCTGCATCTTGAAGAATCTTCCTCGCCAAATCATGGAAGGATCCAGGGACTTTGCAGTCATTGAGATAAGATACAGGGCTTCAACACATTCTATACATTAAAATGCTGCTTCCTGGGGAGAGTTTCCAGGCTTACCTTAGGCCTTCTCCCCGTGACTAGCGATTGGACTGCACAGCGCTGCATTTGGTGTGGCGTGCCCCACAGCTGCCCTTTTTTTCCCTCTTAAAGTGCGTAACTCTTCTGGTGGCTTCCTACCTGTGATCAGGGGACACTTGGAAAAGCATGCACAACAATGCCCCATCAACATACCGAAGGAGGTGCAGGTGCATCATCATCACCATCCTGCAATAATGGAGAGAAATTCACATGCGCAAGTTGTGTTGCCCTCTTACAAGAGGTGGGCGGATTTCATCTGGGGATAATTTCGGGTGGGTAAAATTGCAACAATCCCAAATTTAGGACAATAGCAAATCCCTGACCCTCGTCGTAACTCCCCAGTTAGGAGTTCTTGGGCCTTGCTCTTTGTCTTTTCAAAGGTGCATTTGGGCATTTTTTGCTGGGCCTGCAATTCAACAACACCCTGTGCACATACCACACTCCTGTTAACACATCGTGACATGCAATACACAGGCACCAGCAAACAGGGGCCCTCTGGGTTCATGTGCTGAATGTGCAAGGCAGACCAAAAACAGGTCAGAGATGTGCCGTCCTGTGAACTATGTATGCCTGTGGTTCTGCGTCCAGCGCAAGCGTGCACGAGCATACAAACATGTGCGTGCACATTGCCACATCGCCTGGCGAAAGCTGTAATGTGAAGATGAGTGAAATTCTGTGGAATTTCAATCCAGATTGCCAATTTCATACTCAAACTGTGTGATTGGGTGCATTGGCGCACTTCTAGGTGCAGTTTGACATTGCACCGTGCTTCAGGGATGGATAGGATGGGGGAGGCCCCCCCCCCCATCATGCCAGCAAACAGCATGCGACTACGCCCAGGACAAACTGGGATATGTGGGCCAGCAGAAGCAAGTGGCCAAAACCACCCACACCAAGCACACCAGCTCATCGGAATGAAACGGCGGTGAGGCTCGGCGGCGGTTCGGCCGGCCGAGACCGCCGCCGAGGATTTCGGCCGACACCGCCGGGCGGTGGTCCGGCCGGAGTGCCGGGCGGCGGTCCGGCCGGCCGAACTGCCGGCTCATTCCGATAACCCCCCCCCCCCCCACCCCATGTGCCTCTTGAAAAAGCAAAATCCCCCTCTTCGGCCCCTTAAGTAACATGACTATAGATCGCCTTTTGTGTGCACCGCCTTGTGTGGGCACCGTGTTCTATGTGTACCGGCTTGCTTGTGGCCCCTTAAATCACATGACTCCTGCGGTGGCTATAGACCGCCTTGTGTGGGCACCGCGTTCTGTGTGTACCACCTTGCATGTGGCCCCTTAAATAACATGACTCCTGCGGTGGCCACAGGCCGCCTTTTGTGTGCACCGCCTTGTGTGGGCACCGCGTTCTGTGTGTACCACCTTGCATGTGGCCCCTTAAATAACAAGACTCCTGCGGTGGCTATAGACCGCCAAAATCAGAAGTCAAAACATACGCTAAGGGTCACCATGATGCTCCTACGACCCTTGCATTCTCGGGCGTCCCCAATAGGTGAAGGTGGGTGTAAAAAAAGGGTGCCTAACCTGGGGATGCTTCGGGGGGGGGGGGGGGGGCGTCGGAACGGCCCGGCGGTTTGGCCGGCCGACACCGCCGCCGAGCCAAACCGCCGGAACCTAACCGGCTGAGCCGAACCGCCGCCGAGGGTACCGCCGGTTCATTCCGTCCAGCCAAGCACACCGACACCAACAAGGAGCCCCCTTGAGCCAGGATCTCCCTCCTCAAGGGGAAGGAGGGGGCAGGGTGCGATGAACCCACTCCCACTCCCCCTCCCCCGCCCTCTCCTCTACCCCCTCCCTACAGCAACACGCTCCCCCGCCACCCGATGCCCCCCAGGGCAGAAAGAATGGAGAGGGTGGGGAAGAAACTGGGTAGGGGGAAAGGGACAAACAAAGGGAGGTAACAGGACAGGTCAGACCGCGCTCGCCGAAAACGGTGCAGAGCACAGACGGAGAAGAAGGAAAGGAAAAACGGGAAAGAATCATTGTGGTTGTTAGAAGCCCCTGTCAGGAAAATTATCCTGCAGATGCACACCCCAGCGCGCACAAGTCAGTGCTGGAGTAGGCAACCCCAGCATGGACTCGGAGTGTGCATCTGGATGCACCTGGTCAACGGCATGGGCAACAGCCCGTCTCCGGGACAGCCGACCCTGGAGTAGTCAAACAGGACAAGTCATCCAGGGGCTCCGTTGACACAACCAAAACACGTTCGAGCCCACAGAGGGTCAGCATGAGCAGCGGCGAGAGGCCAATAGGCGCCGCCAAAGGCAAACAATCAGATACCGAAGCCTTGTGCCAACCCCCCCCCCCCCCTGTGACATTCCGTCTGGTTGTTGCCCCCCCCCCCCCCAATGATGATTGCGATTACCATTGCTCAGTCTGGCTGCACCAGTGTGCAGCATGTACCCATTCTCCCTGAGAATTCTTAGAGCATGCAGACAAAATGGAAAACAACAGAACACCACTGACATTAGCAGAATGTTTGTTAGGAATGGAACCAACGATCAACTGCACTGTGCCAACTGAGCTACTGCACAGATCTGCCATGTTCGTGTGTAACAGAGCACTAAATGCCTGCACATTCACAACGAAGCCGTCAGCATACATACCTGTCAAGGAAAAAGGTGAATCATAAGTCATTTCGTCATCACAGCCTGCTGGCTCAGGACCCCCACCGCCTCCCATCCCCTCCTTGGTAATGCCGTCACTATTATATCCACCTCTGCTGTGCTGTCTGGCCTGTTTGGCCACTGTCACTTGATCTGCTGCACACTTTGTGCTTTAAGAATGCAAACAATGTGGATCGCTTCGTGCAATCAAGCACGGGGCTGTGGGGCTGCTGCAGCGAACATGGACGTGACGTGAGACACCCAAAGGCCGGCGATCCTCTCCTTCGTGCTACTGTGGATTGGGATGAACGAGGGCAAAAGATTCTTGGAGATCTTTTGCAAAATGTGTTCCTTTTGACAACATTTTGCAGCGCAACACCACTCACCAGGCTGGAGATCAAATCAAAACTTGCAGTTTTGAGTACTGTTGCCTTCCAAAAATGCAAGCAAAAGCTTCGTCAACCACTAGGAGCATCGTGGGATCAAACGACACCCAGGACCAATAGGAGGGCTACGTATCCTGCTTCACGACCAACACAATACATCACAACTGAACACAAAAATCGGGCAACTGCACAATTTAAAAGCAACACCTACCTACCCCTGCCAAGACCACCAGGGGTTGGGAGACCGGGGTCCCCCTGGCACACTCCAAGGGGAGTCTGGTAGGTGCTTGGGCTCTGAAGGTGATCTCGAAGTGTGGCCCAAGCAGCCTCCTGCGCTAGGGGGGTGCATGACAACGGCGTGCACAGCGGCTTCTGCAAGGAAACGTCGAAAGAAAGCTCACAAACAATGTCGGCGATGACCAACTTCTCACTCCCAAGCACAAGCAAGAAGCAATGACTTGATGAACACACTTAACAGCGCAACAGTGCCTACCGACGCCGCCAGAGAGGTTGTGGAAGGAACAAGAAATAACCCAAATTGCACAAAAAAATTTTGGTGTGTGGGGGGGGGGGGGGTTCGACACAAATCTGAAAACAAAAATTTCCCCATGAAATCATCCCTTGACGAAATTCCTTAACCCCCCCAGAGCACTGCCGACCGACTTGATGCATGCAAGGGTGATTGAGATTCAGGCAAGTAGGCAAGTGCAAGCCAAATCAAAGCTCCGAAAACATCCACTGAGTCCACCCATGCAAATGCCATCTCAAAATCTTTAACCCAAAACAGGGTGCAGACCTTTCAAATGTCAACAAACCTCAAAAAATAGGCCAAATCGCCTTACTCACGCTAATGCTGGTTAAATGTGGACTTGTATAGAACCAAAATCCAAGCACTTGTGCGGGAAACATTTTTTCCGAGAAAGAGAGACAGCAAGAGAGAAACGGTGATGCAATGATGGAGGTTTCAAGCTGGCACAGAGTTCCAGTGTTGGACTATGCGCAGCAGCACGGGATGGGTGCGTTACCTCGGCACCCATCATGTTCAGATCGAGGCCGGAAAGAACGGCGAACGTCTGCATAATTCTTTTGTCTTGCAAGAACCTGATCCACAGTAGCGCAACCATTCTTCCTTAGCCCTGGAACCGTTGTAAAAGGCACTGCACTTTCATTCAAATGCTTGTTGCATAGTCGCCCAAATGGCCCAACACATTATGCACCACTGCCTCTCTCCTGCACAGCTCTGCTTGAGGGTGTGGGCGAGTCAAGCGGAGGCTGGAGAGTGGAGGGAGGGAGCCATAATGTTGGAGTCGGGTTGCTGGTCGGTGCTTCCGATTGAACACACTTTGGTTGTATTTTGTAGAGGCGTGCCTCCTGGCTGTGTGTCGTTCTGGAGGAGGTTGGACTGCCCAGGAGGTCTGATGACAGCCCACTGATTGCTGTGCCCGTACCCTGCTGTTGGGCTTCCAGATCCATATTCGACAGTTCCCCACACCCTCCTCCTGCCGCCCCCCCAGACACCTGGTGCCATCGCAAAATTTGTTCTGGGAGAACGAATCCCAGCAAAATTGAGACAAAATGTGCGATCACCATCATCATGCACGACGGCGGGCGCACCTCATTTTCGAATCAAGAAAAGCAAAAAGTGCTGGCAGCCTGAGTAATGGCATGTGTACCGTAGCATAGGATACGGCAGGGTGCAGCGTGCAGCCACATCATGGACTGGAGCATTCGAATTGGATCCCTTTCCCTAGGAGATGGGAAGGGTCGATACGGGTCAAAGACCCAACTTTGTTTCGAGTGTTCGCATTTGGGGCACAATATCTGTCCCCTGTACCGGGAAATCCCGGAGCTGTACTGGGAGATAGATCCAGAGCATTCTCCTGAAAATCTTGACACCGCACAGGAAATTCCCGACACTGCCCTGGGAAATCCCAACTCTGTCCTGCCACCCTGTGTTAGGAAAACTGCATGCAGTCGGAATTTCCCAGGAACAACAGGGTCCGGTCTTTGAGGCCGTCGATTTCTGTTACAGTGCGGTCCAGGGTTTCCGGTGCAGTGATACAGACTCAAGAACAGAGGAGAGTTGTATGTCATCCCCCATAAGCACATGCTATATCAACAAAGATACTTACTTCATGGTGTCGGGGAAAGAGCCCGTTATGAACTGGGGAACGACGTAGGGCCGAAAAAGCAGAGGAGGCTGTGAGACACATGCGATACACAATCCTGAAAATTGCGAGAGACACATGATACACTTAAGCCTGGGATACGGCTCAATTACTAGGATACAGATCTACACTTCTGGAGCAGGGCATACATGTTCACTGCCTGAGGGTTGCTCTGCATCATTTTGATCATGTTGACGTAATCAGGCTGCTCCAAAAATGGGGCCAACTTGGGGTTCATCTGGATCTTGACCCACACATCGGGCCCGAAGATTTTTGCAAATGGGTTTGAGGAGGCAGCTTGGGCTTTCTGGGCGTCCTGCATCCCTTTCTTGCATGCGTCATTAGCCGGATCTAGTTCCAATCCTGGCAGATTCACCGGATGTGAGGATGCAACCAGATTCGGCATGGGGACGAATGGTAGCGAACGCAGGCCTATCTGCATTTGTGCGGCCCTGGACTTCCACAGCGTTTCGTTGGCAACTGATGGCGGGCCACACGTTTGTCTGTTCACCCACCACTTCCGTGAAGTGGTCTGCTGACAGACTGGGTTCTCAGCCGGGGGCGGGGGGGGCGGAGCAGTGACGCAAACATGTTTGAGATGCCTACCAACTTCTGACCATTCACAGAATTGGGGACAGCGAAATGTTTCTTCCTTCAAGCGGAAGCAGCAAAAATTTGTCAGTGGCGCCAGCGGCAAGCTTGGGTCTGACCACAAACTGACAGGCCCCCGCCGGGAACCTCAGCTACTGGCTTTGAAAGGCACACATCCTCACTGTAATACCTTTCTTGTATGCTTCGACGGCGCCATCATACTCCCCTTTGCCATGGAGGGCGGCTCCTTTTCGTGACCAACCCTGTGATGAGGGAAGGGAGACTACGCAACCTTGAATTGCGGTGTGGAGCTGGTGCTTGACGCTTTTTAACGCTTTTTAATTTGCGACCCAGACAAGGGCGCGCATCTCGTGCAAGACCGCCCGGGCGCTAAGGGGGGGGGTCCCCTTGCAAAACGCAAGATACCTTTGTCCAAATGAGGGGCACTCCTGTCAAAACGAATTGCAACCTGGCCAAAACTGACGTACCAGTGTCAAACCTAAGGATACTGCTGTCAAAACGAAACAAAAACCAACAAATTTGCGAAGACTGCGAGTACTGGTTTATGGTGCACGGTTGCCACACGGTTGCACCCTGCCAATCACATGACTGCAACAATGTGCGATGCAGCTCATCCAAGCAAGACTGCACCCAAAGTGTGGCATCGGGCAGGCAGTCACTCCCACAGCATCAGGCCGCGCAGTCTCACTGCAGCTGAGGCAGCCACTGGCTGTCCGTACGTTTTTCAAACACATGCTTGTTGCTGACAGCTCTCCAAGGGCTGTAGGGGCCCGCCTCCGATTTAACTGCTTGTGTTCAATCAAGGGAGGCAAAATGTGCGGGTGAGCTAAGCTTTCTGCCACAAGGGCCCAACGGAGAGCGCACGGGAGGATTCGCCGAGTGAAGAGCACCGCAACTAGTTGGATATTCGTGACAATCAGCAGACTGGTGTTCTGCTTTTGGCAACCGAAACCGAAGAGAGCAAGGAAAATTTGAAGCGACTCCTGATTGGCGTACAAGGTGATGCGCGCAACACTGGCGTTGTAGCGTACACCCTGGCCCTCACGAAGGGCATCGCAGAGGCAGAAATGGAGGACAACACGTCAGGCAACTAAAATCGCGTTCGGATATCGCCCAGGAAAAAAGCCAGTCCGAGGCAGCCATGCACACACAAAACCTTTGGCCAATCAGGTTTGATTTCTGTTGTCTTGGTTGCATCTTCAAGTGCTTTACCGTACTTCTCGGAAGCACAATAAGCTGCAGATCGGTTGCTATATAACACATGGTTGGCCGGATCAATCTCAATAGCTTGTGTAAACCAGTTGATGGCCTGCTCATTGTCTCCTGCTTGGAAGGCGGCGTTCCCCTTTTGTTTCAATTCGTCAGCCTGGAGAGCCCAGCAGCAAGCAACGAACAAGCGAATTCTTGTTGTTTGGGAGAAACCTCTGGGCGACGAATGCCCCACTCTGCTAGCAACCACAAACTAATAAAAAACTGCTGCGTTGCATGTGGGAGATTCCGCAGAACAGTGATCGCTCAGATTTCTAAATCTTTTTGCGATTGTTGAAACGGACAATTTGAGCACATGATCACACCATTTTCTCAGGTTTGCCCTTTGCAGTATAGCCCTGCGAATCGCGAACTTGCGCGGGTGCCTATTGACTCCCTGAAAAATAATCTCTGCACAGGTGGGCACCAACTGGCCTTTGACAGTTTAGGGAGAGGGCCAATCCCTCAGGCTATTCCACCCAGGCCCATCCCCACAAAGGGTCGGCTCACTTCCCCTCTTGACCTGCAAAAAAATTTTGGTGGTCCTGTTCCACCGTTTGGAGCTGGCCAAGAAGTCAGGAGGAGGGGATTGAGGAGGAGGAGGTGGTGGTAGTGGTGGTGGGTCAGAAGAGGAAGGCGACCCCCGGTGGGATGCATGTGCACTCGAGGTGGTTCTGCGGAATTCAAGTAGGGTTGAGGTAACAATATGGTCATACAGGTTCAAGAGTCTCGACATGGCCACCGATGTGCCCGTGGTGGTTCAGTGGTATAGTTTAGTGGTACAGCAGAGTGTCTGGTGTTGGTGCCCCCTGAGCAACGTCATGACTCCCATCTCCTTGAATGTGGACATGGTAAGTCGTGCACAAAGACGCTTCCAGTCATTCAAACAGTTTTTCGAACTTGCAAATACCGTGCATACAAATGTTCTGCACCTTGTCCTAGTTCAGTTTAGGTCATTTCAACAAATTTCTTCGCAGCTCTAAGCAGACAGTTTTCCACACCCTCTTGCACAACTGCAGAGCTTGGTAAAGTCCTTCCGCCACTTCGTCAGCCACTTGCAAGAAAAGTGGTGTCAGGGTTGGAGCCTCTGCGGCTAGGAACAGTGGAGACTTCAAGAGGACAATCCTTTCCGAGCAAGCGACAAACGTCTCACAAATGTACAGCTGTCAAGCATCCCGCGACTCGAGGCCGTTAGGGGGATCCTCCGCAGCCCTTATCAGCCTTACACACACGTGCAACAGCGAAACTGTTTCGACGCTGCCTGCGACTCACAATGCTGGACATTCTGCTTTTCCGGCAAGACAAAGGTGGCAATCCAGATTTGGTCCGTGAATCGCAGAGGCGGCGGTGCAAGGATGTCGGTGTCGTCGACAAAGTCATCGAGCTCGATAACGAGTGGCGAAAACTGACTGGTATTGCTAACTCTGATGCCAGCTCATCGAAGCTTGTCCGGGCTCGGTCGTGCGAGCTTGGGGAATGTGTGTTACAGTTGTTCAATGAGAACTGTGTTGCAAGTGTGTTGCAGAAACCAAATTTCTGCGTGGTGTATCGGTCATGCCTCCTTTCATGACAGGTAAAGTGGACAATCTACGCAAGAATGCTGGGCTTTGCTCGAAAGCTGTTGGGGAAAAGAAAAAGAAGAAGGAGCCAGACGGCGAGGATTTGCCCATCCCCGAGGATCTATTGAAATCCCTGGATAACCTCGATAAGGAGGCCCTGACCCAACTATCGGTACTGCAACTCAAAACTTTGTCGAAAAAATGTGCCGAGGTGTGTGGTGCGTGTTCGTCGATACCTTTCCAACCCCTGGCCACGTGCTGTGTTAAAGCGCTGATCGTCCTCACAGGAAGTTGAAGTAGCCACCAAGCAGTGCGAGGAAAAGGAAGCTGAGCGAGATCAGGTGCTGGGAAGTATTGGCAATATCGTTCACGAGGACTGCTTGCCCACAACTGATGAAGATGAGAACCAGGTAGTTCGGACGTGGGGCGAGTGCAAACCAGCTGAAGGAAAGTTGAACCACGTGGATTTGATGGCAAAGCTGGGTCTGGACACGAGTGAGGTGTGACATTTTGTGCCAACAGCGCGGTGGTGTGGAGGCGGTGTGCTGATCATCGTCGGCCAGTGGGACGGCGAGTATTTCACGTGTTTTGCATCCCTCAGACCTGCTTTCTCCCGCCTGCTCAGACCGCAACCCGCACGGCTGGAGGACGGGCATTCTTCCTTCAAGGCCCTCTTTGTCAACTACAACTGGGCCTTATCAACTATGCAATGAACTTCCTGATCGCCCGTGAATACACCCCGATGTATCCACCGTTCTTTATGACTAAGGAGGCGATGGGGGCGGTAGCCCAGCTCTCGGATTTTGATGATCAATTGTACAAGGTCTGTGGTAGGGCGCCCCAGGTGAAAGGCGGAATTCGAGAGCTTTGGGGTCACAGTTTCGGACACAGTTATTGGTGCCCGAAAACGAGTACGTTTTTCTCTGCTTCAGTGGATTTCACCCTTCTTCCTTCCCATTTTCTTCTTCCGCTTATTGCTTCCAAGCTGGAGCACCAAAACGCGTCACAGTCCACCACTCACCGAAAGCAACGGCCTGGTGAGGTCCAGAACAGCACCGGGCACTCGGGGTATGGACACACGAACGAAGCAGCGCGTTGCATTGGACAGAATTAAACAATTCACATCCCCGAGCAGGAGGATTCATTACAAACGGCTGCCTGGTTGAAAGATGGGGTCACCACAGTACCGAAAGGCACGGAATCATCTGCTGTGGCCCTGCTGTGCAAAAGGCTCTTGAGCCTGGTGTTGCCAGCTGCAGGGAAACGGGTGAAAGCGCAGTACGGATATTGCAGAGGTGCGGTGCTTGGGTGTGACCCAGTGGGCCACATAAGTGGAATTTGGGACACCATTGTTCGATTTTGTGTGTGTTGGTTGCTATTTGTAAGATAAAGAATCTGGCCATGGTTGCCGTGGTCGCATTGACTGCGTTGAAACCTTGAGCCGTGCTGCGAGGTACCCTTTCTTCGTCGTGTCCAGTGTGGTCATCGTGTCCCCTGCGCAACCCCTATGCCCGTCACAGGTCAGTGGTGAGGGTGATGACAAGTATCTCATTGCCACATCCGAGCAGCCGATTGCCGCTTACCATCGCAACAAGTGGTTCGCTGAGAAGGTCTCTGGAGGGTAGAGGTGATTGGCCTGTGGCGATTGGGGGTTCCCAATGGAGCCCAGTGAACCATTTGTAGAAACCGAATCTTTTCTTCGTTTTTGGCATGTCTGGGGGACGGCTTGGCTTTTTTTCAGCAAGTTGGTGTTGTTGTTCCATTGGTGTTGGTTTTTTCGCAGCTGCTGCAAAATGAGAGTTGGATTGTGAGACAGTGCATATGGAGCTAAGTCTATTTCTATTTGTGCACAGGTGCGCGTGTGTTGCCAAACGGCGCTTGGAACCCGCTATTTGGAATTCTCCTCTGATGTTCTAGAACAATTCCTTCCCAAAACATAGTTTTGCAATCTCCGAAAAGGTACGCTACCGGAAGCTGATGAGATTATGCAATCTGCACAATTATTATGCACCCGTATGGCTACCGGAAGTCAATGAGATTATGCACCCTGCACAATTATTATGCACCCGTATGGCTACCGGAAACTGATGAGATTATGCACCGTGCACAATTATTATGCACCCGGGTGGCTGCCGGAAAGTGATGAGATTATGCACCCTGCACAATTATTATGCACCCGTATGGCTACCGGAAGCTGATGAGATTATGCACCGTGCACAATTATTATGCACCTGTATGGCTACCGGAAGCTGATAAGATTATGCACCCTGCACAGCTATTATGCACCCGCATGGCTACCGGAAACTGATGAGATTATGCACCCTGCACAGCTATTATGCACCCGTATGGCTACCGGAAGCTGATAAGATTATGCAATCTGCACAATTATTATGCACCCGTACAGCTCAGCGGAAACCTAGATGCCTTTTTCCACAGTGAAATGGACCACAAGTGATCCATTTTCCATCCCGGACCGGGACTGTCATCAATAGATTTTGTCTGGCTTGTACTGTGTATGGATGGAAGTTCAAGTCCAGGTGTCTTTTCCCCGAATGAACAAGTGGAGGGGGGCTCCACGAGATGGGGAAGGGCAGTGTGCGGGCTGCGATCGCCTCTGAAAGGTATCTATCGGACGTGGAAGTCAAATTGCACAATATGCACATGCATGATCAAGTATTTATAACAAACAACGATGAGCATGTTGAGGAAATTGCAATGAAGCAATGATACATGATATGTTGTGGAGGGTGTGGAAAAGTAGGATTAAATGAATCCTTCGTCTTTCGTGCTTCGTTTGGCTTTTCCTTTGCTGGTGCGAAGCACCATCAAAAGAAAAGCCTTATTACGTTTTTAGCCGTTTTCGGGTCACCTTTCTATGTCGGAAGTGGAGCCAGGCGGTGACAAACAAGAGCAAAAACACTCCTTTGCCTTGTGTTTAAGCTAGCAACGCAAAGACAGGGAGGTTGCATTTGGCAAGATTAGCGACACAGGTTGCAAATAGCATAAAATTGACATATTCATAACTCGGGCCTATTGTATCGGATTTTGACGAAATGAATGGCAATTTCGGTCAATTTGGGGGTATTCTTTTCATTTTTGAGCTTGTAAAGGCGGCCGTATGCGCTGAAAACCGTCAAATTGAAAAGCGGTGCCAAATCAAAATGACGGCGGTTTTTCAACTATACAGCAAGACGAAGCTTTTAGAATCATTTATAAAACTGGTCTTAGATCGAAATTTCGTGCACTGTAGCCCGATTTCACTTTGAACAGTCAAAATGAAAGATCGCAAATGCCGGCGACTGCGAAATGCACGCGTGCATAGCAAATAAATAATATGGCAAATAGATTTCTTGGGATTTGGGGCCTGTGGCTTATATATAGTGTTGTTCGGCACCTCAACTTTGCTGGTGCACCTTTAAATCGCATCCCTAGGTTATATGGAATTAGTGGATGCTGTTAAAGAAGTTAAAACCTTGTAAAGGTCCTAACTTTGCAAAACAGCCATGATTGATCAAAACAAATATAACAGTGTGAATCAGCTCTCTGAGGCGGTCATTTAGAGGGGCTGCATCGTAGACTTTTGAAGTATGTTTCGTTTCGGCGCGCGGACTGTATATAATGGCATAAGGACTGCTTTTAGAGGGGGGCGGGGCCCCATTCCCCGGCCCCCCAATTAAAAGCCCCCCATGGGGGGGGAGGTGAACGAGAATGCTGGCCACCACAATGGGTGCGGAGTGTGTGGGGCTGCTGAGCATACCATTCGTGGTTGGCAAAGCTGGACACCAAGTTAGCTGCGTGGCTGCAGGGTGTTGTGTACCATGTTGGCAACGTGCCACAAGTGTGAAGAGGGCCAATTTCCAGTCGGTCAATATTTCACAACGTGACTCCCAGTTTTTATCCGTAGTTGGTTCCATAGAACGTTTGCCAAGACGCTGCCATTCCTGATCCTGCAGCGCACTGGAAGAATTCTTTCCGCACAGAGTCGATTCAGTCTTGCACATGCAAGCTTTTGCTTCCTGGCAAACAGGAAAATGGGCCTAAATATCTGTCCGAGGTGTCCGAGTGGTTACACATGTTTTCATACCAAGGATCGTTGGATCGAATTCAGCCCTCCACCATACATTACAATGACCACCAATGATCAGAGCAGTGGCGACCCATGCGATACTGTGGTAGGAACGCATCTGGCCGATTACCTTTAGCTGGGGGATAGTGCATTCTTTCCCGGATACGAACTGCCCCCAGTCCGTTAGCAGCTGAGGGGGTTGTGTCAAGACGGGAAGTGGGGGTACCCTTGGCCCGGACAAGCGCTTCACCGTGGATGGAGACAAGAATTCGTGACTGGGGACCAGCATGACTGCGCCTCAAGTGCGGTTGGGTGCGAGACCGATGGCGCCTCCTCCTCCTCAAGCAAGTCCCTGGGTGCTCGCTCTGCATTTCATTCAGGATTTGCCGATTAAGTACGCTGGCTACAGCACCTGCTTCCGGAAGGAAGTCGGATCGCATGGCAGGGACACATTGGGGATCTTCCGTGTCCATCAATTCGACAAGATCGAACAGTTCTGCGTGACCACCCCAAAGGTAAGTGCTTTCCCCACCCTTCAGAAGGTACTGATTACCTCGATCTACTTTAGAGGCCTGTGTCGGCCGCGCGGTAAAGAGTGCGTGACCTTCCTGCAGCACTAGGCAAATTGGGGTGTGGGCGGGAGGGGGGCAGGGGCAGGGCAGGCAGAGGGCAAGGACACCTCATGGGGGGCAGGGGCAGGGGCTGTGCCTAACTCCGTGGTTTGGACTGAAATTGTTTGGCTTTTCCAAAAGTTTCGAAAATCGTTTCCTAGGATCACGTGAGTTCGTGGTGAAGTAGAACATTGTTCCATTTTGCCAGTTGGGTCCGATTGAGGTTTTCAACTTCTCGTGCACACCAAAGTGAGGGCAAGCACATAGCTCAACGAAAAAATTCCAAAAAATTCCAAAAACTCCAAAAAAAATTTCGTAAAGGCACAGGCATGGCAGAAGCATGGGCACGTAGGTAACGCGACACTGACCGTTGGAAAACACACCGCCATGGTTTGCGGCTCGGTTGGGCTTGAGGATGGTGCTTTGCACCATCCATCAAGTGTTGAAGGCACCAATGGCACGTTCTTGAAAACCATGGCCAAGGTCAAAGTATGAATATGTACGTGCACCAGGGCTTCGCGTTGTTAGAAACCATTTTGATTTGCCCCGGTAACAAGAGTCACCTGTTCGGTGGTGTTTTGGGCAAACCCAATTCGCATAAAACGCCGAACGCTTCAAGAAATACTGCTCAGATGTAAGCCTAGTTCAGGTGAGCAAAGTGAAGGTGTAGGTGGAACCTTTGGTAGAATAACCCCTTTGTTGACACAGTCACCTACCAAGGGCTCCTGGATTGCAACCACTCAAAGGAACATAACTTCACAAAAGAGCGGTAAGGTATGACAATGCAAATTAGTGCGGGAAAACACACTGGAAAAAGAGGGGGGGATGGGGGGCAACTGGTTCATGTGCTGGCTTGCTTGGTGCATGATGAGAAATCATTTTTCCCACTTTTTTTTGCGTGGACCCCAGCAAATGATCTACAATTTTTCTTTCTGGTATTTGTTTGGAGAAAAGGAAGTAAAAGGACTCTCCCAGCGGAAGGCTGATATCAGAGGCATACAACAGAATGGCAGAGGGAACATGCAATGTTGCATCACCAAGGTGGCAAACTCATAAGCTGAGAAAGGAAGCCCTCTGCGGAACCTATCCAGGCTGCAGCACTGCTTGTTTCCCGGGGCATGGCTGTGTTGGGGCCTACAGTTCCTGGTGACGCACTCAACCCAAATTCTTTCCCAAACAAGCGTGCAGGTTGATTTTGTGGGTTGGAACGTGAAAAGGGGACCCCAAAGAGTTCCAAATGGGCATGTAGAATCGTCTCATCCCCCCTCTTTCCCCCCCATTAACCGAGACCATTTTGCATGCCTGTGAAGCTGAAGTTTGTCTTGTGTTGTGTACATCCATGAAATTAAAGCCTTGGAATGTGCATGGATCCTTGCAGATACTTTGTGGTGAGTTGTTGAAGGGCAGGGTCAAGGGGGCCCAGCTTCCCTCCAGAGCCCTCCAGCCAGAGTGGGACGCTAAATCCCAAAAATTTTGTGCTATAGGATGGCACCAGAATGGACCAGATATAAGCACCACCCTTGTTGATCGGCAAAAGTGTTTTTCTCCCACCGCTTGTTTGTGCATTTTTGCCGTTTTGCATTTCTCATGAGCACCCCACTGCGTCACGACCCTCCATTTGGGTGTGTCTCTTTCTTTGTGCTGCAAGATAGGGTGCAACCTGTTGTGATGGTGGACATCTGCAATAGATGCCTCACCCCTATCCACAATCAGAGGCACAAAACCGGTTGCGCATGTGTCACCACAAAGCATTGTGATCTGCAATAGTGACGAACCTCCACCCCAAACTTTTGCAAGTGGAGAGTGAAGGTAATCTTTTCAGACTTTGGAGATGCATTGCCTCGGTTTTGCCCGGATTCTGTATCTGCCTTTGTTGGTTGTTCCGCCATCTCATTTTTTTTTAATTATGTCTCCTCCCCCCCCCCCCCCGCCCCCCGGGCAAACCCCCAATACCCCATTTTTCAAGGGGCCTGACAAAGTGCAGTTCATGGTGCTTTCACATTTTTTTTAAAGCCAAGCTCCCCCTAGGTGGGGTTAGGGTGCAGACCAGGCAAGCTTTGCAAGCCTCCCCAGAGCCTCGGAGTGAGTTACGTAGTGTTCAACTCACCTCAAAGAGAGGTTGTTAGATCATGTGCATGCGTGGGCGCCATGTGCCTCCCCTTGGGGGTGGGGTCAAACCTTGGTTGGCCTAGAGCTGCCACTGTGCATCGGTCCAGCCCCAGGCCCAGGGTAATTTTTTTCTGCTTTTTCTGCCCAACCATTACAGGTACCCGCGGTCGGCCCCTTGATGGCGGCCCACGGGTGATGATTTAGCCATTTTTAGCCCGGCGTGGGATGGTTGAAAAATCCCGATTTCTGGGTGGCCTCTGACAATCACTCACAATGCATGTCCCAATAACAAGAGCAAACCCATCACAACAATCCCTCTTTGAGGTGCATTGCCAAAGGCAATAGAATTTTTACCCCTTGATTGTTGTGTGTGGATCCTCCACCCCACTATTCTGTGCACTCTCTAAATTGTATTTCACTTTGAGGTACCAGCTTTCATGTCCAAGACGGATTCTGGTGTGGAGCTGACTGAGTCCCATGTTCCTGGGGCTTTGCCTTGGTTGTGGGTGGATGCCTCCTTGGCTGAGCTCCCCCTGCCCGCTTTTGGAGTTAGGCCAAGGGCTGTTCCTTGGCTACAACTGGGTTGGTGAGCTTTTCTTTTCCGCCCCCCCCCCCCGGCTCACTTACGCCATCACTTGGCTCACCTTAATTAGGTCACCCCCCCCCCATCCCAGCGAAGAGAAGAAAAGCACACCATAATGACCCCCCCCCAAAAAATCAACGTTGAGCATGTGGAACTTCCACACTGGTCTGCCTCATCTCTGGTGCGGCACAGTGTCAGCATGTGACCGCTGCAATAATTGTGTGGCCATTCACATCGCGTCTGGTCACGGTCAGACTGCTTTTGATTTTGCGTGTTGCTTGTATCAGGATGGCAAATCATGGGAAATGATGGAGAGTATGATCACTACGTCGGAGGACTTCTACCAGTCTCTGGAGATCCCCTACCGCGTGGTCCGCATCGTTGCTGGCGCGTTGAACGACGCCGCCGCCATGAAATATGATTTGGAGGGTTTTTACTGTGCATCTCAGAAGTACCGTGAACTTGTTTCTTGCTCCAATTGCACGGATTTTCAGGTATGCTTCAGCAAACAATGACTTGGCGCAGGGGGTGGGAGGACTGGTGACAACCTGACCAGGCGATGCAGCGGGAAGTCAGGGCAGACGGTTCACCTGGTCCTTGTTCCAGCCTTCAAAGGTGCATTTTGGGCTGCGATGGGCAGGTGCCCACCCTTGTTCAAAACTTGTTATGTGTGGCGTAGTTTTCCAATAAATGTTTGCACCAATGCAGCAAGTACTCACCCCAAAGTGATGAGATGTTCAGCTGTGAAGCACGTCCCAATCAATAGGCAGGGAAAAAGTGCATGTGTTCGCCTACACTTGGCCAGCAGCTGTCCCTCCTGGGTAGCCCTGCCAATGCAGCAGTGGAGCCTACCCAAGGCAACACAGTGTACTTGCAGCAGTGTAGCTTGGCCACTGCAGTGCAGCCCTGCCAATGTCGTGCAGTAGTACAGCCTTGCCAATGCATTGCGGCCCCGCCAATGCACTGCAGTAGTACAGCCCTGCCAATACAGTGCAGCCCTGTCAAAGTAGTGCAGTACTAAGGCCCTGCCAATGAATTGCAGCCCTTCCAATGTAATGCAGTTGAGCAGTGGAGCTCACCCAAGGCGATGCAGCAGTGTAGCTTGGGCAGTGTAGCGCTGCCAATGTACAGCCTTGCCAGCAAAGTGCAGCCCTTGTCCAAGTGGTGCAGTAGTGCAGCCTGCCAATAAAGTGCAGCCCTGCCAATGCTGTGCAGCCCTGCCAATGCAGTCCAGTAATACAGCCCTGCCAATGAAGGGCAGCCCTGTCAAAGTAGTGCAGTAATACAGCCCTGCCAATGAAGTTCAGCCCTGTCAAACTCAAAGTAGTGCAGTAATACAGCCCTGCCAATGAAGTGCAGCCCTGTCAAAGTAGTACAGTAGTACAGCCCTGCCAATGCAATGCAGCCCTGTCAAAGCAGTGTAGTAGTACAGCCTCGCCAGCAAAGTGCAGCCCTGCCAATACAGTGCATTAGTACAGCCCTACCAATGCAGTGCAGCCCTACCAATGTAGTGTAGTAGTACAGCCCTGCCAAGGAAGTGCAGCCCTGTCCATGTAGTGCAGTAGTACCGCCCTGCAATGCACTTCAGCCCTGTCAAATTAGTGCACCCATGCAGTCTACTAGTACAGCCCTGCCAATGAAGTGCAGCCCTGTCGAATTCAAAATTGTGCAGTAGTACAGCCCTGCCTATGCAATGCAAATTTGTCAAAGTAGTGCAGTAGTACAGCCCTGCCAATGAAGTGCAGCCTGTCAAGGTAATGCTGTAGTACAACCCGCCCTATCCATTTAGTGCAAGCCCTGTCCAAGTAGTAGTACTGCCTTACCAATGAAGTGCAGCCCTGCCATTGCAGTGTTGGAGTGCAATCCCACCACTGTAGTGCAGTCCCACCACTGTAGTGTTGTAGTGCAGTCCCGCCATTGTACTGCAGCCAATGCGGTCCAATAGTACAGCCCTGCCAATGCAATGCAGCCTTGTCAAAGGCGGGGGGTCATTTAGGAACAATATATTTTTTTCAATGACACCCCCTTAAGGACCGCCCGTGAGGGCTTTTTTTCCTAGGTCCAACGTCGGCCGTTTTTGTCCCCGTGTTGGGGTGTCCCCTTGTGTGGGGACCCCGAGGCGGCAGGGTTTGGGTAGCCACTTCCATGCCCTTTATTCCTTTCCGTTGCGTCCCAATTACATTACATTGGTTCCTAGCCCTTCACACCTTCAACCATGGGTTCCCAACTGTTCAACCATTGGTTACTAGCACCACATGTGTTCAATCATTGCATCCCAACCCGACATGACACCATGCACAATCCAACATGAGAAGCATATTCTTTCGTCAAATTCAGTGACACAACGTTCAACCACCCGATTGTTCCATAGTCAGTGGCACGGTTGGTAACAAAAGAGAAACCATCTGGTCACACAATTTTTCTCACAGGAACTCCCTATTTGTACAACCATTGGAAGTGCACCTTGACACGCTGCATGAGCCTAGCCTTACTCCCTCGCACGGCCAAATCATGCATCTTACAAATGGCCGTAAACTCAACAACTGTCCACTCATGCAACCTCCCACTCTCAATTGCTCTCAACACCGCCTTAGAGGAGGTAGAGGATGTGGCTTGGGGGTTAGGCTCGATCACAAGGTCAGAGAAGGAACCACTCACATTGAGAGCGACATCTAGGTCTACATCTCAGCTGACCTCATCCTCATCCCCCATCCCAACCTCATACACATCTGCAATGTCACATTGCAGCCATTGGAATTGGAGTTATGGACTCCCACACGCTTCGGTGTGGCCCCTCGAGTTGGGGTTATGGACTCCCACAGTTTGGCATGGCCCCTCGAGTTGGGGCTATGGACTCCAACGCTTCAATGTGGCCCCTATAAATGGGGTTATGGACGGCTGCTTTTTTTTTTTGCGATGTTTTTTCAGTGGTTTGTGGCACCAACCAGAAAATTCGCACCACAAAGGTGGCTCAGGTGGATGCCCTCCGGGGTCTGATAAAGGTCATGTGCACCTAGTTGGCTCACACAAGGTACCATGTCCTTCTGGGGGGGTTGGGAGGAATCTTTGGGGGTGGGTTGCCAACAGCCCCATCGAAGGAAGCCGCATGGAGTTCCTGGAGTTCCTGATCACTTTGATTGAGGACGGTGAAGCCCACTTTGCATTGGTTACATTCCTCCAATACCCTGCAGTAGTGCAGCCCTGCTAATGAAGTGTAGCCCCGCCAACCTAGTGCAGTAGTAAAGCCCTGCCAATTGAAGTGCAGCACTGTCAATGTAGTGCAGTAGTGTATCCCTGCCAATGCACTGCAGCTGTGCCAATGTAGTGCTTTAGTACAGCCCTACCAATGCAGTGTAGCTTGCCAATGCAGTGCAGTAGTACAGCCTTGCCACTGCAGTGCAGCCTTGTCAAAGTACAAGTAGTACAGTAGTACAGCCCTGCCAATGCGGTGCAGCCCTTCCAAAGTTGTTGGCAGGCCTTTACTACTGCAGTATATTGGTAGGGCTGCATTGCACAAACATTCATGCCCCCTCCCCCCTGCACACATGAGGTGACGAAACATCTCTTCTTGTCATACGCATCTGTGGCAAGTACAAAACAGCTACAGAGTAATGTAAAAGATGTCCGCAGCTGGAACTGAGTGATCCCTAAGCATTTGTGTGCACTGGGGGCTACTCTCCTGTGGTGCAGCGGAGGAAGTGTGGATCGCGTCAGTGAGTTTGCCGGTTGCTTCCAGCTCATTCCAGCTTTCTACACTTGGTTGTCCTTGCCCTGCCAACATTGTGTTTGCACTCCCAATGTAATGCAGCAGTGAAGCCCTGTCAGGGCCAAGATTTCGATTTTTGTTGGCCATTTTTGGTTTCGTTTCCAGACCCGAAAAGCCCCTAAAAGTTTGCCTCTTGGAAGGGCGCTTTTTGGAATTGATGTTTCTGGTCATTTTTGGTTTGATCCCAGACTCCCGCAATCTTTTTGGAAAGCCCCCCCCCCCCTCCTCCCCACGGTATGGTCACCCGCAACACTGTCTTGATGCTGTGCTCTCTGAAAAGCAGAAATGCAGTAGGTTCTCGCTCCGACAGTGCGTTTTTTCTTCGCATACCAATTTGCACCATCAGTTGTTCCCGCTCTTTTTTGAAGTTATGTGCCTTTGAGTGGTTGCAATCCAGCTCTTGGGAACATGGCTGTGGTAAACCAGGTGTGTCTACCAAAGGTTCGTACTACACCTTCGCCTAGCTTACCCCCCCCCCCCCCCCCGCCCCAGTGACTTTCACTCTGATCCCCCCTGTCGCCACTGGAGCCCCCAGGACAGGGGACAGGGACCATTGGGAGGGTGTAGAGGTCATCTACACAAGTGGGCCCCTGACCCCCACATCTAACACCTGATATTTGATTTGCACCTTCAGCTACAGATTTGCCTTAGTGTGTCTGTATCTGTCTAGGTATACTGTTTGTTCCATTGTTCCACTGAGTTTCAACCAGGCCTGCGTTGGAGACTAGTTGCACTCTTTACAGGTTGAGGAGTGCAATACCTCATTTGCAAATTTGCTTACACAATTCTCACCTTGCAGTCTCTTTGCGTTCCATTCAATCAAAGCAGGTCTCAGCCCCCCCCCCCCCCTTTCGACATTTGTCTTCCTATCAAATTCAATCTCTCATTCATTAGACCAGGAGGTAGGGTCCGTGAGGCTGGGAGTGGGGGGGATTGGTGGGGGCACAGACACTGCAAAGCATCCCCCCGCAGAAAAATGCATGCACAAGTGATCG
This sequence comes from Eutreptiella sp. 'Long Island Sound 2002', assembly GCA_964036045.1. Lineage (NCBI taxonomy): Eukaryota > Euglenozoa > Euglenophyceae > Eutreptiales > Eutreptiaceae > Eutreptiella > Eutreptiella sp. 'Long Island Sound 2002'. Next base: position 48,371,474 of record OZ038392.1, read on the forward strand.
CCTGTTGCAGGGCACACTCCACTTTCAACAACACAGGCAAAAATGCTTCGCACTGCAGTGCACTGCGGTACAATTTCCTACATCATTTGTGGTGGAGGGCACCCTGCAAATTTCTGGGAATGACTGAATGTCAAGCTTGTCAGTGGTGGCAGAGGAGGCCTCTCAGCCACCCCCCCCCCCCCCCCCCCACGCTCCTCCCTGCACTGTGGTGCGCCTCAACCTGGATCTCCCTGGATGAGGCAGTCGACAGGGAGGATAAGCCTAAAGCCCAAAATTGGCAGGGCTGCAGTGCATTGGTTCCGCTGCACTGCATTGCCAGGGGTGGCTGTATTGCATTGAAATGGCAGGGCTGTATTACATTGAAGTGGCAGGGCTGCATTGGTAGAGCTGCACTGCAGTGGGGCTGTGTAGGGGATTGTGTGCAGATCCAGCCTCTTTGTAATGGGGAGGAATGTAGCAAGGGAAGTTGTAAAGAAGGCAACGAGGATTGAGCGAATCAATGTACGCTGTGTCTTTTCTTTTCTCAGTCTCGGCGAGTGGGTGCCCGTATTGGATCTGGCAAAAAGGAAGGCCAGGCCAATGTCAAGGAGCATGTTCATATGCTCAATTCAACACTGTGTGCAATCACACGCGTGATGTGCTGCATTTGTGAGACCCACCAGTGTGCAGAGGGCATCCAGATCCCCAAGAATCTGCAGCCATACATGGGTGGTATGGAGTTGATGAAGTGGGTGACACCGTAGGATGGATTCCCCCTATTGTGCCCCACAAGTATGCTTGCACAGACATGCCACAAGTTTGCGGAAGTGGCATCTGATGGTCCGCACCATACAGTAGGACTGCGCTCCACCTGATCATGTCTGATCTGGCAGGCACTGGCAGCAAGTCTATGCCTAAGCAAGCATGAAGGCAGTGTCTACTCTGAAATCTCCAATAAGCGCTTTTTTTTTTTGGAGGATTGATCCAAGTGGCAGTTTTGGATGCGACGCCCATGTGCTTCATGTGGGGATTTCATTGCACCGCAGAATCAAGTGGTACTAAAAAACATCTCAGAATCCAATAATAGGTCACATTTACCACATAGTCCACCAAGGGGAAAGGGGGCTGGAAAAGGGGCTCCTACGGCAGAGCCCCTCTTGCAAAGGGCAGTCTGACGGCCAGTGAGCACCTGGAATGGATGCTGTCCTCTTGCTTTCTGTCCAAATGTTTTGCGTTTGCCTGAAATAATGCAGCCCCAACCACCTGATGTGATTCCCACCACCGTCATGCCAGAAAAAATTTCCCACAAATTGTATTTCTCTTGTGCAAGGAGGAGTGTTGCATCTTGCAAACCATTGGGTGAAGTCCGACAGGCATGCTCCCAATAGTTGACAAAGTGTAGAGTCACAAAAACCCATTTTTGAGGGTTGTTGTAGAAATATTTTTACTCCATTGAAGTTTTGCAAAAAAAGCAGCCACATTTTTTCACCAGCATTTCTATACATCCTGACGTGTCCCGAAAATCGCACACCCCGCTTTTCCCAATGATTTTGACGCGTGGAAACACACTTCATCTCCACTCAATTGTGCTGGATACAAAAATGTTCCCCTCTCTTTTCTCTTGGGGGCTCGTTGCATCCTTTTGTTGGTTTTGACTGGTCACAATGCACCATGAGCTTTGCAACTCACGGGTCATATGATTTGCTTTACATGTGTGTTTCCCCACACCTTGGTGCTACCTGCATAATATCACGAATATATCAATTGTCATGCCAACAACGCAGCACACGATCACAAGAAGGAAATCACAAAAAAGAGATTTGAATCCCGTGAGATGGTTGGCCCGCCGAATATGATTAATGTGCCCATTTGTTCCACTTTTAGCAAGGAAACGATTCACCTCATCGAGAGGATACTACAATGAGACATGGAAGCTGGTTGGTCCAGCCATTTTGTTGCAATGGAAATTGCACATCCACTTTTTTGCTTTTCCATGGTTTGGTTATCTATGTGGTTGATCCCCCCCCCCTTGCCCCCCCATCGCGCTTAACGTCCGCAATATTCAATGTGAGAGAGTGGTGACACACTCAGGATTTTGACCATATAGTGTTGAAAACATTCATTCACGACACAAAGCCACATGGATTTCACAGGCATCTGCTGGTTGTGGGACAAAGGCATATGTATTTCACAATCATGTGTTTATTATGGGCACCGGTTTTGCTATGACAAGGTTTGATAAGTCATCTGCTTTTATGTCCCAGTGGGACGAGCAGGGGTAGGTCATGCGATGGCAAGCTTGTTTTATGGAGACATTGGAGGTTACGGCAATCTACGGCAGAAATTTGGAGATCAACATCCATTTTCACAGCTTGCAATGGAGCTGTGGATGCAGCTCAATGTGGGCGAGATGCAAGTGCTACCCTGCATTCGGTTGTGGTGCGAAATGCAGCAAAAATCAACACCCACGGTACCACAGCGAGCATGATCTACGTGTCTAGATACTGCGCCATAATTCAGTGTTGTTTCCAACGCAATTTTTTTGTTTCAAATTTTACGGAAATGCAAAATTCCGCAACATGTCCATGGTCTGGCTGCTATGATGGAGTTGTGTGTTTTAGACAAAAAACAGTGCGAATTCCGGACGAATGTTGGGAATGGTATAGCGAATAGGTGAGTCAAGCGAAAGAGTGGTATGTTGAATATTTTCGGCTGCGCCATTCTAGCTTGCTACACTTGTAGAGAAATGGAAACGCTGTGGGATGCTATTTCAAATTGGAAGTTATCTTGACATTTCGTTGTCAATATTTTTAGGAAAATTTTTGTGCTGTTGTTAGCGTCAGCTGATTACGTTGGTGCCTTTTTTCAATAGCTAACTAGAGGTTGCACTTGTTTTGGATATTGTCTTTTCTATGAAAGTTATGCGACAAAAGCAAAGAGTTGCACAAGAAGTTTTACACTTCAAGCCAATATCCCCATGTTTTTCTCCGAATGTGTCGATCAACGGCATTTTACATAGTAGGCCACAATTCATCTCGCGGTTAGCAATGTTTTTCCCAGAGCATTGTCGTTCGAAGTTTCCAATATATGCTAAATTGATTAAAGAAAGCTTCACGTAATGGTATTTGAAAGTTTTTTTTTTTGTTTTTCAAGTGCTTGTTTTACCATTGTTGCTTTGCGGCTTGTTCCACTGCACTTTTTTTAAGTAAAAACCTTTTGATAATGGTAAAGTAGCTTTTTCAAACATACAAAGGCACAACAGGTGATTAGGATCAAAATATGATTAGAACATGAAGGGCCGTGCATAAGAAAAGCAAATGCAAACACTTATGTACAACACGATTGAACTAGATTAAGATGTTTTCGGAAAGATAGCCAAAACTGGATTGAAAAGGAATACAAAAATGCCCCGCGGTCTCACTTTCTCACTTTAGTACTTTAAAGAAGTGTGCACCTTTTAGATAAGCTCATTGTTTGGTAAGGTGGCATGGCTTCTAGCACTCTCATGTCAGTTGGGCTCATCCTACCTAGCCCGGCTTACGGAGGTCGGAACCTAAGATTTCTCAAAAAGAGATGCATTAGCCCCCAGGGTGCATATCACTAGGATAGGTAGGTGCATTAATGAAAAGATAGATAAAAATGTTTGCGTTCTGAAGCAAAGCAGGGTCTACAGCGATTCGGGATATCCAAGTAGGATCCGTAGGGGGAATCTTTGCACTACGTTCGTGCTGCACGCGCACTATGCGCTACTTTTAGACTATGTTCCCCCCGAAGAGCCCCCAAGCACACCCTTTGGAAATGCCCGTACAATTAGGTGACCCAAGCTGCCGCAGCTTTTCTCATGTACATGGAGCAACATCTCCAGCCGAATGTTCGAGGTTCATCGGGTTGCTTCTTTTTCTTGGTTTTTTTAGCCGGTGGTTTCGGTTGTGAGGAAGGGGCTCTCTCCTTTCCCTTGTGGTTAGAATCGGATTGGGGTTGAGATTGTGTAGCCACAGCGGGTTGCGAGGACTCAGAGGGCTGAGGAAGATTGGGGCTGGAGGAAGCCACATCGGCCCGAGGGGGCGCAGCAACACAAAAAGCATTCAGTGTGCGCTGCTGCTTTTCTAGGACCTACTACGCATGTTTTGCTTGTTTCTTGGCCTCCCTCTCTCTTTTCTCGCGGCGCAAACGGTCAATCTCAGGTTGCATTGTTCGCGCCTCACTGCCGCCTTCATGGAATGGTTGGCCGTCAAGCCCATCCTGGATAATTGCACTTTCCTCATCCCTTGGTAAATGGTTACCCTTGCTGAACCGCAAGATCTGCTCAATCAACTTTGGCACACCCGTGACAGGTTGCTCCGGATACTTTGGGCGCTCCTTGCGGGCCCGTAGTATTTCAAAGTATGGGTCTCTAGTACGGCCAGACACCCAAATAGTTGCAGTGCGCGCGCACTGCGCTTAAGCCCTCCCCCTAGTTAGCCAAATAGAAGTCAGAGACAGGGCTCTCATCGCTTTCTTAACAAATATGATTCGTTTTATCGTTTTTGTTCAAAACCTCCGTAAATCAAAACATGTTGATCATTTTGACCTTGCAGCAAATCTATGTGTGGTTGCACTTGGGTCTCATGTTTTGGTGAAACACGCTCTTTTACCGTGTGCGCCATGAAAAGAGCTGTTCATTTTAATTCTTGACGTAACGAAGCTTTCTCTCTTTTCAAACATCCAGTATCCTTTTCTAACAATTGGACTTATGTAGACAAAGTAGCTATCACGCCATCATTATTCAGAACGGCAAGCACCAGACAATCTAACGGCATCAAGGCTTGAACATATTGACGAACACCCCACATTCACCCCACTCCTTCTCAAAATGTGAGACATGATCCCTATTCTCCGTGAGACCATGCATGCGAATTTCAAGTGGCCAATGCGCTCAAAATATTGAAGGACGGACTCGATTCGTGTCGCGAAAGACCCCAAATGTCGATGCACTTCATTGGCCGCCCTAAGAAAATCTTTGACCCGCTCGTTTTTGATTGATGGCCTGGATGTCTTTCTCTATTCGCACCAATGGCGGATCGAGGAGACTAGCTAGGACTCTCTGACGAAACCTTCCCAGTGAAAGCTTTGAGTTGCATGATCAATTGATTTGCTTGGCATGTGTGTCAATACACTTGCCATGTGTAGTAAGTTCTTGATTCAAGGTCCGCAATTTGTCAACATCAGAAATCAACGAAAGAACAATGCATGCACGAAAGCCATGCATATGACGATTCCACGACGGCATGAGAGCTTGGTAAGCTTTATACAAAACTTTGCATTCATGCAATCCATGAATTCTTTGGGACATGCAGTCAAAGGCGGTGTTCATTGTACAACGGATGCGGTCGTTCACTTGTTCATGTTGCGAAACTGGATGATTCATGTCATTGGCAAGAAGCAACAAATTACCACGACATTGCTCCATGATTTGTAACATTTGATGTGTTGATTGTGTTCGCCCCAAAACTGAAAAATTGTGTTCGCCCCAAAACTGAAAAATTTGCTACCCTTGTTGAGCCACGTCTCTTGGTCTATCAAAACTGAGACGCGTTGGGTAATCTTGGAGAGTTGTTGACGATTCTTTTACCATGTGCCATCATCATAATCATCAACAATTGTAACATTGGTCTCTAATTTAAACTCTATCGCCGCTACTAAATCTTTTCGTTCCTGTATGGCTTTCTCTCGCGTTACGAAGTATATCTCGTTATTGACGCCCATTGAAATCTTACAAATGGTTGTAAAATTTCTTCTCTTGTCGACTATCTCACAAGATCTCCACCACCAGAAGAACAACGCAATGAACACGGCTCAAAGTCTAAGCATACGCATCACAACATGAGTGATCATAATCTGACAAACATTCATAGTACATGAATCCTGAAACTGCAAAGGGTTGCTGAATTCAACATAGACTGTTGATCCAAACAATTGAAAGCGATTTCGCCTCGTAAACAACAAACAGTCGAAGTCTCAGGTTTGTAAATAGTTGAATCTCTATAGCATTGGCGACATGTCTATAGATCCTTTCTGCTATGCCCCCGATCTGAGATCGGATGTCTGCGGTGGTTCCTCTGCACCCTAAGCCCCGAGCCACTTACACTTTGGATGCTCTATCGCCTTCAGTTCCTCCACTTTCGCCAGCAGAAGATCAAAGGTTGTACATACACCCATATGTATCATCCAACCTTTATATGAACCCGCATTGAAAACTTTGCGATGTTTTCAAAAATGTTTTCGCAACGCCATTCGAATCTACCTAGCCAAAATTGTCTTAGAAAACGACAAGCCTCATATCCTCCGAGGGTTCACAGCTGCGGCGCAAAAATGCGCTACACCTCAACCATGACCAATACAAGAAGAGAAATCATTGGGCTGAAACGCTCTGCTGCAAATATGCATTGCCAAAAAATCCAAAAGTGTCATACACGACCAACAAAACATAAAACACAGCAATACACATCTAGTGGGTAAATAACAAAACATAGAAATTACACCACAGCTCAGCGCGTGGACGTATAGATGCGTAGTTGCAGAAGACGTGATACGTCTACAAGAACAGTAAAACAATTTGCTAGACGTTTCGGAACACTCCATGCTATGCAAAAGACGTAATACGTCTGTCGGAACAATATGGCAAAATGTTGGACGCCTTGGGGAAAAGTGTCCAAGATAAAACTCACCCTCTCCTCGTTGCCCCTCCAATGGGCGGGTATATCGGGCGCAGGTCGCGTGGGTGTGGGGACCCGTTGTGTTCCGCACCTTGCATTCCATTCTTTCGAATTCCCCGCGCCGTGGGGACGGCACACCCTAGAAGATGCTCTTGCTGCTTATGTGAAAAGCCGTGCATGGACTCAGGTGCGCTCTCTCCCCCAGGCACACGTCTCTAGGGCGCGTTGCGCGAGCCAACCCTATGGGTCCCATTGGTGTGGCGCCCTTGAGTCTCGCGGGAGTGTGGGGGTTTTTGGAATTTTTTTTTTTGGAATTTGGCTTTGTTTGTGGACGCTTGCATGTGAGCCGTGTGTGAAGTAGCCCGTGACCACCGCTGATTTTCTGATTGAGGACCCCTTCTCAGGATTTTCCGGCGAGGACAAGCTCAAAGCTCATCCAAAAAAATTCCAAAAAAAAAAAATTTCCAAAAGCGCCCCTGGGTCGCGCGGGAGTGTGGGGGCTCGCCGTGCTCCCCACTTAGCATCCTTCTACCATGGTGAAAAGTGCCTAAACACAGGCACTCAAGCACACCCTCCCCTAGCTGCCAATCCAGGGTACACGACTACATATTTGGACTTGATGAAAATTGGAGAGAATTAAAAAAATTAGGTGTTTTGACAAATTGACGGACCTAAGAGGCTTAAACACAAACAGTTTAAACCGCATGCAACAGATGAACTCTCGTGTACAATAGGAACAAAGAAAAACAGCCGACATATGAACAACACAAAAATCTTTCCTCTCACATCTCACAAACAGATATTACACATCAAAAACCTTTGAATGCACCTCCAGGTCCAATGAAGACAAAAGGTCATGCTGTGCCAAATTGGGCCAACATGCTTTTTTCCCAAACTTGTTGTCGCAATATTTTCTCAACAAACCCCTCTCTCTCTCTGGCCTGGACCCACAACTATCTTCCTCAACCTTTCACCAACACTCATTGTATTTCTGGAAACTCTAGCAAAATCAATGTAATTAATCATGTGATGCTCCCCCCCCCCCCCCTTGCAGCATTTGGAATGCAGAAACCGCAATTTCTGCTCACTGGTTCATCACCTCATTTTCACTGAATCCTTGGACAACCACCAGGCAAACATCAGGACAACATGAAACAAATTGGCACAAACCACAGCACCAATGGGAACAAAGCAGAAATGATTTGCAATGAGCGCCATGGCGCACAGAAAAAACTAACACAACTAAAGTTGAGCAGCAGCAGCAGACACCAGTCAAAGCCTGCAGAAAAGATGCAATCCAGACCCGCGTACAACACACAGAACTGCAGACCTGCAGGACACTGCCATTAATTCTATTTCGCAAATTGAACCAAGCAGCTCTCAGCAAATGCAAACCCCATATCTGCACACCCCAAAACACCCATTCTTCTGATCATGATATCAACCACAATTGAGCATGCAGAGGCCTTGGATTCAAGGATTGTGTTATGCAATTAATGTGGGAGCATAGACACACCTATCTGCCTGAATGTGGATGTGTGTACAGAGAGAGCCTGAGCTGCACCAGGTGGGCAATCCCCATCCTCCCTCCTAGGATTCCGGCCTTTGCATGGCAGTGGGACCTGGTGGGGTTTCAGATCAGCTTTGTCGAAAACTTTGGGGAATCCAGCAGCAGGAATGCTCAGTTGTAGCTGCATCTGAGTTTTTGTGCTCTGGGATTTCACATCAATCCCCACCCCTATGCTGCGCAAACGTCGAAGTGTTTGAGGACCACGGTTGGCGCGGAAATGAGCTGTTGAATGGGCAATCGATCCAGTGGTGTGACCAATCAGCCTCGGAATCTCTGGGGTGGTCCATTGCTGGTGCAGGCCAACAACAGCACCGATGATGCATGTCTTTGATACTGCCCAGGCGACTTTCACCTCGACGACGGACAAAGTAACCCTGATCGCTGGGCACGCAGTACCCAACGATGAGGGGTGGTGATGGTTACCCTTTTGAAGGGTCAGTGCTGGATAACTTACCCAGACGTTTAGGGCCCTGGCGGGTTGCAATTAGTGAAATGGTCCTTGCCGAAATCTTTCGAACTTCTCAAGCCAAATAAAACGGTTTATTTCGGGATGAGTGATAAACCAGGTTCGCAGATTTGCGTTTCCGATCGGTTTCCCCATGGAGTGTAAAGCTGCTGCCCGCGCGTGAAATGTTGCACCGAATCCTCATGCTCAGTGATGCTCAGTGCTCAGTGCTCATCGCTAATGGGGTCACGTGCCCTGTCCCCACCACACCATGGAACCCCACCCGAGCCACCACACCATGGAAGCCCACCTGAGGCCCCGGCATAATTGCATGCATGCATGCGCACAGCTGCCTATGTGTGCACACACCAACAAACGGACAGAGAGGACGTGCAACACGGAGAAGCAGAGAGAGAGAGAGAGAGAGAGAGAGAGAGAGAGAGAGAGAGAGAGAGAGAGAGAGAAAGCAGCAGCAGGAGGAGGAGGACATTCCGTCAATCCAGATAACACAATTGTAACAGGGCTGTGCACGATTGTCAAACGCTTGTACTGGCAAAAGACTCTATATTTCTGGTTCTCTTCTACAAAATGGTTTTGGCGTCCTGCATTTGTTTGGAGGCTCAGGCAGATCATGTGATGCCTGAGGGACGCATGACACACACAACGTGTGTGCCGATTGATATTTCGTCGCAGCTTTCATGATTGGGTATTTTGGGACAAAATGCTGCATATTTGGGAAATTAGTAAGATATAGCATGGCCTGGATGAAAAGGTTCCGCGGGAATGTGCAAAAAAAAAAAATAGATGGAATAAGGGGGGCACCGTGAACGCTGCGACTCTTAAAGCCTTTGCCCCAATTGCATTAGGGATTAGAACTGCATGTCCAACTCTGCATCCAGTTGCTCCTTTGTCCTGCAACAATCAGATATAGAAGTCACCAAACAACACTGCCCCACCACCCAGAAAATTGAGAAGCACAAACATGAACTGGACAACAGACCGACCCCGGGTGTGCCAGCGAATGCAAACGAGGTCCACGGGGGCAAAAGCTGCATGCAGTGTAATGTGTACCGATAAGTGTGAAGCAAAGGGACTCGTCGCTCACCACTGATACCATTCACGACGAACACACTCTGAGCAAAACAAAACTGCTGATCTGCGTGTTTGTTGCAATCCTATGCTTCACCAGTTCAAGTCGCTGTCTCTAATACCGGATATTTCCAGGTATAGTTGCGGCAAACCGCAGAGCTTCAGGCAACCGGCTAGTAGTGGCCAAAGCCCCAACACCGGCACCAGCAACCAAGCTTGGGTCGAAATTAGCTGGCATCCAAACTCGCAACGGGCACACAAAAAGGGGAAAAGGGATAAGGACACTGAACGAGGGATGCCTGAGCAAGCTGTTGCACCGGATGCACGGAATCTCAACAGACGGCAGCGAACGTCCTGTTCTGCCAAACAGACCCGAGGTGCAGCAGAACATTTTACAGGGAGGGGTGCTGGGGAAAACTGGCTGCTTCTCGTGCGTTGTGGCCCATGACCTGTTTGTGTTGCCCAATCTGATTGGGCGAATGTTGCGCGAAACTTGGGGTCAGGGATACACCAACCACGCAGCTCCTGAGCGTCACGCAAATTGGCGTCCGTGAGCACACCTGCGAACACCTCAGTTGAAGAAGACGTGGACCAAGGGACTTTTAATAGACTTCTGCACTCAAAGGCAGCTGCATTGCACCGCGCCCAAAGATTAACCCCTCGGGTAAACCCAACGCCTTTGCTGCCTTTGCCCTCCCGACGAATCCTCAACAAGATTCACCCGACCGAGCACCGGCATACTTATTGTTTCTTTCGGGGCGGTTCACTTGTCGGCCACGTCCTCCTCCTTTGCCACCACCTTTCCCGCGCCCACCACCACCACCACGGCCTTTGCCACCGCCGCCGCCGCCGCCACCACCACCACCACCGATGAACCGGAGTCCACCAGTGTTCTGCATTTGTTGCTGTTGCCTAAGAATACGGCAGCGTGTGAAGTGCGGATGGAGATGTATAGACGAATGTATATCTTGCGTCAGTGGAAACACAGTACAGGAAAACGAACAGACAGACGAAGTACGCAGAGCAGAATTAAGGACCTCGCGACAGAGATTTTCAAAAGGTATCCGTCTACTTCAGCTCCATCCATATCTTGAGCCAGGGCTTTCGCTTGGACCATACTATCCAAGGTGAGCTCGCACGAGCACTGGCTGCGGCCCGAGCGATCCCAGTGGATATTGACCCGTCCAACCTGATGGCCTTGTTCCCCAAATATTTCCTGTGGGTGCAGCGTAGCTTGCAGCTCAGCTTCAACGCCCTTAAGGGTGACGTCGGCTGGCAAATGCGGTAGAGCACAAGAACCACGCCGCATACCCTCACGTCTTTGGCCTCCCAAGACGGATCCAATCCCTCGACTCTGACTTTTGCATCCCCACGGTTGATGTTGGTCTGACCTTTCCCACCTTGTCCTTTGCCACGACCTCTCCCCAGCATCATCTGGATGACAAGCATCGGAACTGTCGAGAGCAATTCATTCCCCCATGCACACTTCGAAAAGGACGAAAAGAAGCCCTCACGTGCAAGGGGCTTGACCTAGGTTGTGTGAAACGAAGCACCACACAACTCTTGGGACCGTGTGCATTAGCAGTTTGTATTCCTCAAGCATGCATCCCAAGCAGAAAACAGGCCGTTGAATTACGGAAGTGAGAGGCGACGAGAGAGGCAGAACCACTTTGTATTTTTCAAGCGATTGTCGTATGAACCTTTTGGAATCCGGAAACGGAAGTTGCGAGGGTTCAGGTACAGCAATCACGCACCAAAAAAGACAAACATACTCTCCTACCACCACCTCCGTATGGTGTAAATCGGTTGCCCATGGCATTGCTTCGGCGGGCTGGCCCTGAGCCGTCACGTTGTTGCCGTCGACCTTTGCCTCCCTTTCCTCGACCACCACCACCACCACCACCACCACCTTGGGGTTTTTGGGTCTGCTTCTTCTCCTTGATGATGTCATCTGCAAATGGGACACATCATAGGACGATGAACCATGCCCAATTGGTTGCGTGATTTTGAAGCGTACCCAAACTCTTATCCAATGCCGCCGACATGATTTCCAAACTTCAAATTTGTCAGGCTGCCCTTCGATCGCTTTGAGGTGGGTCTTTCTTAACTCGCACCCGCGCCAGGCAACTTCGCCCAGTTCACGAGGTGGCCGTCGGAAATTCCCACTTCCCTCATCTTATCGTTATAGAGCGTAGTTACTCGTAACATTACGGGCTGGGTGTGAAATAGGTGATGTGTTACCCGTATGATTTGGTGATTGGGAACATCTGGCCAGAACAGAAAAATCACAATTTCTTAAATGATTTTTTTAGGGGTGCAACAAGCGGTAACGTGTCCGACATGCTACCGTAGAATAAGGAATATACATGATCGTGTACTGTGCTGGTACTGCGGTGCGTGAGGTGCATAGGCGCAAAGCAAAGATGTAACTTGTTCATGTTTAGATTTCACCACCCATTGGGATGATCGTTGTGAGCAAAGAAAATAGTTGCACTTGCCCCCCCCCCCCCGATTCCTTGTTATTTATTTTCATATGCACATCCTTATACCTCGCTAGGATGACAGTCGTCATGATGTTGGTCTGAGCACACACACATGTGGAAGTGAAAAAAAGTGGCCGACTACCCCATAATGTCCACATTGGTCTAGTGATTAAAGCTAATTTTTGTCTTTCCATGGTGTTTCCGAGGTTTGTGTTGGCATTTGTGCGTGCCATCCATTTATTGATGTTGGGTTGGGTTTGTACGAGCCCTTGTGGATCAAGGCTTATCTAATGCACAACAATATGGCATTCGTGTGTACCCTACAGCTAATGGCCCTATGAGCAGGGGGGGATAGCAATCCTGTGCCCGGAGAATGGGACAATAATTGCCACAAATGTTGTTGATTGGTGCCCATGCGCCCTTGCTACCTGCATTGTTTGCAACGTTTGCAAGGCAGCGTAGGGGCCTGTGTTCCACAGTATCACCCCCAACCTTACGACAATCTGCACACCGTGCACCACTTCGTTGACCTAGTGTCTCTCTTTGTTTTGTTCGGTCGGCTGGATTGGGTAAACATGGTGACCCAACACCCGTTACAGAGTGCAAGTGAGTACCAGACGCCACGCACCGTGCCGTCTCACAGACTCATGATCACATGACAATCCCCAGTGTACAAGCAAAGTGTGCTATTCATTCATTGTACATTGTGTTGCACTCCACCACTACTTGCATTCTCTTACATTGGGTTTCGCACAGTACACCATCATTATTTCGTTCCATGGTTTGGAGAATGTGAAAATGGATGAAAATTGAAGTGCCAAAGCTACTTTTTGCGTTGCACGTTGTCTTGTGCGCGCCCCAAGATACTCTTGAGCTACTACACTTCTCAGTCTCTGATGCATTGGTGAGCAGTCTTGTGCTTGTACAAGCTTCATAGTGTTGTGCTTTTGTAGGCCACACACCAACCACCTGATGTAGCCTTTGCTGCTCGCATGGTGCATTGGCCTTGCCATGGGGACATTTTGACTTCACATGTAGTTTGGGTAGTTTGCACTAACATTCATTTGAATCCACAGAATTGTCCATGTAGCATATGACGTTGGGCAATCCCACCTGAGCCTTAGTCCACAAGAACCGAAGATGCCCAATTTGATTTGGGCTCCATGAATTGCATGGAGGTTGCACAAGGGGAGACCAAAGCTTTGCTAAGTCAAGTTTGCTTGTCATCTAACTCTATGTTAACATGAGCCAAAGTGGTATCAAATTAGGAAACAAATGCATTTTGTTGCCGTGTATTTGGCGGTCATTGTTCCATCGTTGCTTTCACAGTCTTGAGCCCGAATGTGTTGTCACTTTGCCACCATTGGTTTTGCCATCCTATGGTCACTTCACAAAAACACCAATTGAATGATAGTGAGACCATTGTTGTTTGAGAATTTGTCGGCCGTGGAGCTTTTCTGTTGTTCGTTTAAAAAAGGGTTAACAGCCCGTTTTTTTTTGGTAAAAAAATGGGTTGTCCGTCCCCAGCCACACAACCCGTTTTTTTACCAAAAAAAAACGGGTTGTCTCCGGACGGCCCGTTTTTTTACCAAAAAAAAACGGGCTGTCTCCGGACAGCCCGTTTTTTTACCAAAAAAAACGGGCTGTCTCCGGTAAAAAAACGGGTTGTGACCTGTTTTTAGCGCCACTAGCTCAGAGTAACCTGGAGGCACGCAAGCACACAAAAGGCTTCTTGGGGGGTTGCAACGGAGCCAAAACAAGGACGCGAAGAGTATAAGGCTGCTGCTTATGCGGCTCCCCCAAGTGCAGAAAATGCCCCTATTTCGCAGGATCTGTCTAATGCTCCCATGCCTTTCCCTAAGATGCGACGGCCCAAGGCACCGGCTGTAAAACGCCGGGTTGCATCTGAATTCATTTGTCATAGGTGCTCACGTGAGATTAATGTGTGGCGTAAGTTGCGCGGCATGACCCGCGTTTTTTGCGCTATGTGCAATGCACCATACCATGAAACTTGCATGGGGAAGGGTGCCAAAGATGGTTCCATGCTTGGCCCTTGTCGCGCACAGGAGTGAGTTTTATTGAAGTGATTTTATAATTCGGATTTGGCGAATGCCTCGCTCTAACCCTATTCCCATCCTTTCCTTCTCATGGTACCACATGGTACTCGGATTCGGAGGACAAAATCATCGAAACTAACATGCTAACCAAAGGTGACAATTCAAAACTATCGTGTGCAGTGTATGTACAGTGGAGACGTTTTTCCCCATGCCGGTGGCAGGGTTTTTATTCACGTCATCCAACATTTGAGTTTGTATATCATTCTCTGGCTTTGCTTCTTCTCAAAGGGTGCTTTGCTGGGCAAGGGGAACCCACACCGGACACTTGGGTGGTTGTTGGGGGGACAGCCCGTTTTTTTACAAAAAAAAACGGGCTGTCCCCCCAACAACCCGTTTTTTTACGAAAAAAAAACGGGCTGTCCCCGGCGTTGGCCGGACAACCCGTTTTTTTACCAAAAAAAAAACGGCTGTAAAACCCTTTTTTAAAAAAAAGGGGCTATTAACCCGTTTTTTTACCAAAAAAAAACGGGCTGTAGTCAGCGAAGCTGACGGCCCGTTTTTTTTTGTTTCAAAAACGGGTTAATAGCCCGTTTTTCTTATAAAAAACGGGTTAATAGCCCGTTTTATTTGGCTGAAAAACGGGTTAACCTGTCCACAGCTTTGGCAGGGGTTAACCCGTTTTCCTCAATGAAAACGGGCTATTAACCCGTTTTTCTGGAAAGAAACGGGTTAATCCCAAATTTTATGGGCTTATGGGTGGAGGCTCCTCCTCACCCTGCTCCCGTGGCCGATTTGAGCCGTGAACCGGTGGAGGCTCCTCCTCACCCTGCTCCCGTGGCCGATTCGAGCCCTGCAAAGCTTAGTGTGACATCCTCCCAATCAGGTGGCTCTGTTGACTTGCTTGCTGGTGGTAGAAGTGAGTCTAGTGAGTCGGTGTGGGACTATGACGAGCGACCCTTGACACAGGTGTCCCTGAAGCGCTCTTTGGAGGATAGTCGCCAAGAGTATAGGGATGCACCTCCCACCGCAGCTAATGCTCCCATTTCCCAAGACCTCTCGGATATGCCAATGCCTTTCCAAAAGATGCGGCGACCAGAGTGTCCGCCTGCGGTTAGGCAAGTGGCATCCGAGTTCATTTGTCATAAGTGCTCCCGAGAGATCAATGTGTGGTGTCCTTTGCGACGGCAGCATGATGTCTTTTGTGTGATGTGTAATGCTCCGTACCATGAAGCTTGCATGGGCGAGGGTGCCAAAGATGGCTCCATGCGTGGCCCTTGTTGCCCCAAGGAGTAGATCATAATTATTGTGCACTATTATTAATAATGTACACTCGGATTCGAAGGACAAATCAAAACAAACTAACATTATACTATATTATTATAAACGCTAATGAAAGGTGACCACTCCTCACTCGGATTCGAAGGACAAATCAAAACAAACTAACATTATACTATATTATTATAAACGCTAATGAAAGGTGACCACTCCTGTCTCGTGTATGTACAGTGGAGGCGTTTTTCCCCATGCCAGTGGTAGGGTTTTTTATCACGTCATCCAACATTTCACATGCGGTACTTTCTTTTTTTCCTTGCCTCTCCTCCATGTGTCAACTGGAACCTGCACCGGTCGCCGGGAGGTTTGCACAAGTGTCCCAAGAACCTAACGTCGGTCTGGTTAACCTGTTTTTCAGCCAAATAAAACGGGCTATAATAACCCGTTTTTAGGAAAAACGGGCTATTAACCCGTTTTCATAATAAAATTGAGGGATGGTTTGAAATTGTGAACCCCCTTTGTGGCGCTGTATTGTGCTGAGACGAAGAAACAAACAAAGCAAGCATGCCGTAGAAATTGGGCACACCGAGAGACCGATGGGCTAGACGATGGTCCCTCCTGTTGTGCTTGTGCCCTGCCTTGCATCCACGGCACCTCTAGAGAAGTTCAACATCAAATGAAGATTGAGTGTGTAAGACTAGAGTGTGGGCACTTTGTAGCAATTTTTCAAATTTCCAATTTCACATGTGATTGACGAGTTGGTGCTTGCTTTGTGTCAATGAGTGTCAATGTGTCAATGAGTTAGTCACAGGACCACAAGCGATTGCTGCAGGGGGGTAGGTTACATAGCGGACATAGGTTAGGCACCCCCACAATAGAACACACTATTCCTAGCAAGTGCAAGCACTACCGTATAGAATGTGAATGTCGTATATTGAGGAATCTCGTTCAGAAACCAGCATTGCTTGTTTTCAAAATGTCACCTCTTTTATTATGCATTTTCGCAACGTTGTGGAGTCTCTTGTGTTTAGATTAATGCTTTTGTGGTGTGATTGAACACATGTGAAGCCATAAACAAATCCTTATTACACCTTATTACGAACACTATCCTTGGCAGGTTGTCCTTGCTTTGCATTGTGTTGTACCCAGAACCCTCAAGAAATAACAGCAATCCTCCCACACTACTGTTGTGAGAATTAGCATGCGGCAAACAATGCAACCTTGGATTTTCACTACATGCTCCATATTTCTTTGGCTACCACGTGTGGTGTTCCCCGACGTCCCCGGTCACCCATTGTGTTCTTGAAGGGGAGTTTTTAAGGATGTCCAATTCATTCAGCGCGAATGGTGGTTGTGCCCAAAAGTGATGTTTTGGCTGTGAAACGGAAAATGTTCCCACATGTTGGTAAAGTGCTACCCAACATGTTCCCTGATATACTGATGATGCTATCTTTGTGAGAGTGCTTGCCCCGCTTGCTTAGTCCTACTACCCTGTGAGACCGCCCTCGTTCTACAACATTGGTATGTTGGGGAACATTAATTTGTTACCGAGTACATGAGGTGGGGACGGCAATTCTTTTTAAGTCCCCAGAGGTGTATTGTGCACCTTGGGTTACCTCCTTTGTCCACATGCTTTGTTTCTTGCACCATGCCGTGTTTGCCTCCCGACCACTTGGCCGAGGTGTCTCTTACCCTCTTGTGCAATTCGTGCACGCTTCCTGTGCATGGTGATGCACTGTGGAAGGAGTGGTACAAATGGGTGGATTGGGGAACCCCCATTGCCGAGAAATAAACCCAGCACCCAGCACAGCATCCACCACGCATTCGATTGCAACTCGCAACTCGCAGACAAAAGCCTTAAACAGACCGCAATGCACCAGTTCCTGATGCGCTACCAAGATGCGCATGCACCCAAAGCACGCACCACACTGAAATCACTCGTGCCCATACTGGCGAAAAATTCTGGTTGTTACTGTGACACACCTGAAGATGCCACTGCCAACATTAGTTTAGTCACCCATGACCTAGCCAGTAAAGGTTACCCCAACACTTGGTGGAAGCCCCTACTCCGTACACACCTACACAAATGGGGCCTTGCACCATATGTGCCGGCGGATTGAAAAAACCCCATGAGCTATGGATTTGTATGGTCAACATACAAGGGCAGAGTACACCAACCTGTGGTTGAACCTCTGTGCATACTGATTTTGTCGTTTGCATGTGCGAGATAGCCTGCTCCACTGGGCAACCCACACCACACCCTGGAACTGAAAGTTGACGAATACTGTTCATTGCATGTGACGCACTCTTGCATTACTCTGCTTTTCAGTATGTGTCCTATGGCCAACAGCATTTTCTGTCTGCTGGTGTGCCACTGAAGAGGAACCAAGGCGAAGCTGACGAACAAGACAGGAGTAGTTGTCCACATGCTTTGTTTGTTGCACCATGCCGTGTTTGCCTCCCGACCACTTGCCCGAAGTGTCTCTTACCCTCTTGTGCAATTCGTGCACGCTTTCTGTGCATGGTGATTCACTGTATGAGGAGTGGTACAAATGGGTGGATTGGGGAACCCCCATCGCCGCCGTGTTTGGCGGTTGCAGCTTCTTGGGCTCCTCATTAAGTGCTTGTGGTATGCGTTCCTCGACTGTAGACATTGTATGACCTGATTTATCGGTGTATGGTGTTGCTACGATATTGATTCAACATGGTTCTGTGCCTACTTGCTCGTAAGCTCGAATGCTTAATATCCATGCGTATTGAACCCCAGTCAGGAGTCCCCGAAATTTCATTAACGCTCGCAGACAAAAGCAGAAAATTCACACAGGGGCACCAAAAACTGTACAGGTACCCTAACAAACATTGTGCTAATTTTTGCGCTTTATGAGCGAGTATACTCAGGCAAGAATATGGGTGGGTACACACTGCACACGCTCCGGTCAGTACCCTCTCAAGCTAAATGGGCTACTTATTTCAGGACTACGCCCCAGGACTTGCAGGACAATATACGAGTAATCTGCAATGAAATGCTGTCCAAGGGCTACCACAACTGGCTCACCACCTTTCCAAATGGGGTGTCCCAAAACATATCTTGCGCTCACATGGGCTTTGATATGCCACCCCAGGACCCCCCTGCCCACGCCGACTGCTGTCCCCTGCATACCCCAGCCCCAACCCCTGTGCCGCTTGCCCTTTCCACCCTGCCTCCACTGTGCCACTTACAGCGTGCCTCAGTGTCACAACACACTGAGAATCAATCCAAATTGCCTTCCTTCAGGGCGGTTGATCCTACGATTTTGGGTAGTCTAGTGTTTGCTCATGTTGGAATTTGATCATAAGTACTGCCATGCCAGTGAAACACCCGCTTCCTTGCAGAAAGCTGTAGCTCAGGCCACTGGGTTTCTTTTGCTTTGCATGTCTGCTCTGTGAACGTTCCCTGTGAAAGTCGAGCCTCCGTTGACCCTGGGATGGGTCTGAGACTAACACCAAGACGGTGCGGGATCATGTTTCATACACGTGTGCCCAATATGCATTACGTAGGCCAAGGGTAATACCAAACGAAAGCGAAGGGCGTCGACTTGAACAAGCAAAAATGCAGTGTGCAGTTGTACTCAGGGCTCGAGGCTTGCTGACCTTCTGCAGAATATGACCAGTTTTGGTATTTGCGCTCATGCTCCCCTTGGCCCTTGACAGTTGTTGCCAACGTTTAGTCAGTAATGTGGGGTGCAATACCCATACTAGTGGTGGCACAGCCCTTTACGTCGGTTCTGGGCCAAGTATGGGCACCATGACCTCATTTCGTAGTCCCAATTATGTTGGTTTGCATGGGTGCCTCCTGCGTGTAGCTTGCTCTCTGGGCCATGGCGGTGGGCAGTGAGCTTCCATCGTAATGTTGCTTCTAATGGATCAGTGGGTGGATGTTGCGTGCGTGGGGGGTAGAGGTGGGTCTCAGATGGCGATTGGGCCTGCTCTTGCTGTGCACTTTGCACCAGTCCTCAGGCCATCCTGCATTTATTCTGCGCGATATGGCCTTGTTTTCTTGCGTTCATTTGGTGCAAGTATGAGTATGTGTACAATTCTTGATGTGAGAAGAAGAGAATGCGAAAGTCTAACTAGCCCAAGGGCGCCGGTAAGGATTTGTCTTTGCTACATTCCATACCTCTGTACCCCAACAGCTATTGGCCGTGTGAGCAGCATTCTCTTTGTCTGTGTGTGCCCTTCTTGCCTAACCCCCCCCCCCCAAATTCAGTACCCCCTTGAAAGTAGTACCCCCCTTGCACTATTAAGCAATCTGCCAAAATCAGTACCCCCTTGAGCCTCCTACAAGCAAACGAGACATGAACAAATCAAGGGTGCATTTTTAGCACAGTTGCAGAGGTCACTTGAAGAATGCAGTCCATCAATATGTTGTTCCTGTGAAGATGTCTCAGCACGCTCATCAGATAAGCCATCGAGTCCCAGGTCTACCTCCCCCCATCCCGTGATTCAGATTCCCAATGTTCTATGCGGCCAACAGAAAGGAAAGCTGAATGACAGGTGAAAATAGCATGCAAGAGCCCGAAATCAGTTCCCCCTTGGCCTTATTAAGCATTCTGCCAAATTTAGTACCCCAGGGTACTAAATTTGGGGGGGCGGGTGAATTGACAAAATGTTTCCGTTGTGACCATGAGGTATGGGCAACGATGCAACTTTGTGGCATTTGTTTGCAAATGTGTTCTTTGCCATTTATTCAATTCTAGGTGAGGGAGATTGGTACCAAAGCATGGCACCTGGCTTGCGGACCGCCAATGGCACGTGACTTGCTTTCTTTATCTCACATGGTGGGTGTGATCCAAATGCTCTCGTCAGTGGAACTCCTGTCGATACCCACAATCCTGTGAGACGTCTGTGGGACTCACTAGGTACATGGACAATAACAAACTTCTCAAATGTTCCTCACATGCTGAAGGGCACTCAGCGCCAGGCCAGGGGGGTCCTTGGGGAACTAGATTTTTTTTTTTAAGGATTGCCAGTAAGGACCGCCCCAAGGGACCACCAGCCGCCAACCGCCACCGCCACCAACCGCCAACCGCCAACTGCCAGCGACGACCAACTGCCAACCGCCAACCACTGCCAACCGCCACCAACCATTAATCACCAACCGCCACCAACCGCCACCAACCACCAATCACCGCCAACCGCCAACCGCCAATCGCAGCCAACCATGGTTGAACATATGAGCTACACGCGGTCGTTTTATAAAACTGCCGTTCAGGAACACTTTTTTCCCCTCCTCTTAAGGACCCCCCTGCTCAGCACACATTTTTCTGCATATTCCACTCCACTGTGTACCACATTCCCATGAAGTGGGAACCCGAAGGTTTGTCTGTCAATTGGTGTGAAGCCACCCTCCGGTTTGTTACCATTGCTTCCTTTGTACAAACAGGGGATCCCTTTACTGTCTGTGTCACAGATTTAGTGAAAATTTATTTGATGAGTATTTGAGACCGTTTCTGTGCTTTTCTTTGTGTGATCTGTCCACCTCAGGCTTTTTGGTGCTGAAAGGTGCGCCCGTAGGAGAAATTGATTCAAATGCCATGTGGATACGTTGGCCTAATAACGGTCTCCAAATTGCCCAGTCACTTTGCAATCAATGATTCCAGCCTTGGTGCTGAAAGGAGTTATATTGCGTTCCTCACCCCTAGCACTCTCACTTGACTTACAAATCCTGATTTGGGGGTGTGGTTTCAAAGGGGTAGCCCCTTTGGGGGGGGGGGGGGGCTACAGTGCAGGGTGAAGCTTCAGGACCTTGGCCTCCTTTGTGAGGCGCCATTGCATAGGGCTAAGCTCTGGTACTCGCATGGCAAAGCCTTGGGTGGGGAGTGGGTGGGCACCAGACAGGACACCTGATTGCCTGATTTGGGGATGATGTTAAAGTGTAGGCGAAAATCGGAACATCAGTCACATTGTTGTGTTTGCAGATTAATGCTGTTTTAGGCGGTTGAGCCTTTGTTCTTGCCATTGCTTTGCATTGGGTTGTACACACGACACCCACCTGCACTGCCCATACAGAAATCAGTATTGTTTCATGTGGTAGCGCCATTTGGCCTTGCTGCTTCGTTTCTGTGCGCCTGAAGACGTGTGGGCTGTGGGTTCAACAACACGAGGATTGTAACTTCTCCCCAAGCCCGCTCAAATGGCTGATGAGGACCCAACTCCCAATGCCAAGGCACCGCTTACTGACCCAGAGCAAGTACTGCCGACATCTTCTCCTTGCGCAGTGTCAACCATCACCCACACAGAGGTGTCGGAGGTTCTCAGTGATACAGATGCCCCCTTACACCGGGGGTCCCTCGACGGCGTTTCGGAAATGGAAACCGCGGGCGACGCCCAAGCGCTTTCGCAGCTTGACTCCGGGTCCCCCACCAATGCCTCCCATCTCCCACGAACCCCCGATTCCCCACCTCTTGCACAGCCCTGGTGTTCGGGGTTTAGCACGCCTGCAAAGACTGGACCCATTGTGGACGAGGATTTTAACGTTGGATCCTCGAATAACGGAGTCCCTCTATCCCCTTCCCAGACCCTGACATCACCTACTGCCGATTCCTTGTCCACCCCCAACAAGGCACCAGCAAGCTCCTCCTCTCAACAAAATGGCAACGATCTAATTGAGCTCCTTACATCTTCAGAGGCAGCATCGGATGCGCCACTGCCATCCTCCCCTGCTGACCAGCTTGTTTTGTCTTCCCCTATCGACGTACCCACGGGCTCCCCGGACCCATCCTTGTTGCCGCATTCGGCAGAACATGCAGTCCCAAATTTCAATGGTGGCAGCAGTATTGAGGTCGACACCTCCAGTCTTACTACATCTCTGCCTGCATACCGGTTGAAGGAACCGGGGCTCTCTAACTGGCATCACACAAAGCGGCAGGAGCAGAGAGAATCTGGCTCTCCTAGTGCCTCTCCGGCATCGTACCCAGTCAGTCCCAGGCAGGAGGAGGACGACGAGGAGGAATTTATTGTGGACGAGGAAGGCAGGACCTCCCAGTACAAGTCCGAGTTTTATGACAATGGGGATAGCTACATGGGGTACATGCTGAATGGGGTGAAGCACGGCCGGGGCGTGTACCTGTTCGGGAACAGCAGTCAGTACAAGGGCAACTGGTGCAATGGGGTCATGCACGGATGGGGCGTCTTCATGGAACAGGAGACGGGCGACCGCTTTGAGGGGGAATGGGTGGACGGGGAGCGCAGCTTCGGGAGCTATCATTACAGCAACGGGGACACGTACCACGGGGGGTTCCTGGACAACAAGAAGCAGGGCCGAGGGGTCGTGTGGGAGAAGCGGCTGATGTACGAAGTGGTGTACGACCAGGACGTGTGTGTCGAGAAGTGCCTGTGGTCCCTCGTGGGATCCCGTGAGGCGATGCGGCAGAAGGCGTTCGAGGACACTCTTGCGGCCCAAAGCGAACTGGTGGATGCCACGCTTAGCGCCAACCAGAGGCTGGAGTCGCACAACGCGGCGCTGACAGAGAAGGTGCAAAGGCTGGAGGCCGAGGTGGCCAAGCTGCAGGAGCTGCTGAAGGGCCGCAAGGGGGCCACTGGGTCCGTCGCCCCCAGCCCAAACCCCCACACGCACCCTCACCACAAGAGAAAAGACGTAGGGGGGCGCAGCTCCTCCCTCGCCGGCCCCAGCACTCCATCTGACGGGAGCGGGCCGGGCCGCCGGCGCAGCGCCCGCGCCTCCCAATCCAAAACTGGAGCAGGGCAGCTGCGGGAGGAGCTGGAGGGTACGCGTGCGAGGCTGAGCCTGGCCTCCCTCGAGGAGGAGGTGGGGCTGCAGCAGGCCCTTCGACCGGCTGTCAGTCCATGGGACAACGGAGCCCCCCCGGAAGTCGATCCCCGGCTGTTCATCTCCACCCTTGAGGACGACGCGTGCTCCTTTGACTCACTGGAAGGGCACAGCAGCGACGCCCGCCTCCAGTCTGACCTTCTCACTGCCACCCCCACCTCAGAGCGCCTCCAGCCCCGAAGCCCGCAAGCCGTCAACGCCAGCCCCCGGCACGCGCACAGCCAGACCAGCAGCCCCGGAGCACGGGACTCCTCGGCTGCCGAGCCGGGCCTCGAGATCTTCGGTAGTCCTGCACGGACCGGGTGCGGCCCGACGGGATGCGCAGCGCCTACGGAGGCACCCCCCCCGGATCTGGAGGAGGACCATCCCGAGCACCAGGGGGCAGATGTCTTGGGGGGCGAGGCTCGCATGTTCCTGTCCGACTCCCCAAATGTGCTGCAGCAGCAAGAGAATCTGCTCGAACCTCCCGTGGCCTTCGGGAACGTCCCGGCGCCGGAGTGCGAAACTGTTCCCGCCGTGAGTCCTGAAGCCCAGCAGCAGCTGCCGGGCATCCTCACCGCGTCCGGCGCCGCATTTCCATTGGTTTCGGCGCTGTCCAGCGCCAGGCCGCTCCATTCCTCGAACGCCCCATCCTCCGACAGGGGGCCGCAGGTACGACGCCGGGCCCGCTCTGCCGGATGCAGCACGAGGCGCTCCAATGCCGCCACCACCACCACCACCACCACCACAACCCCCCGCGCGGCCGCCGTGAGCAAGCACAGCCGAGACAGGGTCGCGCACGGCAAGAAAGCACGGCCCTCACCCAAGAAGAAGGTCCTTCGCACCGGCCACTTCATGGTGTCCACCACATCAAGCGTGGCCAAGTCCCAATCCCCGCTGCACTCCGGCAAAGCCCTGGGCAACAGTACCACCCCGAGGGGCAGCGCTGCTCCACCGCCACTGACACCCGCTGATGCGTCCGTGCAGTCAGACGGGGAGCATGCGGACGCCTTGGACTCTGATGGAAGCCCTGGCGGCCCTGGCGGGCCTTGCGGCAGAGCAAGCCCCAAGGCTGGGAGCGGCAGTGCACGAACACCTAAAACCGACAGGAAGTCCCCGCGGATGGACGACTGGAATATTTACAACATGACTACAGAGTCGATGGTGGAGCATTTCCGGTACTATAACCCACCCCCAGTGTCCTCCAATGTCTCGCCGTCTTCCTTCCCACGACACAGTTCCGGAAGCTCCACGGGCACGGGAATGACATCGTCTGCTGCAAGTGCCAGCACACCGCGGGCGTGAGCAGCGGATGTCCTGAGTTGCTTCCCGAGGGGGCAACCTCCCTGGATCCTGACCCACCTCCGAATCGGTCCGGGGAGCACCCCAAGACCCCATGAGAGTCGTTCTCTGTTTGTAGCAGTGTAGGAAGGGATGTGGGGTACAGCATGCCGTTCGGTTCCGCTGCAGGAGGGGCTCACCGTTCCTGGGTCAATGCGTGAGTCGTCAAAGTCTCGCAGCAGTCTCCGCGCTGTGATGTGGAGGCATGGCATGGCGGGACAGGGGCTGGGGGGTGGCGTGACGGGGCACTGGGGTAACGTGGGAGGGGCCTGGGGTGCAGTGACAGCCGCCTGGGGTGCTTATTCGTGAGAGAGGCCTGATGCGTGTTTGCGTGTGTTTGCATGTTGCACGCATCAGACGCACCAGGAAGCGTAAAGACAAGACTGGGGTCTGGCTGGACATCTGAGTCATTGGATCACACTGATGGACTCGGGCACAGATCCACATTGAGCGGCAGCAGTACTCTCTCATGTTCGTATTTCCCCCTGTCCATTTACCCCCATGGTTTGTGCCCTCTTTCTTGCCAGCTCCGCGAGTGTTTGGCTGAAACTGCGCGCCTCGTTATACGAGGCCCAAATTGGGCTCGGCGCGCGCCTCGTTAGCGCCAAACCCCCCCCCCCCCCCGTGCGCCTCGGTAGCGCCAAACCCCCCCCCCCTGCGCCTCGTTAGCGCCAACCCCCCCCCCCCCCCCGCGCCTCGTTAGCGCCAACCCCCCCCCCCCCCCCCCGTGCGCCTCGTTAGCGCCAAACCCCCCCCCCCGTGCGCCTCGTTAGCGCCAACCCCCCCCCCCCCCCCCGTGCGCCTCGTTAGCGCCAAACCCCCCCCCCCCCCCGTGCGCCTCGTTAGCGCCAAACTCCCCCGCGCCAAACCCCCCCCCGTGCGCCTCGTTAGCGCCAACCCCCCCCCGTGCGCCTCGTTAGCGCCAACCCCCCCCCCCCCCCCCGTGCGCCTCGTTAGCGCGCCAAACCCCCCCCCCCTGTGCACCGCCTTGTGTGTGTACCGCCTTGCCTGTGGCCCCTTAAATAACAAGACTCCTGCGGTGGCTATAGACCGCCTTTTGTGTGCACCGCCTTGTGTGTATACCGCCTTTTGTGTGTACCGCCTTGCCTGTGGCCCCTTAAATAACAAGACTCCTGCGGTGGCTACAGACCGCCTTTTGTGTGCACCGCCTTGTGTGTGTACCGCCTTCTATGTGCACCGCCTTGCCTGTGGCCCCTTAAATAACATGACTCCTGCGGTGGCTATAGACCGCCTTTTGTGTGCACCGCCTTGTGTGTGTACCGCCTTGCCTGTGGCCCCTTAAATAACAAGACTCCTGCGGTGGCTATAGACCGCCTTTTGTGTGCACCGCCTTGTGTGTATACCGCCTTTTGTGTGTACCGCCTTGCCTGTGGCCCCTTAAATAACAAGACTCCTGCGGTGGCTACAGACCGCCTTTTGTGTGCACCGCCTTGTGTGTGCACCGCCTTCTATGTGCACCGCCTTGCCCGTGGCCCCTTAAATAACAAGACTCCTGCGGTGGCTACAGACCGCCTTTTGTGTGCACCGCCTTGTGTGTATACCGCCTTTTGTGTGTACCGCCTTGCCTGTGGCCCCTTAAATAACAAGACTCCTGCGGTGACTATAGACCGCCTTTTGTGTGCACCGCCTTTTGTGTGTACCGCCTTGCCTGTGGCCCCTTAAATAACAAGACTCCTGCGGTGGCTACAGGCCGCCTTTTGTGTGCACCGCCTTGTGTGTGTACCGCCTTCTATGTGCACCGCCTTGCCCGTGGCCCCTTACTTAACAAGACTCCTGCGGTGGCTACAGACCGCCTTTTGTGTGCACCGCCTTGTGTGTGCACCGCCTTGTGTATGCATCGGCTTGTATGTGCACCGCCTTGTGTATGCACGGACTTGTATGCGGAATACGCGTCTCGTGAGTGCCAACCCCCCCCCCCCCCCCGTGCGCCTCGTTAGCGCGTCAATCCCCCCCCCCCCGCGCCTCGTTAGCGCCAACCCCCCCCCCCCCCCCGCGCCTCGTTTGCAACCCCCCCTCGTGCGCCTCGTTAGCGCCAAACTCCCCCCCCCCCCGTGCGCCTCGTTAGCGCCAAACTCCCCCCCCCCCGTGCGCCTCGTTAGCGCCAAACTCCCCCCCCCCCGTGCGCCTCGTTAGCGCCAAACCCCCCCCCCCCCGTGCGCCTCGTTAGCGCCAAACTCCCCCCCCCCCCCCCGTGCGCCTCGTTAGCGCCAAACTCCCCCCCCCCGTGCGCCTCGTTAGCGCCAAACCCCCCCCCCCCCGTGCGCCTCGTTAGCGCCAAACCCCCCCCCCCCCCGTGCGCCTCGTTAGCGCCAAACTCCCCCCCCCCCCCCGTGCGCCTCGTTAGCGCCAAACTCCCCCCCCCCCCCCCCGTGCGCCTCGTTAGCGCCAAACTCCCCCCCCCTCCCTCGCGCCTCGTTAAACGAGGCACGCAGTCTCGGTCAAACAATGAGCTCCGCGGGGTGGCAGACCATTCTGCCCTGTGACTTATTATGATTAAGTCAGGCAGGTGGGCTGAGTGTGTTGTTCCTGGCTGCTCTGCCTCAGTCCTCAAAGCTCGCCAAACGCCTTGATAGCAGTACACGAGTCTTGTGTGCCAGGAGCCCATTGCATGAAGTCAGGGGTCGATCCACAGCCCCACAGCCCCCCAGCGACGGGTTCCAACAAAGTTACATGATCAATTGGCTCACCTGGGGTGTTGTTATCTTCCACAGTGGAGTTACTGTGCAGCTTCGGGTGCACAGTGCACAAGTGTCCCAGTAGCACTGTGCGTGCTGTGCCCACCCCCTGTGCATTTTTCGCATGCACTCAGCAGGATTGCAGGCCCCTGGGCATGTCGGGCTTGCAAGTGAGGGGGGGGGGTGTCAATAGAGCCCCAAAATCTGGGGGGGGGGGGTTGGGAAAAGGGCTCAATTGACAGGCACCATCAATCAGTTATTATGAACTCTGGCGCCGAAGGTGCTGAAAATTTTTTTGAGCATTAAAATTGGTCAATTTTTTCTTCACCAAGTATATGGCAAATGATGACTTTTCTGAACCCGCTCGACGCGCTGATTCCAAAAATCCCATTTCCATTTTTTGCCGATTTTTTGGTCTAGGTCACCTCCGAGGCCCGGGGGTCAGTCTCGGTTGGATTTTGGGGGTCCTGTCAATTGAGCCCTTTTTGGGGGAGGGGGGGGGTCTAGCCAGGGGGCTCTATCGACCCCCCCCCATTGCAAGCCCGGTTGCCCCTGTTGATTGTGTACGTTTTTGAAAATATTGTGGTGCAAGTGCTGTAAAACAAACAAGGAGGATGTGCATTGCAAAATATCGTCTTGTAAACACTGACAGCATGTGTCCTCAAAGTGGGGTGTGCAACTGTTTGTGCCTACATGGCCATTTCTTTCAACTGGCAGCGTCCCAATACCAACCCTCTTTACCCCCCCCCCCCCCCCCTCCAATGGTAGCATCATTGTGTGCCACATGTACCGTTGCAGCCTTGTTGCTATATTGAGGTGCAAGTTTGTGTACTGTGATGTGCTTTGATTCTACAAGGGGTGGCAAGTCCCAACACTCAAGACTCAAACTTCGTCTAAACCAGCCTCCTATTTTGGGATGTTGTCCAACACGTGAAAACGGATGTTTGCAACACACAAATCCTACTATCCAATAGCAGTTCGCATTGGTCCACATTGGTTTTTATTACAACCAATAGGTGATAAGTGGGCCGCATTGAGGCACAAGCACAAAGCAGTACATGCATGTGAGGTAGGATGTTGCGTTGTTACCCAGGAGGTATGTTGTGCAATGTGCATTTTGCATATGATAGTTGAAAGAAAAGTACAGATGTTGAGGTCAAGGTTTGGGCTGACCGCCCGAGGTCCCCTTTGCCCCACACCCACTGGCTGAAGTGGGGTGGGATGTCATGCTTTGTATAAACACCTGATGCTTGGGGAAATGAAAATCCCGAGGACTTGCCCTACATGGCTTTTGTTGAAGAGTATCCCTGAGCCCGGTCTGTGGGTGGTAGTTCCCATGTGCAAGTAGCCCATGGCTAAGGAGAGGGGAAAGGGGGAAGCCCGTGGGTCAAGGGTTTCTTTTGGGGGACGACAGGGATTGGGTTTGCCCGAGCCAATGCCCCCCCCCCCCCCTTGCTTCACACCTTGTGGTTGGGAGAGTGGGTTCCCATTGCCATCATGCGGCCCCCACCACAACCACTAGATTTGCAAAGGAAACAGGAGACTAAGAAATGGGGAACCTCCTATCAGGCACCAATTGGTGCACGAATAGGGTGCCCACAGAGGGTGTCCACCCCTCTCACTTCCCTGTTGGTTTGCGCCCCACAAAGTGGCTCCTGCATAGGGCATGGAAGGCATCATTGTCACCAGCATCTAGGAGGGTGTCCCCACATCCACAGCTGGTGCTGCTTGACGCCCCCTCCTTTGGGCGTCGGGGCCACCCAACCATGTCGATTACCTCTTACCACAAGGTTTATTGCTCCTCATTAAGAGTGTGAACGCCTCACCTTTGTGGTTTGGGTGGTTTGGTTTGCGGAATTCTGTGTGACCCCATTCTCTGAGCCGCTTCGATGCAAGATTGAAAAACAACGATGCAAACATACAGGAATAAATAGGGGCAATATTGGTTCCACATGTGCAATCTACTTTGAACACCATTTTAACAAAACTCTTTCGTGTCAGAACGTATTTCCCACGTTGCTATTTTGTACGGCACTTGCACTGCAGTGTTTTACAGCACCTGCCCTGTTTTAATGGACACATCCTTCGCACGCACCTAAACATGCATAAGTGGTGAAAACAGTAGCATACGATATTGTAGAAGTGTTCCCAATAAGTGTGTTTCAAAATGCGGAACAAACAGGCGTAACAGTAGAACACCGTTGGGCACTATTACTAGTAGTGTAACATATAGCCCGGACACCAGGCCATAGTGGCACCAAAGACATCAAATAGCTGCTTCTAATGGGCGTAGGGGCCACTGAGTTGGAGCACATGTTCAATGATGCTATTCTGCGGCAGAGTGCATAACTGTACCAGTGTACATGACACTACTTGTGGTGGTGCCCAGTGCTGTTCTACTAGTGCTTCTGCTTCTTTCAGATTGTGAAAGACATTTCTTGGGGAGTCTTGTGCAGTACTTTGAGGATACCATTTTCACCATGTGCGCATGGCTTCTGTATGGGATTTTTTGCATGCAGAAACAATGTTAGGCTGAAACGGTCGCTGAAAAAACTGTCCCCTTTTGTTATTTTGTTGTGTTCTTATGGTTGCTCTGAGAAACATTTGTGGTAGGTCAACTGAGTTTCCATATTTTCCTGTCTTCGTTTTGCTGCCCTATCAACAGGCTATACATCTTTGGCACTGGAGGATCATAGGCATGAAGTGGGATTTTTGTCGCCTCCAACAGCCTTTTTTTGTCGAAGACTTCAGTAGAGGATGGTTGTTGTTCTCTGTATTTTTCGCTTTAATTTACAGTTTGCTTGGAAAGGGTGTCCAACCATCAATCAGGTGGTGTGTGCAAAGCTGTGCGTTTCTTATCATTTGAGCTGTTCCGAGGCATCCTTGTGTACAGTGGCCCAATGCAGCCCTGACCCCTGGTGGATGTGGGTGGCAGCAGTCTGCTGTTTGTGACGCATGGTTCTGTTTGCCCTGCTTTGCCCCCTTGTTGAACAGGTCTTCGAGTAGCAGTGTTCTGTGATGTGCAGGGTCTCTTTTTTGATTTTATATATGTCAATGGCCAACCACTGATTCGTTGTCTGTGTCGTCCAGCAATTTGGATGCGCCTTCCAGCTCCAACAGCAGCTCCAGTTCCAGTGACAGTAGTATTGAAAAACTTCGCCAAACATCAGCAGAATGCCACAAAACTGGTCATTAAGCCACAGCACTGGATTGTTGTGTGGTTTCAAACTGGGTGCAGTACATGCTCTTGTGCCCCAGGGCAAACGTGCTCCACCATCATGGTTCAGCTCCCCCCTCTCTTGAAAACCGAGTGAATTATGATGGCTGTGTGCGTGTCTGCAATCTGGGAGGAGCTGAATGAGCTCATTGGGAAGCGCCAACGCCCGGGCATCACACCGTCTGCTGTTTGTGCCTTTGGTTGTGGGTCTCTTTTCATGCATGGTGGAACTGGGGCCATGTGCAGGTGCGATGCGGGCACAGTGCAAGTGTCCCCGTCAGCCCAGGTCGCCATGGAAATCCACATAGCACGCCATCAAAAGACAGAAAGTGTGCTCAGCTGTGAAACCCTTCAGCATACGGCTGTGCGCACCGTGAGGGCCATCCATGACCGTTTGCAGCTGTGCTCTACAGCACAGCTCTTCCAGTGGCACTGACTTGTTACGTGCAACTGTGATCTAGACTCAAATCAGCTCCCCAGAATGACGTGACATGCCTCACAAAAAGCACAATAGTAACCACCACATTATTGCCACGGATCGTTCTTTCGCATCTGTGGTCCCCTCGATCCCCCACTTCTGAGCCTAACCCCTAACCCTAACCACACAGGCCTTTTCCCGACCCAAGAGCGTCCAGGACTATAAAAGACGCCCGCCCTACTTCCGAGTATAGAGCCCACAGTACATTGACTTGGCACCCCTGCATCGCTCCCCAGGGCGCAAGTAGCACCACACAGTTTTGGTCTGGCCCAGAGGCCTTGGGTGTTGGGGCCATTTCTGAAGGAAGCCTGACACTCCACGAGGTTGGAGCAGCAAGCGGATGTACTAAGCCACAGGCCCTCACCAGCACGCTGCGCTAACCATGTGACACAAGGCCAAAGTGGCACACCACAATGTCTGCCTATCCGCCCCGTTTTCATAAGCACTTGCTGACTTCTTTCCTGTGCTGGCGGTCCTTGCGAGTACATTGTGTGGGTTGTAGTGGGATGCCATCCATCCTACTTTCTCTAAATGTCATGCAGTCCACTGGTGGCAAAACACACTCCAGTTGCAACTCTGTATGTCATCAAGGAGGGCCTCCCCAAGAAAAAGCGCTGGATCCCGCTTCTACACCGCCCCCCTTGTCTAAGATACGGTGTGTCCAAGATACAGAGGGTATGTGGTATGAATTCGGGGGTTAATTCAAGTTGTTCCCAAATTGTCGATGTGGGCCCGGATGCCTGGTTTGTGCATTGTTCGTTAAGCACCACAGGTTTCATAATGTGCGGGCTGACTGTCCTCCGCCCATTTGGCTACCATTCACTTTGTTCTGGGTTCATGGTGATCAAACACATGTAAAGGTGCCAGTTGCGTCCAAGTGCCTTGATAATACAGGAGTAATTGCTGTGCAGAAGATGCACCCTGTCCAAGATCTGGAGGGTGTATGTGCGGTGTTAATTTTAGACCTGGCTGTACTTTGCATGTCGTCTGATGTCGATGTGCCCTTGGAATTTCTTGAGAGGGGGGGGGAACCTTCACTTTGGCAATGTACCCTGCAAGGTGGGGTGCGGGATGAGGGAACTGTTACGGGCGGGAGATAATGTGGAAAAGGGGGTGGAAGGGACAGCAATGCAGCAGTGTTTATGTACACAACTGCAAGTCAGCCAGGGAGGTTGTGTGTGTCTAGTGTGTGCGCAAGGTGCCCGGGGAGCTGGTACAAGTGGCTGCCATTGCCAGCGTCAGTCTACATTGACGACGTTCAGCAACATCCCATCGACCTATGCAATGCCATGCTGCTGGGCCATGGCCGCCAACGCTTGTAAAAATCTACTTCGAAGCAGATGGTGCAACAATAAAAAACCCAAAACAAACACAATAAGCATTGATTGCCTCGGGATCCCTTGCCTGATCCCACTTGCCGCCTGCCTCTATCCCTGATCCTCAAGCGTACAGCACAACCCTGTGATGATCGTATGGTGTGTGAGGCTATGGGGCATTATCAGCCCTTGAGTATTGGCTATTGATCATGTGTTTGCAGAGCAAGGTACACTGCCTGCCTCTCGTAGAGTCCCCCCACTTGCACAGTCCCCCCTGGGGTGGGAGGTTACCATCACTTACACATTTCTGTTAGAAACTGTCGCATTCAATTTCGACTGTGGGTTCAAGACTCTGCTGGGGCCATCTTCAGTGCCCGTATTTTGTAGGGTGCGATTCCATGCTGCACATATTCTAAAACGTCTTCCGTATGCAGAGACATCAGGTATTCTGGATCATCCTCTTTGGAAGTGCTTTCTTCCAACGCTTCTCATGTCCTCAACAGGGAGGGGGTCTGTTCTTCCAAATCCATAATAACACCTACCTTACCAAGTATC
Source organism: Eutreptiella sp. 'Long Island Sound 2002' (assembly GCA_964036045.1). Classification (NCBI taxonomy): domain Eukaryota; phylum Euglenozoa; class Euglenophyceae; order Eutreptiales; family Eutreptiaceae; genus Eutreptiella; species Eutreptiella sp. 'Long Island Sound 2002'. Next base: position 48,404,474 of record OZ038392.1, read on the forward strand.
CCCATAGCCTCATTCGTGTCAAACTGGCCTTCCAAAGTATGAGGGGGCAATGTGAGTTCAAGGAGAGAATCAACATCAATTGCACTGTGTCCACACCGTGGCAACTTTTAGCCATCAAACACTGGTGAACCATCCAAAGATGTACCCACCAAAGCAGCCCATCAAACCCCAAAAGACCTTGATTGCAAGCACAACACGTGTGTTGTTGGGTGTTTTTTTGTTGCCAACAATTCTCCAAGGCTTCTAGGTAGCTTTTGCAATAGTAGGCCATGCAAGTTCCCAAAAACCTTTGCAATGGGAATATTTTAGGGCCAGTAGTGCGGGGGATCCCCGGGGAACGTGCTGTGTTTGAATGCCATGGATTGCATTGGGCACCCTTGTGGTGAAAAATTATGATGAAGGGCATCACTTCCCACTTATTTCCGTGTAGGCAACACCCTTTCAATGCCCCATTGGAGGGGTGCAGCACGCACAATGCATGTGCATAGGGAAAGGTTATGGGGTCACCCGTGGGTCTGAAAGTGGTCAAAGATGATTTTCACCAAAATTGTACCTCGACCGCTTGGGGTGCTAAAACAAGTGCTTCACACCCGTAGCTATCATCCACCAAAACTTTGGCCGAATCCAAAGCACCACAATGGATGTCAAAATTTTTGGCCCATTTCGCGCGTGCTTGCTTGCTGGTGCTCGTGCTGGTGCTACTTACCGTTTCTTGCTGCTTGCCCAACTTGGTAGGCCCACCCTACAGTAAAGAGGGTCATAAAACCTAGCCGGTTCCACCATCTTGCTGACTTTAATCGAGACTGAATATGGGGACCGAACTGGTGGGGGAGGGAACATCAGCTACGGGAACAAAAAGGATGCATGTTGAGGGAACCCAAGAACGGTATCCGCCACTTGCCCATATACCACCCTTGAAGTCCTTCCTAGCTCGCTCCCCCGGCACCCCCCTAGCACCCTGCCTACAAAACCCCCCACAAGCATCCCCCCAACCCCCTTCCTCGCTTGTTCCGCTCACTCAAGAGATATGCACCCAGCGCCTAGCGCACTAACACTCCCTCTGGGACAGAAACCTGTGGACCATGAGCATGCAAACTTCACCTTGTTCTGCTCATCTTGATGTCACGGATGTGCACTCTTTGGACTTGTGTGGGACCCTACCTTGCCCCTCTTCTCTAAGGCAGAACTTGATTACAGTACGGCGAGAATGCTATGGGGCTCTCGCTATCATCCCATGATATTGATGTGCAAGCATAGGCATTACTTGACAAGGTTATGTTGTTGGCCTATGACCTTGGCGTGCAAGCTACATAAGTTGACTAGGTCCCGTTGCTGTCCCATGACCGAATAACACCGCAAGCCCCACTGAATGTGCAAATTCACTACAGAGCTCTTTGCAGGAAGCCAATTGTGGTGCCTGGAGGCATTGGAACCCCGGTTCGGGGGTCTCCTGGTTATCATCCTGGTGCACTCTTCAAGCAAATCCAACGGTGATAATGAGGAAGAGGGGGTGCCGAGCCCTGGTTGCTAGGCTCGTGGAGTAGCCCGTTGAGGTAGACCCCTGGCACACATCACAACTCCAAGGTCGTTCTGGTGAATGGTTCCAATGGTTCCAGGCCGGTTGGCCGGCCTCGAACCTCCAAGGCCGTTTTCCCCCAAACCAGGTGCCTATGCACCCGGGTAAAAACATGTTGTTTGTGTGTCTAGGGTAGTGCTGGCACCTTTGGAACCTTTGTGGGGAGTGTTCATGCCCAAACCCAGCTTGGGGTCAAAAACAATGTGCACCGGAACACCATCGAAACGCTGCCTGAACAGCTTCCTAAAATGCCACCGGAACAACTCAAGTACCAAAAACCCAAGACTTTGTGAACCCGAAATATCTTTTCGGGGGGGGAAGGGTCCTCAGGAAATTAATCTGCAACACCACAAAGCCAGAACGAACACGTGTACAATCCATGTCACCCCAAACATACGTGTGTTTATGTGTCAATTTATGTTTTGCTTCCGTGTTCACTAGCTGCGACTACATGGGGTTGCTTGAGAATGGGGTGGGGTGTTGTGCATATAAGGGGTTTTTTTTTGGGGGTGTTCTTTTCTTTTTTTCTTCGGTTTTTCTTGTCATTTGCCAACTTTTGGACAATGGGACTAGGAGCAGGCATCCTGTGTGATCCTGTGGGATGCCTGTGTGATCGTGCGATTGTGTGGGCTTTGGGAAGCTTGGGTTGGCGTTCTTTAACAACTCCAAGTTTTCCCACACTTGACACTACGCACAACACAAAAGGTAAAATTTCGTTGGAAAAGCAGGATATTGGAGAGGATTTTTGAAAAAGCCTCCCATTTACGCCAAGCAAAGCCCTAGTGACGTTGCAAGGCACAATTGAGAACTTGGGGGCAACTCCAAATGGAAAATTTCTTCCAATCGTTCCTCGGAATGTTGGCTAAAATGTGCCGGGAACGGCACCACCGATATCGGGTGCATTCTAGGGCCAATGTCAAAGTCAAAACTTTTGAGCGATTTTCTAGGCAAATGTAAAACATTCCGGGCATTTTTCCAAGCACCACTCCTCTGTGAAAGAAACCCCTAGAATGTACCCAAGGGCCCACAAATGCAAAAAAGAGACAAGGGACCACATGAAAAAAGTTTTGGGTGCACACCACCGCCACCCCCCGTTTCGGCACCACACCATGGTGAGGTCCATGCCCTTGGGTGGCTATGGGGGCATGCTTACCCACTGCCCACATCCCTACCCACTGCCAATATGCCTACCCATAGCCCACATGCCTACTCATAGTGATCATCCATGCCCACGGTCTGCATGCATACCCAAACCCAAATGCCTACCAAAAGCCCACATGCCTACCAACAGCCCATGTGCCTACCCATAGCCCACATGTGTACCCACAACCCATATGCCTACCCATAGTCCACGTGCCGAGCCACACCACAATCACACCATGGCACACTAGTACATTTCACAACACACTGCACAAAACACCAAGTACTACAATCCTAGCCCAGGCTTGGAGCCAGTCCACACACAACCAACCATTTTAGCGGAACTCCATGTTTGGTTAGTCCACATAGCTCCAATATGAAAGGAGAGTGCCCCTTTGTGCCCCACCCCATTCCTCCTACAATATGACAAACCATGAAGCCATGGTCCAAGGCCCCTCTATGAACCTTTGCATGTTTGTGGACAACATTGCAATACCGCAGTTCGGCGAATCTACCCATCACGCCGGACCGTCACAAGACATGAAGGCATGTATGGGCATCTACTTCACCGCTGACAAAATGGAGGTGTATATATTGGACACTGCGAGATACTTTGACTTGTTGCATAGAAGCATCGGGTACCAGTACTTGTATTGTGTTGCAAAATGATATCTTGCAGTACAGATGCCAACTCGCACCCTGCAACCTGCTCTACCGAAAATTCCTCTGCTAGTGACAACAATCCTCTGTCTGGCTCCACAGGGTTGCCCAGCGACACGGACACACCGCCCAGTGATCCAGACAGTGACACGACTAGCTTTTCCTCCATACTCTCATACACCCTGAGCCGGTGAACCCCCCCCCCCCCCCCTTGCAACCCAACCAGCCCTGACCAGATTGCAAGCCCGCTGTAGGTGGGCCGCCAGTGAGCCGGCTCGTTTCTAGAGCACAAGCAGTGGCTGTGGTCTTGAACCCATACCCTGAAGTGAGTAGCATGTAGAGACCTTAGTGTCACGCCATAAATACAAACGGTCAAAAGCGTTGGATTGCTGTTGTGGTGCCTCAACAGGTACAATGTAACATACTTTGATGGATGCACTAGTGATGAAAAAACGCACATGATTTGCTAGGTTCCTGGTGTGTGGGGCCGGGGGAGCTTGTAAAACCACGCGATTTGGCCTACGTCAAGCCTTTGCTTAGTTCATGGTCCACCCTACTTGGGGGGCTTTTGGGCTTTGGGCTCTTCTCTCCGTTGAAAAAGAGCCTTATGGGCTCATGGATTGCCTGTTGTGGGAGAGGCAAGTGAGGGGCACCTCACTCACGAGATCCACCACCCCACCCCGGGGGGGCTTGCTTGCCTAGGTAGTTTGGCCAAAGAAGGCTACACGGGAACTCCCAAGGATAGTGATTGAGTTGTGAAGCTGTGGTGACGGCGGGGGGTAGGGGCGGCTCTATCTACAAGAAGGGTATTGGTGTGTGGCACGGGGGGGTCGGTACGGTCACTAAATGACCTCAAGTGGCTGCCCATCTCCTCCCACCCAATAACTACCTTACGATCATGCCTCAGGCACAGTGGTGTCCCACCACAGTTTTGCCCGCATCTTCACCTTGACTTGCGTGCTTGTGCTATATGAGGGCACGGGGGGCATCTGCAAGACGGCGCGTGGGGCAGAGGATGGTGGAGGCGGCAGTGGTGGTGCGTGCACGTGGTGTGGTGTCGGTGCCTACTCCCTGCGGAAGAGGCAGCGTGGGAGTAGACTAAGGCAGGAAAGGGGAGGTAGTTCGGGGTGGCACTAGTAGGGAGGTTATCCGTGGCTTGGGTGACCAGGGCGCCCTTAGGCCATGCAAGAGTGGAGGCAACCTGAGCCACCCGTGCGGCCGTCACTAAATTTCCAGGGCATGATCCCGAGGGCCCACCGTTGCGGTTCTGGAGGGGCGGGGGAAGTAGATGAAGAAGAGGGCTTACTTTTGCAGTAGGGTGGTTTGTGTGGGTTGTCGTGGGCGTACGGGCCATCGGGGCCGGGTGAGGGCTTCCCCTTATGGGGTTCAGGACTGTGACCCGGCCCGGTGCCCCTCCCTTTTTGGGTGCACGCCAAGAGGTCGCTGGGCTAGGCCTTATACCTCCTACCTTGGTTGTTGGTTACTGTACCATGGTGTCCAGGGGGATGGGTGTTTGCACATGGGCGATCTAGGCACAGAGGTGGGCTCAAGGGTTCTTACCCTCCCAGGGTTCTCGGGACCCACCCACTTCACCAGGGCAACAAGGGTTCTCGGGACCCCACCCGTCACGGGATTGGTGCACGTGCACTGGGGTCCTGGGTCCCCTCCTAGGGTTCTTGGGACCCCACCGATGTCACCACCGCAGCAGGGGTTCTGGCCCGAGGACTTAGGGATGTGCCGGGACAAGGTGGCATGGGGTAGCCATGCCTAGGAGGGGGTGGGGTGCAAGGCAATATACATCGGCCTTGCGACATTTAGTTCATCAGGAGAACTGGAGTTCGGTTCAACAAAATCCTTCCGTATGACACGCAGAGTGTGACACCAGTTAGCCGTGACTTGTTTTTCATTGCCTCCTAGTTGCCAGTGTTTGTTTTCTCTGAAATGGTGGAGGATGGAATGACACATCCAGGTAATGCGCCGCCCTCGTCGGTGGCGCAACCCCCCCCTTGATGATGCAGGTGCACATGGGGGTAAGCCGCTGAAGAACCGGAAGATCGAAGTGCGCCAAATGCAGCCGATGAGTCCAATGGTGCTGTTTAGGGCAGCGCACTACGAGGCTTGGTCCGGTAGTCTGCCGCATGACCTCATCAACATCGCCGTGGATGATGTGCTCAAGAGGGTGTCACAAGCCTGAGCGTCGGAGGACCTGATTCTGGAATTACAAGGTCTCTGCCCTGGCATGCCTATGGACCGGACGTGGCTCGTCATAGCCACTTACGAATTCTGGACAAGGAACAAGCTGAGGCCAGCTGAACACCTGTTCGAAGTGGGGCAACTGGATTAGGAACTGGAGGAATGGGTCTTGAGAAATCTGCAGCGTCTGAGAGCTCAATACAAGCAAGTCGTGGATAACCAAGCCAGGATGCAGCATGAGGGCTTTGGGATCAGCCAATCTGATAAGGGGCCTGAGATCAAAGACAATTGCATGGAGGAAGATGTCACACCGGGTGCTGGGGATGGACGCCAGCCGAAGGAATACCAGATGCTGACAAAGAAGAATGTGCGCAAGTTACGTAAACGCCCGGGTGCGGCCAAGTGGGTTCGAAAACTGGGCTAGTTAGTCGAGACAAGGGCGGATTGGGAGAATGAGCTGCTGGATTGGGCGAATGAATTATGGGACATCATGAAGAGCCTCCACAAGACGGAGAAGTAGTATTTGAGAGATTAGGCACGTGCGCAGAACGTCAGAGAGAAACGTACATAGAAGAAGGCGAAGAAGAAGGCTCGCAAGGAAGCAGGCAAGAAGGTAAAGAGTGACTCTAAGTCCACCGGTTCTAGCTCTGACCAAAGCGACATTGATTATTGCACCGACAAGGAGTCTGTGGACAGGACAAGGAGGGGGATAGTGTTTTTCCCTCTACTCTTTGAGGTGCCTTGCTGAAGGCAACAAAATTTGTGAAACTGTTGGTTTTTTGTATTGTGAACCCACACTGATCAAAAAACATTTTTGAAGCATGTCCTGCATCCTCATTATGTGTCTTTCACCCTCGGGTGCTGTTGGGATGGGATGGGAATGTGTCCACAACCAGTAGTGCTGGAATCAGGAGCTCGAATCCACAACTACATGGATTTAGCTGGCCTATTTAGGCATCGTAGGTTCCCCTGCATTGGAACCGGAAGACAAAGACTATGGCTGACTCATCACACAACTGATGAAGATGGTCACCCCCCCCCCCCCAAAAAAAAACGCACCTGTTGTGGTTGGTTGTGGGGCTGGTTGAGGTAGAGGAGCATAGGAGCCCCTTAGGAACATGTGTTGTGTGGAGGAGTTCGGCTACAAATACCTGCGTTTTTGGTTCAGTTGGCAGCCTGGGTCAAGCCACTTCAGGGGGGCCGGGGTGAAATGGCAAAGGCAGGCACCCACTCCAGGTGAGGCAGGCACCTTTTCACCAACTCCAACCGGGGGGGCTCAGCCAAGGCGGCAGGCACCCACCCATGGACTAACCAACATAAGGAACATAAGGGACAATACAAAGAAACCCTTTCCGGCGCCTTGGGCGCCAGCAATACAGGACTCATGGACAGGCCGCCAACCAAGCAGTAGATTCACCCCTACAAGGAGGGGAGGGGGGTCCAGCTGAAGGAGGCAGCCAGTTTGCAAAGGCAGGTGCCATCCACACAAACTCCTGCTCTTCTTCACTGTGGCTTGGATGCAACTCAGCAGGCGGAGCTCTGTGCTTACCTACAAGCAGGCTGCTGTGTGTGTGTAAAGAAAAAGGGGGGTTGAAATACAAATCCTTCGAAGACTGACCTCCACAGCTCAAAAATGAAAAAATTGAACCCGCTTTTTTATTTTTCGATGTTGTGACCAACCACACTGATCAAAAAGCACCTGTAAATCATGCTTCAAATGGGGCAGAGTACGGGTCTTCAACTATTACAATCTGATGATGTGCACCGTGCAAAGCGCAGCAGAATTTTACATGAAGGCGGTTTTAGCTTCGGGCATACTGGCTGTGGATGCTTGGGGGCCCAGTCTGGCCTGGGCTCCAGATTCACTGTATCCTGAGAGTGCCCCCGCTTTTGCCCTCCATCCCACAGGATTGCCGTTGTGGCAGCCCTTGAATGTTGTGAGATGTTGTGTTGATTGTGCACGTCACGTGGACACGTGAATGTGCAAGATGGCGATCCGGCGCCTGGACTCATTTCAACGCATGGACCAGATTATGGATGCAGTGGACATGTGGTTCTTCAATGACGACGAGTTTGGGGAGGTCCTGAACCGCTTTGCTGAGGACCACTGCATGGACTTCAAAGTGGACGAGTCGGGCACTGAGACGAACGCCGACGGGGATTCAGGGGTTTTTTTGTTTTCACCGGACGAACCTGACGAGTTCGCAGAGGACCTCAAGAGAAGGGCGCACAAGCGCAGGGAAGTCCACATGCAATACCAAACATTATTTGAGGGGCACTTGGAGACCATCCTGTCTTCATTCAAGATCACGTCAGAGCAGTTCCAACAAGTGTTTCAAATGTCACAGGATGAAGAGGTCAGGTAATGGGCTTGACACACACAGTAAGGCTTGGGATAAGGACCACAAGGGCACTTGACATCCCCCAATATACCTCACTTGTAGGTGCCCACAGACTTTAAGCTGGGGTTAGGGTTGGGGTCACATGAACTAGTGTAACCAGCAAGCCTTTATGCCCTCTGTTAGGGTGGTCAGGGTCGAACCTCCCTTTCTGGAAGCAAGCAGCAACAGCACACAGCAGGCTGCAAGCAGCGAACTTGCGCGCAATGGGAGAATCATATGTCACCTCCTGCGGTCAGATGCGGCCCAAATTTTTGCGGATGTACATTAGAAAATGAACAAAGTTGGGGCAGAAAACGAAACAGTAGCCGCCGGCGATGGGTGCGGCCAGTTGAGGCAGTGGGTGCCACACACAGCCAAAAATGGCCAGGAAATCGTCATGCTTCAACTGTTTTCGGGACATAGGCGAGAGCTGGGTGCCAGAGGCAATCAAACTGTGCGAAATGATGTTTCCACGACCCTTTATAATCACACGGGCCGCAGAGACAAGACATGACATCCAGAGCGATGTGGTGCGCTTTTTCTGCCCAAAACGCACGAACATGGGAACCAAGTGGGTGAACGCAGTCTGAAATGGTAAGTGATGGCGCTTTCACATTGCGTTGACCCTCCGTTGCACCAGAAATGCTATTTAATGGCCCAATGATGCCACACCAGAGCCTCACAAGAGGTATGGAGAAAAAGACACTGCGGTGAAAAAACATGGTTTTTTTTTGCTCATGCTTCTGCCAGGACTCACTCACACAATTTCACTGCCTCTGCATATCCTGCTCTCAATGTTCGCACATGTTAGTTTGTCCTCCACTGCGAGGTCGTAGCTGAAGACCAGGCAGCTTCCTCTGTAGTGTCATTGGGAAAAGAGCAGTGTACTATTTTGCGAGAAGAAGGCCTATCTTAAGAATACTACATGATTCTGGTTTTGCACCAAAATGCAACAGGTACCAAGGACTCAAGGACTCACCTTCGCAGCCTGCAGGTTATGTGTCCTGAAAGCAAAAAAAAAACCATAATGTTCTGCCCATGGAAGGTGGGGATCAACCAGCTCGATGACTTTGACCCAATCAAAAATTGGATGACTGCCTTGAGATGACTGAGTTCTACACCACTACACACCTCACATTTTCCGCGTCTACAAATGATAATGGTGCATGTTCATGGCAAAAAAATACCATGCTGGCCATTGTACGTGTTCCCCAATCACACTTAAGGAAAATTGTGTTGGACCAACTTTTGACCCCCAGGAAGGACCCCAAGAACAGCCCTGCCCATGCAAAAAGTGGGGCAACGTGTCGTTGCAAGGCCACGTCAGGGTGTTTGTGTTTGTAACTTTTGCATTCACGATGAGTATCAACATGAGGGACCGAGAGACCCTTACTGCCTCCCTGTGTGGGGGGATAATGGGCAGGCGACAGGGACTCTCTATGTTCTCGAACCATTTCTTTGGGACTTCTTGCGTGTGACTGTTATCACAGATATTCAGCAATACCGGAAATTAAAAAAAATCGCGCACATAAGGCTCGGGAAAGGTGCGTGGGAGACACAGCTTCAGCTCCATGGCGACCCTGAAAGATTTCTGTCTGTACATATCTCGCCTCATGTGGACAGAGCTGGTGCTTTGTAGTCAATGGATGAGTTAGACCCAGCCTGGAGAATTATGCAGACATAGCCCAGCAGCCATCTGGGATTCAGCAAGGTCCAGTGCCTTGTCATATGTGACGGAAAAGGACTCGGTGCCGGGTCACTTGTGACAGAATATGACGCAATGGCCAGTGGCTGAACAATACCCAGATGCAGATGATATCCGTGTGCTCAGACACAGGTGACATGGTTTGGGGGACACTCATTGGCAGATGCCATAGAGCTGGACGTTACTTAGCTACAGCTGACATCAGTTTGTATGTTGCTCAGATACCAGCTGCATGCTTTGGGGCATAGTCAGTGGCAGATGCCATGTGATTATCACTCAATTGCAGATTACTTGAGTTTATTTTGCTCACATGCAGGTGATACAGTTCCAAAGGTGCTTAGTGGCAGATGCCATGGAGCTGGATGTTTAGTTGCAGATGGGATGAGTGTTGTGTCCCCCAAACACAGGTGATATGATTCCGGGGATATTTAGTGGCGGATGTCATGATGCTTAGGAGCACCAGGACACAATGTCAAGAAGAACTTCAGAAAGCTTCGGCTGCGCCACCTTCTCCTTTTCAGACAGTTTGGAGAAAAAATGGCCACAAGAGCAGAAAAACTGGTCAAGCAATTGTAATTTCCATGAAAACCTTCTCCAGAGGCTCGGTCCCATGCTCTGCTCCAACTGAGTCCAATTGTCTTAATTTGCGCTGTGACCTGTCGCCAAGACTCCAAAATGCATCCCAATATGCAGCACTCAATGTCGTATCATCATCATCTGTGACTGAGGAATTTCTCGTCCCACATCCAACCCCCCACCCCCCCAAATCAGGGGCTGACTTTTGCTGATTTTGCTGATTTTCCTCGGCCAATTTGTTGAGTTTCTGGATTTTGCCGATTTGTTCTGCCGACTTGTTACGATTTTTGGAACACCCGGTGAGAAAAACAGGTAAAATGCTCTGAGACGTGCTTCCGTGAATTTGGGTCATTGGGGAATTCATTTTTTTGTTCATTTTTTCAGATCGACACCATGAAGTGTTTTTACTGCCCACAAACAGGTGCATCTGTGGTCCCCTGGGATTCCTTGTCTCCCGCTGATCAAACTTTTCTTCTAGTACTGCCACAGAGTCTGCTGCTCCCCCACCCAGCACATCACAGTCTGATGGTCATCGGGTTCGTGCAAAACCTTCGTGACCTGAGACTCTGAAGAAGGCAAAGAACCCCTGTATGCTGAAAAATACTTCAATCACAGCGAGGGTTGAGAAATCCTTCTTGTGGCAAGCTTTGTTTGTGCACGAAAAAAGTTTTTCCGTCAAGTTGACCAGTCTAAGGCAGGTAGTAAAAGTATTAGCTGTAGGATTTCAAATAGCAACCTGCAAATGCAGGACTAGCATACAGACCACCAGGGTACTGGCTATTTCTGACATATCAGTGCTCAAGGGCCCTATACAGACCGAAGGGTGAAATTTTTTTTTTAAATTCACAGACATTTTTGGTTTCCACATGACTGCACAACAACCAAAAGGAAGGTATGTTTGGGGCTTGCAACCGAGATCTAGTCCAGTGGCAAGCTGCTTTGGTGAAAATGGGTCTGCCGATTTGTTCTGCCGATTTGTTGGGATTTCTTCGCCGATTTGGGGGGGGGGGGGGGTTGCGTATCATCTTTCTCCAAAAGTCTGTCATGCTGCAGTGTGCTCTGCGCAGGTATGGGCAGAAGTTCCACCGCTGGATCGACGCCACGGACTATGTGGTATTCCTGAAGATGATGCAGTCCCAGTACACCAAGAAGACGACCCATGATGATAGTCAGCCGCCCGCTGTGATGTTCTTGCGCTGTCAGATACGCCAGAAAATGGAAGAAGCCCGTCTGGCACTGCGGAGGCGAAAGGAAATCCGTCCGCTGTTGGATAAGTGGGGCGTAGATGATTTCGTGCAGTTGGTGAAGGTGCTGCAAGCCCCTGAATGCCCGCTGATCCAGGGCAAGAAGCAGGAGCGCAAATTCATGGCCAGGTGCCGCCCCCAATGTCACTTCATTGCACAGCCTTTCTCTGCTCTTCATGTGCACAGCCTTCTGCTGCTGCCTACGTGTACATGCACATGTGTGGTTGGTTGCCCATTTGTGTGATCCTTTACCACTGCCATTGCCTGCTGCTACTGCCCACATGTATGCCTCCAAGCTGCTGCCCATGTGCACAGTCCTCTGCTTGGGCACATGAGCACGACCCCTTGCTGGTGTTCATGCACACAGCCTCCTCACCAGCATGAGCAGATGCTTTTGCCTGGGGATTGATGAAAGTATTGTGTGGGGCAGGGTGCACTGACACAGGCACATGCACTGCATCCGTCTTGTAGAATGTGTGCCGGCCTTGGCTCCAGGTCAGTGACATCTGTGCTTGATCCAGTGAGCACGTGCATTCGCGCTTGCCCATTGATGTGACGGGCAGCACACCCCTACAAAATACAATTTTCGTGCCGCACAAATGTGTAGTGGCACACATGTGACCGTGGAATGGCGCAAAGACACATGCCGTTGCAATAGAGTCTCTGAGGGACCACAACAGGGAGGTATGAGGCAATGAACATCCGGCTAGGGCACAAAGGTTTTCCAACTCAGTTTGCCAAGCGGGAAATCGAAAGCCAGGCACCGAGGGTGTTACTGCTTTCGTTTGTTGTTGCATATATGTATTCTCTTGTTATGGATCATGGCTTATGGTTTGGAGTTTGTCCCTCCCAGCGCCAGTTGCGCCCAAGTCCCCACAAAAGGGATAGGGACGACCCGTGGAGGGGTATGGGGGTTTGGAGTTGGTTCCTCCAGTGCTGGAAGCACCCGAGTCCCCACTTGAGGGGGATGGGACGGCCAGTGGAGAGGTATGGGGGTTTGCAGTTCGTCCCTCCCAGCGATAGTTGCGCCCGAGTCCTGGTGTGAGGGGGATAGGGACGGCTAGTGGAGGGGTATGGGGGTTTGGAGTTGGTCCCTCCTAGCACTGGTAGCACCTGAGTCCCCACATGAGGGGGATGGGGACAGCCCATGGATGGGTATGGGGCTTTGGAGTTGGGCTCGAATGAGGCTGTGGGGTTGCAAGGGGCCCAGTGGGTTTGACTTGGCCCGTGTGGTTGGACTGGGCTGTAGTAGGTTGGACGCGGCCTGTCTAGTTGCACGAGGCTCCAATGGGTTCGACGGGGCAGTTGCACACAGGGATGGACTGGGGATGGCGTTGGGGCCAGCCCAGTGACCTCACTGGCAGTACAGTCGTGGCCGGTGGGCGGATGGGGAGGAGTAAGGACCAAGGCGTTCCTGGTAATTTCAGGAGCTGCTCAGCAACCTGGCGCTTCTTACTCCGCCTCCTCTTGCCCTCAATTCTACCCCCAACCTGCACATGCCAAAATTAGTGCAAAGATCTTCATTGCCACACAAAGACAAGTCACCCTAATCCCATATACCCCAATGCTGAAAACGCCCTAATCAATAGAATCCTTGCGACCACAATTGTTGGAGTTACTACAAGCACAATAATTGCTTCACAACTTGGAATTGCCACATGCACTGTAATTTGTCACAGGGGTTGGACGCTACTTTTGGCGCATATTTTCCCAAAAAGGCTTCCAAATGGCCCCTCTTCCAAATGCGCACAAAACTAGCTCCCAAAAGAAGCCCACATTACAAGACTAAGTCCAAATGCCCCAAAACCCAAGGCAAGCATGAAGAAGCCCATGTATGCAACTACATGTTGTGGTTCTTGTTCATGTGCAGCTCTCACACCCACATTCCTCATAGCTTTACATCCCAAGATCCATGGCTTGTACTGCAATATGCACGAACATAAAAGCAATTCATCGTGGAGATTCTTCAGCCCATCGGATAAAGATCTTCAAAGACATTTCCAATGATGAAGTAGAAGAATGCTGTGAGAAATGGGTAACATGATGAAGGGGATTGGGGAGGAATGTGGGAAAATCGCTCAATACACACCAGCTTTTACACGGCACACAGTGCAAACACAGTGCCCCTCACCAAAGGATAGATAAGTATTTGCATGTAAGTGGCGTTGGTGGAATGGGCAAAGCAACCACCTACATAATACCTCCCCCATTGGGTGGAAACATGCAACACCACATTGGTAAACATCTTTGAGCGGCAGTTGGCAAACATATTGGTAATTCTCCAACAGCTTGGGCCGTCCTCACGCCGAAATAGTTGCACTACGTGCACACTACGCACACACTGCTTGAGTTGCAACAAATATGACACTTGAAGCAAAATGAGCATTTGTTGCAATTACCAAGCGTTGTGGCAATGCTCTCACCTGCTGTCATCAAAGCAAGTATGGTTGTTGTGCAAGGCACGTACAGTGCAAGGATTCCCCCACAGGGTAGGAGAATTAATGCCACTGCTAGAATTTTTTTTGGCCACGAGAGCTTGAACCACAAGAGTTGGAACTGTAACTATTGTTGTAATGACCCTAAAACAGGGATCGCTGCTAATGGTGGAATTGGGACGAATGCTTGAATATTTGCATCACTACTCCAACGGCTACAAGCACTGGAGTTGCTACAAGTAGTATAGTTGTTGCAAAGCACTAGGATGTAACAAGCCGTTTGATGGCTAGTGCTGTAATCCCTGTGATTCGCATTGCCATAGGAGCTGCAAGTCGTTGTATGTAAGTCGCCGCAAATGTTGTAATCACTGTAGGTGCTGGCACTTGACCCCACCCATGTACCACAACCGGCTGAAGTTCAGGACATATGGCTGAGTATGACCGACAAAGGCAGGGTCCAATTACATGAGGTACGGTATGCACACCACACGGGGGGCGCTTACTTGTGAGGGCTGACACCCCCCCACCCACCCACCCATCCCCTCCAGACCCCCCCCCCCGCCCATACTAATTAGAACCTGGTAGAACTGCCAACTTGTACTGGGCCAACACGGGCCATTTTTTGGGGGGGGACTTAAGCGCAGTGCGCGCACACTACAACTACTTGGGTGTCTGGCCGTACTAGACGCCCATATTTCGTGATAGTGTGGGCATCATGTCTTTTTCGTCCCCTTTGACCACGTGGCACCCCTCCCTGCCCAGGCGCTGCAACGTGGATGGGAGGCACCCCCCGCTTGCCCACGTGGCACCCCTCCCTGCCCAGGCGCTGGAGCGTGGATGGGAAGACTACGGCGGAAAATAGTTCAAGCTCCAGTTTGAGTTTCAGTTCTAGTAGCAATTCGTCGTCCAGCTCCGCATAAACCTCTACTGCCTCGTCGAGTAGTGGTTGGTCCAGTAGTGCGTCAAGTGCATCTGAGTTTTGTGCCATCTCAGGATGTGTCGGATGCAGGCCCCACAGTTGTTGCAACGCGGGCACAATGTAACAAGCGCGTGCGGACCACGAAACCTACCAAGGGGAAGGGGAAGGGGAAGGAAGGAAACACAATCGGGGAATCCCATGACTGGAGTGATGACTCCGATGTGGAGTAGCCTCGAAGGCGGTTTGCTGCCTATGAGGAAGCATCACGCCGTCCTAAACCCGCTCAAGGCCACTGAGTGAGAACGCCAAGGCCCGGGTTCAGGAGGGTGCAAGCAATCGCAAAGCATCAGTGAACCCATTGTAAGGATTGTGGTTATCTGAACCTCAAGTGCACTTGTGCATGGGCGGTGGGCCCTCGTATCACTAGGGGGTGCCATAAGGACGCTCACTCTTTTTTTTTCTTCTATGGCATCCACTCTCTGATGGTGGAGACACATCAGATTCTGAGGTACCTCAGTTGGTAGTTGCACTACACGCTCATCCTATGGTCCCAGGTTCAATTCCCAGGTCGAGCAATATCTTTGGCTTCGCTTTTTTGGTCTTTTTTGTGTCTGCATGTTACCCCCAGGATTGTGTTTGGCTTCTTTTTTTTTTTTGGTCTAGTTTATGTCTGCATGTTACCCCCAACGGTTACCCTCCAACCGCCATCGGTTACCCACCAACCGCCATCGGTTACCCACCAACCGCCATCGGTTACCCACCAACCGCCATCGTAGGGCGTATTGGACACTCTGAGTTTTTTTTTTTATTACGGTACCCCCTGCGTATCACCCGGCCCAATTAAATTGTTCATACATATATATGGGCATCTATATGTTTGGCTGTGTTTGTAAGGATGGAATGAAGACGCTACATTGGAAAGAATGGACCAAGTGGTAGTTGTTTGATGGTGCCGGGTGTCTTCTTTTGCTGCCCGGATGCCTTTGCTCATTGAGAGGTACATGTGTTGGAATACGGTACTATTTTTCATATGTTGTAAGTGGTAAAACCAAAATTCACCCCAGTTGTGTATATTCACAATGTTCAGAATGAAACGGGGAATTCAAAAATGCCCCCAAAATGAGAAAAAAATCCCCCCCCCCTCTCGGGACCCCCCGCCCACGCCGCCGGGGTTGGTGTCTAGAACTGAATTGTAGCCCCCCACCTACCCACCAGAAAATACAAAGAGAGTGCCAGTCTAGGTGCACCGGCGAACAAACGCAACCTACTCAAGCTAGGGAGGTCAGGGAGCAATCAATTGTGGACACTGTCCACTGAAACTCTGGATGAACATGGATAGCACTGAGACTGCAGTGAAGGCTATGTGAAGGCAGGCACACCTGGAATGGCGGGTCCACACCTGACCTGTTGAGGCCCGAGCTTCACTCCCCCCCCCCACTTTGCCAAGGTGGCGCATCAAACTCACCCAGCAGCAGCGTGACAGCGGCTCACAGAAGACAGACCGTGCAATCATGACGGAGTACGTGGGCCGCGCTGCGGAAGAGCTGACCAGTGAAGAGTTTGCCACTCTGATGCAGTTCCTACATTCGCATGTTGATGGGCTGGAGCTGGATGAGCATGGCAAGCGCCGGCGGATGGCATGGGAGTTATTTGCTGCCCTGGACGAGACGTTCATTGGATGTGTGCCTTACAACAAGACTCTCAAGTTTCTGCAGAGGAATCCCTCTGAGCGGTTCCGGAATAAGGACTGGAAGAAGGTGCCCATTGCCGAGATGGATGTAGTGTTGTAGATTTTGTGTAGCTTTGTTCAGCGTCATAAGCAGGATCTGGCAATTGTTGAGTGACAATACTGTGTGACAGTGCAGTATGACAGCGTGGCATGACATGCATGAAAGCTCAGGATGAGGAAAAAGGGAGGTGGTGTGGGGGGGTATAGAGCCTTCCGGCCGGGCGCCCCAGGCCAAAAGGGGCTCGAGTGTCCGGTGACCACAAACCTCCCAAGCCCCCCCCCCCCCTCCCCTGGGGGCCAGTGGGCTGCAGAAGAAGAATTACGTTTCCTCACGCACGCACCCACACCCCCATTCCCAGTCCGGGAGCCCCGTCCACACAGGTCTAGACGTGGTTGGCATGGGATGCCGGTCATCGCAAGGAAGCAAATGCAAGCAGGAGCCGGTTCATCAGCTTCCAGAACATCCTGCTCCCCCTTAGCCAGCGGGGCCCCAACGGTGGGTTCATGTTGACCGGGCTCTGCCACCAAGTGAACGTCACCACCATTGACAATCCTATCTCCCTTGCTGTGCCCTCTGGACCTGTGGAAGTCGGGTTTTCGACTTTGTGGGTGGTCCATACAGCCCCCCAAAACTGGGGGTCGGGGGGCTTAGGGAAAAGAGCTCAATTGACAGGACCGATTAATTTAATATTATGAACTCTGGTGCTGAAGGCGCCGAATTTTTTTTTGAGCATTGAAAATGGTCCATTGCTTTCCCCCAAATACATGGCAAATGATGACTTTTCTGAACCACCTCGACGCACTGATTCCAAAAATCGCATTTTCAATTTTTGCCGAATTTTGGGTCCAGGTCACCTCCGGAGCCCAGGGGTCAGTCTCGGTAGGATTTTTGGGGGGCCCGTCAATTGAGCCCTTTTTGGGGGAGGGGGGCTCTAGCCAGAGGGCTGTATCGACCCCCTCCAACCTCAGTTGAAAACCCGCCCACCCGTTCCCTCACGTTGCGCTAACCCTACGCGTACCGTTGCTTTCGCTCCTCTGCTGTCTCACACCTGTGCCCTGCCGGTGTCACACACCCGTGTCACACGTCTATTCTACACCTTCGTGTCACACCCCCGAGTCACACTGACATTGGTGGTTCGCTGTCCTAGTGGGGGCAGAAATTATTTGCATGTCATTCGCAAGGTTGTGCAGACCTCTTGCCGGGTACTGCAAAGCACCTACCAGATATTGCAAGGCGCTTGCCAGGCGCCGTGGGGGTTGCAAGAGGAGGGGATTTGCACTATGGTGGGGTGCTCATGGGTCACTGCTGTTGATGGACGGGGTGCCGTTCGCTTACTTCTGTTGATTTAACGGTGCTGCATGGTGACTGCTGTTGATGACAGGTACATTGGAGGGCGGTGGGAGAGTTGTATGGCGGTTGTGGGGTGTTGTGTAGCGCGTGGAGGTGCATTGTATGGGGATTCGAGGGACATTGCACGGTGCGTGCAGGGGTGTTGTATGCCGCATCGGCATTGTGTGTGATATGGGTGCTGGAGGGGCGAGTGGAGGTACCACACAGCGCACGGAATGATGTGCAGGTGACAACGAAGTGGGGGGCCAAGATCAAGAAGAACAATGTCGATAAGTTGGAGATTGACCTTATCGAGTTTGTGGGGTTTATCATGGAGCTGCTCAGCGATGTGGAGTATGAGGAATACCACGAAATTCTCAGCAGTTGGACGAACCTGAAACGAGATCTGGACACGTGATACCCGGGGGCTGCAGGCACATGCTGGTGCATGCACTGCAGAGCAGGTAGGGACACGGAACGACGGGGCAGGGGCACGTGCTGCGTGCCGTTGGTGTAGCGTCAGTGAAAGGGGGATGCGCGTGCCCACCGCGTTGTAGGGATGCCTGAGGGGCCTGGCCACAGCACAGCAAGGGTGTGTGGATGCGTCCGTCAGGCTCCTGGGCCACTGGCGACTGGGCGCACAGACGAAGCGGCCAATGGCGCGGTCACAAGCCAAAAAGAATAAGTGTCGTCCAGGGGTTTGGCCAGCCCTGGCCAAACGTGTAAGGGAGCATGTCTGAGACCTGCCAGAGATCTGGTTCTGCGTTTTGGACGCGTTCATGGGTCATCGCACAATCGTGACATGACATGTCTTGTGTGGCCGGACCTGGGCTGCAGCAGGAGGGCTGGTAAAACGTTGTGGTCGGGTACTGACCCGTGCGTTGAATACCTTCCCCGATCCCCATGACTGCGGCTGATGTGTGTATCAAGCGAAGCCTGGGCCTTGTTTTGCCGCGAGCCCCGGTGCTGTGTGCCTCTCCAATGTCCAGGCCCTATGACGGCACGGACGCAGGAGCCACTCACAGGCCATCTCTTCGCCCAAACATTGTGTGTGTATTCCAGGTCTCGAAGGTGCGTGTCGCATCTGAACAGGGCGTTCTTTTCGTAGGAGTCAGTCTTTTCTCCTTTCAACTTCGCGAGACAATGTCCCTTCACAAATGGTTGGCGGGCACGTAGCCGACGGCAGTTGGCCGTAAGGCAACGGCAGTCAGCGCTTAGCAAACAGCGGTTGGCAAATGGTGGACGCGAGTTGGCAGTTTTTCCGGGGCAAGGGGCGCCATCAGAGACGGCGGTGGAAACGCCGATGTCAAACCCCTGCTGCGAGCCCTGGACCTCCCCAGAGGCCTTCCGCAGAGTTCGGGGCCTTTGGCCTTACTCCCTGCGCCCGTTCAGTCATTGTTTCGAACCGTTGGTTCGAGCCTGGGTCCTACGTCCAGGAGTCCTGTGCTCTACCCACTGAACCGACCACTTGAAGAATGTCCTGCATGCAATCCATGGCCCGCAGTTTCTGGATCTGTTGTCCATGGTCGAACCCTCACAGCCCTGTTCCCCTTCTTCCACGAACAAGATCTATGTGGGCGAGAGCGGCCCGGAGGCTTGCCTGGGGTTGTGCAGTAGGTCCGGGTCTGGGGTCTCAATCACCAACGGACTGGAGGTACCGCAGCTTCCAAGGGCAGTTGCCTTCTACCTCAGCGAGGACGACTGCGGAGGCCACGGACCTCCTCGCGTACGGGCAGTGTGGCATACCCAAATTGCCGCAGGACCAAAGACCTGGAGCCTCACGGCACTCAGCTGTCTCCTTCTCATCCATCAAAGTGGAACGCTCATTGGGGTGCGTGATGCGATTTAGAACCAAGCCAATGCTTGATCTGTCAAGCACCTCGAGGTAGCTTTGCTGGTGCACCCGTGGGAATGGCTCCATGGGTGACCTGCTGTCAGGGGCATGCCCTTCCCGATGGGCGGTACATCTTGTTTGTGGCATTTATTTGCAAGCTCTCAAAACGCAAACATTCAACGAGAGAATACGTGTGCGTAGGACTAGGCAGTGACGCCTTAGACAGCCAAACAAACATGTGAGCGGAGCATTTGTGCTTGCGCATCATCGTGCAAGTGCAGCAGAATGAGGGTTATCTGCAATTCTTGCCTTCCTGATGGGTGGTACGGTGGTTGCTGTGTGGGGCTCAGAGGGTTTGACAAATGAGAGATGACGGAGGGTGTTTGTGGAAGATGTTTTAACCATACCCTACAACGCCAGGGTCAGCCGCTGCCGGGCGCCCCTTCTGGGGAAGGTGCCCCCTGATGAGGAATCAGTGCCACTGTCACAGGCAGTGCCATCAGCATGCGCCACGCTGCTCAGCGGTTCTAGACTGTCACAAGTGCCCCTGATCCTCTGCGGATGCGGACTTCCCATCTACCTCCCGCCTGTCTCTTGGGGTACGGTTGCTGGGTGGGCGATGAAGTAGGGGATGCTGGCCCAAGGCATATCGAAACATCAAGCGGATTCTAAGCATGCGGATGCACGAAGGGACCAGGAAGGGAGGCGGCACTATATGAGCGATGGGCCTACGGGCTGGTGGTATATGTATGCAATTGGATACCCGGTGGTGAGCACATTTTGTTTCATGCCTTGGGAGACAAGCATACTAACCTTTACAGCTTTTTGCATGG
This sequence comes from Eutreptiella sp. 'Long Island Sound 2002', assembly GCA_964036045.1. Classification (NCBI taxonomy): domain Eukaryota; phylum Euglenozoa; class Euglenophyceae; order Eutreptiales; family Eutreptiaceae; genus Eutreptiella; species Eutreptiella sp. 'Long Island Sound 2002'. Next base: position 48,425,029 of record OZ038392.1, read on the forward strand.
AGCCATGGGGATGGGGATGGGTGGATGAACCTACCAATGGGCAGCCTGAACAGGCCTGTGGCCAGGCCTGTGTATACTTCCTAGGACAGTCCCTGTGCAGCCACAAAAATGCCCCTCTTTGTAGAGGTGCTGGTAGTGGAGGCTTTGCATGTTGCGGAAGACTAGTTTGGTGTGCCTCATGGTGACTTATCAGGTTATATGTGTCACTGGGACTACCAAACGCAAAGCGAAGTGCACATTTAAGGTCATTGCTTTGCATCTGTTGCAATGCTATTTGGTGCATGTGTGAATTTGATTGATCGCCCATAGCAAGCCCCTGGAATCCTCTTCCCCCCCCCCCCCCCCCGTCTTGGTAGCTGCTGGTGGGGCGGCAGAGGCACACGTTTAGTAAATCTCTTGTTGTTTTTGGTGCCCATGCAAGAATCCAAGGGGTTCATGGGTTCCACAACGTGCCCACAGGGTGCTTGCATTGACAGAGGAAGGGAGCAGGTCTCTGTTCCGTACCCAGGTGTCATCTTTGACCCAAAATTAATGCTCTTTGCAGTTTTCTGCAGAGGCAGACGCTGCTATACCTTATTTGAATACCGGAATGTAGTCAGTGACCAGGCCATTGCTAGTGGCAAACCCCCAGAGGCAAAAAAAAAGTTTGCGTACCTAAAACCGGCCTCCAACCTTGTTCCCCATTTAATACATTGCATCTTTTTTCCTATGGAAGATTGTTCTGATGTGGGTGGCGGGTAGGCAGATGGGTGGGTCGGTTGGGGTTGGCCAGGGCCCCTCCCCAAGGGGGAAGGTCATTAAGCAAGGCCCTTGAGCAACTGGCTGTAATGACCCCTTCCCACTTCCCCTTTTTGCATGAGTCTGTGGCCCCTGTCAGTTGCTGTTTGGGACCATGGTCTTTCAGTCCTAGTCTAGTTTTCATTTGCAAGCGTTGCATGCCTGTGCCCGTCAACCTCTTGCTTCTGTCTTTGCTTGTGGCTTGCACTTTGAGGTGGGTGGGTGGCTGTTTGCTGCATCAAGGCAGTTGTTTGGTAGCAATTTGTTCAGCTGCTGCAACATGTGCTGTGTGGTTGACATTTTCTGATCTTCTTTGCATCAAGGATTGCCCTTCGGGGTAGCTCAAGTGGGTCTGGTTTAAAACTGAGTGGTATTTGTTTCGTTCCTCCGTGCTCTAGGGTCCCTGAGATGGCAGGACTTGTGTCGCTATTTTGATTCCTCCCCACCCCAAGACAATCATCTAGCCACATTGATTCCTCATCGCCTTGGGAACCCAAGAAGGCAAGGGTTACGAATCCACTTTGATTCCTCTTTGCTTTATTGGCTCCGAGATGGTAGGGGACGTTAGGGGTGTGTAGCCACTTTTATTTCTTTTTTGCTTCCGTGATGCCTCCGTGATGGGAAGGGTGGTATGGCCGCTTTGATTTTCTCTGCTTGGATACCCCAAGATGGCAAGGGTTGGCATCCAGTGGTCAAAGGGCAATCAATGGCGTGAGGAGTAACCGATAGCAGTTGGTAGGTAACCAAAATCGGATGAACTACAACACAACAGCCAGGTAGGTGTTAGGTAAGACGAAGTAATCTAGAAAGCAAAATTAGGTAAAAAAACTTAGTAAAATTGAGTAAAAAAGGGGGAAGATTGAGTAAAAAAAAAACTCATACTGGGCAATAATCTTTTCAATCACCTAGAGGCGTTCTTGAAATAACGCCCTGGAACAAAAAAACACTTACCACACATCAACACTTTGGCCGGACCTCATCTGTTGGAGGAAGCTTGGGAAGCGTTGTAGACAATTCACCCATCGCCAATACCAATGCAACCAAAACAAATACTGCACATATTTATACTACACGTTGGCACAATCCTGCACATACCTCCAAAAGACACAAATCGGAAGCACGGAGAACACAATGAAGCGAATAGCATTCAAGGCACAATATGTGGGGTGTGGCATTACAAAGTCGCAGGACTGAAAGAGGCTTGTACAACCGGTTGTGTCATCCGGTTCCTTGATGAAGGTGGAGTAGAGGGGTGCTTTTGTAAAACCAAGATTGCTGTACGCACCTAAAAACTTCTCCCACTTCCTCTCGTGCGTTCATTGAATGCCATCTTGATAGGCAATCACCTCTATAACGGCTAACCCCTCAATGTTGGCAGCAACTTTGTGTGGCTTGTCACATAGGGGGTCAAACTTGAGGCACACAATTTTGTGCGTTGGGGCAACCAAGTGAGTGTCCCCAACAATGGGGGGGGGTCAAAGTGGCCACACAACTTATATGTTAGGGTCCCCAAAGCAGGGAGGAATCAAAGTGAAAGGGACCACTCTTAGGGGCTACCAAGAGGGGCCACAGGGAGGGGCTACCAAGATGGGTTACGGAGGCGAATCATGTGGAGGGGTTGCCGAGAGAGCAACCAAGTGAGTGTCCCCAACAAGGGGGGGAATCAAAGTGGCTACAAAACGACTGCTATCTTCGGGTCCCCAAAGCAGGGAGGACACAAAGTGAAAGGGACCACACTGAAGGGCTACCAAGAAGGGCCGCACGGAGGGGCTGCCGAGATGGGTTACGGAGGCAAGTCATCCAGAGGGGTTGCTGAGAGATGCTGCTAAGAGGGGCCACCAAGAGCTGCCACCCAGGGTACATATCCCGGGCTGCCTTGGGGTCTCCACAGCATGGAGGAATCAAAATGGCTATATGACTCATCCCATCTTGGGGTCCCCAAAGTGGTGAGAAAATAGACTGGCTACATAACCCTTCCCGTCTTGGGGTCCCCAAAGCCGTGAGGAATCAAAGTGGCTATATAAACCCGGTCGTCTTGGATTCCCCACTTAGGGGAGCAGTCAAAGTGGCTATGTCAGTGATTTTTTTTTGTTTTGCCAATGGTGATTGCCTTGTTCGCTATTGTCCCAGTCCCATGACCACACACCAACATGCCATGGGGATGTATGGGGTGCTGTGCTCGCGCGCGCTGTGCACGTGTTGTGCACAAAGTTTGTACAAGAACACACCCAAGCTGGATAGTACTACCTAGTACCACCAACCATGACCCTTGTGCTTCATTTGTATGCATTTATATGAGTTGCATGTGTGTTTTCCCCTCCTTTTTGGTACATTTGTGTGTGTTATTGTTGTGCATGTCATTGAAAAAGGGTACCCCATTTTGGTAATATGGTGATACATTCGGGGTTCATTTTTAGGGTCTCCACTATGTGCCATCTCTTATAACCTCATCCCTAACCTACATCAATAAAAAGGGATTACTAGGTGCAGTCGCCTTTCCCACCACCATCTCTGAATCGCCGTGGTCACTGCAGAAGTTCTTTCGTACAATCTTTTCCATGACAAAGTCGCATGATAAACACCGCAAATATGCAACCAGAAAGGACAAACAGATGCGGTCTAGATTCCAATTGGCAACTCATTATTCTGTGCTCTAGCTGTGAAATGTTTCATGTTCTGCTTAACCCCCCCCCCCCTGGTAATAGCTACGGAAAAGTCCCAAATTAATATGGTCCCTAAGCCTATTGTAGCTTGGACTAGGCCGTAGCTGCACGTACCACACACATGGTGAGCTGGTGCAAGAAAGGGAATGCAATGCACAAATATCCCCAAAATCAGAGCTATGTGGGTTCAAGTGGGCAAACACTCACAACAAAAGTGTCCATGACCCTATGTAACTGGCAAATTTGTCACCAAAACCATGTCTTATGTAGCTGCACTACATTTGTGCCAAATCAAATTAGGTACCTAATTAATACGGTCCCTACGCCCGCTGTAGATTGGACAAGGGCGTAGCTATTACAAGGGGGGGGGGGGGGCATGTAGTTGCTGATTTTGGTTGTTGTTGGCGTAGGCAGAAGTTGGGGGAGTTGAAACATGAGATTGTCTAGCATTGTGGTGGTGTAGTATTGTCTGAATTCACAAGAATATTGCCAATTACCCTGAGTTTTGTAAACTACAAAAACTGTGGTCATGCTGTGGTTGCTGTGCACGCGCCGTGCACAAACGCCACCCATAGCCACATGGGCGGGATAGGTGTCCAAAGAGTGGTCGAAAGAGGGATGGGCATCCAACTGTGAAAAGTGGAAGGATGGGATTCATAAAGCCATATGATTCTGTGAAGGGATCACAACATAATAGGCGAGGCTGGCTAAATTGGCAATCAAACACTCACCTCAGACCCCTAGGCCACCTGGTATAAGTGGTGCTTGCTTAATTGACCTCCTTGTGTACTCGCGTTCTTCACAAATATTCATGGACGTGCTGCCATGCTATCTTTTGTATTTGACCATAGCAGGGTAGGGAGCATCAGTGTAGGGCTGACTTTTTTGTGCTGAGAGTCTTAGGGGACCTAATTGTGGGATTTGTCTTCAGGGATGTCGCATGCACTCTGCACGCACTATGCATCCTTGGGACTCTCTGATGCAAGGCGCCAGCAGCTCCGTTGCCCCTGCAGGTGCGGCTGTCCCCTCCCTGCCGGGTCACAGGGCGACTCAGCAGACCCTGGGGCAGAACCACTTAAATTGGCGGTCCTCAGTGAGGAAGAGGCGGCTACTGCCTCTTCCTCAGTGGAAGGTTGTCGGGCAGGCTCTGCCTGCTGGGCCTGATCTCACCCCTGGATAACTGCGGCACAGACCTAAAACAGGCTAAGACCATATGCTGTTGCATCATCCCCGATGTTGGGCGGACTTCTGTCGGAGGATTTACGAGGCATACTTGTATAACACAACAAAAGCAGGAATTGTGGAGCGGCGAGCACGGGCTAAAGTGATGATGCCCAATGATCCCACTCTTGTCCATTTCTTGCAGGCTTTTTGGCATGCCACCAACCGCAAGCTCCACCGCCTTCAGGTCGCGCTCCATTGTCTCCAGGGTTGGGGAGCAAACTTCACTCCCCTCCAGGCCTCGCTCTCCCAACGGGAGCGCTTCCAAGGCCAGCTCTCTGCAGAGATCCGTGTCTGCGGCGGTCCTTTCCACTTCCAAGCCCATCTCCCCCACCTATCGGTACAGACCTCCCAATACAGGCCCCAGCACTGCCAAGGCCCTCAAATCCGCCTCTGCTGTTTCGAGCAGTGGCAAGTCTGGCCATGCCTCCCCGTCATCCGTGCCCAGCACCTCTAAAGCGGTTGCCCTCCCCCAGCGCTCCCAGCCTCTGGTGTCGAATGCCAGCCCTGCTCCAAGCCACAACAACAGCCCGGTGCGCCGGGTGCGTGCCACGTCACTGGACGACGCAGTCATGCGCAAGACGGGCACATACGCCGCTGAGGCACGTGGCTCGGCACAGCCTGTCCCCCGGTCCATGCCCAGGAGCTTTCAGAATGCCAAGAAGCCGTCCCAAGACCCCAGCCCAATGTACAGTCCCACCAAGAAGGCGTCTCGAGACCCCAGTCCAACGTATAGTGCCGCCAAGAAGCCGCCCCAAGACCCCAGCCCAACGTATAGTACCCGCCTGAAGCGCCGGGATCTGTCAGTGGAATTCCCCAGGCACACCCAGGCGGAGTTGGCTCCAGGCCGGCGGCGGCCCACCTCCCCGCTGGAGTCTTTGCCAGAGGAAGGTCCCGCGGCAGACAAGTTATTCGCCCGCCGGTCATCAGGTACAACAGGAAGGGAGAGTGTTGAATCTACTACGAAATTTACAATAGGCAAAATCTTGTTGAGCCATTTTTTGGTACACAACCTTTTTGGGTCCCAGACCCCCCCTCCCCCCCCCCTACCCCCTTCCAAATACTTCCCTGCCTCCGCCCCTTTGAGCAACCACGGCCTTCATATAAGCACGGCAAGGCCGTCTGACCGCCTGCCTTCTGACCACAGGTAATGCTGTCCAGAATGCAAAGATGGCGTGTTTGTGAGCTGGTTGTCATGGGAAAGGTGGGGCTATGTCATGCCTGTGAAGAGTTGCTCCTGATCAGAACAACGCTTTCTGCTTGACACTGCAATCCACACCCATTTGCTTTCACGTGACGTTCTGGCGATGCTACTCGATTGGGCCCAAACCCCCCTACAGCAGGTTAAGTATACGCACGGCCTTTGGGAAAAGCTTGGGATCCCCGTCTGACTGTCGTTGTCCCTGACTTTGGCCGTGTCTGGGAATGGCATGGGGGCATGGTGCCTGATTGACGCCCCCCCCCCCCCCTCCCCGGAGCGCAAAGCGCCACAGGAGCGGCCTCTGCAGTGTGTGCCTGTACACGAAACCACACACAAACCGAAACCATAGTGCCAAGCCACCCTTCATTTCCCCCGAAAGTCAAAATGCCTGGAAATGCTGAGCACCACTGATGGGTAACGCTTGGTGACCCGGAACCCCTGAGCCCTGTGTTACATTTCCTACATCAGTGGTTGAGCACCCTCCAAGTCTTCACGGTCTTGGGATCCCTGGAAGTGAGAGCTGCTAGTGCTAGCAATGGAGTGCAACGGGGCAGAAGCAGTGCTTCTGAGCGAACGACAACTGTCCTACTCTCAATTACAAAAAAACGTTTCGCCACTTTGTGCGGACAAACACTGTGCCTGGGTGGATGTCCCTCACAGCACAGCACCTACTCTTCTCGGGGGGCTCCTGAAGTGGGTGGCAGGGATTGCCCTGGGCTGACTTGGGTGAGGGGGGGGGGGGGGGCGATGGTTTATAAATGCACCCACACCAGTGACCCACGCTGCTTGGACCCATTTTAGCCCCGGCAAACAGTGTAAAAAGCCACAACAACCACCACTTTTGTGAGGAACAAGGCATTTTCGGGAGGAGAAGGGATTGAAAAAGAGGGGTCAAAAACAAAATTTTCCTCAAAGAGTCTAACATTGTGAGGACCCTCAAACGGTTGCAGTTAGCCTGTTTTGAGTCTGTTTCCAAAGAGCTTTGGAAATGGCCTGTTTTGAGAATAAAAACACGGTCAAAAAATGGGTGGGTGATGCTAGATCTTTTGGGATGCTGCTGTTTCTCGCCTGTTTTGAATATTTCTTGCCCAAGACTGTGCAGCCTGCAGTGAGCAAAATACTTGGTGTGGATTGTGAACAGTGTCATGTGTAGTTTGTAGTAGGCAGTGTGCAGTGCTTGTTGTGTTCGTTGCGCAGACCATGCGCATGTAGTGTGCAGTATGCAGTGTGTGGGACATGGGTGTGCTGTGTGCCACGTTCCCTTCTGCACCAACTCGTGTTCTGTCCAAAAATGGGGATACCTCTGCATGAGAAGCATCAAAAGCATACTTTGGTGCACCTGGGGGGGGTGTATTGAGCGAGGTGCTCGAGGAAAAATGGGGGGAAATGGGAAGGGGAAAGGGCAAAAATGGGGGGAAATGGGGAAACATGGGGAAGAATGTGAGTGGGTTGCTTCACAGCCATGTGGTATACGACTGTTTGTGGTTATTTTGTTGAGAGTGCAGTGTATGTTCATGTTGCCTCTTGTACATAAATTTACTCGTAGCTTTTTTTTGACTGCCCTGCCTTTGTTCTGCACATGGCTGATGAAGTGCACACCTTTAAGGGTGTATGTTGTGACCCCATCAAGGTCATCTGGGACCCTGCCAGAAAGTGGGTATATCGTGGGTGGCTATCCAAGCACATGAGTTACATCAACGACAAAACTAGCTGTCCCGGAGACATTGGTACTTCTGTCGAGTCTGGACAAGGTAGTCGTGTGGGCAAATACATGGTGGAATACATGGTTGGAGGAGACTCTCAAGTGCATCCCACTGAGACAAGGCTATCTAGAAAAGACCCATCACTGCTGGCGGTGTGAACAACTGTGATCACACTCATACGTGTGCATAGTGCATACAGTCCTCGGTCTGCTGCAGGCCGCTGTAGCACGGAACAAACAGACAAAGAGCCAAGGACCAAGGGCAAAATTCCGACTTGGTAATGGGACAATTTCAGAAATTATTGGAGTGTGACGATGACATGTACAACGCATGTACTCTTGGGGATGGTCTGGTCACGACACATTCGGCACCACAACTAACAGGACGCAACCCCTGTGTCCCGTGTGTCTGGTGTCCCGACGGCCTGCAGTGGACCAAGGAGGGTATGCACTATGCACACATATGAGTGTGAGCACACTTGTTCACACCATGAGCGGTGGGTCTTTAATCATCAACTTCCCACTGAAAAATGAGGAAACAGAAAAAACGGGGGGAAATGAGGGGAAATGGGGATATGGGGAAAAAATGGAGGAGGTAGGTGGGGAAATTATTTGGTTGACCCAGAAGGCGCCGGGCTAGACAAGGCTATGTGGAATGGGTATTTCTTGGCCTTGCAGCAGTCCCTGTGTTGGTCCTGTTTTTAAGGATGTGACAATGGAAGTGACCGCCTGCCTGATATTGAGGGTCACCGTGCATCTCCTTCCCCGCCTGCACCCATGCTACTGCCCCATCCCTTGTTCCCAGGCGTGACCCATGCTGCTGTCCCTGCCTGTACTCCCAGGTCACCCCCATGCTGTGGCCATGAGGGATCGCAACTCATTCAGCAGCAACCCCATGAGGAGTGGGTCCTTTGCTCGCAGTGCCGAATCTCCGACGACGAAGCATGACACTGATTTATCTTTCCCCATCTATAGCCCAGGCTACAGCCCCATCACAGTCCCCTCCCCAAAGACCCCCCAAACTGGGGACCAATTGCCCAGCACGACTCCCTGGTCCCCAGAAATGGCCAAAAATATGTGCAGCACCACGTCTCCATGGTTGACTGGGGAGCAGACTGCCGTGTCTGTTTCACGATTGCCCATGCAGCTCCCACGACGATTCTCTGTGCGGGATTCAACAGACACCACCCCAACTGCCCACGTGAAGTCGGGCCGTGAGAATGGCGGCTCAAGCCGCACAACCCCTTCAAGGGCCTTGAGGGCGAGGTCTGTGACGTTCGACAGTGGGTTCATGACGACCAGTGACGCAGAAGCATCGCCCCCCATCACCCCTGGCACCAGCCCCACCAACACCAGCTTGTTGGCCTTAAACCCTTCTGCTGGCAGCCCTCAATCCCTGGCCCTGCCCCTGCCCCTGGCCCCGGAGCTCATCACCACCAGGTCACAGAGCTCCAGCACTGGGCCCTTGACACCCATCGTCACCCCGAAATCTGAGGGAGGAGAGGCAATGCTGCCAGGGGGACGTGGTGACCAAGAAAAGCTGAGCCGTGACCAGAACTGTGTTGTGTGTTGGAGCGCCGCTCAAGGTGTGTTTGGCGTAATACTCCCTTTCCTGGTAACTGACTGGGCCTGCATCAAATCCATACAAGACTGAAGCATCTCGTCTATCCCCTTCCCTATTTTCTCTCTAAAATGATACCATCATAGGCTGTCTGAGGGGATTGTGGACTCTCCTGCACCTATATCATAGGATCCCCGTCTAAGCGTCGTTTGGTTAGTGGCTCAGCGGTGGTGGGTTTGTAGAATCTTGTTCCTTACCTGTCGCTTACCTTGTGGCCACGAGCTACTCAGCATGTTCCAGAAAGATTCTGACAGTGCCCCAAAATGCCCACAATCTGCACTAATTGGCCGGAAACAGCCCGGCACCCAGGTTGGGCCATATCTTGGGCTACATGGCTCAAAATCTGGGTCTGAGGGCACCTGGGTGTCTTTGTGGACATTGGGCCCGCATTTCATGATATTTTTCTGAATCATCATTTGTGGCCTTGCGGGGTCACACTTGGTGTGCCTTTCTTTTACCTCAGTCTCTAGTGTCGTTGCGGGGTGCAGGTTGACGATGACCCCCCAAATGGGGTACACCGAACGATGGCTATGTTCGGTGCTGCGATGTTGTGACGTACTATAGCCTGGACTGGGGGCTGGGGTCCACGGTTTGAAGCTTCTTGGGCTATGGGATATGGGCTATGGGCTACATGATGTGTGGCTTACTTATCTCCCCCATTCAACAATTCTGTCTTGTATTTCTTTGCCTACGTAACCCCACCCACCTACCCAGAATGGTCTCATCTCTTTTCAAGAAATGATTTCATCGCCTTATTCAAACTGCATGAATCCCTGGATGTGGTGTTGCACGCTGAGCAGGGATGCTTTTGTTATGCGACACAGTGCATGATTTTCTCTACAAAGTGTTGTAAAACGGCCTGAGCACAGCAATGGCTCGGATGCTCGCGAAAAGGCCAAGAAAGGTGATTGTGAAGGTATGCGAAGGCAGAAAGGGCCACCTTCATGCACTTTAAGGCGTCTACAAAGTCAGGCACACATCAGCATGCACAACACCCGATGCACATAAGCTCAGTGGCATCTCTCGTGTAGTTGTGCTCCGGTGGGGTCATGGGGCTGTCACCAGTTTGGACCTTGAGACTAGGCATCCAAGGTCTACTTGTGCCACCGGGACAATAGCAGTGGCTTTAAGCTTCTGCCTTTGTGGCTGGCTGCCGGCTTCCTACCCCCCCCCCCCCCCCTCCCTCCCCCCCACCACCACTCCACTCCACCCCTGAAACTTGGGTGCTCTGTTGTGCCCCCTGTATGGCATGCAATCCTGCCCCCTACCAAACATCTCTCCCAGGCTTGAGCCTGCCAAATGGGTGCCCATGAAGCTTCATCACCCTGGCGTGGGGAGCTCTTGTGCGCGCTTTGTGGAATGTTTCTATGGGAACCACCGTTTTGTTGCTTTACCTCAGCAATGGCTTGCAATGGCCTGTGTAGAAATACTTGTGTGGACACCCCTTTGCAACCATGGCTTAAGTAAGGCCTTCATACTGTCTCAACGCCACCTCGCCACACCTGAAGTACAACCGCCCCCGGGGGGTGGGGGGACTCCGCGGGTCCTAGGACGCCAACTATCCCCCCCCCCCCCCCTAGGGGGCCTTCGGCCAACAGTTAGTTGACAAAGGTGCCGTCCTCAGGAGTCCATGGGCACCAAAGCCGCCCAAAGGAAACTTTTGTCCACTTTGCACCCCAGCACTATCCTTAAACCTAACCTGACCCTAACCTGACCCTAACACCCACCCCAACCCTCAGCCTAGTCCTAATCAAGACTGAATATTGGGACCGAGCTGGTGGGGGAGGGAACATTAGCTATGACTGGTGAGGGACATCAAGAATGATTCACACATTGATGGCTCTTCACAAAGTGAAATCAGCTTGCAAGTCAACCCCATCACCACGAGGCCCACTTTCAAGGCTTTTGTTGGACTTCTGAGGGGCCAAAATGCCCCAAAATGGGCTCAAAATGGGCTCATTTCACCCGTTTGTGCACCCCAAATGGTCTAGGATGATTTTTGGAAAAACGCGTTTTTGACCCATTCTTGACCCATTTCTGGTCCCAAAACAGCCTTTTTTCAAGGCATTTTGGGATTTTCGGAGGACCAAAATGGGCCACCACAAGCTCAAAATGGTCCAAAAACACTTGTTTTAGCGTCGCACATGGTCTAGGATCATTTTTGAGAAAAGTCATCTTTTTGCCCCTACTGGACCCTAATGACCCATTTGGGCACCCACCTGTTTGGGCTTGAGCTTGCAGCTTGCCGCAGCCTAGTGGGCCTAAGTACGAGGGTGTAGGCGTCCGTTTGGGCAATTCTAAGGGGTGGAAACCACAAAAAGTGGGGGGTTGCGGGTGGAGTAGGTGCCCTCGGAATCGCATTTTGAGCCATGTAGCCAAAGATATGGCCTATTCTTGGTTTTTGGCTGTCGGCATTTGGAGCTTCTGGGGGCCTTTTTGGGCCGTTTCCGGGACATGTCATGGAGTTAGAGGGCGGCAAAGAGCTCGTTGACACAGGGAAGTCAAGCCGCACGTGCAGAGTAGGCACCGTTTCCCTTCGTTTGGCCGTTTTGAATGTGTTCTAGGGCTTTTTAAGCCCAAAAATGGCTGTTTTTGGCCCTAAAGTGCAGTTTTTGAAACTGAGGTCCACCATTTGCAAATCCCGTTCCCGGCCGCCACCGTTGAGTTTCTTGCTCAAACTTTGTGTGATTGTACTTCACACCCATAGGTACCATCCACCAAAATTTCACCCGAATCTGAACCCCCACGACGGAGTTCTGATTTTTACCCATTTCGCGCGTGCTGCTGCTTGCTGCTTGCTGCTGCTTGCTGCTGCTTGCTGCTGCTGCTGCTGCTAAACCTGGTAGGTCCACCCTAGACACTAAAAAGGGTTATAAAACCAAGACTGGTTCCACCAGCTCGGTGACCCAACACCTATACCTACCCCTAGCCCTAGCCCTAGCCCTAAGCCTAGCCCTAGCCCGAACCCGAACCCTAGCCCTAACCCCAATTAGGATTGAATATTGGGACCGAGGTGGTGGGGAAAGGAACATCATCTAGGAGACTTCAACAACAAATGAGGTACGCACTGGAAAGTGGATGAGTGTGGCTCTAAGGGGCTCAAAACGAGTTGTATTCATCCGTTTGGGCACCACAACTGGACTAGGATCATTTTTGAAAAACCATGGTTTTGACCCGTTTTTGAGCCATTTGTGGTCCCAAATTGGCCCATGTTCAAGGCCCTTTCGGCCTTGAGAGGGGCCAAAATTACTCAACATGGGCTCAAAACAGGCCCATTCCACTTGTTTGTGGACCCCAAATAGTCCAAAAGTATCTTTGGAAAAACACATTTTTGATCCATGTTTGACTGATTTTTGGTCCCAAAACAGCCCATTTTCAGGGCATTTTGTTACTGTGGAGTGACCAAAATGGCTTGCCATGGGCTCAAAAAGGGCTCATTTCACTTGTTTGTGCACCCCAAATGGTCTAGGATCATTTTTGGAAAAACACATTTTTGACCCATTTTTTGTCCCAAAACAGCCCATTTTCAGGGCATTTTGTGACCGTGGAGTGGCCAAAATGGCTTGCGATGGGCTCAAAATGGGCTCATTTCACTTGTTTGTGCACCCCAAATGGTCTGGGATCATTTTTGGAAAAACACATTTTTGACCCATTTTTGACCCATTTTTTGTCCCAAAACAGCTCATTTTCAAGGCTTTTTGGGATTTTAGGAGGGCCGAAACGGGCCACCACGAGCTCGAAACGCGCCAAAAACACTTGTTTTGGCATTCCATGTGGTCCAGGATCATTTTCCAAAAAAGTCATTTTTTTTTTTGCACCCGGTGGACCTTGTTGACCCCTTTTGGCACCCACCTCTTTGGGCTACCTCTTGCACCTTGCTGCAGCCCACTGGGCCTAGGTACGGGGGTCTAGGTGTGGGGTAGGGGAATTTTGAGGGGTGGAAACCACCAAAAGTGGGTGGTTGTGGGTGGATTAGGTGCGCTTGAAATCGCCTTTTGAGCCACGTAGCCCAAGATATGGTCTGTTTTTTTTTGGTTTGGGGCTGTCGGCGGCCAATGTGCACAAATTCTAGGGCTTTTGGGGGCCTTTTAGGGGCGGTTCACGGACATATTGTGGAGTTAGGGGGCACGGGGAAATCTAGCAGCATGTGTAGAGTAGCCACTATTTCCCTTCATTTGGCCGTTTTCAGCAAGTTCTAGGGTGGTTTTGGGAAAAAAAAGCTGATTTTGGCCCCAAATTGCAGATTTTGAAATGGAGGTTCGGCACTTGCGATGCCCGTTCCCCTTCCCGCCACCGTTGAGTCTCTGGCTCATACTTTGTGTGGTTGTCCCTCACACCCATAGGTAGCATCCACCAAAATTTTGGCCAAATCCGAAGCACTACGACGGAGCTGTGATTTTTGCCCATTTCGCGCGTGCTTGCTGCTTGCTTGCTTGCTCGCTTGCCAAACCTGTTAGATCCACCCTAGACACTAAAGAGGGTTATGAAACCAAGACTGGTTCCACCAGCTCGGTAACCCTAATCAAGACTGAATATTGGGACCGAGCTGGTGGGGGAGGGAACATCAGCTATGACTGGTGAGGGACATCAAGAATGATTCACACATTGATAGCTCTTGACAAAGTGAAATCAGCTTGCAAGTGAACTCCATCACCACAAGGCCCACTTTCAACGCTTTTTGGACTTCTGAGGGGCCAAAATGCCCCAAAATGGGCTCAAAATGGGCTCATTTCACACGTTTGTGCACCCCAAATGCTCTAGGATGAGGTTCGGAAAAATGCATTTTTGACCCATTTTTGACCCATTTTCAAGGCATTTTGGGATTTTCGGAGGACCAAAATGGGCCACCACAAGCTCAAAACGGTCCAAAAACACTTGTTTTAGCGTCGCACATGGTCTAGGATCATTTTTGAGAAAAATCATCTTTTTGCCCCTATTGGACCCTGTTGACCCATTTGGGCACCCACCTGTTTGGGCTTGAGCTTGCAGCTTGCCGCAGCCTAGTGGGCCTAGTTATTGGGGTCTAGGCGTCCGTTTGGGCAATTCTAAGGGGTGGAAACCACAAAAAGTGGGGGGTTGCGGGTGGAGTAGGTGCCCTCGGAATCGCATTTTGAGCCATGTAGCCAAAGATATGGCCTATTCTTGGTTTTTGGCTGTCGGCATTTGGAGCTTCTGGGGGCCTTTTTGGGCCGTTTCCGGGACATATCATGGAGTTAGAGGGCTGCAAAGGGCTCGTTGACACGGGGAAGTCAAGCCGCACAAAGAGTGTACCCACCCTTTCCCTTCGTTTGGCCGTTTATAATGTGTTTCAGGGCTTTTTTAGCCCAAAAATGGCTGTTTTTGGCCCTAAAGTGCAGTTTTTGAAACTGAGGTCCACCACTTGCGAATCCCGTTCCCGGCCGCCACCGTTGAGTTTCTTGCTCAAACTCTGTGTGATTGTACTTCACACCCATAGGTATCATCCACCAAAATTTCAGCCGAATCTAAAGCACCACGACGGAGTTCTGGTTTTCCCCCATTTCGCGTGTGCTGCTTGCTTGCTTGCTTGCTGATAAACCTGGTAGGTCCACCCTAGACACTAAAAAGGGTTATAAAACCAAGACTGGTTCCACCATCTCGGTGACCCTAGTTTAGGGCCAAAAACAGCCATTTTTGGGCCAAAAAAGCCCTGAAACACATTCAAAACGGCCAGACGAAGGGAAAGGGTGGGTACACTCTTTGTGAGGCTTGACTTCCCCGTGTCAACGAGCCCTTTGCAGCCCTCTAACTCCATGATATGTCCCGGAAACGGCCCAAAAAGGCCCCCAGAAGCTCCAAATGCCGACAGCCAAAAACCAAGAATAGGCCATATCTTTGGCTACATGGCTCAAAATGCGATTCCGAGGGCACGTACTCCACCCGCAACCCCCCACTTTTTGTGGTTTCCACCCCTTAGAATTGCCCAAACGGACACCTAGATTCCAATAACTAGGCCCACTAGGCTGCGGCAAGCTGCAAGCTCAAGCCCAAACAGGTGGGTGCCCAAATGGGTCATTAGGGTCCAATAGGGGCAAAAAGATGATTTTTCTCAAAAATGATCCTAGACCACGTGCGACGCTAAAACAAGTGTTTTTGGACCGTTTTGAGCTTGTGGTGGCCCATTTTGGTCCTCCGAAAATCCCAAAATGCCTTGAAAATGGGCTGTTTTGGGACCAAAAATGGGTCAAAAATGGGTCAAAAATGCATTTTGCCAAACCTCATCCTAGAGCATTTGGGGTGCACAAACGGGTGAAATGAGCCCATTTTGAGCCCATTTTGGGGCATTTTGGCCCCTCAGAAGTCCAAAAAGCGTTGAAAGTGGGCCTCGTGGTGATGAGGTTCACTTGCAAGCTGATTTCACTTTGTCAAGAGCTATCAATGTGTGAATCATTCTTGATGTCCCTCACCAGTCATAGCTGATGTTCCCTCCCCCACCAGCTCGGTCCCAATATTCAGTCTTGATTAGGGTGATGCTATGGGTAGAGGGAGGGCAAGGGGAGGTAAGGGGAGTTTGTGATGGACCAACGCTTGGTCCTGGGGATATGGACCCCCCAAATTGCCCCACCTTGCCCCCCCCCCCCCAACCAACCAACCCTCCCGGACTCCCCCCCCCCCCCCCCGGGGCTGGCGTCGCTCCCTGCAACACCCGTCCACCCGCCCCCGTGTCACGTATGACTGCCATGACCTCCTGGTGGCCCTCATGCGCCACCACCGCGGGGTTTGTCCTGGTTGCCTCTGTACACGTCCACCCCGAGCTCGACTACAAGGCCCGCCGAGCCGTCCTGATCAACTTAAAACCCCTGGCCCATTATCTTAGACCCCGCGTAGAGTTGGTGGGTGGCGACTTCAATATGTTACACACCAATTCGCGTCACCCGCTCGCTGCAGCCTGCCGTAACGGTGCCTGCATGGCCAGGTACCGCCCTGCATTCCCGGCCGATGCCCAGACCCACTACACCACCACGCAGCATCGCCACACAGCCACGTCCATCGACCACATCTTCATCCGCGGCGCCCGCTCCATCACCTCAGCGGACATCCTCCCCTCGCCCACCCCACACCGCCCTCTGGTTGCCACAGTGGAGCCCCTGGAGGCACTCACGGATGTGCGCAGCTGACGCCACGTCCGTTGGCGCCTGGCCCCAAAAGGCACAATCCCACGCCTCGCCGCCCTCATGGACCTCCTTTGGGGCTGGATGGCCCCCACCCTGCAGCCGCCGCTCACATTCCTCCGGGCCCTCTGGGCCGCGGCGCGCCAGCAAATACCCCACCCCAGCCCCACGGCGCACATACTCGCGGACCTCCGCCGCCGCAACTCCCCCCGCACAGCATCCGACGTCACCGACCTGGCGGACCTCATCGCGGCAGCGCGTCACGGCGTTGACCGCCCGGACGTCGCCCTTTGCAGGACCACCATCACCTCCGCCACCAAAGGAGCCCTGGCGCGCCCCTCCAAGCCCCTCCGCCCCTACAGCAGCATACAGCCAGACCAAGGGGTAGAACTCCAGAGTCCCCAGGCGCGCCTGCGCGAGGTTCGGGACCAGGCCTCAGCCACGACCCAGCACCGCGGCCACGCGACGGACATCCACCTCCTGTCCGCCCTCTATGACCCGTCCAAGTGGGCACCGTACTTCGACCCAGTCAACCAAATCCCAGCCACTCTGCTGGGGGACATGCTGCATGCAGGGCCTGACCCGCGAAACGCCCTGCACCGACACCTCTTCAGCCGACAGGTGGTCAGTGGCCCGGTTCTGCGCAACGACCGCGTGTGGCGGTCAGCCACTTCTCGAGGCACCCTGTTCACCGCCCTGGACCAGTGCCCGCAGGCCCTGCTCAACCATTGCTCCCACGGAGGCGTGCAAGGGGTGCAGCGCCAGCTGCACCTGCTAAATGCGGGCGCCGATTCCCTCTCCTTGGACTCGGCCATGATGGGGATAGACAAATGCAAGGCCTTCCCCCATCTCTTCAAATCACACCGCCCCGTCACCCTCACCTCCCCCCTCACCCGTACGGAATCCCGCGCAGCCCGAGATATCCTGGTGCCCTCGCTGGAGGTGTCGGGGTCCTACCCCCCCGACGTGTTCGCCTACCGAGCCTTCACCGACTAGGACTCGTCCGACGCCTTTCTCCGCCAACAGCGCGAAGACGCCACGACCCTCCACGCCCTCCTCGACATCCCCTGGGATTTCGGCCCCTGGGCCGTAAAGTACTATGGCCGACTGCGGATACACCCCCTGACGGAAGACGGCTTCACGGAGCCGCATGTCCCGGGGGAAGGCTGGAACCAGGGGGATAACGCCTCAGGGGATACGTACCAGGTAGGAGAACTCGTCGTGGGAGGCTGCCTCCCCCACTCCAAGGACATCTGCGTCCCCCCCGGCCAGCAGGCATCCCCATCAACAACCTCAGCTTCTCCGTCGACCGCCGCCTGATCAGCCCCACTCTCACTGACTTGGTCTCCGTGACGCGCCTCTGCACCGCAGCCACAGTGGCCAAAGGGGGACTCGTGCACCCCGAAAAGCTACAGTTCTACGCCCTCACTGCCCCTGATGGTGTCCTGCACCAGGAGGAAGTCCCAGTCCCCTTCTACGGGGTCCCCACCTCTGCAGCCAGCCCACAGGTGGTCGGCATCCCCTTGACCGCTGACGTGGCAGCGCCACCTGCCCTGGACGCGCTGGCCCGCGACGTCACGCGCCTCCGCACCCGCCAGCCATCGGTCCGCGTCACCCCAGCCCTGGCCCTCCGCGCCCTATGGGCGTACATCCTTGCCAAGTTCGACTACATCGCCTTCGGCGTGGCCGTGAACCCGGTCCACATCCTCCCCCTCGCCATCCAGGTGCGTGCCCTGTACCGGCAGACACTGGGCCTCCCTTGCTGGACCTCTCGTGCCCTGATGGCTCTGCCCATGGCCGGTGGGGGTCCAGGCAGTCCGAACCTTGAGCTGCGGGCGGCCGCCCACCTGCTGGCCACCTACACACAGGCCTCGTGCTCACGCAGCCCCATGGCTCGGGCAGCAGCGGTGTACCTCGCCTCGACCGATTGTCCCGGTGGGGAGAGGCCCCACCTGTGTCGTGCAGCCGCCGCCCTGAACGTACAGCTCGCAGTCCCGCCCGACCCACAGACGGCCAAACTAGCGGTGCACATACACGGCGACCTTCACGCCCTGCAGGGCCACTCCCGCCTCATCATGAGTACAGACGGGGCCCTCCGCGACCAGAGTGCTGGTGGTGGCATCGTCCTTGCCACAGCGACCGGTACTCTCGTAGTACGGGCATCCTTCGGCCTCCGCGCGTGGGTGTCCCCAGCCGACGTGGAGTGGCTCGCCCGTCTCGTCGCCATCCACCTCCTGCGAGGGTGGTCGGGCGCCCTCCTGTGCTCCACCGACGCGGCTACAGCCCTGTTCCGCTCCCACACCGCCAGCCCCCCTTGCTACACCATCCTTGAAGTCCTGTGGCGGACCCTTGCCCCGGTGCTCCTTCGCCTCCGCCCCTTCCACGAGGTGTGGACCCGAGCCCAGCATGACACTCGCGCCACCCATCTGTTGGCGGTACTGAACGCCGCAGCCCATGCGCAGGCCACCACCGGAGCCAACAACCCCCAGGCCTGGGCGGTCCCCCTCGCGCCCCTCCTGGGCCCCCGTGTGCTCCTGTACTACATGGGCGCCCTCGTGCTGGACCCCCACAAGGGGCTGGATGCGGCATACGACCAGGCCGCCGCCGACACGTACTTCGCGGGGCCCCGCCGCGACCTGCTGCGCCCTTCAGCCGGCGGGTTCACCGCCCTTGTGGAGGATGCGGCGGTCCCCGCACTGGGAATCAAGCGGGCCTACGCCTACCGCGTGCTAGAATGGCAACCCCCGCCAGACCGCCAGCTGCCCATGGAGTGCCATTTCTGCGGCACTGTGTGCCGGGACCTGCACCACCACGTGCGCGGCCGGTGCCCTGCTGCTTACGCCCGTCTGCTGCACGCTCAAGCCCTCTTCTTCCGCCACGTACCACGAGAGCTTGGGGCGTGTGTTCGTGCCGATGGATGGATTGTGTCCTCCACTGGCCACCGTCGCCACGGCTGCATCTGGGACGGCCTCTACCATGGTGCAGATGTTCCCCCCGGCCTGCTGCTGACTATGTCAGGCCTCATTTATGCCGGGGATGGTGATGGCTCTGCCTCCCTTCCCCCGGCTACACGTAAGCGAGTAGTCAGGCTTGTGGTGGGTGCCCTGGCAGACCCTGTCCCAGACCCCACGGCAGTGCTGGCCCTCTGGGCCTCCCTGCCCTATACTATTGCCCCGCCACCTTCCCCGCCAGCCCAGCCGTATAATGTCTGGATCCAACGCCCTGGCATCTGTCAAAGCTGGCCCCTGAGCCTGGCTGCAGCATACGTGGTACGCGGCCTACCAGCGTGGCGTGTGGAGAGTGCGCGCGCCCTCCACCTGCCCTTGCCATGGGAGCCAGAAGTACACCCAAGGGGTCCCATGGTGCTGCTCATTGCGGACCGCGCCGACCTGCCCTGGGCCCTGAACCGCCTTGCCCAGGTGGCCGCCTCTGCACCGGCGGGGGGCTATGCCCTCCTCACCGACGCGGTGCCAGACGGATCCAACCTGTACCCACTTGTCCCTCTGCGAACACAGCCTGTCGGACCCGTATGGCTCCAAGTAGGGCCCGGCGTAACCCATCACTGGGCTCTGCACGACGACGGCCCTGAGCGGTAAAGTAACCGACACCCAGCGTTGTGCCTGCCAACTTGAGCCAGGGTGTGGGACAGGTTGGGTCAACGACAGGCGCGGACGACCGATACCGCCAAGCCGAGTGAGCAGCGGAAGGGCCAGGCACCAAACCATGGTGTGACCCTACATCCCCCCCCCCCTCCCTGCCTGCCCGCTGACAGCTGCCAGGGAGTGGGGCGACGCCAGCGGCCACCGGCGCCAGCACCCAGGATAGTCCAACCATGAGAGGTGCAGCAGGGCCAGGCACCCGCCCGTGGTGTGACCCGACCCCCCCCCCCCCAGCCTGGCGCCCCCCCCCCCCCCCCCCGCACGCTTGCCTACACATACAGGCACGGCGGTGTCTCCCTCTCGTCAGCGCCTTGACGTGGTACGGGGATCGTCAGCAGTCTGGGCGGAGACCAGACAACCAGGGGGGTGCCCAGTCGAGCCGGTGAGGTACGGGAACACCGGCCGTGGGTCACCACCTTGGCGCGAGCCGAGATCCAAACCAAACCAAACCCCCCCCGGAGGCCGCTGGCCACCGGTTAGTTGGGGGGGGTAGTTGGCGTCCAAAACTGAGGAGTTGCCCCCCCCCCCCCCCCCTCCCGGCAACCGCCTTACAGCCGCCTCAAACCTCAAGTACAAGAGCCACGCAACTGCTGTACCCTGGTGTCCAAGAGACGGGGGAGCGTTAGCGCGCTACGCGTGCACCGGGCAAGCACCAGGCATCTTTTTGGGCCCATTCCCCACCCATGACCATTTTGGACTCCCTCCTTGCTTTGCCTCACTCTGTATCCACGCCAAACAATCCATAAGATAAGTGGCCCCTTGAGTTGGGGATCTGGACTCATCATTTGGCGTGGTGGCCCTAATGAGTTGCACCAGTCCGTGCGTGTTTTGTTGCTGTTCATGCAATTTGCATTTGGAGGCACGTCCGTCATTATGGACCATGGGACTGTGTCCCATCTCATGTTTGGACTGATAAAAGCAACTCAGCCGCCAGGCAAGATGAGGGAGATGATGAGACAGAGGTGTGTGCTTTGTCTTGTCAAAAGCACTCCACCATCACAGTTTGTGATGAGTGCAAGGAGCATTATTGTGCTTAATGTATTGATGCCCATACTTGCAAGCATAATACTGTTTGTTTGGCACATGACAAGTGACATGCATTGATGTTGAATTCACCTATTTCGCATCATGCAGCTTGCTTTGTAGGGAAGGTTTGCGGTCCACTCTGGTCTACTTGGGGTGCTTCTCTAGGGGAGGGTAAGTTTGGGGTTAAAGTTGGGAAGTTAATACAAAAGTAGCGCGCCGGCCGCACGCCGGGCAAACACTCCCCCCTTTTGGCCAAGCCATGCCCTTGTCCAAGGTTCAGGTGCCCAGGCCATTGACAACAATTTGGGGCCTAATCTTCATTCGGTGCCGTATATGGATGGCCTGAGAAGCAACACGTGACCGCTCGCCTTCGGCTTATGGCATGCCATAACTCACTGTGTACCCCATTCAGCATTTGGAGGCACTGCTGTTGCACGAGGACCGTTGATCAGTTTCAAGCATTCTGTAATTTACTGCGTGCCCAATACCGGACTATCTTTGTTGCTCCTGTGCAAGCGCGCATGAGGTGCCCCAGTCCAAGGCACCGGAGGTGCTTGCAAAGTAATCCCGTGGCACCATCAGGGACATTAGGTGGGTACAACAACAAAACAATAAACAGTCACCTCCCACCACAAAACCCAAACATGCGCCCCCCTTTCCCCCAACTGGCAGGGGAACAGACATAACGGGGGCAGCAGGCTGCAGCCATGAGCAGTGGGGCAACCATTGCACTCTCAGTCACACAATTGCACTCTTGCTTGCCCCTACCCCGCACCCTCCCCACAAGTGACACATGACCTTGACCAGCGAGTGCAGGTCATATACAAGAGATGGCACTGAACACCCATCATACTGCACAGTACCCAACGAGCCTTGAAGCTTCTGTTCAACCCCATATACCCGGAGCGCCTGACCCAAGTCCATTGCTCGCTCTTTACAGACCTGCTGCTGCTCCCATGCCGCCACTTGTGCTGCTGCTCAAAATGCGGCATGGACTCCGCTTTGGTGGAATGCCCCATCTGCCGCAATCCGATCCAAGAGAAGATGACCGTCTTCCGATGCTGATGTTGCTGCAGCCGTGGTCCTGCACAGTCTCATTGGGCAGGCTTTTCGCTGGTACAGGCCATTCCTGGGAGGGGGATACCATGCCTCAAGACGTGATCCCACTCCCGTTCCGGAGTGAGGCGAACTGTGGTACGCGCGGGCGGACCAGCCAGCGGACTCACTACGGATTTGCCCCGCAGGAAGGCCCCAGGACATCCGCAGGTTGTTTTTTTGATTTTGCATCAAGGGCCACCCCCAGGGCAGGGCTGTCGTTAAGGGACCAGATTTTTTTTTTTTTGTTAAGGACCGCCCCTATGGACCGCCCCAAGGGACCACCAACCGCTAGCCGCCAACTGCCACCAACCGCCAACCGCCACCAACCGCAAACCGCGACCAACCGCCAACCGTCAACCGCAGCCAACCGCCAGCAACCACCCATCCCCAACTGCCAACTGCCGCCAACCGCCGCCAACCGCTGCCAACCACCACCCGCCAACCACAGCTGCCAACCGCCAATCGCCACCAACCATGGTTGAACATATCAGCTACATGCGGTCGTTTTTGAAAAAACCATGTCCCGGAACAGTTTTTTTTTTCCCGTTAAGGACCGCCCTGCCCCAGGGGCTGCTCCGGTTACCGTCAAACTGCCGTCGGTTCCTCTCTGACCATCGAGCTGGGCTTGGCAGACGCCAGAAGTGTTTCTGTGTATCTTTTTTTTTGGCTCTTAGGGACCGCCCCCCCCCCCCCCCTATAGCACTGCTTCGTGGGCAGCGCAGGCACAAAATTATCAGCGGTAACAGTTAGCGGCGGTAGGCAGTATCACGATCCGAGGCGTTTCTCAGCACGACACCACCCACACCCCGGCGAGTGCACATCAAAGCGGCCTGGGACATTCCTGCAACCCACAGTTAACCTACCAGTCGTTTCATAGGCCATCGCACAGCTCCTTCCCGACGCGCACTGTAAGCGCGGCGACCCGCCGTTTTCGTAGCCCAGGATGTACTATGACATGTCAGCGAGCCGGTCGTAGTGGGCCCTGCCTAACCGAGTGATGTGAGACTGCGGGTGCTGCAACGCCCCCTCCCCCCTGCGCTGCTGTGCAGTACAAAGCAGATCACGTCGCTCGACATTTGGGCCGGCGGCAGCAGCAGCCGTCCCTTTGTGCGTATGCCTCAGCTCACCCCATGCGGTGCCTCGACTATCCACTGAAAAGTCAGAAAGCAGCAACAAAGCGAGACCCAATCTCTGTCCTCATAGGGCCTCGCAATCCAGTCTCTGCCAACCCAACTGGCCCCTCCCATCCATTCAGGGATACATCCGTAGATGAATGAAATCTTGTAAAAGAATACCTTGTTACATTACAATACACCATATTTCGTCGCATGGCATTGCATGGCTCTCAAAGTCCGCTGGCCTGCAAACTGCCTTCCGCACAACCCACCTCATTCACGCAGTTTTGAATCAGACCCCAGCAGTTGCTCGCCGATTTCCGTGCAGTATGAATGCATGCAACACACCCTCGGCACCACATTCAGGTACACTAAGGAGAGTGAAGGGGATATGTGCGCCGGTTTGGGATTTGCCAGTCCGGGTGCCTTCCTCCTCTTTGATTGTATCCCCGACACGCCCCCCCCCCCCCCCTGCTCACAACAGGAGTATTCTTCCGTGGGTGAACAAACAGGTATTCTTCAGGCTGGGCCTGGCGGCGGGTGCGTAGATATAGTACCTGTGGTTTGCCTCAGAGATGTCAGACAGTGTTAGTTGGCGCCAGTCCACTCATGGTCAGTTGCAGTCTGAATAACACCCTCGGCCGAGGGGTGGTGGTGTCTACGCGAAGACATGCACAGGGCCATGGTATGCATTAGTATAACCAGATGGCATAGAAGTGCGACCCAGGCCCTCTTACATGATGTACAGCATTACGCCATCATCAGGGGGGCGGGGCGTTCTTTGCCATTGTGTCACCCTTCGGGGCAATGTGTCGCGTTGTTGTTTCTTTCTGCTCACTCTGCTCCCGCACCCCATGGCGAACGATATTCTGTTTTGCATCAATATCCCCTCTAAAAAAACAAGAGGATTGCCCATTGAGCACCCGAGTATTACCAAATAATTTCAAGAATCCCAGGGGTTAGTCTTGTATTTCTGGGATGCAACAAGTCCGTTCATTTCCAACCCTCACCACATGGCATATTGCACGCTCGGCAGGTCTTATACCCAACCTCCACCCACACTATCTGGCCCCAGAGGCTGTCGGCTGTTGGCCAGATGCACCACAAAAAAGTTTCCCAACAATGTACATGATCAGCCCCGTTGTTGTTAACCATCGGGAGCACGTTCATCACAATACGCTTGGGTGCCAACAACCCCCCCAGAACAGTCGGCGCAAAAGCCTGCTATGCACATATGCCCTTGCGCAAACCTGAACCAGAGCCCCTGCGATGTCGCCAAATATGGAGACAGCCACTTCACACTTCGGTTGGGCTCGAGCGGTTCAATGAACTGATTGTGGCCAAATCAGCCAGGCCCCCGCCACACGCGCGTGCCAGAACAGCCCTCTGGGATGGGGCGTGGCACACACTGAGACCCAGGAGAGCTCACAGGGAAGAGGGGAGAGGATGGAGGATGGATGCATGGATGGATAGATGGAGGGAAGGCAAGGGGCGGGGGGTTGGATGGATGGGTGGATGGATGGGAGGGAGGGAGGGAGGGATGGATGTATGGATGCGAGGGAGGCATTTGCCTTTTCAAGTCCTGGACGCTAGTGCGATTGAGGGGGTCAGGGGGTTAGCGGGTGAGAGCTCATCTATATACAGCTGTATACAGATATATAAGGCCCTTGCCCCCCCTGCCCCCCCCCCCAGGGTATCGCAGCGCGACGGAAGGACCTGGGCCTCCATCCTATGTGGGATCCTCCGAGGAGCGACCCTGCCCAGATCTCGGGCTGTGCGCTCCCCCATCCGCGCCCGCAGGTGCAGGTGCGGCTGTGGAGGGTTGCCCCCCCCCCCCCCCTCGATGACTGCACTTGCCGAGTGAAACCCAGGCTCAAGAGCCCCCCCCCCCCCGCGCGGGTCGGCAGACGGGCTGCCGCACCCCTGTGCTGCGAGGGGCGCCGCTGACGGTCTGCCCCACGCGCTGCCCTGCCCCCCCGTGTCGCATTGCCGCGCTCCTGTGCCTGTCCTGCCCGCCCACGGAGGGGGGGGGGGGGGGCTGCGCCGCGCCGGGGGGAGAGGGGAACCACCCTGTCCCTGACCCTGGCCCTGTCCCTGACACCCCTGACCCAGAGCAGCAGCCTCCGGCTGCCCCTGTGCCTGCAACACAGCATGCCCTGCAGCACTCTGCTGCCCCAGATCCTGCCCTGCAGCACCCTGCTGCCCCTGTTCGCTGAGGGGTGGGGAGGCACCTGGGCCCTGCCCAGCCCGAAGCTGCCGTGCAGCCCCCTGCTGCTTGCATGCAGCACCCTGCTGCCCCTGCTCGCTGAGGGGTGGGGAGGCACCTGGACCCTGCCCAGCCCGAAGCCGCCCTGCAGCCCCCTGCTGCTCGCGATCCCGGGGTGGAGGTAGGTCACCCTGTGTCCCATCCGCCTGCGCCGCTGCAGTGAGCGCGGCCGAGATGGAGCTAAAAACGTATGGATGGCAGGGAGGGAGGGAGGGGGGGATGGTCAAGTGTAGCATGGCAATGACTCGCATGCCACAGGTGCGCCCCTTGCCCTTCTGGCAGCCGCGCCAAAAGGGCAGGTTCTGGCAGAGAACCACAAGCTGCACCTCAGATGAGCAGTGCTCACGTGTGGCCTGCTGCCGAAGGGTGCGCAAAGCGTGGTGCCCATGCGGTGCATTGGTACCTCACCGCGGTTGCCAATGGAGAACCAGAAACGATGCGGGCCCCAATGGAGTGTATCCTGCGGACCTTAGCAATGTGTAGTGCACCGCTAAACTTGCCTTGAGACAGATGGGTGACCGTCTGCGGCCCTGTGTTGATAGGCACAAGGCGTTCAGTGTTTTGGGGAGGATGTGAGGGGGTTGGGTGGTGGTTCTGACCCATACCACATGCAGAAGGAAATGGCAACTCTTCGGACGAGGGCATGTGTGGGGCATAAGTGCTCAAAGCACAGGTCTGTCAGGCCAGCTTGCCAGCTGCATAGAGTCATGGAAACATTTGTTGTGAGTGTTTACCCACTTGAACCTACATAGCTCTGATTTTGGGGATGTTTGTGCATTGCATACCCCTTTCTTGCACCCGTTCACCATGCAATCTTCTCTTTTTGAACCTGGGTGTCTATGGCCTTGTCCAAGCTACAGTAGGTGTAGGGACCGTATTAATTTGGGACTTTTGCGTAGCTTATACAAGGGGGGGAGGTATGCCCAACACAAGGTGCAGTGTGAGATTTCATGCTCCGAAGCAGGATGGATTGGGCAAGCTAAAGTTGCTCACCAGACCCGTGTCTGAATGGGGGCATTGTAAGGACAAGGCAAGCCCCCTCCCATTCTAAGTCGTCCTTCTAAGTCCTTGATATGAAGTTCCCACAGCGGATAGGCATTGGTACCAGGTCACTCTACCCTGCCATACACCAGCTCGTTTTTTGACTACATGTGGCACAGACAGTTGCCATCCAAGGTCAGAGGAGTGCCCAGATTGACTAGAAGCCCCGTGTTTGCAACAGGTTCAGGCAACTCAGTCCTTCATCTGCATAAATAGTCCTTGGTCTATGATATGCTGTGAAACCTCGTTCAAAGGGTGAAGCCCACTGATAATGGATGTTGGAATAACGCTCGGTGTCGAGGATATAGCCTACTGGACTAAAGGCTGAAAGTGCCTATGGCGGGGGCATCCAGTCAATCAGAACTGACCACTGCTCTCTCCGTTCTAAGTTTTACGAAAATGAGAATGTAGTACTCTGTTGAAAACCCTGCCCTACCCTACCCCACCATAGCTGAGGCTACCTGACCCTGCCCTATTAGTCATAACCTAGCATGTGTGTTGAGCTAGTCTTATTGTGGGGATAGAATGAATGGGCTTTCTCTTGCTTTGTTCCATTACTTTTTTTTTATCAAACATTACTTGGGTTGTCCCCACTCCTCTTTTAGAACCCAAGTAATATTTTGTGAGGAGTGCAATAGAACAATAAAGAATAGGCTAATTCACATACAGCCAAGCATCTCTCCTTGCAAGTGGTGGACCATTGCTTGAACCTGCGGTCAGCTTGCGATTGTAGTTACACATGTAATTTCTGCATTTTAGTATGATCCTGCATAACAGTATTTCAGTGATCCTGGGATTGCCTAAAGTTTCCTGCGCTCCATCTAGTGCAAATGCACCACTACGTTGGGTGATTAGGATGGCTGGGGTCTTCAGTACCCATACATGGCAGCAGCCAAGAATTCATGCCCCTGCAAAAGATTTCCAGAGCAGCAGGATATCTTGGCAGGGCCTCAGTACACAAATCGTGTGGTTTAAGCATCGCTTGCTTTTGCTAAGTGCCACAGCTCTCAGGTGCACTCAGGTGGATTTGCTTCCGGTTTAGGGTTAGGGACATCCAGCAGGTGCAGATACCTACTAAACACCCTGTCCCATGCCTTTGTTTTGCTGGTTGTGGTGCTTGCCTTCTTTCCCTGTTGGGGTTTAGCCCCATATGCAGGAGACAGAAGCTGTCCACACAAAGGCGCAAGCCCTGCGCATGTACAACAAGCTCTCCACATTGAGGCACAAGCTCTTTGGGGCCCCTTTGAATGGAGGCACAAGCCCTCTTCAGGGAGGCCCAAGTCCTCTTCTACAGGCACAAACCCTCCACATGGAAGCACAAGCCCAGGGGTGAGACACAGCGGCATTACCTCCAACACCTGCATTTTGTGGGAGCAACAATTTCATCATTTTTTTTTCCATCATTGACTGCTTCAATGTCCACCATTTGCGCCCATGTTTATTTTTTTTTTCCATGTATTCAACGATACAAGTTAAGAACCTCCCATGGCAAGGACCTTGGTTGCGGAGTTACTTTTGGAGCGTTTCAGTGCCACTTGGCATGCCTCAAACTGCTGCTGACAGGGTCTCCCCAGAAGTCTGCAAGCTCACCCCCACACTGTACGCCAACGCAACTGATCTTTCTTGTCCAAACTCTAGCCCAATACCCCTAGTCTGAACCTCATACAAGTGGCCCTTTCCCCCTTCATCGGAGTTGCATTGAGCATCCCAGACTTTCCCCCTCTCAACCCCCCCCCCCCCCCTTGTCCTTCCCCACCCCTTGTCCTTCCCCAGGGGGGGGGTGGGGGACCGTCACTTGCTCAACCCAAAATTTTTCGTTGCAGCTCACTGTTTTGTTGTGGCAAAACCACCACCCAAGAGTGCTGCCCTGAGCATGTGCAAGAGTTCAATGTCAAGTGGAGCAGGGCCAAGAAAATTTACACCGAGTCAAGGAGTAGGTCTCTGCACACTGGCAGCACTTTGAATTTGAATGTATCTTATGCTGAATTCTTTCGTTTTATGCTCCAATTTCTGTGCCTGCAAATGTGCGTGTATGGTGGTAGTGCGGTTCCCCAGGGGGGGGAGGGGGACGGTCACTTGGTGACCGTCCCCTAGGGGGTGGTGGGGGACTGTCTTCCCTGGGGTGGGGAAGGACAAGGGGGGGGGCGTACTTCTTTGACATTCTTTTTGGCCAGGGAGACCTGAAACATCACCCGCCAGTGAGTAACCGTCACCGGCAAAGCGCTGCATCAACCGCTGCAGCTCCCTTTACGAAAGTGTTGAGGATGGCCATTGCGATTTCCGACTGTGTGTGTAGAGCGTGTTTCTTTGTTCCCCTCTAGCTATGGGGGAAACCTTTTGCGTGGGCAGTGGGCACGCAGTGCAACGATTCAGCCGTCAGGGCAGCCTGTACACACTACCTTGTCTTCGCCTTAGTAGTGAATCGTCCCATGGGGTTGGCGTACCATCTGTGAGCCTTTCCTCGACCTTCATTGAGCAACTGTTTCCCCGCAACCTTCAGTTGTGGGCATAGCGAACCGTCTCACCTGATTGTGGATGGAATGATGGTGTCCTTCACAAGTGTTCTTCTTCTTTATCCTTCAGCAGTTGGATACCACTGCCTCAAAGCCCAAATATACGATGTGTAGGACTGCCTTAGCTTCTTACAGTGCTACCAGATTCATTGGAAGAAGGAGCAATGTCCATTTTATTGTTGGAATCGCTGGAGAATATGCTTTAGGGAAGATCCTGATTCTCCATCTACACCAGGCCTTGGTCACTTGGTTATCGTTCTCTGTTGTGACACCCCCAGGTAATGATGCACTGTGGGCCAGCCTCGATCTGGGGGATGGGGGGGTTGAGGTCCGCAATTTACCGCAATTTACCGCAATTTTACCGCATTTTTTCAGTTATGTTTCTATTCAAAATTTTCATTTTTCCCCAGAGGAAAAGTTTTTCACTCCCTTCGCTGTCACTAAGTACACTGTGCGGCGTATGTGTTCTCATCTGTCCTGCATGTCATTGGTGTGGCGGGACGTGTTTCTGTTTTTGTGTTCCCAAAATGTTGTCCGTTTCTGGGAACAGTGATACTGGCAAGGGCAAAAGGCCAGTGAAGTGTGGCAAAGGACAGGGTGATGTGGAAGACGGTTGGATTAAATGAGGCACCTGATTGCTTTGCATTGCCTTGGTTCAGCCTGCATGTCCTGTGCATCGAACAAGCATCCAGGGACCACCAGGAATTAACAGCAACCATCGAGGGACCATTTTGCAATGTTTCCAAAGACCGCAATTTTACCGCAATTTTACCGCATTTGTACCGAAATTTACTGCAGCTTATCGCAATTTTTTCAGGGATGGCGGCAACCGCCATCCCCCCCCCCCCCCCCAAGGCCCAATGATGGTAATGTCTGGGACCTCCTGACGGAGCCATCTTCAGACGAGCAAGAATTTAGCAGAGATGTCAGTTCTACGAGGAAGCGTCGAATTAACAGATGACCATACACACTATCAGCCACAAACAGTCTTCCCACTGTCCCGCTCCTTCCCCTGACCGTGACCCATCTCGGCCTGCCGATTGAGTGCTAGCCCTGTGCAAGGGCCAGGTGGCAACGGACAGTATGTATCATTACATGTAGGCCAGTGGTCCCTTGGCTGCCAAAATACGCACACCACACATGCAGGCGCCTCGGCGCCGCCCAGCCTTCCCACCCTCTGTATGGCTGTATGTTGACCTCCAAAAAGCCAGTACCCACTGGGGGTTTTAAATCCTAAGGACCTAAATAGCCCAGGGCCGGTGGCAGTGGCCCACAAGGGTGACCTCTGACCGCCCCACCCCCCACGACCAGGTGACCCGGAAACACAGGTGTGTGGCCGAGAGGGGCCAGCGCAAGCGAGCATGCCAGTGCGACGGTGGGAGCCAAAGTGGGACACAACAAACGCTACGCCCCAAACTCAGTCCGAAGGCGACAATGCCCTGAACCCTGTAGAAGCAGCCCGACTCTTACCCCATCCAGGGACGAGGGACGGGACGAACTGCAAAGCACTGTCTGCGTGACACGGACAATCATGGAACTGAGATGGCGATGAAGGTCGTGAGGCAGGCGCGGCTGGAGCTAAGTGGCGGGTCCACACCTGACCAATTGAGGCCCCCCCCAAGGCCCAATGATGGTAATGTCTGGGACCTCCTGACGGAGCCATCTTCAGACGAGCAAGAATTTAGCAGAGATGTCAGTTCTACGAGGAAGCGTCGAATTAACAGATGACCATACACACTATCAGCCACAAACAGTCTTCCCACTGTCCCGCTCCTTCCCCTGACCGTGACCCATCTCGGCCTGCCGATTGAGTGCTAGCCCTGTGCAAGGGCCAGGTGGCAACGGACAGTATGTATCATTACATGTAGGCCAGTGGTCCCTTGGCTGCCAAAATACGGCCAGAGCCTATCAGGAGGGCTGCTCAATCCTGACAACCAATCAAACTTGCTGAACATTGCTGCATATGCATACCAGGACGCGCATGTGTGGAGCGGTCTTTGACCTGCATGTGGCCAGGCTTGATACGCAAGTTGTCAGGTGTACAACTAGCTACGGTGCGGTACCTACCTGCTGTGTCTGCTACCCTGCACTTACTGCAGGAAAATCTTAGCACTGCTCAGCTCTGATATTTGATTCCAAGAACACTTCTTGAGATCCTTTTTGGCTGCATGGCACTGCCGCTCGCGGAGGCCTTAACCCCCCCTCCCAAAAAAACAAAATGAACTCTGGGCGAACCTTGAGATTTAGATTTTGCTCTGTGGACGTCACACTGTGTACTGCGAACCCTTGAATACCCCCTGAATGGAGGGTTGCCATAATGGCTCATTAAGTGTGCCGGTTGTTCCTTCCAGATGTATGAACTGGTTCAGGTTCTCCGCGTGGCCCATGGACAATTGCTCTTTAAAATGATTTCCTTCCCCTGGTTCAGGTTCTCTGAAGGAAATTGTCTATGTGGTTTGTGCAGACAGTGGCGAGACATTTTTTATGGGTGGGACAGTTGTCCCCCCCCGCCCCCCCATCCCACTCAAAAAACTCCAGGCGAGCACCAAGGGGGCCAGGTTTAAAGCCCAGCTTGCTCTTCACCATGTTTCACCAAGTCAGGCCGGCCGACGACGCCACCACCCACCCTTGGCGCCCCCCGGGGTCAGCGGTGCAGCCTGTGAGGGGCAGACGCACCACTGCCTCACCAGGTGTGCCTCGAGTGCGCGCGTCGACCGTCTAAGGTGAGACCCACCAGTTCCCAGAAAGCCGGGGCCTGTCGGCGGGACTGGTGTTTCTGAGCGTCCGCTCGCCTGCCCGTGGTGGGCCTAGCTTGGTCCGGGCGCCTCTCTCCTCCGCGCCATGCATGGTGCTCTCGGCCCCCCCTCACATGGGGCCCATTCCATCTAAGGTGAAACCCACCAGTTCCCAGAAAGCCGGGGCCTGTCGGCGGGACTGGTGTCTCTGAGCGTCCGCTTGCATGCCCGTGGTGGGCCTAGCTTGGTCCGGGCACCTCTCTTCTTCGCGCCATGTATGGTGCTCTCGGCCCCCCCTCACCTGGGGCCCATTCCATCGGAGTGCGTGTGTGTGTGACGGCTAGACGTTCTGCCGATGGACGCCCACTGGGCGGACCAGCGGACGATGGCTCTAGCGCTCCATGACATGACATGACATGCTCTTCACCATGTTTAGACAAGCCCGTGCTTGCGCAATATGGGGGGGGGGGGTATGACGCAACTGCTAGTGGGGAATTCCCACTGCAACAAGATTCGCTGGAAATCCGACCAAAACAAATGGAACTGGGTGGCAGTCTCAAGCACGACACGTCTGTGCATTCTTGACCACAAAACTGCGATCAGAAGGGGTTGCAGCGCTTGGACAAGGCCAGGCCAGTATCAATCTAGGTAGGGGGTTTTTATCTGTGCTGGGGACTACAACTCATATTGGGTTGCACACCACTTTTTTTGTGGTCTGAAATGTAACGTGACCTGGTAGTGTTTGGATTGTAGAGGGAAAGAGGAGCTGGGTGATGTTTGTGGTAGTTCCTCTTGCTCAGAACAACATTCTGCTTGGCACAGCAATCCAAAGGGCAAGCATGTACCCTATCCCCCCCTTGTGATCCCCCGCCCCCTGCTGCGGGGGAACCATCACTTGGCCACCGATGCACCCCTCATGCAAATGCACTTCTGACAATGCACTTCACATACCAATGCCCTCTTCGCAGCTCCATCCAGTGCCTGTGATGCCAATGGAAAATGTGCAAACATTCAAAGTGGTGTGGTGTCATGATAAAAAATTGCCACACTGTGCCAGCATGCACAGTGCGGAAGCATGGGGACCCTGTCTGACCGCTGTTTTCCTGACTTTCAGCGTGCTTGCGCAAGGGGGTGTGTACACACAGCCTTGTCTCCGCCTTAGTAGTGAATCGTCCCATGGGGTTAGCGTACCCTCCGTGAGCCTTCCCTTGACCTTCAGCATGCTTGAGCAGCTGTTTCCCCGCAACCTTCAGTTGTGGGCATAGCGAACCGTCTCACCTGATTGTTGATGGAATGATCGTGTCCTTCACAAGTGTTCTGCTTCTTTGTCCTTCAGCAGTTGGATACCACTGCCTCAAAGCCCAAATATACGATGTGTAGGACTGCCTTAGGTGCAGTGTGTTCCTACCCCCTTGGCAAACACACCAGTGTACACACAATGACTGAACCACTGCAAATTCGACACGCCAATGAATGATTGATGAATTTGTGAACCTTCACGTTTCTGGGTTGCTTCGGCGTGGCAGTACCCGCTGCACTACCATGCATTAGTACTCACTGCAGGCACAGATCCAGGATTGCCTTCTGGCCACACGTTACATCGGGTGACTGTTCTGCGCCCTGCAGCACTGATGCAGAGACCGGGTTGCGAACCCGAGAGCCTTGTCGCTACTCAGCGCAGGCCTGATGCAAAAAAAAAAAAGATGTGTAGGACTGCCTTAGCTTCTTACAGTGCTACCAGATTCATTGGAAGAAGGAGCAATGTCCATTTTATTGTTGGAATCGCTGGAGAATATGCTTTAGGGAAGATCCTGATTCTCCATCTAGGCCAGGCCTTGGTCACTTGGTTATCGTTCTCTGTTGTGACAACCCCCCCGCCCCTGCGCGCCTCCTGATTTGGACCAGGTAATGATGCACTGTGGGCCAACCTCGATACGCAAGTTGTCAGTGTCAGGTGTACAACAAACTACCTCCCTGCCGCGTCCTCACGAGCCAGTGAGCAAGTGCATGACAGGGTCACGACCTGCAGGGCAAGGGTTAGAGACTAACCGGCACTGTGGGTGGGTGGTGGGTGCGAGCTGACCTAAATGTCCAGAGGACCAGTGCCTATGCACAGTCAGCAACCACCTGGTGTGGTACAGAACTGGTCTACGCTGCAGTGCAGCAAGCCAAACACTGAACAATGTGGTTATGACCATGCGCCTGTAACACGGGGGCGTATGCGAGCCCAGTTTCCGTTGCCTCATGGCCGTGTCTTGTAGGACAGGTTAGCATAGCGCTGCTCACCTCTGATATTTGATTCCGAGACTACTTCTTGAGATCCTTCCTGACTGCATGGCACTGCCGCTAGCGGAGGCCTTAACCCCCCCTCTGGGCGAACCTTAAGATTTGGAAGAACATTAGTTCCAAAGGAAAGGAAAAATACACTGTTGTATGTCATGCAATGGCCCCAAAAGGCCCGCGCAGTTTGCACACCGCACCCGTCCCCCCAAATACCACATGATCCCTCACAATGGCTCCATCCCAAGGAGCATTTTTTAAATCCAGCCTGATGAGAAGGAAGTAGTATTCAAATCCGGAATGCAAGTGGGCCACAATAGACAATGCGGGAGCCCCAGACTGTGGTGCATTCCCTGAGATCCCAAGATAGCAGGCATAATGTTACTCCTTTGGAGACTTCGGCAAGGGTGGGGTCGAAAAGCCATTGGACCACCATGTGAAAGCACATGCATGCATTCTGTCACATGTCAACTATCTTGTTGGCCTTTTCCAGGCAAGTGTGTTGCAAGTGGCACGCAAAGTGTGCAGAGGGCAAACACTCCCTGCTCGTCAATACCATTCCTGAAGATGATAAAAAGCAGCTCAGATTGCGTGTTGCACACCACCAATGTTTCATGCGAAACTGTGTGCTCTCTACAAGGAGAGATAATGATGCCTGATGATGATGATGATGATGAGCTGGCTGCCCCAGCTCTTGATGGAACCTGCCAATATTTGCTGCACCACAAATTTTTGTTGTGGTCTGCCGCAGCATCCCCTTCATCTCAATATGTTTGCGCAACTGTTGACAGCTACAACCTCTTGCTCATGAGGTTTCCAGGTCTGAGATATTATTTTTGATTTAGCTTCAGCATGTCAGCCCTTGCTAGCAATGCTGTGCATCAGATTCCAGAACTATCCACAGCTTGGTGGCCACAGTCTTCCATATTATTACATTGACGCACAATGAAAGATGATTGACTAATTTAGGGTAAAACGGCACACAGAGATAATGATATAACAGTAGGACATTGCGCACATGGGTTCTCAGAAGTAAGGAGCCAACCAAGTCTTGCCTCCTGTGGTGTCCCCTCCCAGGGACACATTTGACCCGGGTGAAGCTACAGGTCACAGGGTGGAGACTGTTGCGTGTGGCTGCCCCCTCTCTTTCAGCAACAGCGAGAATTGCCCCTTGTTAACGCAATTGGGGGGCGGCGTTGTAGGAAGCAACCCATCCACCAATGTTGGTCACAATTAAACCGTGCTTTGTGCCTCTCATGTGGCTGAATCGCTGATTTACGAGAGTCTCTCACAAAAAGGTGAGCCTTCGTTTTCTTTTCCAAAGTAGTGAAACCAGTACAAAAAATGTGTGAAAAGTCTCCTCCTTGCGAATGCATGATCAGACCAGAGGTGCATGCCCTTGGCACTGCTGATGTAGAGATGGGGAACCTTTTCCCTTGTACATTTACTGCTGGTTTGTACACAGGCTTGGACAAAAAAAGGACAGTATGAGATTGCAGCCCCCATCAAGTGAAATTCTCCTGCCATACCTCCCCAGAGACCACCACCCCAAAAGTTGGAGCAGTATTTGAATGAGTTCATGGCCCCCAAAAAGGCGGAAGCTCCAGTGACGACAGGCCCACCTGATGCCTGTCTTGTGCCAGATCACAAAAGAAAAAAGCCACCACAAAAGTGGCCTGATATAACAAATAGCAGGCAATCATCGTTGTTTCCTCTGTTGTATTCTTGGATCATTTCTCATGGATGTTCGGCTTCATTTGTGTGTTTGGCCTGCCTGCCTGCATTCACACGAAGGGAACCCCACCCTCTGGAGAATAAGGGGGTGTCTTGGCGGGCTGAAGGAACAGGACACATTGGACTGAAGCAGTTTGAATGGTCCAGCATTTTGAATTGCTTTTCTGTGTGGGATGCGGACGACTGAAAAGCAGCATGGGGTATGCAACATCAAGACATGGCCCGAATAGATGAGGTCATTGGTGCGCCATTTGCAGTTTATCAACAACACGATTGCAATGGTGAGTCACCTAGAGGTGGTCTGAATTGCATCTCTACCATCACCAGCACCAGAATGGTCGTCTCTTAAAACCAATGTTCCAGCAAAGTGGCACAGGAGCATAGTAACGCGATGGTACAGTAGATTTGTACTGGATTGGAAAACCACATTGTGTTGCTTGCATGCTTCCTCCAGTTTACAAGGTGCTGTGCCCCCCCCCCCCCCCAAAGGTAATGCGATGAGGTAGAGGGGTCCCCCCGCTTCCCTCTGATAGGTCCAACAACATGGGTGAGAATGGGCGCACACCGCAGAGCAACCAAGTCAGGGGTGCTGAGCACCAACCGGGCTCCCCTCCCTCCCGCATGTGGGCCAAGTGAGGCTTGCCCATGAAAGGCATCATGCCTTGGACCCCGCCATGTTGCAAGTGCCCCGGGGGAGCAGGGCCCGACGGTTCCATGCACATGTGGTCCCCCCCTTCTCTGTGCACACACTTACCCATATCCATTTCGTTAATAGTGTGCACCAATTCCCTTGTGGCGTGTACCGCTCACTTGTGGTGTGCATGTCCTGTGCATGCCGCGCCATGGATGCATTCCCAGGGGTTGTAAGAGACTACCCTTACCCCCCCTTGTCTATTTCTTACCCCCCCTTGTCTATTTCTTTCCGGCACCATCAATGCTTGTACTCTCGGGCCCACCTAGAGCCCACAACAGTGCTTGAGGGTGCCGCAGGGTTTTTTTCAAGTGTGATGTTGTGGTCACACTACACAATATCTTTGCCTTATCGGGTTGACTCGCTGGTGACAATCCCGGCACATGCCGCGTGTCTAATACATTGCTGGCGATTTCGAGCACACTAGACACTCCCGAACTTCACGGAAGTGGCATGAAAGAATGTCAACGAGCAGGTGCAAGATCAGTCCCACACACACCTCCGTGTCGTCCGAAACAATAGTATCATGCACTCAAGATGAAGGGGGTCCGGCCACACGTCAACCCGAGAAGAACGGCATCATTCACGAGACGTACGACAAAGGCACCACGAAAGAGGACACACACACGCATATCTAGATCACGGTCCGCACAAGAGGCGAACATCAAGTTCTCGAGCGCCCATCTCGGTGAATGTGTCAATGCCTTACTATCCGTCCCCCCCGTACCCATAGTGGCCACACCCATCTTATGCCCCCTTGCCGAAATGGCCAAGCCCCAGTCCCCCGAGAGAAGCAAAGCTGCACCGCACAGCCCCGGGTTGCCCACCTAGAAGCAAGCATCATTGAAACACTTAAAAACGGGCAGAGAAAGAAGCAAGGTAGCGGGTGCACCCCATCGGACACACCAATAGGTGCATCAAGCACCGGGAATGCACCCTTCACAAGTCAACCAGTTCACACAACTATCTGGACAACGTGCACACGCAAGTCAAGAATATGATCATCACCATGAAGTGCAGCCGCAACATCCGAAGCGTAGGCTACCGCTCCTGTCATTACAGTCCACTTCCATTTGAGGCATTGCCAGTGGGGCCGTAAAAACAAAAACCCAATGAGTTCTAAGGAAGATTAGGGGTACCACCCGTGTATTAAACTGTTGTTTATTGCATAAACAAGGGTTCGCATCGTATGCGCTGCCGCTCCCGTTCTTCTTGCGTTGTTATGTGGTGGACGATGGTCAACCTCTGCGCGGCTGTGAATGGGTTGTGAGCTTTGCTGACCACCTCTTCGTATGTACTGGTTTGACTTGTGGGACACACGTGGCATGTGAGACGCTTTGTGGGTGGATGTATTGTACCGGTTGGGAGATCCCTTCTATGCTCTATGGGGCCAGTGTCGCCACCGGTCCTACGGGGGGCGGATTCGTCGAAGGACCATGGGTTAGGGACCATGGGTTTGTATCTGCGTGGGCAATGGAGCTTGTGCACGAAAAGGATGTGGTTGCATAGCTAGTTCTCCCCTATGAGGCCCCACTATTCATTCATGCATCGTCTCTGCGACTTGGTCCGCCATTTTGTCGTTCTCCCGGAGTGCGACATAGGGCCCCCGCACCCACCGCCGCCATGCCGCCAGTGTAGGCTCCTCCTCTTTGCCGTAGGACCCCTCTAGAGATCTTTTTGGCCCATGTCCGCTGTCTGCCGCTTCATTCACTTGTGGTGCTGCCACAGGCTCCCGATGGACGACGTGCCAGAGGGAGCAGTACCGGCGCCGGCGGCAAGAGCAGGAGTAAAGGCGGATCGACAACACATCGCAGAGGCGCTAGCAGTATGCTGAGAACGACGTCGCCTCCAACCAGACTTCGTCAAAGGTTTTTTCGTTCCTTTCACAAAGGGGGAGCAGGGCATCACGGAGACCCCTGGACTGGAAGCACATCCGCAGGTGTAGATGGGACTGAACGTGGCGTTTAACGAACTGGTGGCACAATTGGCGGCGGCAAAGGTCCAGAACGAGGTACTAAGACAAAGCCTATCCCATAGTTAGGTACTGACACCTTGGGGAGTGCCAAGGCAGATTTTATCCCATATGCATGGATGGGAACCCTCTTGACGAGCCTGAAGGCATACAACGACGCGGACACAAACGGGATAGCACACCCCCTGTCTAAAGCAGGCCTCTTGCAATAGGTGCCCTGCCACGTGGTCAAATGAAAAAAAACGCTGTTTTTTTGTTTTTTCTGTTTCCCCCCCCGTTTCCCCCCCGGTTCCCGGCGCTTTTCGGTGTTTTTTAGTGTTTTTTGACTGTTTTTGCGCATGTGCCATCCATTCGGGCATTTGTTGAAAACTACAATTTTCACAATTTGACAAAATGGTTGTTTTTCGTTCGCATTTGGCACCGGTCTGAACAGGTTCATCAGCTTACCCTTCTTCCTTCCTTCATCCCGCCATGCTGCACTGTCACGTCTTATTTAAAGGAATAGCCAGTGCAAAACAACAAATGTGCATGAATGGGTGTGTGGCAAGTGCACTAATGAGAACCATGGTTGACAAATAAGAACGCTGTTAGTTAGCAAAAGGGTCCCGTGGTATTATTCGTTGTCACATGCATTTGCGTTTTGTTTCTCCCCTGTCTCCAAACTTCCTTTGTTAGTCCATGCCTCCTGTGTGGCTACGCCCCGAAGCACGCGGGGCGTGGGCCTACTTCCCCTCTGTTGCCGACGCCACCGCTCACCTAAAGGAGCAAGGTATTGAGTTGTTCGCTAGCCAAGTCTCCCGTGCGGCCAAGAACGGCAAGACGCGCAATGGCTGGGAGTTCCGCTCCACCTCGCTTGATGCGGATGTCCCCTCACTTCCCGCAACCTCCGAGGACATGGCACCAGATTCGGGACAACGCCAAGGTGGGGTGTTGACATTCTTTACCCCGGCATCCGAGTTGGCGGCATGTGGCTGCTGTGGGGACAAGCTCCTCGGCGACATTGTTTCCTTCCCCGGCTGTGGCCAACAGGTGCATGCACTGTGCACACAAGGGGCCAAATGCTTCCGCTGTGTGTGTTGTGTGTGCAACTCCCCACCAGGGGATGCCATGCGGCCCTGCAAGTCATGCAAGCACCGGGTGCATGTCGCATGTAGGTTCCTTATCGCGTGGAGGTGACCTACAAGGTGTGTGCTCCGAACCCGCGACTGTCACCGCGACCAAGGAAAAAGCAGGTCAAGCGCCGGTTCAATCCCCAATGGAAGGTGGGCCGCCCTTGGCTGCATTTTGAAAATGGCGTCATGTCGTGCCTCGCTTGTAGAGCGTATCCCCAAATGGGGCTACAGAAGGTTTGGCTACATGGTACGCCTCAAGTGCGCAAGCGTGCCGTGGTGGCCCACAGAAATTCCGGTGTGCATGCGGTGGCCATGGCGCTCTGGGAAAGCGGCGGTGCTTCCGCTACGGTGATTGGTGGTTTGCCCATGCCGGTGCGCCAGGCCATCTTTGGCCTGTTCCATCTAGTTTACCGGCTGGTGAAGCGGTACGGGTGTTTTAGCCTGCCGGCGGCCGACGCGGAAACCGCTACCCTTGTAGGTGGACAGGTGGCCCCTGCCTACCGCTCCCCATGGGCGGCACGTGAGATTGCGCATGCCATTGCTCGTCCCATCCGCGCCGCTGGAGGAGAGCTTGTGCGGCAGTCTGCCTTCTTCGCATTGGCCTCGGATAGCTCCACTGATCGCGCCGCCAACAAGCAGGAGTTGGTGTACACGCGGCCTTGGGCAAACACACCTAAAAAACACCCTGACTGCCGTGATACATGAATATTTCAATGCACAAGTAGCAACACACACCAAACTAACAATTGAAAATGGTGGGAAAATGCGACTTCGGGTCACAAGGCCGAAGCAACCAAGCAGCAACACAGTGTTTTTTTTCTGGTTTGTGTAGTTGATTGGTTGAGCTGTTGAGTGACGCCATGCTATGAACCTTTTAAAAACCCTTTAATTGTCTTGGAAAATGCATTTGAGGTCATAGTGAAGGACAAAAACAATATTTTCCTCAGAAAAACCACAAAAAAAGGCCACAAAAATGGGGGAAAAAACACCTTTTTTTCAAGCTGCTGCCCACCTGCCCACAAGGGTCTGTTGGCGGTGTTTTTGAGAGGCCTG
This sequence comes from Eutreptiella sp. 'Long Island Sound 2002', assembly GCA_964036045.1. Taxonomy (NCBI): domain Eukaryota; phylum Euglenozoa; class Euglenophyceae; order Eutreptiales; family Eutreptiaceae; genus Eutreptiella; species Eutreptiella sp. 'Long Island Sound 2002'. The sequence continues at coordinate 48,465,639 of OZ038392.1, forward strand.
GTCAAAAGCAGCATGGCAAGTGGTCAATGAAAAAATTCGAGAGAAGCAACAAGGGCGACAATCAACCCCAACGGGGAACCCCATGGGACAACAACTACAGGGGCCATTGATCCTGGCAGGGGGAGGAGTCCGGCCTGCAAGAGGAAATGTACCACCTAGGAACTGCTTCAGATGTGGCCAGCCGTGCCATTGGGCCTCACAATGCACCATGAAAGGGCCAAAGGGCAGAATGCAGATGGTCGGACACAACTCGCTGCGGGTATCACAAAAGGGCGTGGCATTTGACATGCAAGGACCACCCCCTTCTGCGTGCAGACACTGCGGAGGAGGACATTGGGAACAATTCTGCCCAATCCCTCAACAACAACAAGCGGCAGGAGGTGTTCATGGGCGCGTGAAGTCCAGTACTCTACCCCACCCTCCGGGGGGGAATGGCCCCCTAACCCCTTTACCTTTCCCTCTCCACGCGGAGCACAGCGGCTCTGCACGGAATTGCCTGGCATGGCCCGACAGGGCCAGGGGTGGGTTCGTGATCCCCATGCACGACACTCCACCATGCTGTACAGCATGCAGGAAGGTACCCTGTCTTCCAACAGCGCGGATGGGCTCATAAAGCATGGACGGGCCTCAAGTGAGGTGACCTAAAGGCCGGAGGGAGGAGCCTCTTGTCATACAGGGCGGCAGCTCTCCAAACACCCGCGCGACTTGCCCCTTGGGTGAGTCTGGGAGCTGGAATGGGTAGAAGCCCCATGGGCTATTGCTCCTTAATATGATTTCCTTCCAGGAGGTGTTCATGGGCAACAAATCCCGCAAGATCCTTGACAGATGGGACCCTAGCATCCACAGGGGATGAATGCCATAACCAGTAGTGGGGGCAACAAGCGCAAGGACAAGGACAACTACCCCAGCCTCTGGCCATGCAAGGGAGACCACTGGCATTGCCCAGAGGAGACTTCGGAAATAGTGGCATTGCCCAGCAGTGCCTCCAAGCACTCTACCGAGAACTGGGACTACAACACGGCATGCAGGGTCCCTAGGGAAGCGTAGGAGTCCTGCGACCTGGAGGGCAATGTTTCGTCACAGTACAAGAGGTCAGAATCGCCACCGTGGTGTTCCTCAAGGCATCCAGTGAACACTGGGAGGAGGGGCCATTGCGGCTGGCAATACACAAAATTGAAGCCGGATCCAGGACCACATACGGATCGGCACTCAGAAGATTCCTCGACGGACATGACGGCGCAGAAGGCCTGGCCCAAGCAATCGATGATTGACTGCATCAGTTGGCCCGCAGGCCCGGGAGAGACTCCGCAGCTAGGGGATTGCTGTCTGCCATCGGCATGCTTGAAAAGCTTCACCTCCTCCCAGCCACTGACCTCCACAGACACTGGATGCAAGTGCAGGGAATCCGTAGAATCTCTACCCCCAATGCTGCACCCCGGGTTTTTGCAGACATAGTAGACTTGGAGCACCTCGGTAAATCTAGAGACCACTGGAGTTGGGTCTGTCCAACGACGTCCACCCCAATCCACGGCCCAGCCCCCCACCCTCCAGACCTATCCTTCTTGACACTCAATGTCGGAGGACCCTTCCTTTCACGGCGCCGCTAGGGGCACCTCCTAGCAGAGATTATCGCCGAACAGCCCGCAGTTATTGCCCTACAGGAGTTTCGATTCCGTAGTGGATCTCACCATGCAGCTTGGACGGCTGCTATGGATGGTGACTACCTCCCCATCACCTATGGGGACGAGAACCCGGACACGCAGTTCCTCCTCCACAACTCCATATCCAGATATTTCTCCAAGCTGCCCTCCATGGGGATCCAGGCCCGTGCCATCAAGCTAGCTCTCCGTGGCCACACAGCGTACGTCATCGCCAACATCCACGGACCATTTTCGCGGGACCAACGTGAAAAGTTGGACGCATGGCATGCATAATTGCCAGACCTGGGCATCCTTATGGGCGACTTCAACGACTATGTGTGGGGACGTCCTTCCCAACCAATCAGGTACTGGCACCCGCTCCTCGAATCCGGAGCCTTGCTGGACCCGATTTTGGCACATGCGCCAAACACTGACCCTCAAAATCTCTCCACACATTGCCGGGGTCGCCGCTTGGACGCTGTCCTGTTTTCTCCCACGGCATGCAACATTCACCCCCCCCATCTCTGCGGACACCATCGACTTTCCCCATGCGGGTGACCACAAAGCAGTCAGGGTCACAGTAATGAACCCATTGGGACCGCGGCCAGCGCCGCCACCGGTCATGGGCAATGTGTCGCACTGGCCCTCCTCGTTATTCCGCCAGTTTTCGCGCCACATGTCCCAATGGTCCGAAGCGCACTCCACTCACCAAGATCACATCATGCACCCACTAGACAGGGGGGACGCCATCATTGCCGCAGCGTCCAGCTTTGTACACGCACATCCCCGCCCACAGCCAGTTCAAGACGTGGTCGAACAACAGCTGGCTGACGAGTTGCACCGCAACCCTACCTCCAAGAGGGCCCAGCAAGCTTGGGCGCACCACAGGGCGACCAATAATATGAAACGGGCCCAACGACACCTGCGGCGCTTCCAAAAATGAGCGGTACGCGGCCGCTCTACTTTCTTCAATGCCCTAAAGTGGTGGCTGATCACCCCCTTCCGCACGACTACCCCACAACCCGACACGACCTCGGCCGCCGAACACCTTCCGCACTTCGCGGGGGACCCACCATGGAGACCGGAGAAGGCCAAGGCTCTTCTTTCACAAGTCTTAAAGCCAGGACGACCAGTCAGCCCCGATCCTCCCTCCTGGCAATCTTTCACAAAAGCGCTACGCCAACCCAAGAACAAGGCGGCAGGCATGGACCACGTGGCGCCCCACCTGTTACAGTGGTTACCTAGGGAACTACAGTGGGACCTATACATGGCAGTGCGCCATGTGTGGGAAAGCGGCGATGTGCCGCACCACTGGCTGCAGGCCAGAATAGCCATGATCTACAAGTCTGGCCCCCCTCTGGCGGCCCGCAGTTACCGGCCTATTAGCGTAGCCACGGGGATGTACTCCATTCTAGCCCGGCTCATATTGGACACGTTGCGAGGGCCCATCGACGCGGTGCTCTCCGACCCCCAAGCAGGATGTAGACCAGGCTATACCACATCACAACAAGCCCTCCGCATGTCGATGCTTTTACACCAATACGGGGACGGAGCGCTGGTATGCCTCGTGGACATCGCAAAAGCCTACCCCAGCATGCCCCATGAGTGCCTCACCTACGGACTCCAGTTGATTGGAACCCCAGCCCGCATCTACAACATGGTGGCTAGCATTTACGCGCACAGCACGGGGGTGTACGGAGACGTCCGTTTTCCGTTGCGCCCCGGCATCAAGGAGGGGTGCCCCCTGTCCCTAGCCCTTTTTGTTCTAGTGTATGAGGCCTTCCACCGGACTCTCACTCGGGAATTTCCCAACAGCACCATACTGGCCTATGTCGACAACATCGCCATCATCTCCCCGAGCCAACGGGAGATGCAGCACGTCCTGGAGCGCGTCAGTCAGTTGGCTGCCATACTGGGCCTCAAGACGAACCCTCCAAAGACACAGGTGTACCGTTGGGCCCCACCCTCCCGCCGTCAGGGTGTGGCACGACGGGAGTCCCCGACTAGGGACACCATCACATGGGGCGATGCGCGATTGCCGCTGCAACCCCCTATCTTCCACTACCTCGGTCACCTCCTGGCACATCCGACCTGGGAACAAAAGGCACATGATGACTTTGTGGGGACGGCCGCAGCTGATCTGGCACGATACCAATACCTGCCACTGTAGGCTTTCAAGCGGGTGCGGCTGCTGAACACCATCCCGATCCCACGGTGGACGTACTGCACCTTGTTTCTCCCCAACGACTCAATGTTCAAAGCCATGGACTCCATATGCTTGCGGTTTGTGCTTATGGCGGAGGGCATGGAACTCAATAAGGTCGACGTTCACAAATCATACAACGTCCTCCATGTCACTTCTCCTCAACGACTGGGCGGAATGGGGTTGCACCAGCTGTTCTAGGCCCACAGGGCACGCTTCACCACAATGGTACAGAATACGTTACGTTCACATCCGCCATTGGCTGCAACCTTAGCAAAGAACTGCCCTCCCGAGCAGTGCCTATTCGCAACTACTTGGCTATACTCACCCAGCTAGGTGCTTGCACTGCACTCCACATAGCACTTCCGCCGCCGCGGCCGGCCGGGGGACCCGACCTCATCGACAGTGAAAGCTCCGATGACGGCGTCCTCCTGTCTGCCCGCAAGGAGCAGGTGGGGGATGCCCTCCACACGCGCCACTACATTGCCCCACACCGGTACAACGAAGACCCCTCGGCAGGCACGGTACCTGCGGGATACCACCCCGTCAACATCGCGGGCATACCGTGCTACTCAAACAAGCAACCGCCAACCGGAACGTCCCTATACTCAGATGGCAGCCTTCAAACAGTTCAGATTGCGGGCTCGGAATACCAAGCGGCGGGCGCAGCAGTAACAAAAGTGCCTCTTCGCATCCTCGCCCGGGTGGCGGGCCCACAACAGTCCTACAGGGCTGAAATGTACGGAGCAGCCATCAGCGCGGCCATTGCATCTGACGGTGACACTCAATACATCGACAACATGGCCGTCACAAAATGCGCACACCGCCGACCCACGCACGAATGTTCTGACTCTGACATCCGCCACAAAGTGTGTGACCAGGTGCAGCACAAACGCGTCGCCGCGGAGTGGATCCCCAGCCACCGCCTTGAGACGGAGGCCCGTAACGCGCAAGAACGGGAACAAATTCGACGCAATGGGGAAGTAGACCTGCTCGCCAAGATGGCCACGCGCCTACCCGTGCCGGATTACGACCCCTGGCGCCCCGAAGATATTGCAATGTGCGGCGGGCCCGCTCCCACTCCGGCGCGGAAATGGATCCTCCAACGGAGGCGCGTTGTCACTTTCGACGGTGCGCACTGGGTATCCTGGCTGCCGATGCGCGGGGACCGACGTATGCTTTGGGTTAAATGGCTTTGGGGCCAGGTACAACGGGATGGGACGGGCGCGCCGTGGGACCATACCAACCCCAAATGCCCCATATGTCCCCTCCACCACGGTACCACTGTCCACAAACGACTCATCCACTGCATGCGTTGGAAAGTCGCATTTCGCAACATGTGGCTTAGCACCTAGGGACCATGGCAAGATACGGTGACGGAATGGTGGAACAGGGCGTCCGCGGCAGACCTACACCATGTTTCCTGCCTTCGCATACCACAGTCCCTATGGGACCACATCCCCCGAACAATGCGGGTAGACCTTAGGGAGCGTGTGGCCTGGCACCAGTACCACGCCCTACATGGCGTATGCCAACTGCGCGGCCAACTCACCATGCATGCCCGCCCACGCCCTCCACAGCGGTACCGGCATGGTACACAAAGCTGCGCCCACGAGCTGTACGACCGAACCCCACGGACTCTATCCTCCGCAATCAAGTAGGGTATACAGGGCCCCCGGAGAGAACACAGCGGCAGGATGGCCGCGCCTCTCAAGAGACGTCCCACCGTAGAGCTGCGCGCACATGGGACTGGCCGCAATCGTACCACACCAGGTCATGGGCGGTAAAATATCTTGACCAGTGCCTTTGTCCCACTGCCGCGGACCCAGGGGCACAGCGCGTAGCTTCGGCAATGCATTATCTGGCCCAGCCTTGGTTCCTGCATCAACGTGCCGTTCTCGGGGCCTCACTGATGGTTTCATACCGCGACATGCTAGATTACCTGGTGCGGCGATCACGGCACTGGCACACCCTTCTGCGACGTGCTAGAGTGTGGACCACCTCCGCAGACCAGCACTACCAGCGGCATGACCGAAGGGTCCAGCTCTTTTCGGTGATGAGCCAGTTGTGGGCATCCGAGCGCGCGGCCCACTGGGTGGAGCCCCCTCTACCTAAACGCCACTGCCGCACAAGGCCCGGCATCCTGGGCCAACGCCCGCCAGCGGACATGGCCCCTACAAAGCGAAGAAAGCTTGTCACTCTTGAAGACCTGTGGGGAATGGCACACACGTGATGCAGCATGTTTAACCCCCTTAAATCTTACACATTATAGGCTTGCCATATGGCACGGCGGTTTTGCCTACCGCATCAGCGAGCCCTCTGTTATACGCATGTGAACTCTGGGTCTTTGCCATGTGCCCCGCTTTGCGGGGATCCACTGTATCATATGCTGGAGACCCCCACTTTCCCAAGCACAATCTTGAGTACTCTTTGAACTTCTGGAGTCAGTAAAAAAAAAAAAAGAGACCACTGGAGTTGGGTTCGCGTGTTCTTCCTCTCCCTCTGCGCAGTTGTCTACAGGATGCGCTCAGGCGATTCCGAAAGCGTCACCTGGGCTTGTGTGGGGAGCGGAGGGTGGTTGGAATTTTTGGACGAAAAGGTCAATAAAGAATGAGTCGCATACGCCCTCTCCCCTTTCCTTGAGGTCCGGAGACAGTATGTTTGTGCCCATAGACACCCTGGCACGCTTGATGACAGCCCACTCATGCCAGGCGGAAGGAATGCCCTCAAGGAGGCACTGAAATCTTGCTTTCACAGGCATAGTAGACGCCCACTTACGGGGCACCCCAGGGGCACATTGCGAGCTGCAGCGTTTGTGCATTTGGGTGGGACAGTGGCCAACCTCATCGCTTGGGCACGGTGGTGCAGCCAAAAGCAGGCACGCCACTACGCCAACCCCCCCCCCCCCCCCCCAAATGGGACTTCAGCGACTCCATCGTTCTCCCCCTCCCCAAGAGCTTGCCTGCCGAAGGGGATTCGAACTACCGTCTTCGGGGCAGCAGCCGGCTGCACAGCCGTTGCAATACATGGCCCAACACGTGCACAGGGGCTCTTAGGGGGAACGTTAGTGCGCCAGGCATTTTTTGGACCCGTGCCCCACCGGTGGCCGTGCCTGCGAGGTGGGGAAGGGAAGCACAAACATTAAACCCCGGTTTTTGCAATAAACAACGGTTTTATGCATTGGTGGTGCCCCTGGTCTTCCTTAGAAATCACTGAGTTTTTGACCCACCCACCCACCCAACTTCCTCCATCCCCCGGACTCTCCAGCTCCTCACCCCACCAACCCGCCCCAAACCCAAGACAATCAACCCTCCTCATTGTCTATTTATACCGGCGTCAGTGTCCGGGGCCGGGACCCTCGCTGACTCCCGGGCCGGGACCCTCGCCGACCCCCGAATACGATGATTGGATTTCACTGTGCCTGCGAGGTGGGGAAGGGAAGCACAAACATTAAACAACGGTATCCCCAACCTAGTGCGGGGACATTAGAAAGGGGCACCAGCCGAACTCCACCCTTGCCCTATGGGCACCAACTTGAAGAATGGGAGGTACTGGCGATGTACGTTGCATTTGCAGTCGGACCACCAGAAGCCTGATACCTGGACCAATGAGCCTCATATCCCTTTGTCTTTTGCGTGTTTGCTACTCCAGGGAGAGCATAAAGGTGGATGTGGACGTCACATCATGCAAGTTTGTGAAGGTCTGCATTTTTTGCCTTGGTTTGGAATGTTATGCACTACACCACTGTTTGGGTTCAGTTCGTGGGCTCTTTGTGTCTGTACCATGTATGCCCAGTGTATCAGTAACCTCCAGCCCATTGGGAATGATGAAATGTTCTGTGTCACCGTGTCAGGTGTGTGACATGTGTTTTGTGTCGGATGGATGCTGTGGATTGATTATGAGCACTATTTGAACAATTCTTTGAGGCTGACACTTATTTGCTGCATGATTTTTGCTCATTGTGTGGTCTATGTGGTTTGTCAGACATCCAATATGAGAAAAGGAAAGCACGTGCCCGTGGCACGTGCTCTTTGCATGTGCGTGATGCGTGTGTGCGCTTGTTGTGTTGGATAACCACACATGGACACAGGCACTAAATTCACATACCTCACCCTGCGGTTTCTTGTCAAAAAAACACTTTTTGCCGAAGGAGTTTGAAGCATGTTGTGCACTTTGTTGCATGTAAGTTGTGTAAATTCCCCTTGTGTCAGCTTTATCATGTAATATGGGTGCGGGAGCAAGGCGGTGATGCGGTGTGGCAAGAATTTGCTACTCCCGCAGCCGTGCTCCGCCGCGTGAAGCCGGAAAGTGTCCCCTCAACAACAACAAAGGACAACAAAGGATGCCACGTTGTATGTGGTACCAAGGGCAAGGGGTGGAATGGACACGCGCAATGAGAGTGTCACCACACCAACAAAAAAGGTGCAGGCACCACAGCATACTGTGCCATCGCCGCATAGGCATGGGCCGTATACGGCGACGGAGGAAAAAGGGGTGGAACATACCACACCAGAGAAATTGAGACACCAAATCATGATGGGGCACACATCGGCACATTGCTGGGAGACATGGCAACATGACATAGGATTCCAACTCAATGGAGTGTATTATAGGGACAAGCTGGCCATGCAACCCAGAAAGGTGTTGCTGGATGAGCTGTGGCAAGCGCAGCCGTGGAACGTCACGATGGGAGATGGGGTGACCATACCACGCAATGCAGGCAGAATGTTACTGCCTATAGCTGATTCCGTGCGCAGCTTGGCACCGGGGGAAACGGCAATATGGACACTACTGGCATTCACGGGTGGCAAGGAAGATGCGGTGAATGAAAGTGGGACACAGTTACCATGGACAGGCAACCAAGTGGAGCACATCAAACAAATAGATGCTGTGCTAGAACGCATCACCACGTCCCCGCCGGTAAGCATATGGGTGGTGTTCCGCACCAGGCAGGGCCCCACACAATCGCCCATGGTGTGTCTCCAGCTGGATGGTAGGCACCAAGTCAGAGTTGCACGAAAACGGGCAGCATATGTCATATATGATAAGTCTAGACATTTCTACACAGCTACGGCCAAGTTCCTCAAGGAATTGTTGCCTATACAAGGGAAGGCACCCTACCAATTCGCCATCTTGCTAAAATCCAGCTCTATGTGGACGCCACTCCTACGCATTCCGGGTGCCTTTGTGAGGAACAAAGCAGCTGTGCATGCTAGGGTCAAAGAAGAACCCACCATGATGTGGAGGATATTGCTGCCGGCACAATATCGCACCGAAAACAGTTTCTATAGGTATATGAATGACGTGGGTGATGTGGGAACTAGCACGGCAGTACGACAATCAAAACTCCCGTGGTCAGGGGTGAGGCGGGTGGCCTCGCCAGACAAGGAATCTTTCCTGTGGGAATGGACTCTCCCAGAGTCGTTTAGGTGCACCCTCCAAGAAGCATTGTACCGCACTAGGGAAGAACGCCATGAAGAGAATGGCACCGAACTGACCATGGAAACAGTGCCATACCAACACATAGAGCTCACCCACCATCAAGAGATCTATGTGGTCTTGCAAGCAAAAGCCAAGCAAGGCGAAACACTATCTCTTATTGAAGGACCCGGTGATCTGGAAACGGAGCTGGGGGTGTCATTGGTAGATGAATACGAAATACCAACTAATACGCTGCTGATCCATATACCGGACACATTCCCCCAAGGAGTACCACACGTCAGGTACCAACGACTCGTGACCATTCACCCAGGATAAGGCAGAGTTGGCACAAACTCTATGGGAAGCAGGGAAGTTGGTGCTGAAACACCTACATACTGACCAACGGGTGCGCTTTGTACATGGTCAAAGGACACGGATAGGGGTGTCAATGAGGCAAGCATACCAGTATTGGGCGACAATGAGATATGGATGGACGCGCCAATTGGAACACCGGAGAGCTCCATCCGATGACATGCGGCGCTATTTGGGTCATTCACCACAGTGGATCATCTACCAATGCTAGGTGGCAAGGAGAGAACAGGTTACAAGATTCAATACGGAAACAATGATAGTGCGGTAGTGGCACATGGGCTCACACTGGAGTCGGGACTAGGTGAAATACATGTCACGGGGAGAGAACAACCAACAGAGCTCGCACACATGAAGCAGTCAATAAAGCTCCCCGAAGGCATGGAAGATGAACACGACGAAGATTGGTGGAGATTTGAGATTGGCCGCCTGATGGGTGCCGAAAAGGCAACAGAACAGGAAGATAACAGGCTGTCGGCGGCCAACCTGTCGAGGTTGATGGATGAACAGGGCAGACATGCTGCAATGACAGAGGATAGAAGCACCCGGCACGCCGTACCACACAGCAGGTACATGTGACGGGGCAGTAGGCATCACCCTGCTAGTGGGGATGATGTTGGTGGGCATATGGTGTGCTACACGCCTCTACCAACACCAACGACAGTGCGCTAGGCGCACAACGCCCAGCACACCGCGAATCTATAGATGGACGTATCCACCCATGTGGATGTATTTTATAACTGTCCTCCTTGTGGTCGGAGTGAAGGAACCCATTCAAACTACACCACAAGGAATGCAAGGATGTACAGTAAATCGAAAACAAGTACGAAATAGAAAGATAGTGAAAACAACCAAGGTTCACCCATGGAATATAAAGCGAATGCCTTGGTGGTACCATATGATGAGAATCGTGTGCATTGTGTCGTTGACTGCAGGTGACTACGATGTGACACACCACACGGGGGTGGCTAGGCAGCACATATGGTCCAGGGGTGCAGTACCCAAAGGTGACTTACGAATGCGGTGGAACATACAACGGCGCCTCATCACGTTGAGCAACGCCGTGGCATATGGTCAGAAAACATGGAACGATAGTCAATGGAAAATAATGATGGCCCATGATGTCCACCCCAACCCAGGGCCACCAGCGGCGCCCCCACCGGATGAATTAACATACATGACGCTGAATGTAGGAGGGCCCCACATATCCAAAAAGAGATGGGCGGGGTTGCTGACCGAAATAGAACAACAACAACCAGTGTGTGTAGGATTGCAAGAGGTGCTGTTTAGGAGTGGTAGCAACCACATGGCACTAACGTCGCAACTACTGCACACATATGTGCCCATGTACCACAGAACACAGACGGCAGACGTAATGATGCTCATACACAACCGTATATCCCCGTATGTAACAATGCTGCCATCCCGTACCCCACATGCCATGGCCGTGAGGGTGGAGTTACCGGGTAGACTACCGTTTACTGCCATCAACCATCACGGCAGATTCACCAAACAGGATAGGGTAATCATGGATGAGTGGTTTAAGACAATCCCAGAAGTCGGTGTGTTCATGGGGGACTTGAATGACACAGTGTGGCCATCAACACGAGGAATGAAGAGGTGGTGGCATCGTGCACTCCAAGATGGGGATCTCATCGACCCTGTATATGCACTGCACCCGCAATCACATGTGCCCAATGTCGCCACGAGAAAAGGCAAGCGGTTGGATGCTATCTCGTGTTCCCCACTTTTCTGGGGTGTATGCCAGCCCACGGGGTACCAGGTGCGGACTATGGCCTCGGGAGGGGATCATGATGCAATGATCATGCACACCACAAACCCGTCATACACATCAGCTGCAACAGCGCCTGTCCAAGGGTCCGCATGTGGTCACGAGGAAAGTTTCAGGCATTTCACAGGCACATGTCCAGGTGGGCAGAGCAGGTAGAAGCGCAAGAAGGAACCGTGAAAAGACAAGAACAAATATTCGCAGAAATGAGCCGGTTTGTGGAGCGGCAGGCAACGCCACCGAAAGTAATGGATCCTAATGAACAAAGACTCGAACAGGCCTGGGAAAGCTCACCCCAATCCCATAGGGCAGCCAAGCACTGGTGTGAATATCAAGCACTAAAGCGGCTCAGGATGGCAAACAAAGGACTGCGACAGTTCCGGAAAGCAGCAATACATACGGGATCCAAGTTTTTTAGCGAATCAAAACTGTGGTTACTTACGCCGTTTCGCATGGCGCAACGGCAGCCAGAGGAGCAGCTTGCACGGAAACTTTTGCCCAAATTTGCCGGGAATCCGCCATGGGACCCCGAACAATGTAAGGAGATACTACACAAGGTACTGACCCAAAAAAAGGGCTTCCAAACAGCTCCACCATCATGGGAAACCTTCCAGAAGGTAGTCAAGCAGCCCCAGAAAAAAGCAGCAGGACCAGACCAAGTGGCGCCACACCTTGTGTCATGGCTTCCCCTGGACCTGTAGTGGGAAGTGTACCAAGCGGTGCTAGAGGTATGGGTCACGGGAGAAAGAGAGCAACACTGGTTGGAGGGAAGGATAACACTATTGTATAAAAAGGGGGACCCTTCCCAAGCAGCAAACTACAGACCCATAGCGGCGTCAGGGGCCATGTATTTGATACTGGCACGATTGCTGCTGGGTGCTCTGAAGGACCCAATAGAACAATCACTATCGGCACGCCAAGCGGGCGGAAAAAAGGGGAAAACGCCGGCACAACATGCATTGGCAATGTTGACCAGGCTGCATGCGAAGGACAATGAGGAGGCTTATGTTTGCCTAATTGATATAGCCAAAGCCTACCCGAGCATGCCGCACCCGGCCATAACGTATGCCTTGCAGGCAATTGGGACAACAACACCTTATAGAAATGATAAGGGACATCTACCACAAAAGCACGTTGCAGTATGGGTCATTGGTGTGCCCATTAGAGCGGGGAGTGAAAGAAGGCTGCCCACTCTCGCCGTCACTGTTTGTGCTAGTGTACGAGGCCTTTCATCACACGTTGGCGGCAAAATTTCCAGAATTGGAAGTATACGTGTATATGGATGATATTGCCATTGTGGCGAACAATCTCACCCAGTTGAAGGCGGCCATGAATAGGATCTCAGAACTGTCGCAAATCCTGGGGTTCCAAGTTAACCCAGGGAAGACAGAACTGTACCACTGGGCGACAAAACCACACAATGCAAGAGTGATATGGAATGGACAACACATAAAGGCAGGATCGCCCGTGTTCAGCTACCTAGGTCATATGATTGCACATCCTGCGCATGTGTCGCTAGCGCGCTCCCAGATACTGGCGGAAGTAAAGAGTGATCTGAACAGGTATAAGCAGCTGCTGTTGAACGCCTTTGAAAGGGTACAATTGGTGAACTCCGTCTTGATTCCCAGGTGGCTGTACCATGCCGTGTTTGTACCCCATGATCGCATGTTCCACAAGATAGATCAAAGGGTACGTGATTTTGTGACGGCGGCAAAAGGCGTGGAACCCAAGTACAACGCAAGCCATGTCGCCGCATCCCAAAAGCATGGAGGGCTAGGGCTGCACCAAATCTACTGGGCCTACATAGACGGTATATCACCATAATGCAACGCACTCTGGGAGACAGAGACCATCCCATTACCAAAGCAGCCAGCCGACCTGTGCACCACACCATGGCACCACTCAGAGACTATGTCCACATGGTGGAGCAAATGGGAGGAACAGTACCAATTCAAATGGATGATAGGCAACGCCCGCAAGGGGGACCGGATCTGTTCGATGAAGAGGATTCAGAGGATGGCGATATGCTCAAGGCCCAAGAGAGGGTGGTAGGCCTAATGGAATATAGGGCGCAGTACCACTGCACTGCACACCCGCCGGACGTAGACGACACGGGCACACTCCCAACACGTTTTAGACAAGTCACGATAGGCGGCATGGTGTGTTACACCAATGGAAAGGACAAAACCGATACCACATGGTACAGTGATGGCAGTAAGCGGAACAATAGGGCGGGAGTAGGAATCAAATGTGGCCCATTGGAGATAATTGCCAGAGTGACGGGTCCGCAGACATCATATGGGGCCGAACTGCAAGGGGCGGCTATTGTGAGTTTTTTGGCAGATCAGGAAGATGAGTTGGTCATAGACAACAAAGCAGTAGTGGATTATGGGGCAGTAACACCACATAGGGAATGCTCGGACGTAGACCTGCGGCAAATAATACAAACACACCAAGGGGCCAAGCAGCTGCAATGAAGATGGATCCCAAGCCACAGGGTGATCAAACGATACAACACGGACCGGGAAAAGAAAGACATCAAGCACAATGATGTCGTGGACAGACTGGCAAAGTCGGCGGCAAAACTTTCCTTGCCGGAAGCGCCACTGGGGACAGTGGACAGCATCACCATATGTAATGGAGTCACACCTACACCGGCCAAGAAGTGGATCATCGAATACCAGAACGAGGTGAAATGGAGAGGGACCCATTGGATGAGCTGGCTTCCGCTACGAGGATCACGAAGAATGACATGGATCACATGGCTGTGGGGCAACGTCTGCTGGCAAGGGACAGGGGCACCATGGGAGCGGGGCAAGGAAAAATGCCCCTTGTGCGGGTGCATCCATGGAACCACAGTGCATAATCGACTCATCCAGTGCCCAGTGTGGGAACCAGAGTTCAAAAAGATGTGGACGACTAGCTGGGGAGATTGGGCCGCGCAAATGGAGGATTGGTACAATGACGCGACTCCAGAGGACAAGCACCTCATCAATAAATTGCAGATCCCGGAAAGCCTGATTGAGGCATTGCAGCCTGGTCAGAAGCGTGAACTCCGGCGCAAAGTGGCGGAGCACCAATACCTGGCAACGATAGGAATGACACAACTCAGGGGCACACTTCACATGATGCTAAAGGACCCGGCGTGGGTGGAAGGAAACGCAGGAACGGCATGGTATGGGGCGCTGCGGGCACGAAAGGTGAGCCCAAATGCCACAGAAAAGAACCTTAGAGAACAAGTGCACTATCGATCGAAAAAGCGCACAACCCGGGTAGTAAAAGCAGACCAACATCATAAGGACGCCACAGCCCCATTGCGTCAAGTGTACAGCAAAGTAAAGGTGTATGTGGTAGGAGACGTAACAAGAATCAGGAAAAGACAGCTGCTGGACATACTGGGGTCCTCCATAATGCAGACCACAGGAGTAGACGATCTGCGCGAACAGATATGTCAAATACTACAGCCGCGCTGGTCCATACTGTATGGACCAGGAAACCACATGCCAATAGGAGGATATAAGATCACCAAGGCCACCATAGAAGGGGTAGAGGCGGATGCCAAAACAGCCTTAGCTATGCGTTACAAGGTAGGGGTCGCCATGCACAACATGGCCAGGTGGTTGCAGTACACCCTGAAGTGGAGAGATTACTACCACCAGCAGAAAAAGAAAATGTACCATCAAGATTCCAAAGGGATAGTGCAACAAGTGTTTTGCAAATGGTATAGACAAGGGCAGGTGCACATGCGACACTACAATACCCAAAATGTGATGTCACCGCAACCGGCATGGGATGCATGGGAGGAGCAGGCAAGGCAACTCTAAAGTCAGTCTACCAAAAAGATAATGGAATGCACTTACCGGAGGGTGAAGGACGAGGTCCGACGGTACAGTCGAAAGCTGTTAGCACGACACGAGTGGGCTGTAGCCATACTGCATGCAGAGGCGATCAACGCCAGCCGCAAAGGACGCCCTAGGGATGGCAATGAATCTGGTATTGACGGCAGCAGCATGCACAAACGGCGTAGGACAGAGTAGGACAGTATGTCGCAAGAGAGAGGAGGAAAAAAGCACACAGTGAACGAGAACAGGAGTTTGCAGGGAGGAAGCACCTTGGAAGGAAAGATGAATCTGTGGGTCTCAGCAATACAGGCGACTACGTGAGCTTCACTATCAACATAAGGCCGTTAGGCGTGGCACTGCGTAGTGCATATGCAAGGGGTAGACCAAGCAGGTAGTGAACAGAGACAACTCCCCACGTAAAGCTGGAACACATGCCAAATGTGGAGCACTCGTTTGTACTATATGCCCTACTTCTTGAACCAGGCGGTTGCCTTAGAGCTCACATTCCACTCTTTGAACTTGTTGAGCCCGAGAAAAAAAAAGTGTCCCCTCAACTTTGTAGCAAGTGCAGATTGAGCGTCCGCCCAAGAATTCAAAGCCCTGCAACGGTTTTGAGTTCTCCTTTCAAACCCCCACCGGAGCTGCAGCTGCAAAACCCCGCCCGTGAACTTGTCCCCCCTCGTGTCGAGGCTCGTGCATTCCGCACTTCATGGCAGTTCATGGCCCTTGGCCTAAGTTTGAACTTGGAGTATTGCATTGTGAAGCATGCCGTGTTTACCCCCAGCTTGGAGCCCCGCTTGAGTGGATTGCAAAAATTAAGAAATGCAAATGGGACAAGATTGGCAAACATAAGAATTCTGGGACCCATGCTTTCTCTTTGGCTCTCTGGCAATGTGGCGGTAAGGTGCGGAACGTGACTCACACTCCGCCGCTTCAAACAAGGCAAGCCATAAGGGCTCGCTTTCGCCTTGTATACCGTCCTGTGAAACGCTCTCGCAGCGATCGTTCTACGAAAAAAGAGGAGATGTTGTGCGTCCGATACCCCTACCCGAACATGTAGTGACGCATTTCACTCAAGGCATTGGAGGGGGGGGGGGGTGCAAAGTCGATTTTTGAGAGCCTACACGGCGGCATTTGAGCGAGCCGCCATTCCTTTGGAGGTTTGTATACGCCGCTTGGCTTGGCTTTGCACTAATGGTGCAAATGTTATGTTGGGAACAACCGCCGGTCTAGTTGGTCTCCTTCGTGTGCTGCAGCAGGAAGTAGCGGGCCACGCATACTTTGTAGCCACACATGCCAACTGCCATCCGGCACATTTGGCATTCAAGGATGCATTGAAGGAGGGGCAGTGCGGGTGGAAAAAAAAACGGGACAAAGCCCCTGCAAAAGATTCGACAAACCTGCACAAGGACCCAAAAAAAAAATCACTTCCGGACAGATTGGTTGACCAGCTGGGGGCCTTTCTATAAATTATGTATGAAGCCCCACCCTAAAAAAAACAGTGGCCAAACAAGAAGGAGTAAAAAAACCAAAAGACTCCAAGGTCAACCAAGCGCCATGTGTCCATCCTCCTTTCTTGACCCTCGCCCAACAACTCTTAGCCCTTTCCCTTTTTTTGAATGCACCAATTTTTCAATTGGCCAATTAGTAGTGTTTTGTAAGGGTAGCACAAAAGTTTAACCACAGCCTAGGTCCATGGTGCATTTCCCAAACCCCATAGACCCCCCCCCCCCCCGCGCCAGTGCACGGGCAACCCCACCGGGAAAAAACCCAAGCTGCCGATACATACAAGTATGTGCACACATTTCTTTCTTTTTTAATGCAAACATCAAACCAATCATTCAAACGGTGGGAAAACGCCACTCCGAGTCACAAGGCCGAAGCGACCAATCTTCAATCACGGAATTGTTGTGTTTTAAGCTTTTGGGATTGGTTGAGGCGTTGAGTGACACCGTCCTTTTTGTGAATTTGCACCACTTCTTAGGAGTTTACGCCATTTTCTGCGGAATCTACGGCGTTTTGGGGGAAAAATTTAGACCCGTTTCCGGGATTTTGGGGCGGGGGGCCGAAAAGCCCCATAAATTACCGGCCTGCCACGCTCTCAACTCGTCAGCTTGTTTTTGCTAGCGTAGCAGAGAGGTACCTAGGCTAGATGCAAGCCTCTCTATATCGATATATCTCTAAATCTCTTGAGGGCTTGACCATGGCTAAGGCGCTTGTGCGCCACAACATTTAGCGGAAATGCGCACACGGAGGGGGGGCTACCTATTCCAGCTTCCCAAGATTGGAAACCAAGGCGTCCATGATTGCACACCTGCTTTGCTTTAACAAGCCGTACCGCACGCGGCCGTTCGGGTTTAGTTTACCGTTGGTCGAAGATTTGGCCTTCTTGATTCAAATTCATACTATGTAGCTGCTGCACATGGCTTTGGGCGCGGACTACTTTTCTTATTTCAATGATCCTTTTGGTCGTGAATTAGACGAACTGCGAGTACGTGCGGACTCTAGGTGAACTAGTGGCTTGCCACATTGACCTCACGAAAGGTCTGGTTCCTGACTTTGCCACACCATTTGCAGGGTGCCTTTAGGGTGATGATAGAATGGGAGACTTACGCCTTCCCATGTCTCCCCTTTGGCCGGTAATTCTGATCTTTCAAACGGTTTTAGGTTACATTTTGGCGACGGTTGACCTGCCGTCTATCACATCACGCAGTACCTAGATGATTTGCTGGTGGTGGGGTATGGCAGGGATTGTGTTTTAGAAGCAACTCAAAAGTTGCGTGATGCCCTCGGTGTGGCTGGCGTGCGGCGGCGGTTATTATTACCATCAAGAGCGTGCTTGAGCCTGTGCCTGAGATTCTTCGGCTTGGGAAATTTCTATTTTTTTTTGGGCCCCAAGGTGGGGGTGTTCACCAAGGGCTAGGGTTGGACAGCTCTAGTGGGCCTTTGGCTACGTGCCTTTGGCTTGCCCCAAATCAGAAAACATGCGCAGCGCATATTAGGTCGGTACGTCTTGGTGCACCGCCCTACATCAGGTTATGCACGGTTTGTTAGTGTTTGGTGGGCCCATTGCTAATGGGGTGACAACTGCGTCCAAACTGCCCCACGGCTCTCTTTCCTAGCCTTCTACACTGTTTGGTCATATCCCTCAAAGGTTGCACCCCCTAGCCCTTGCTTCCCGTAATGCGGGGATCCTCCTCGTTGATGTGGCCTTCGTTGTGGATCTGTTTAAAGTGGGCATTTGGGTCCTTATTCAGGGGCGGAGTCATTGATTGTTCCTGCTTTATATTGGCACAACAAGAAGCTGAGTTAGAGGCTTTGGTGAAAGGGGTCTGCATGTGTGTAAATATAGGCTGGCTATTGTGGCGTTTGATAGGTGATAATCCATTTGCGTTGGCCCACGTGCCGTCCTTAAGGGCTAGCACAAGCGTGAAGTGCCAAAACTGCCACTTGCGCAGACTGTTTTATATGCTGCCACGCCTGATTGGGATGGTGTAGCTTGAGTTTGTCTCATGGGACTTGATCCCTGCAAATTGCCGTTCCTGAATCAATCCCCAATTGGGCCTGTCAACATTCTAATGACCATATTCAAGCCTTGGGCGACAATGTGCCAACTCATGTTTGGGTCTTGGGTTTTCCTAAGGGCCGCAAAGGTGCAGTGGCGAACTTTGAGTGTGCCGCTCTGGGATCGGTAAGTGCATGGGTATAAGAGTTGTTGTATCGACGTGTGTCTAGATGAATCTACATGGCAATGAACCAAAGCGACCACGCGAAGGATTGTAATATGGTTGTAGAATCACTAGTTGAGCCTCGTCTTAACTTTTGTTTGCATCTCCACTTAGGCAGTTTTTGTGTCTTTGTTTTTTTTTGTTTCATAAGTTCCATGGACGTGCATGATATGCACGTCTATGTGCAGGGGTCACCGGGACTCGTCTGGTGCTCTGCATGCATGTTCCGCACTTTCTAACCATTTTCCCCTTTTGCCATTGTCTGCCCTTTGGTGTGGGGTGTGGCACTGCGGCTTGCCTGCACTGCAAGTTCGTTACCGCCTGTGGTTAATGAGGGTTTTCTTTTCTTGGTGAGCACGCAGCTCGGTTTGGCCTCTGGCTGTTCGGCTGTCGAGGCCGGGCGGGCATGCGGTCCTGTGGCCTTTGTTTCCTGTGTCTGTCGGTTGTCACAAATTCCCTGTTTCTTGCTGCTTTGGGTCACGTGGCCCCCTCTCATGTGCATAGGGTTCAGTTTCACTGGCCCTCCTGTTTACTAGCTCAGTTCTTGTCCCGCTTGCGGTGAATGTGGGCACCGGGATCGTCTCGTATTGCGACCTTGGACAAGGCTTTCGCTGCTGGGGGGGGGGGGGGTTGTGTCGTTGTGCCTGGTGCGGAGGTAGGGCACCTCTGCAGGGGTCGTGCCCCCCGGCAGGGCAAGCCCGGGCGGAGAATGAATTCCCAAGTTCTGTTGTAGTGTTCTTGTGCTCTGCTTTTGCAAACACTAGTTGAGCCTCGTCTCAACTTTTGTTTGCGTCACCACTTGGGCAGTTTTTCTCTCTTTGCCCTCCCGCCCGCCCCCTTCATCTGGGTGAAGGCCTTGGCGTGCATTGCTTCGTTCCCGGAGCCCATCTTGTACCATCTTTGAAACCGGTCACGCCCGTGGGTTCAAAGCGCCGACTCAACCGTGTTGCGGCCTGCATTGCAGTGTCCAGTGTATTGGGTCAGTGTGTAGGTGGGGTCCTGTGAAGCGGAGTGGAATGATAGCACACCCGTCCATACTATCACCGGCACGGCCGGTCCTTGGAGACACCGTGACTCTGCCGTCCCAAGTTCTGTTGTAGTATTCTTGTGCTCCGCTTTTGCAAACGTGAGTTTTGCTGTGTGCATGAAACCACCGCTTACGATAGGTAAACAAGTGTTTCATACCATGCAAACGTTGTTTTCCCATGTTCAGAATTATTTTTAAGTTTTGGCTAAGCCCCCCCCCCTCCAGTGCAGTGCAAACGGGTTTTCTTCGCCACAGAAGTATCCTCCAGCATGTCTATGGGTCACGGGCTCTCTGGGATGGCTTACGTGAAGCAGCGGCGTTATCAGTGGACTTCAGAAATGCGTTCCCCACGATGTCTCACGAGATGGTGTCGGCGACATTGGGTCTCATGTGCATACCGTTCCTGTACATCCGACCGATACTGCATCTTTTACGTGCACCGTATCTGTACTCGGTTGATAAGGGATACGTTCCAGGGGTCTCTACCACCATCCGCGTGCAGGCACGCGCCAGGGAGACCCACTCTCCCCGGCACTGTTCTCCCTGGTGGCGTCCTTTGTGATTTTCCCGCTACAAGACCTGGGTCCAAGACTGACTATCATGATGTATGTGGATGACCTCATCATCTTCTTGGACGGACGGGCCAACCCGCAGCTGCTGGGGAAGGTATGGGAAGTGGTGTCGTGCTTTGGACAGTTTTCTGGGCTGAAGGTCAACCTGAATAAAACGGCGGCGATAGTTCGCAACTGTGGGGGAATGGAATGGGCGAAGTGCTTTCGGGACATTGGGGTGGACGTCAAAAACTTCCTCAAGTATCTGGGTGTACGCTTGGGGAATATACGGCACCACCAGGATTACCAGGGATGGGAGCTGACAATAGAACAGGCTTTTGCACCAGCACTGCAAGAGGCCTTTCGTCGCGCACGGGTGGTATCCACACTGCAGTTGACGATGGACGAACGTGCCTTCATGCTGACATCATGGATCCTACCAGTTGTGGCCTGGGTATCCAAGGCATACTATGCCCCAGTCCCAGTGATCAGGCAGCTGAAGCTGGTGTACCACGTGACCATGGGCACCAACAGTTGGGGAATCACTCTGCCAATCCTCTCACGGCCACGGACGCAAGGGGGACTGGCGCTGCCGGAGCTACAGCTGTTTCTCATGCACCAGGCAGCGGCTCCGTTCGTCAGCCTCTTGGTAGAGCCTCACAAGTATCCCAACAAGGCAGTGGAGACCTTCTATGCATGGGCAACAACCATCGGGTTCACACCGTCCAAAGACAACCTCCCATATATCCAGCTGGGCATGGTCCGGACGGCGGAGCTGACGTTCTTGGGATGGTCGGCAAAGGCACACTCGTATATCCAACGGGTGGCCCCACAGGTGGCCCCCCCGGCAAACCGGGACCAGCTGCCACTGTGGCACTCTGTGTACTTCCGAAACGAGTTCAACTGCTCCTACTACAACATGAAAATGATCCGGCAGGGAGTGCTGACGTGGGGTCAATTGCAATCCTTGGAAGACGTGAGGCTGTTGAATGCTGTGCCTCGAACGTGGAAAGGGGCGTACAATCATGGGGGACGACTCCTCAATAAAGTCCCGTCACAAGGGGGGTTTGATACCCCCGCAGTCCACGCCCAAAACTGGACCAGGGCATGGCTGCTCTAGTTCTACGCCTCTCAGCCGGGGGTCCGCGACCCACAAACACCGGAGGTATGGGAGCAATGGGCACAAGCACGGCTAGCGCCGAGGATACGGGATCTTGCGCAAAAAGTGCCGTGGCACAAACTGACCGTGCATGCAAGAGTCTACAAGAGGCCGGGCACGGACAAGTGCCCGGTGTGCTCTCAAAAGGAGACGGTCAAGCACGCGATGGTCGAGTGCCCCATGTTTGAAGCGGCGGCGGCGGTGATACAGCACTACTATGGCCTGGTGGAAACTGGGAAAGGGAAGTCTGCAGTCCGAGACATGATGGAATCCGACCACCAGGAGTGGTTGCTGAACACGAATCAAGGCTGGGCGATGTGGTCGGCAAGAAGTGCCCACTGGCGATACCGATGCGAAGTCAAAGCAGGAGCATCACCAGTGTTCACATCGTACCTAACAACCTGGCTCAGGGAGCTGTGTGAATGGGTGGGGTTTTACTCAGGAGAGCGAAGAGAGCAGTGGAGAGGCTTCCAGCAGTCACTAGAGCAACTTCGAGATACCGGAGTGCAGCCGCGACAAGGGGAAGTACGAGTAAATGGGGGATTGAGTGCATGGTGGCAAACACACACGGAGTGCTTCACGCAAGAGCGCACAGCCGATAAACACAGTTGGCACAGGGAAACAGAATCACGCCCGAAGCGCCCGAGGCAGGCAGGCCCGGGAGTGCTACAAGGAGTGCAAGACCTGATTGCAGAACTGGTTGCAAAGGGTTACAAGATTGTGTACACGGACGGGTCATCAAAAAGACTGGGCCACAAGGACATGCGCAGGGCCGGTGGCTTTGGCGTATTCGCAGCGGAAGATGAGCAAGGGCCTGAGGTGCGTTTCTGCGGCTACGTACCGATACGCCACAGGCAAACAAATAACGGGGCGGAGCTTTGGGCAGCACTGGAAGCCCTACAGGGGTTCTGGGTGCCAAAACTGGCAATCCTCACCGACTCACAGTACCTGCAACTGGGAGCAACTGGCCCAACACTGGAAGTCAAAGGGATGGACAACCACGTCTGGTAAGCTGCGGGTCCACGTTCCTGTCTGGGAAATGCTGCTCCAGGAAATGGCGACGCCAGGACGAGAAGTGAGGTGGGAGTATGTCCCAGCACATGTCAACGTGCAGGGGAATGAGGTGGCAAATGGATTGGCGATGGAAGGCATGTGCTCGAGCCCGCTGTGGTCTCACCATGTTGCACAACAATCATCATCAGGGTCAGAATCCACGGTAGGGTTGAGGGGAGGATCAGGATCCGAATCGGAGGACACCAAAGCACTCTGGTCATCCCTGGGTATGGTACCCATGGATAGCGATGAGCTGACAGGGGAAGCATCCGGGGAACCAGCACCACGTGGAATGGGTCCATACACCTCGAGCAGTTCGGAAAGTGAGGACATCAGGACAGGACACACACACCAGGGAGGTTTGTTGAATGAACTGTCTGCAACGGAAACTCTGTCACTGTCCTTCAGCACAGATGTGAGCGACACCAGGCGGCAGCGTAAGAGGCGAAAGCTCAGGAAAAGCAGGAACCCAGGACAGGGTCGATAACCACAGAGCCTGCAACCACTGCATTCTGGTGCAGATATCTCACAGCTTTCAAGCCCAACAATGCCTGCATGTCTGAAACCTGCGTTCTGACGCAGAGCTTTTCGTCACGAGAGCCGTGTCCTGTCGCGGCGAGCAGCAACACACATCTGTGACAACAAAGCGGCTGAACCCCGGCACACACCCCGCGTCCTGTCGCGGCAGAGCTTCCAGGCATCATGCCGCCGGGAAGGACATGGAAGGAGCAGGGACCACGTCAGCAACGGCATGGCCCTTACACACAAATCCAGCCAACCCCAAAGAAGGTCAAGCCACAACCAGAACGCCAGCGTTTCAAGGTGCAAGCACTGAGCCGGCTGGACGCCATTGCGAACGAAGGACTGAGGGCAGTCGATGCAGAGCTGGCCACAATGGCCTGGGCCCGCAATCAGCAGATCTGGCTCCGACTGGACCAACCACACAGCACCAGGATGCACTGTGAGATTGTGGACAATCATGGGGAACCATTGCTGATGAGCAACCAAGAGCTCTACTCGGTGATGGTCCAAATCAACTGGACTCTGAAGGCTCAGGCTCTGACGAACATGCAGGTCCAGTGGCGACCCAAAAGTGCAGGCAAGTGGCATCCGTTCCAGTGGGAGGCGATCCTCCACTGTCCGACGGCAGAGGGACACAGGGCGGTGCCCTCCTCTGTGAGCAGAACTGAAGACTGCATGCATGTGTGGCTGGCGGGCCGAGCTGACCTCTTAAGGCTGTTCCAGAGAACGCTCTTCAGGCAGGCGGACCCGGTACCCGGGGACGCTGTGCGGTTCCTCTACACGCTGCTGAGCACACCCCCATGCGAAAGGCGATATGCCTGACAGGGGATGACACGCAGGGGGGAGTAGGACAGATCGGAGCAAGTGATGCGGACAACAACTCGTCGTAGCTCAGTGGGTATACCGCACCTCTACTGTCCTGTAGAGGAGGGTTCGAACCCCGAGGGGGATAGAGACCCACTGAACGTCCCGAAAACCCCTTTTATGCGGGAGAGAGAGAGAGTGGGGCACAAAGGGAGGTGGAAGGAGAGAGAGAGAGAGAGAGAGGGCAGGAGAGAGAGAGAGAGGGAGCAGGAGAGAGGCACACAGAGCAAGAGTCGGGGGCTAACCGGCGCTGAGGGAGGGTGGTGGGTTCGAGCTGACCAGGGGTATGGGAAGCCATGGCAGCACAGAGCAGTTTAATGGTGAAACAACGGGGCGCCATTGCGCCCCCGGAGCACGGGCGTGACACGTCGTTACGTGTCGAAAAGCCCGAGCATGACAGGAGCAACGAGAGTGGGCCCATGTGAGGGTGTTGGGTGCGAGTAGACAAGGATGTGTGGGCGGCCAGTGCACGCATGGTGTGGTACTGAAAAGAAATGCGCCACAGTACAGCAATGATCTGTTGAATTGTCCAGCAACCAAAACTTTTGGAGCAGCGTGGAGACGCCTTTACGCCACCAAAGGCGCCTTTGCGCCCCCGAAGTTCGTGTATGACACGTCCTCACGTGCCAGAGAGCGAGAGCAAGACAGGGGCAGCAAGAGCACGACCTGCAGGGCAAGGGTTAGAGACTAACCGGCACTGTGGGAGGGTGGTGGGTGCGAGCTGACCTCAGTGTACAGATGACCAAGGTCAAAGCACAGTCAGCAACCACCTGGTGTGGTACAGAACTGGTCTGCGCTGCAGTGCAGCGAGAAAAACACTGAACTATGTGGTTATGACCATGCGCCTGTGACACGGGGGCGTATGCGAGCCCATCCGTTGCCTCATGGCCAGTGCAGTGCAGCAAGGCACAACAATGTACTGTGAATCATGGCTATGGCCATATGCCTGTGCCACCGGGGTATATGCGAGCTCAGTATCCATTGCTCATGCCCCCCCCCCCCCCCCACCAGTGGAAGGTGGGTCCCTCCCGCCCACCCAACGTACAATCGTGTTGCTATGGCTTTTGAAGCCTTTGCAGTGGGAACCACCCAGCTGACTATAATATGCTTGCCGAATCCTGTCTTTTGCTCTGTGCATTAAACCATGGTAACCCTTCCCAACAGCCAATCAGAGTACCTGCATAGTGTGAAAGCGTGCCAACGGCAAACCTCTGCAACCCTACAAACATTTGTAGACCAAAGAAAATGGAGCAAATCAAGTTTCAGGCTTGTGGCACCGTGGCTTCAAAGTAAACAACAGTCCCCACTTCACCAGAGGGTACCAGAACCTTTTCATCCACCGGGGTTGCATTTGTCATACAATGGAGCCAAAGGCAGGCAGAACATCTTCTAAGACCCGTAACTGGGGTATGGTGTTTGGCACCATGAAGCTTTGGTTGCAATATGGGGGTTCGAAAACCTGTTCAGGGTGCAGTGGAATGTTCGCAAAGTGACACAACCAAAACATGCTCAGAGGCCAATACGTGCCGCCAAAGGCAAACAAACCGACACCATGGCCTCGTGCCACCCCCCCTCCCCCGGGTGGGGGAGGTAGTCTCGCTCTTCTTCAAGCACACAGACCTGCCATAGGCCCTCGCTTCTCCTGCAGTTTGCCTGTGTTTGGACAAGGGGGTAACAATTGTTTTGTGGGGTTGTACCCAAGCCAGACAACAGCCCACAACATGTATGCAATCTTGAGGAGGCTTCCTGCCTCAACTGCCGGAAGTAAGTCATTGCCCAAGTGAGGCTGGCGACCATCGCTGCCTTGTGGCCTAGCGCAAATGGGGGACCAATGTCAAATTGGGTGGTGCTCGTGGGTTGTGTGTCAGTACCCTCTCCATTTTCCAGGAGTTTGCTGGTCGTGTCTGCCTGCCGGATGTGTTTGGACCAAAGCAAAGCGCCAGAGCAGGTCCCATTCACACCCTCAGATGCATCGACTTCTGATGACGAGTACTCCTCCGATGACTGGGGGCACTGTCTCACACAAACGATTCCCCAGCGCCAGAGCGAGAGCTGGTGGACGAGCCACCCCCTGAACAAAGTCCCTTGTCTTGCAGTGCGCCTGCTGTGGGAGATCATGGGGGGTGCCGCTTGGATTGTGCGGGCAGCACGGCTGATGGCCTTCGCTGTGGCGCTGTGGCCGGGATGGTGCAGGTGCATTAAGATTTACCTCTTGAGCCCCAACATCATCAAGAACGTAAAATACGGCCCCAACGGGCGCAATTACCTGGATGTGTACCTGCCCCGGGACGTTGAGGAGGGCCAAAAGGCGCCAGTAGTCGTGCTCCTGACAGGGGGTGCATGGATGATTGGGTACAAGGCCTGGTGCTTCCAGGTTGGCCGCGCCCTGGCCCGCTTTGGGTACCTTGTGGTGACCCCTGACTACCGCAACTATCCGCAGGCAACAGTGGAAGGCATGGTCCTGGACGTACACACCGCCATGAACTGGGTTTTCAATAATATCCACAAGTGTGCGGCCGTCCCCTGTGATGTCTTAGTGTCGGGCTATCAGTGTTGTGAGTGTCAGCTGTGATACACAAGTTAGGTGGTTGTCAGCTGTGGTGTGTGAGTGTGGTGGTGAACTGGAGCAGCAGCAGCAGCAGCAGCAGCAGCAGCATCAGCTATGATAGATGGGTTTGGTAGATGGTGTGTTGTATGTCAGCCGGAATCCCATATTTCCGCACTTTTTAGGACCGTTTCCAATGATAAGAATGATATGTGGTTGTAGCTTTGTGCAGGGTGTAGGATTGGTCAACGTGGGTGTCACAGTGTAGGTGTAGGTGCGATTCCATGTTCTCTTGCATTGTGGTGTTTATGCCGGGCTGTTGCGCCCCATTTTGTGGTCTGAGGGGTAGGTTTGGGTTATGTCTGCAGTGTGTGTTCCGTGCTATGTGTGGGTAAACATACCCTTGTCCGAACACCAGGACCCGTGTTGTTGCACTTTTACTGAACCTGTAGTAGCGCAACGGGAGGTGGGGGGGTCATTGTTGAGACATTTTTGAGACAGTTTTGGCCCAAAAACAGTCATCAGTGGTGCTCAATGGGGTTGCACTAGGCATAAAAGTGGTGGCAAAGGGCTGTTTCATCATTTGGATGGATTTCAATGCACAGGAAACCCAAAATATGGCACACATACTCAAAATGGTTTCAAAATGGTGAGTTTTTGGAGGTTGCCATCTCACTTTGCTGCCTCCGTAGCCGGTAGCCATGGTTGAGTTTTCTCCTCAAACTTTGTGGGATTCAACTTCGTCTATCAAAGTACACCGCCGTCCCAGACTGGCACCCATTGTATGCACGGTGCCAGTACTCCCACGGCGACAGCCTGGGAGATTCTTTCGATCTGTCGCCTACACACCCTCCTGCAATGTGCAGTGTTTTGATTCAATGGCCACTTTTGAGTTGGCCACCGATCGGAATTTTGTTTTCTTGGAAGCTGTTTGTTGATCAGCAACAGAGGTGCATCCACCACGGCCACTTAACTCAATTTCGGCTATGGGCATGTGCCTTAAACCAAAAAAAGTTGTGTACATCTCTTTGGTCAAAATCCTCTTGTCCAAACAGGAAGGTTAACACCAAACGATAAATAGGCACATGTTTTTCTGTTTCTTTCACTTTTGGGAGGGATTGAGCTGCTTGTGAAGCTGATTCTTGTTGTTGTTTTGTTTATTGAAAGCCCAGACCTCAAAGAAGATTGAAATTTCATCGTTTTGTGTCGTTTTTTTACCGCGCAAACCTGATTTTTTTTAAATTGCGTGCAAGATTAGGAACCCCGAAATCGAGTAATGACCGCCATGTCCGTGCCGGTTTCTGTGTGCAGGTGGGGGGGCGACACGACCAAGGTCTCGCTCTGTGGCCAGTCCGCCGGGGCCCAGCTCGCTTTCACGGTGCTGTTCGAGCAGGCCAAGCTCCACAGCGGCGTCCGCAGCGGCGACGAGCCCCCGGACTTCGCCGGCACCCCCCGCTGGCCCGTGCGGGACCTGCACCTCGCCTTCGGGCTGTCCGGGCCCTACGACATGCTGCGCATGCGGGAGCACCTGCACCACCGCGGCATCCACCGCAGCGTGACCAGCAAAGTGTTCGGGGGCGGCGCGGCGCTCCGGTACTACTCCCCGGAGCTGCAGGCGCAGCAGAAGTACTTCCCGGCGATCGCGAAGGAGCTGCCGCCGCTGTTCCTGTTTCACGGGCTCAGCGACATGACCGTCAGTCACCTGAGCACCGTCCGGTTCGCGCAGCGGCTGCAGTCGCACGGGGCCGCCGTGCAGACGCGGTACTTCGAGGCGATGACGCACTCGGGGCCGCTCGTGGAGGACCTCATGCACAACAAAATGGTGGAGGAGGACTGGGTGCACGAGCTGCGCCGGGTGCTGCGGCACCGCGACATGCGCCACGGCCACGAGGTGCGCCGCACGAAGAAGTACGTCGCGTCCACGACCTTCGTCCCCCGGTGGCGCATGCGCGCCGCCCGCTACATCAACCCGTTCTAGAGGGCGTCGCCGCGCCCCCCCCCCCCCCCGTCCTCTGGCGCAGCCCTGCGCCTCTTTTTCCGCAGGAGGCTACCGCTGTTGAGTAGCCCGGTTTTTTTCAGAACGTTTCCTGCGTCCTTTTCGCACGCCGTGCGTTGTAGCCTCCCCCCCGCCTCCCGCCCTGTCCAAGTCCGCACGTGTGTGGGCGCTTGTACCCTGATAACGCCACGCTGCAGCCGGTGGAATGCGGTGAGGACTCCACGCAGATTAATGTGGAGTTCCCGGCGGGTGATCCCGTGTCGCTGCAACCGATCCCGGCCGCCTCTAAGTGCCCTCCAACCGTTTCGCAACCGCCGGGATATGCCCCTCAACCGTCTTCCCAGGGGCCAGTAACCGCTGTGTGTGAGGTCGTGCCCCCACCAGCGGGCCTCACATTCAAACACAGGCCTGACACCTGCTTGTAAGCAAGGGCTTGTCGAAGCACGG